>SEMN01000292.1:0-651285 GCA_005408345.1 Macquaria australasica | reverse complement strand
TAAGTCTTAAGGAAGATTGAAAAATGTCTCTATAATTGAGAATGAATGGTGCTCTCCACCCATTCTACTGTATAATTCCTAATAAAGGTGTGAGAGAAATGCAGCCTGGCTGGGCTTTAAAGCCAAAAGTTTGGTGCTCACTTGGGAAGTTTGGTTCAAAAATCTAGGACATGTACACTTCAGTGTCCTTACAGTGTACTACTGAGTTCTGCAATCCGTCTCCCGTCCCTGAGTTTCCAGTTAACTCTGCAGGAGAGCCCTGGTTTGTCTTTCCCCAGTGACTGGCTGAACTAGGCTAGGACCAAAGATAAATTACACCTGCCACTGGCCCCTCTGCGGTAAAACCACATCGGCTCAGCTATTTCTCACTCTTCTGCTTTCTTTTTTCCTGCTTTGGTAAAGCACGTTGAAGCCAGAGTTACTATTGTTCACAAAGATTAAATGGATCTAAAGTATGATTTGTTGTGTGAATGTTTTGTTTTCATGTCTCAGACTATAAGATTTCCTCAATTTGTGGCTGTAATTGACCCTACCCCCACTCTGATTGTAGAGCACTGCATCCGTGAGAAAAACAGAAGTAGATGTTTTTTAAAAACTTTTGTAATCAGGCACCCCCCCCATACAGAATCGGGTTGTATCACAGTACCTGAAAAGTGGAAGAGATCCAGAGCTGGTGAGGCCATGAAGAAACAGCAATGTGAGAGGTCTGAGTTTCTTTTTGATGCAAGAGCACATTCAGCAGGTTTCTTTGTCTGAGCTGATGACCAGCTGGTCTCACATCCTGCCTGCCCCCCTCCCCCAATCTGGTGGGACAGAGTGGTAATGGGAGGTGTGTGTGTGTGTGTGTGTGTGTGGGGGTGTAGTGGTAGTGGGGGTGTATTTTATTCCGGAGATGGATTAACAGGAGCAGGAGGGGCTCTGGCACCTCCACTAGAGGAAGTGATCGGGGAGCTGAGCTCCACTGATCTGTGGTCCTCTGGGACTTTTGGTGTTGGGGCCATCCATCCATCCATGAACATCGGAGTCTGGGCTGACATGCAGTGTCAGGTGGGAAAGAAGCAGCCAGAGAAGTGGTCTCAGAGCTAACAGCCGGTCCCCATGGAGACTTCTGCACGGTGTAGATGGATGCTCTGCTTTGCTCTATCTGACAAGCACATACACATCCTCCCTTCCTTCCCTTTCACTTTGAGAAATCATGCATTCTTCCTGGGAAATGGCAGCAATGTTACTCGGTAATGTCAAGCCTTCAGTGCAACCTCTAGTATTTTGGATGTTAAACCTGCACAGCAGTGGTGGCAAGGTGCATGTGGACATGCTGCGCTGCATCTGTTTGTGCTGCTGACCTATTCCTCAATGTCAGTTCACCTGAAATGCGGCATTTGTTTGGGGGTTTTTTGCCCGCAGAATTCAATCCCTGCTCGATACATCCCATCGACAACAAATCAACAACAATTTAGGTAATCGATTAACTGTTTCATTTCTGGAAAAAAAAGACATTTGCTGCTTTTCTCTCTTTCATATCATTGTAATTGAATACCTTCTAGATTTTGGACTGTTTATTGGACAAAACAAGCAATTTGAACAACTTGTATTTAGCTTGAGATGGTCATTTTTTTGACATTTGAAAGAATAAATTAGCGGTTACAAATAAAAGTTGGCAGATTAATTGATAATGGAAATGATCATTGGTTGTAAGTTTGCTTGAGGTAGAGAAATACTGCTCTACAGCTCACAGTCCCATTATTATAATGTTGGTTCCACCCTGCGTGGTCCTGTTGACTTTCAGCACAGTAGCATTTCCTGTTCGGGCTTGGGCTGTCACATGACAGGCGTCCAATGATTACCAGCTTTTCTTTTTGACAGTGTGATTTGGACCTAACACTGGTCTGTACACCCATGCTGCTGGTTCTCATCACTCTCCCATGCACTCTGGCCTTGGTCACCAGCCTCAAAGGTAAACACGGAGGCAAAGCTCTGGTGAATAATTGATGGCTGTGGTGGTGCTGGCAGCTGTTTGCTATAGGGGAGAGTCTGTGGCTGGGCTGCATGCCCTGCTGGAGCGCTGTGATAGGACGGGAGCTCTGTTGGCTACAGGCATTAAGTACACACAGACAAGATGTACAAGGTGATGCCATTTTTTCTTTTTTGTCCCACTATATTTATGTGTTGATTTCATCCTCTCAGTCAGCAGCCAGTGTTTAGAAACCTCAGAGGTAAAGGGCACCAGCCTGCCTGTATCCAGGAGCAGGGAGTGGCACACTTAAATCCTTATTATAAACACACATAAACACACACATAAAGCAAAGCAAGAAGCAAACTTTATTGTGTGTCACATGGGCAGAGTGGCTGGGGGCTACTTTTCACATTACTGAACGTCTCCTGTGGGTATTAAGCAGCAAATTCAGGGTTTTCCACCTGAGCTGAGCAAAATCAGCTTTTTCTTAAGTTGCATCTTTTTAGGGCTATAACTAACATGTAGACTATGATGTAGAATGATTGTTAGGTCAATAAAATGTCAGAAAATAGTGGAAAGTCCTCAATACAAGTCCAAAGTATTTTTGTCCAACCAACAGTCCAAAAATATCTAATTTATTACCCAATAAAACAAAGAAATGTAGAAATCCTTACAATTGAGAAATTGGAACAAGGAAATAGTTTTGTCTAAAAAATCAGTTGCTGATAATTTTAGCTCTACATCAATTTTAGCACCTCCAGAAAGGAATTGTCTGACTGTTTTTGGGATGTTTTAATTAATAAATGTAAGAGGCTTTTAGCATGGAGATTTAACTTTAAATATGAAGGCCAAATCACAAAACTCCTACACTTCTTTGTACTCAGAATTACACAGTACTGCATAGGTTCTGTTCTGAGAAGGAAAAAAAACAGTATTATTTGCTAGCTGTCAATGAGGCTTGATAAACACAGACAAACTTATCAGCCAGTTGTAATTGCCTATATTGGGTTGGTTATTTCCCGTCCTGTTAGCAGTACAGTCATCTTGTGCCAGATGTTTATTCTGTTTGAGTAAACTATCTGTCTGTGGCATTCGCACATCTTCAACAGGTTATATTTAGGCCACAGACTCACAGAGGCCACTGCCGTCGATGAACACATGAAGTTTGGAGTGGTTCTATTCAGCAATGACATTTCTTTGGGATAGGATGCTATTTCTGAACCTTTTGATCACACAGAAGCTCAGGAACTCCACTTTCAGTCACACAAATGGTCTTTTGAGGCTAATCTGCCAGGGTGCTGATGTCCCTGTGGGGGAAAAGGTCACCTGGAATGGCATTAAAACCAACCACAAACAAATGCTGCCCTTTATCTGCTGGCCACACACAGCCATTGAAGGCCTCTATCTATCACTCTGAAACCTGATAGCCCTTAGATCCTCCTCCCAGTGTGTTTTCTGTACCAGTGGCTATGGATGGGTCACCGTGCCTCACCTTCAGCTCTCATCTCCATCCAATGTAGTATTTACAGTAGAAGATACTTACTAGATTTAGAGGAAGACGCCGTGTTTTACCACTTCACACAAATGCTGTTGTAATACGTATTCAGCAGTAGTGGGAATTGGAATTTAACCAATTAGCAACCACTTTATTTACCCAACTGCTACCACAACAGAGCTGCTCTACTACACAAATGACTTTTTGTGTGGGCTAGTCCCGGTGGCAGAGCTGCTTCAGGATGCACACAAAGACCTGGTTTTGTTATTTCTGTTGGGCAACTCAGGCACTCAGTTAGCATCTAGGTTCGGGCCAGTCTGATTTGTTGACGCCCGTGTTTTTCTTGTTGATTCCTTTTTGTCGGGAGCGTCTCTGCGAGCAGGAAGAGGGAATCATCAAGCGAGCTGTGGAATGCCCTGTTTTTGTGAGACCATCTCCACTCTGGACCGTGTTGTGTAGAACAAGTCCAGGCATTAAAACAGGAGGTTTGAGAGAAAATCAGCTCGTGTTTTACCGTTTACTCCAGTGCCCCCTCCTCCCAGTGCAGCAGTGTTTCTGTTATGTACCCTGCCCCTCCCTCTCTCCCATACGCACACTCAGAAGCTCACAGTGTCTCTGACTGATAGAGGTTATGATAAGTGATGGAAAGCACCATGTTGCTCTGTAATCTCACAAGATGTGGCACCAACCCGTGAAGGAATGTTAAGCCCAAGAGCTCAAGAGTCATGATAAAGGAGTACAGTAATACACTTGTGGCTGCAGCAGTGTTTACTACTACGATGGCAGCGTCTACTCCACTTGAACACTCTTCACTTGACTCACTATGTCGCTGCCTGTCATCTGCAGAGCTCCAGAGTGCAAACATTTGGTTCCCTTTGGGGAATATTTTTCCCAACCCAGCCAATTTTGATTGATGATTGTCTCTAAACTACAATGTAGTGCATTTCTGAATAGCAGACATGTTTTTGTTTTGCGCTCCATGGAGAACTGTTTCTCTGCTTTTAAACTTCATAGCTTCTGTTAAAACTGCTGCAAATCAACAATATATCATCTTACACAACCCAAAGAATAAATTGGAGTTAAATCTGTGTCACAGTTGAAACCAAAGCTGAATGTGCACAAAAAGAAACGCCTCAGGCTAGTATTTATCTATCTTGACCATTAACTAATCTTGGAAAATATTTAAATAGTGTAATAATCAGTGAGACTTGAGAGCTAGCTTGTGGGTTGTGTTGAAAAGCTTTCGTGAGACAACTGGGCAGTTATTGACATGCAGCCATCCATACTTTTTCCACACACACACTTTTTTGTAAAACAAATTTGTGTTTCAGTGCACGCACACAGTATTTACCTGCTGACTGATAAAATACAAATATGTGTACTACTATGCAGTAACAGAGCCCCATTACAGAGTTCAGTGTTTTGAGTTTCCTGATCACTAAAGTTATCATTGATTGAATAATCACTTAACAACGTATCTAAATTGCTGCTGTTGTCTGCTTCTCCTCCTTATTGATCACACTATTGATTTTGCCTACCATTAGCCAGTATCACTGAATGACTTGTTATAGAAACTTGTTTTCTTTGTCTTCATATGCCAGGAAACTGCCATGTTGTATTTGATTATGATGTCTTTTTGCTGCATGTGCTGGATTCTGCTGAAGGTGTATCTTCGGGTGTAATGCCTGATACTGATCAGTGTTTTATAAGAGTGTGTTTTACAGTCAGTGTACCGACTAGCAGTCCACAGATAAATCCACTCGTGCTCCCTTATGTACAAGGTTTTTATTTAGCTTTTATCATATTTTTTAACATATTTGCTCACATCCCTACCATCAAGTTACAACATGTGATGTCTTTGGACAGTTGGAATTGTTTTAATGTGTAGTTTATTTTAGGAAATTGTGTTTCACTGTCTTGCTTTAATGCATTTTCCTCTCGCTTATGTGCGTCCGTTTTATGTGGTTTTGTCTTGTCTAAATTGTGCTGTAACTGTAATGTATGTAACACACTCATTTGATGTGAAGACAACAATCACATCATGATTTATAGATTTAATTGAAACAGGATATCTTTATATTTGCACTCTGAAAGTGAAGGCACTTTTCTGTCGAATCAAACTGAAATAAAACAATCCAGCTCCAAAGACTACAAATAGATAAATAATAGTGATCTCAATATTGCACAAAGTAATTCAGCCATTTTCCCAAAGCAACACCGCTGCGAAAACATTGGGGTTGTATGAGACTCCAAGCCAATATATTGTTGCTATTACTAACAATGTAAGTGGGTCAGGGCCACCTGTGTGGATAAGGTCTTTCTGATTTGGGAGCATCTTTTTCACTTCGCATTTTACAATGATACACGGTCATGGTTGGTTAATTGGTTATTGAGCAAACACAATATAACGCAGGTTTGTGGGTTGTGCCACGTGACCAGTTTCAGGCTTCTAATAGAGGTGCTGATGGGTGAATGTTTGTGTGTGCGACAGAGAGAATAGATGAGAGAGGTCAACGGAAAGCACAGCAGGGTTCTTTGGAGACAACAAAGCAGCAAGCACGCATGTATGCGTCAGGCTCATGCCAGCGACGAATAACAAACGAAGCAGTAACAGGTCTGTAGAAAAGGAGATGGCAGCAATTCGTGTCCACTATGGGTGCATGTGTTTGCACATCAGTGTGTCTGGCAGTCGGCCCCCGAGCACATCTATTCATTTCCAGTGCAGCAAGAATGCCCTGAATTTCTGCTCACCATTTTTCTTCTTCTTGTGAATATGTTTTGGCCTCAGCACTTAACCCTTTCCTTTGCTTGCTCTTGTGTTGATGTCTTTGCTTTTTTAAAATTTAGTTGACATGGTCACAACAGAACAGCCAAATCCGACAACTGATTCAGCAAGTGTTGACACTGTCAGGTCATTGTTTATAGTAAAAGGTCAGTTATTTTAACACGAGGAATTGCAGCGATTCACAATGCAACTCTTTGTGTTCATTGTCTTTGCTTCATTCTCCCACCAGGCAGCTTTCTAATAATATTTCTTCCATCGCTGTTGTGTGAGAGTTAAGTCAAACATCACCAAACCAGGAGCCTAAATACAGAAAATATAAATCTTTTGAACGTAAGGTTGAACAGTCTTGCATTAAAAAAAATGTAATCATTTTACTCCTTGTTTGATAAACTTGATGTGATAAGGGACATTTTAAGCACCTTTACCTTACTTAAGCAAAACCATTATTAAGAGAAAGTTAAGTGTGAAACATTTGGGGGGAAACTGCGAGGCTTGATGTACTCTGTGCAATTAACTCAGCATAGCTGTGTCTGCACTGCAGCACGTGACATCCGAGGAAACGCAGGCATGCCAGGAATCTCCAGGAGTTTGCCCTGCCCTCTGGAAGCTTCTCTCTCTCTCTCTCTCACACACACTTGAACTTACTCATTTCACATTCCTGTTGGCGAAGCCCACACACAGGCACTATACTTAGACAAACACTGAAGCACACATGATACGCACGTCTTGCTTCAGTTGAATTCTCAAGCTAATCAAGCTTTATTTCAGCCTCTCCTTGTTAAATATGAGTCTCCACTCATTATAATGGTGTTTTAATTAAGCTCACCCTCAAACGTCTGGGACTTAAAACACAAATGGGAATACTGAGAAGGAGCTCAGCTGAAACAATGTAGAAGACAGCTCAATAGCACTTCTGCAGGTTCTGAACAACCTGTGTATTTATATTCATACTTCGTCAGGTCTCAGTAAGGTAATTTCAGCTAATTTAGCAGACGCAGGCCATGCCTAATTGATTTGTAGGCGTAAACTGACAGTGCTCTCAGATTAGAACTTGTCTGATAAATTGGCTGGATTATATATGGGCTGATATAAGCTTATTGCAGATATATCAGTATCAGTGTATATGTTGGCTGAAATGTCAACAAGTTCAGAAAGGCCGAAGATATGTTCAAGGTAGTTTAGAAACAGTGATGCCATTACATACTATGCCTGTCCTAAAAGTTTAATTTTCAACTGTAAAATGTCTCACTCAACGCATATAGTTCATCCATACCAATTTGAGTGTTTGAGCACTTTGTGTGTACTAGCCCCAAAAAGCCAATTCATGTTTCTGGACTGACAGTACAGATGTTTGCACTAACAACATGCATCGACTTTTACTGAACTGTGTTATGCAAATTTCCACCTCAAGTTGAAAATTGTTAAACTTGAGTGGGCATGTTTCTGCCTCACTTCACCTTTTCTTCGATCTATTTCCACTGTGCAGTTAATAAAAGCTAAAACTATTGCAGTTGCATGTAAAGCTTTAATAAGACAAATTATATACAAATTTAAAGGTTGCGATTCTGTTGTACAGCTCCCCCTTTTTCATTGCCAGCTTTAGCCTGCTAAATCCATGATCATCGTGTGTGTTTGTGTTTAAATGACTTGGCTGTCACTCCTGAGCTTCTTCTTTACCACAGATCCTTACATTCTCTCTGCAGGCAGACACTTTGCCACATCAGCTGCAGGTTCTCACCATTTGTAACTCATGGCTGTAAGCAGAACCTTTTATATTTCCTATTATCTAGAACTTGCAACTCACCAAATCACTTCTGTTTAATTTTGCATGTCTGGTAGCAGACTGCAGGAGGAATCTTGGGACAGGCTGCAGAGTGTGTATTCACAGGTTAGTCTGAACAGTGATTGTGTGTGTGTTACATTTTCTGCAGCTCAGCAGTCTAACAGCTCTTTTGAGCACAGGAACATGTCAGGGAAGGTCAAAGACGCATACAGATTGAGCGTACATGTACCACGTTTGGTTGGACTCTGTCACCTCATACTTTCTTAGACATGGAACGTGGCATGCTGGCAAAGGTACAAAAGTGCTCTCTGTACTCTAAAGTACAGTGTGATTCTTTTCATGTGCATCATCAGGTTCCCCCGTTGTGTATTTTTAGATCTATCACAAACCAGGTTCATGACTCCAGGCGTAGAGAAGAGCAGCGTTTCACACAGCCATGGGGATCAGCATGTGCTTGCCTGTGGGCTTAGGGTTAGTGCTTTGGTTGTTCCTGATGTTGATCCTCTCTGGAGTCGTGTGGGAGGGCTGTGCAGACGACTCTGTAATTATGCTGTCTCCATGACATTAATGGGGTTTGGCTTGTAATCGTAAGTAACAGCATCCTTGTCTTCTGTCTTGTATTGAAGATAAGCGTATATGCTAAAGTGTTGAGCACTCTTCTTGCCCGTTGTTGAAAAGAAAGTAAATCACAACACGGAAATGTAATGATAAAAGACAAAGTCAGATTACATCACAGTAATGGTTCTCCTGTTTGTGATGATGCAGTGCAGATATTCGCAATACTGTATTTTATCTTCAAGCAGATGATGTGTCTGATCCAAGCAAGGCTCAGTTTTCATTTCACAGTCAGTCGAGCGTCACTAGGGAGGTTTCTGCTTCTCTGTTCCCCTGGCAAACTCATTGAACAAATGCTGGTCTCCTAGGTAATGGATCTCCCAGGGCCAGAGGTTTGCCTCATATGGGGGCGCGTTGTCAAGGAGAGACACCAGATGGGCTGGGGCTTCCCTGTCACTGCAGACCTACTGTACCTACATGCATGCACGGATAGCTTGCAGCACCGCAACCTTGGCCTCTGCCTGAGCCAAACATGTCAGGCAATAGCAGAGAGGAAGAGTAGAGCTGCTAGTCTCAATGCCACACTTTGTCCTTGGGCTCTGAAAAAGCCACAGCAGCAAGGCAGAGGTGCTGTATAGCAACACCTAAAGTGGAGCAGTTATTTTTCCACAGGGCTGGGATGCTAGATCAGTGAACTACATAGAGGTGACTTTGTGCTGCTCTTGTGAACCACTTATTGAAGTTAGTGTTCCAGGCTTATATGCTTTTTTGATGACCTGTACTATCAACCTTACAATTTTAAACTGTGCAAACATCCCATGCCTTAAAAACAAGCTACATGCCGTAGATTAAGTTTGTATTCGGTTGCCATTTGGTGGTGTACAACATTTCCCCCTAACTTTGACCTTCTTAATATTTTTAATTTATTAATTTAAAAACGGTGGGGATTCTTGTGTAATCCAGATTTGTTGGATCCAGGTAAAACTGACAGATGTTTGTCAGGTCATGTCTATGCAGCACAAGGCTGCCTGTTGATGCCACCAGATAGGGTTACTTTCATTCCAGCCCCATGATTGAGTCATGACATTATGCGAGGGACTGTTATCTGTTAAAACTGTTGTTATGTTTTGTCAGTTTGTCTCGAGGAGGTTTATTTTAAAATTGCTAGATCAGGAGCGACTGTGGAGCGTATTTTGAAGTAAATGGACCACTGAGTTCAGTTGTACAGTGTGTCAAAACTTGGCAGCATTACGTCTTGGTTGTTTGAAAACTATGTTGCCAAAAACCTCTACATTTCAAAATAACAATATACTTGGTGGGCTGTCAATTTTCCTGCCCAGGTCAACTAAATATTGACATTGTATGGGAAAACCTAGTGAGGCTATCATAAATCCGTAGCTGTCCATTTCCATGTCAGTTTCGAGCAGTCCAGGGAACATTCCTGAGAGAGAAATATAAAGACAGAGACCTGTGTGAAGCCCGCTACAAGAGGGAGAGTGCCAAGACCATTACTGGAAAACGATGGAGACTGAGCCACATGATCCTGTGAGGGAGGCCACAACCTGGACACATACAATGCATCAATTGTACAGAGGCTGCTCGTGCACTCACAACACACAAGCACTTTCAGTCAGTTGTAATACTCGACATTGTCCCCGTAGTAAAAGATGTTAAGTAGCTTCATGCAGTCATTGAGAAGTTTAGATTGCTTTTTATCACATACGGTGAGAAATTGAACCATATATTGTATGAGATTGTACATGGTGACCAGATCCTCTGTTTCTGCCTGAGATACTTGAAATGAAAGCCTGAGTTAAGTGTTTTATCACCTTTCATTTCTAACCAAGACAAGCACGTCAATACCATCTTTGTTTGTCTCTGTCTGTGACTGTATGCGTATCTTCCACAAAGCCTATTCATTGCCCTTCTTTCTATTTATGCTGAATCAAGCAGCTGTAGAGCCAAAGTGCTCCTCTTACTGTTGCTAATGTGTTTGATTACGATATGTGTTGACAAGCACCGACTAGCCAGTAAATTACTTATGCCTGGGCCATGCAGTGCTAGAGACCCTGGTTGCCATGTTGGTCCCCTGCTGCACAGCTTCACTGTGGGACAAACGGAGGGCTGGCAGGCAGGCAGGCAGCACATACCGGATCCAGCCCATCCAGGAAAGAGCCAAACGTCCTCTATGGACTATAAACAATAGGGCTTCTGGTTTTGTGTCATGTTTGTGGGAACACAGAAAAGAGAATTGAGAGAGCATGTGATGAAGTCAGGGAGAGGGCGTGGAGGTGGAGGGCCTCCTCTACAGTTTCTGATCTCATTCATTCTTGCTGTGTGAGAACATAGCTGGAGATTCTCAGGCCATTAGTTCAACCAAACAGCAATGTCTGAATGGGAGCCGTGAGCGCGTGCTTGACCATTAATATATCAGCAAAAACAAAACTTGAGGCCCATCCCTTTGTGTTCACTTTGTGGTTATGTTCTGCTCAGACACCTGCAGGACCAGTCATCATTCCATTTCTTTAGGCCAGTTTGTAGTTTTAAGTTGTATATTGTTTCCTGCTTTCTCTAATGTAAAAGTAAGATGTTGTCAATAACAGTCTATTGATTGTCTTGCTTAACTGTTGTGATTGTTTTAGTCAGGCAGAAGATAGGCTTTATGAAACCTGAAACACAGGCAAACCAAAGGCAGGTGTAAGCTTTCAGTCTGGCTGCTGCTTTGAATTTGGTTTGGATTGCAAATCTGCACTGGCACTCAATACTAAGTCCCATCGCTCTCTTCTGTGTGTTTTTGTTAATCAAGTTGTGCACATGGTGTCCCAGGGCTGGTGGTGCAAGCTTTTCTATCACTGTGATGGTTTTAGTAACCAAAGCAGTGATTAGCCCACCAATACAGCAACAGTAGAGGGATTACTTGTCTATTTTTGAAATGTTGGCTGTAAATCGCTTTACTGCACCAAGTAATCACCATTCTTTGTTACAGAAAGCATAACCAAAAGTGTCACTTGCCACAGTATTTACCATTATTATACATATGTTGGGGACTGTTGCACTTGAACATTGATAGAAAACTTCCTCCACTTTCACATTCATCCATCGTCTATACCGCTTATCCTCTTAGAGGGTCCCTGGGGGCTGGAGCCAATCCCAGCTGACATTGGGCGAGAGGCGGGGTACACCCAGGACTGGTCGCCAGTCAATCACAGGGCTGACACATAGAGACAGACAAACATTCACACCTACAGTCACACCTACAGACAATTTAGAATCATCAATTAACCTAACTTGCATGTCTTTGGATGGTGGGAGGAAGCCGGAGTGCCCAGAGAGAACCCACACGGACACGGGGAGAACATGCAAACTCCACACAGAAGGGCCGGCGGATGCAAACCCAGAACCCTCTTGCTGTGAGGCGACAGTGCTAACCACTGCACCACCGTGCCGCCCTTTCACATTCATTGTTCTTATAAACTCGAAGCTATAAATCTTTCAAAATCCTAGTGTAGTATGTGCATGTTACATGTGTGAGTGGAAGAGCCTCTTAGCCACACAATGCCATGTCCACCTGTTCTCTCTGTCTTCCTCCTTCAGCCCTCTGGAGTCTACATCAACAGACACAAGTGTGATATAGGCTTTCTATTTATTTTACAGTGTGTGGTGACATCGTATATACAGCTGTCAAATAGGAATCTATAAGCTGCACATTCCAGGCTGCATATTTGGCTGCATTCAGGCCACATCCACTGAAACATAATAGTATTGTCAACTCAACAGCCTTCCCAGGAGGCAAAGGGGGAAAAGCCCTTGTTGTCACTGTGGTTGTTTATTAACCACATTGATGGTTGGGGATCCCCCTCTTCCTGAGCAGTTCTTGTTTTCCTCAACAACAGTTTTTCCAGGCTTCCCTCTGTTTATCCAGACGAGGATGCTGTAACGCAGCAAGCATATACAAGTTCCCTCCCATACACACAATCATAAACACACATACATAAACTGTGTACATGCACAGCCCCCAGCCCTAAACCCCTTCAGCTAGGGCCATCCATCCATTCCTCACTGACTCATCCTCACTTAAGAAAACATGGCTGCACAGCAAAGCACAGGATGTCCAGAAGGCAGACAGAACAAGAGAGAGTACTATTTATGCCAGCATTTTTATAACTACTAGTTGCCCTAGGTCCTTTGTCATTTAAACTATTTAACATACAGAGATTATGAACTATAGTTTGAAATGTCAAAATGTAGCTGACACAGATATCCAACTGTAAAAATACTCTGCATGTTATGAAGGATTTTTTTCTTTTCCAAGTTGATCTAGTCATACAGGAAATCTCTGTACTAGGGCAGAATTGTTACCAAAATGTGTTTATGGTTAGCTACAGCTTTTATCTCCCTTCAGTGTCTCATTGTCAGAGCTGGGTTTGGCTACTGTAGTTCAAAACTGCTAGTGTGTAGTGGTAGGCTCAGGCATTGCTTGGCCTGACTTTCGGCTGTGTTTGCTCTCTGCACAGATCAAATTCACCAGGACAGGTGTAAGTAGATGGGAGTTAGCTATGCTGTCAGTCATACCGGCTTTACCACACCCTTCTCTCTGTGTGGCCTGTCCAGGGACTGGAGCCGGATAAGGGAAGTCGCGACTGAAAGTGCCACTTAAGTGAAAGACTTAAGTGAAACACTCGCACACACATGCACAGTGTTTTATAATACCACACAAACACAATTAAATTGCCTTATAAAAGACTTATACACACACATGCCTACTTTTCTTTGTGTGCGAGCATGTTTGTTTGAAGTTAATAGAATGAGCTGTGCTCTTTTAAATGTAACACACCATAGATGCAATTCAGCACCACTGCTGGTGTGTTTGTGGATTTGGTTGTTTCTTTTTCACAAACACACCTGAGCTGCAAGTAACAGAAGGAGAGTGGGTGAGGGCAGAGGAAGTGGAATATAGCTTTATAGTTGTGGGTGGGTGGATGTTTCCACACTGCATATGGGCCACAGTAGACCAGACTAAACCACATTAATGACCGTCTGTTGATTTGTTGTGTTTTGATTAATAAATAACATTATTCATCTGTAAAAGAGAAGGTCAGTGAGTCTATAGTCCGTTGAGATAATTTGTTGGTCAGTGGCTGAAGTCTCTGTCCTCATTAGTGGTGCAGTGTCCAGAGCACTGTGGGAATCCATTGTTTACCCTCTATTCTTCATTAATAATCCACCGTCAGTCCCTTTCTCTCAGCTCTCTCCTCTCTACTTCGCACACAGTCTTCTTTTCTTCTCTGCACTGTTCTCCCCACTTGTCTTCTCTATCCTTCTTAGTCATTCCTGCCTCTTTGTTATCCTTTGCCACATTCCTCTTTCAAGTCTTCATCCTTCCTTTTCTAGCCCTCTCTCTCTTGTCCCCAGTGTCCTCTCGGACAATGGAGGAATCCCCTGGCTGGGCTGCAGGGACAGGGGGCAGTGAGAGCTGGCCTGTGACTGACAACCCTGTGTGGGGCTGGCTGCTTGGCCTTTTGTCCTGCTGCCAAGGAAAATGGAGGGAACTCAGAGAGGTGGAGCAGTGGAGAGAGCAGGGAGGGGAAGGAGGAGGGGAAGAGGACCAGTTAGGGTGTCAGTCATGTGTGGAAATTTTGGGAACTTTGGGTTTCAAACAGGGCTCTGCAGGGGGAAGGGACGCTTTGGCCAAGCAACATCAGCCCATGTTGCTCCATTAGCATTGCCCTTGAAATGACTGAGCATGTAGTCTTGCTGGTGCTTGTGCTTTCAGATAATAAGTTTAGTAAGCGGAGGAGGACCGATTCTTAATGCAAAACCTTGTGCTGGAGCTGCTTGTGTCTGTGGGCACTCATGTACTGAGTTTATACCACAACAATGACTGCAGCTATCTATAGAAACGAGTGTGCAGTAATGAGGCTCGCCTTTGGAGTGACCGACCAAGTTACTCAGTCAACCAAATCCTCTCTCCGCTTTTTATTTCCCCCGGACACTGAAAGAGTCCAGGCCAGCACAAAAGCATGTGCTCTCCCCTCCCCTCTGTTTGAGCCTCTCACCCCAGTAGTGTGCATGCAGTGTGTGTAGTTTGTGTGCATTGTGAGGGAATTGATATTGGGAAGAGGGGCAGATTTGGCACAAGATTAAGAGGCTCTGGAATGTGCGAATAGGAATTGCACTTACAGAGGAAAGGAAGTGTGTTAGAGTAAAACTGAAAAATGAGGCTTACGGGAAGAATAGACGAGAGGTTTAGTGATGGTATGTAGTTGGACTTCCTCTCTCTTGCAAACTTGGATATGTGTGGGTCCATTGATTAAATGCCTCTGTAGGCGAGCTGAGACCTGATCAAGTTGGTTCAGCCCTTTTTGTTTTTGTTTCTCTAAATGCCAAGATTTCATGCCTTTGTCTCTGCAGAAATTATACCAGTCTTAGCAGTGTTTTAAACAGTGCACCTGACCTTAGCTTAATGATTTAGGACAAGCATGGAGTGTCTGGGCTTTCTTTATAGTCTCCTGCACACTAAATGTGGTCTGTAAGAGGAAGGTTGAATTTAGTGTGTGTGTGTAGGGCAGGAGGAGCCTGCTCTGTCTGTAGTCTGATGGCATGATTGGAGGGAAATCATAAGCTTAAATAGAGTCACTTGACTGGAACACTGCAGCCTCTGTGAACATCAGGCTTTGGCTCACTGCACCTACAGTGGACTCTTACAGAGAACATACAGTTTGCTCACATGTGTCACAAACACACACACACACACACACACACACACAATACACACTCTGCTTCCTGGATATCTGTAGTCACATTTTAATTAGTTACTGTGGAGTGACGTGGGGTCCACAAACATTAACCTTCCACGCTGTGAATTTACAGTCTCTTCCAGTGCACATAAACACACTCGTAAACACTCTTAAACAAACACCCACCGCTGCTACACATAAACACACAAATATGCACGTTAACATATTGCTCTATCCCCCTGACATGCACATGCTGAGTCCTACTACTGTAGCTTGAGTTCTTGGCATCCTTAACCAAAGTAAAACTAAGACTCTGTAAATAGTGCCGTGTGCTGACTTATAGACCTACAGCACAGGATCTTCTCTCCTGTGACTAAAGGACGTCTGCAAAATGCACAAGCACTGCATGCACGCACACTTAAAAACACACATCCTGAGGTACATTAACACTCTGTCTGAGTGGAATGTAAGTTAAGCAGGGCTATGCAGATAAGACAAAGCAGGGCATTTTATGATGCTCCAGACACACACACACACTGCTCTCTGTCACAGGTTGCTCATGGGTGACGAGGCTTTCATTCACTGTATAATAATGGGGGATATCTCTAATAAGTACCCGCACCACAGAACCCATTTCACACTAGCTTAAGTTGGTCACATTGTGGATGTTGCACAGACCCAATCCTCCTCTGTGAAACTTTATCAAAGTCCCAACAGAATCTGCGCAGCTGTGTCAGTTCTCATAGCACTAATGTAATTTACCTATTACTTTTTTTTTCTCTGGAATTCAAATCAGTTTAAGAAGGAACATGGTTGCAGGCTTGACTCTACCTTTTTACTCAGCGGATCACATACAATTTAATGTTTTAGTTGTTCTCAAAAGGGGACCAACTGGTCAAACAAAGACTGCCTACTACATTTTACAGACTTAACAGTTGTCAGGTGGCTAGTGTTGAATCCCAGTTTTTGGGACAATCAGTTTCCTCTGATTGTTTCAGTTGTAAACACCAAATATTTGCTGTTTACAACTGAAACATGCTTTTAATTCTGAGTATTGTGGCACACAGACTTTGGAATTGATTATCCACCTTTGTTAGGCATGAGCAAAACTAGTATATATTATGGTAGTTTGCAAATGGGCTGTGCTGACTGGTATGCTGTGTAAGTTCTCTTGAGACCCCACACTGCCCTCTGCTGACATGGCTATCATTCACCCACCTCCCCCCTCACTCCTCTCTGTTCCACACTACTATATCCTCCTGCTCGCAGCTTCACTCCCTTCCTTAAGCAAACAACTCTCACAAGGGCTGTCATTAAAACATCCCAGTTGCAAAGTTATAAAGGAAATGTAGCACACTGGTTCTCGCCAACGTGCTGCCTCACTCTACAAATGGTTACACACACGCACTCACGAGCACAGTCCTGTAAAAGCTGCCTGAGAGACTGTGCAGACTGCAGTGGCTCACTAATACAATGAAGAGACGGTGGCGGTACACTAAATCCCACTGCTCCCACTTGTTATTCCAATTGACCCATTGACCCGTATAACACTGTTGGTTGTCCATTGTTTAATTTGAAAGTACATCAGTCGGAGGGAAACGGCGGAGACATCGGGTCCAGTTTTCATTGATGGAATTAGCAGTTATTGACTGTTCTAAAAGTAATGGGATGCATTACAGAACAGACTTAGTACATGTTACTTATGTAAAATGTCAGTATGTGATTGGACAAGTTATTCGGCATCTTGCAGTTTCTCAGAAAGACACCAAAAAGATAAACATGTAAATCAGGTCTTGGTGTTCTTATTGAGTGCTGAGTAAAGCTGCTTTGAGAACTGGGTACAGCATCACAGTTGTTTCCTAGAAAAACGCTGGCAGGCCTGTCTGTGAGCAGCCACTCGGGAGTGAATGGCCATCTTTGTGAGTGTTCGTAACTACTTGTTCACAGGCGTGATTGCAAAAGCTTTCCCCTCATCACTGATCGAGCTCTGGACGATATCAAGAGAGGAGAGGAATGCACTGGTGCAAAGCTTTTATTAGGTGATTGGTTTAGCTTTGGATGGAAGAATTGCTAATTGTCCATTAGCAGTAATATAGCTTTACATACTTTGGTATGAGAGTACTGCCTCATCGTGGGAAGTTGAACGTGAAGCCTCATCAGCGTTTGTGGGGAGTTAACATAATGTTTTAAAAAGTGTGTTCTTGTATCTGCAGCATGAGTTTTCAGGTGTGTGTGTGCGTTTTTCAACGCACCCTTTCCCTGAGAGGTTTTCAATCTCCGAGTATCACCTGTTCTGCCAGCAAGGTTGCCGCCCCTCCTGGGGGTTGGTTCCCATCTGGGCTTGGTCCCGGTCACATGGTTGCCCACATCTCCTGTTTCCTGTTCCTGTCATCTGATACCTGTCACCTGCTACTCAGGGAGCCAACACCCTCTTTGTCTCTCTCTGGCTCTGTCTTTTTCTGTATTTATGTCCTCCCTCCTTCCCCCATTTCAGTTTCCATCAGGTGGGGAGGCTACTATGAGCTACCAGTCAAATGCTGGGAAAGTTTGAAAATTGGGAAAGTACTGGCAAGCTCTGTCTTGCACTGCCAACAAACCCTGAACGGATTCTGGGAAAAAACCTTGGCGCTGTAGCCACCTCACTCCCCATCCTAACACAATACACATAACTGGTTAAGAGCAGGAAATGTCTGTCATCGAGGAACTGAGTGGAGCTGAACTGCAGCATTCTTCTTTTTGGCAGCGTAATTGTAGAGCTGTCGCCCAGCATGTTGTATTGAGTGTGCAGTGTGTGTAGATGTGTGTTTTCGCACTTTTGTCAAGCAGAAACCTGACAATACACATCAAAGAAGGTTTTGTGTTGTCTGATTTACTACATGTTTATGCAACAGTTTGGAAACAGGAGTGGAACAGCGCTACATTTTTAAAACGTAAATCCCAGTGAAGAAGGAGGAACTTAAAAATTGGCCGAATTCTTCAATTTAGTATATTAATCTCTGGTAATTGACACACAAGGGTGGTTTTCAGCAGTGGGCCTTGCTGACAGCCTGAGGTTTAATTTGAATTAAGGTTTAGGCTCTAAGCTTGCAGACGTCTGTGCACCCTATGTCCAGAAAGCATCCCTGAATAATGAGTTTATACAAATTCCTACCCCAGAAAGCCCAAGTCGACAAGTTCCTCAAGAGCCCTCCTCCCTTACAGCGTCTGAGAAGTCAACTGACTTTTGACAGGGCAGACAGTGGGTCCTCTGTGGGCTGCAGAACCAGGGACTGATTGAGGGGTTAATAACTGCATAGTTTTGGCCTGTTACTCTTGTTGTTCCCCGCCAGCCTGTCTTGTCTGTCCATCTTAACGGCAGGTGACACACAGACGCACACAGCGCGGCTGGCAGAGGAATGTTTCTGAACGCTGTCCCGTCCAACAACCAGGCTCTTGTGAAAGTACTTGGCATGGCCACAGCCGCAGCACTCTCCTCAGCTCTCCTATCGAAAGCCACTTTGTTTGGTTGGTGTTGCCGTGGTGAGGAGGAGTTTTTGGGAATATGGCAATGGAATGTTTTTAAAACTGGTTCTGGGAGACGGCCCTCATGTGAATATACAAGATGTTTTGTGTGTTCACTTTACAGTTGTTTAAGCCTGCAGTTACACTTTATCCATCCTTAGCTTTTGATACTTCTGTATGTCCACTTTTGGTCTAAAAATGTCATTAATGCTGAAATGATCAGTTGATTCACTGATTAGTCGAATAGACGGTAAACATTTTGATAAATGATCATTTAGGATAAATAATCTTTTAAGCTATTTTCGAAGCAAAAATGTCAAACATTGTCAGGTTCCAGCTTTTCGAATGTGAGGATCTACTGCTTTTGTCTTGTCTTACAGTGTAGTAAACTTAATATTATTGAGGTTTGGACTGTTGGTCTGCAAAAAAACAATTTGAATATGTCAGTTAGGGCTCTGGGAACTTTTTCACAATTTTCTGATGTTTTATAGACCAAACATTTAATAAAATAATAATAATCTGCAGATAATTGACAATGAAAATAAGTCGTGGCCCTACTCATTAAGAATTTGCATTACCACTTCTGTGGTGCTTCCTGGCAGGATCAGGTGAGAAAATATTTAATGTTCTGTTTTAATTAACATAGCATGATGTGTCTCCACAGCCTTTCTTCAGACTACTGAACCTCCGGAAGCTTGGCCTGAGTGACAATGAGATCCAGAGACTCCCTCCTGAGGTGGCCAACTTCATGCAGCTGGTGGAACTGGACATCTCCAGAAATGGTACATGAATACATACACAAGTTCACTGTGAACTTGTGGCAGTTGCTCAACGATCTCTGCTTGTAAGACCACCCATTAACACACGATTACTTTAATGACGTGTTTTAAAATAACCTTCCGCTCTTGTCTAGACCACCCAAAAAACACAAAACAACAAGGTCGTTATGTCTGTAAAGATGATATCTGCCATGTGGTGTTAAGCAGCAGGAGCATAGCCAAATCTGTTGGAGAATCAACACACTAGCAGCAGCCATTAGATAAATATTAGCTGGCCCTCTTTGCCAGATTATCCAGTCTACCCCTGGGCACAGCAGACATTCATACATGAATCTCCACACCCTTGAAATATTCCTATAAGACAAGCAAGGAAACAAATTCAGCACCATAATGCAGCCAAAGGTAATATTACATACAGAGACTTAAGGTGAAACTCATCAGCTATAACACACACACACACACACACACACACACACACACACAAATATCTTGCCCTCTCTGTGTCCTTGCATGCTGCACACACATACACTGATACTCAGTGGCAGGAAGGGCCTACATGATAGATATGAGACATCTGCTCTGCTACACACTGCATCAAGTGCTATGGGAGCAGTGTGCAGTGGCCTGTAAGGGCCTTTCCCATCTGTCTGTCTGCCTGCCTGCTCCTGCTGCAGGACAACGCTGAGCCAGATAAGCATCATAGGATGCTCGGCTCAGTAGGGATTTCTTAACCTGCACCTGCAGGATCCAGTGGTAAACGTTCTTTACCTGGACAGGCCAGTTGGTCAGATTTCTTCTTGTGCTTTCTGTATGTGCACTGGGACTATGGAGGACAGAACAGAGGCTATCTCCATGTCTTCTATCTCTCACAAATAGGTTTCCCTCCTTTTTTAGTTTTATTTGACCCTCCCTTAATGTCAGCCGTTTACCATACAGGGGAACATCATCCAATTAAGTCTAAAGCAATGAAGTAACAGCTGAAATGCTTTCATACACAGAAACATGTGTCCAATTAGCTTAAAAATGACTTGGATGAAAGCAAATGGCTGTAAATGTGTGATTGCTCTGTAAATTTTACTTGTGGGGTGGAAATGAAGATATGATGGTACCCTTTATCCTTCTTACTATAACTTCCATCTCTTTTTGTCTCATTTTTCCATTTCTTCCCTGCTCCATCTGGTTGAGATTACAAGGAATTTAAAATGATTCGCTCCATAAATTATGAGCCTCCACCCCCCACCCCCCGCTCTACATCTGTGTGTCCATGGTGCTGACTCCTATCTCCCCCCCACCTCCTCTTTTCTCCTGCAGACATTCCTGAGATCCCCGAGAGCATTAAGTTTTGCAGGGCCTTGGAGATCGCAGACTTCAGTGGAAACCCCCTGTCCAGGTAAGTGAATGAGAACACCCCATCACTCTATTCATCATCACTGCCCAGATGCAACAATGGGGGGGGGGGGGGAACAGTACAAAAATGAAACAAAGCATGATAAGTGTCATTTGTGTGCTCTAATAACTTTGCTTTTCTATTTCAAATGTGCAGTGCAGTCTGCACTTTATGCTGATTTGTAACTGCAATTCTTGAAATCATTCAGTTGCTAAGAAGTAATTATGCATAGTACGTGAACAAATTCCTGGAGGAGATCATGCTTTGTGTGACAATGTGCTTTCTGACCAAACAAGTCTCTGTATGAAACACAAGTGTCACGTTAACCTAACATGGATACTAGTTAATCCCTTTGATATCCCTATATAAACTGCACTGCTGTCTGAGTTAAAACCTTGCTCTCCTGCCACATCTCCAATCAGGGATGTCTAAGTTGGTATTTCACCTTTTAACTTCCTCCTATAGAAAAGCAATGGAACGACTTGCAGCAGCGTTTCTGGCTGAATGCTCTAACAGATGGGAATACGTAAAGGGCCAATAGTCTTATGTGTGAGTCAAGTGATCCCATGCGTTGTACAACAAAATCGTAAGAGTCTCTTCTCCACTATTTTCCCTCCTGTCTTTCTGCTTCAGATTGCCGGATGGTTTCACTCAACTCCGAGCTTTGGCTCACTTGGCACTCAACGACGTGTCGCTGCAGACGTTGCCCAACGACATTGGAAAGTATGTACACATGCACAGTGCCTCATAGTAGATCATTTGATGGGGTAAAATTAGTTTTTTCTTGGATAGTTGGAGAAACTGTTGTCGTGTCTTCATAAGTGATTGAACATTTTAATTATGGTACAGAATATTTTAAACCCATAATCACTGGTTACAAAAAACACATTAAATTTGCAACTCTGCTCCAAAATAATTTTGAATTATTAATCATTAGTTATTGTGAATAGAGCTGAAATGAAAATAAATGAATAAAATGAATCGGCAACAATTTTGATTAATTGCTTGAGTCAATTAACAAGCAAGAATACTAAACATTCTCTGGTTCCAGCTTTTAAAATGTGAGGATTTGCAGTGTTTTATCATTGTAAATTAAATATTTTTGGGGTTTTAACTGTTGGTCGAACAAAACAAACACTCTGAAAACATTACTTGGAGGCTGGGAAATTGTGAAAGGCCTCTTACACTATTTTTTCGATGTTTTGTAGACTAAGCGATTAGTTGATTAATTGAAAAAAATAAAGACATTGATAATTGATAATCAAAAAACATAGTTACTTGCAGCTGTATTTGTGAATACTGCTACTTGAGAAACAAGTCAAAATTGTAAAAGTTCTAATCAAGCCATCACACTGGTCCATGTTGCCAGACTGAAGGCCCTCGACTCAGTTAGATCCTTGATACATTGGGAGACTGAGCAGGTTTTCAAGGGGTGTAATTCTGTTGCCCAGTGGGCTCTGAGGCAGCTGGGCTCTGGGCTCTGGGCCACTGCTGTGCTCAGACAGATGGAGGAGCCCCTCAGCATGCCAGGCAGCCCAGACAAACAGACCTGCCATCTGACTAACCAACCTGCCTCTCCTCTCTCCTCTCCCCTCTCTTACTCCCCTATCCACTCCTCTCGCCGCCTGCCAACTCATACCCCTCTTTCTCTTTTACTTGCCTCCTTTTCACTGCCACTCCTCCTTTTTATAGCCTGGCCAACCTGGTGACGCTGGAGCTCAGGGAGAACCTGCTGAAGTCTCTGCCCACGTAAGTGTCATCTCCCTCCTGCATACATATGCACGGCTCAGCCTCTTATCTAATTACCCACCATCATCAAGCACAATAAGTGCCTGTTGACAATGCAAAATGACAATGATCCCACAATGCATGAGAAATTGTTGCCACTGTTTCTCCTTTGTTTCTTTTACTTTTGTACGTCAGCATTATACTCAACTTGAGCTTTAGTTAGAACCTCTATCACCTACAAATGCAGTCATTTAGGAAAGAGATTTATTGCAGTGTGGAAGAACATGACAAAAACTACAAGTCAGGTGTAGCGATGTCATTTTAAAAACATTCTTTGCATACGTCAGTACATGTGAATGAATGGTATGTTGAATAATCACTTGCAAAGCTCTGCTCTTTAATCTTTCAGGGCGCATATTTGTGTGACTTACTGCATGTGCTATTTTGCGTGTGTATTCAGGTCGCTCTCTTTCCTGGTGAAACTGGAACAGCTGGACCTGGGCAGCAATGAACTGGAAGTTTTGGTAAGTCAACGACTCATCATCCCATTTAACCATGTAATATAATGTACACTAGATAATCAAAGTCAAACAACACCCTTAGTTGTGCCTTTAAAATAACCTGTTTCATATTTGCACTGCTAGTGCAGCACACACACAAAGTGACATGTGTCACAAATATCCTTCTCACATTCCCACCACAATAATTATGATCCAAACCACATGTTTACCTCACCAAACACAGCAGAGCCGGTCTATCCGACCTGAGGCCCTGCATGCACTGTATCCTGCACTGAGCGTTAACCCGGGGAACGCCCACGTGTCTCAGTAGGACAGGGTAAACAATGTCTCATGACCTAACGAGGGCAGAGGCAGAGCAAATAGTTGACATTATGATCAAACCTTGCCTGCATTCTCCTTAATTTCATTTATCACCTAGACTTCAATTTGAGGTAATTTTGGAAGACGTCAGCCTAGTGAGCCAAACAAATGCATGTTTACTGAATGGATTTTTGACCTTCAACAAAAGCACTATATTTAAAGATCATGTTTCTTGAAGGTATTGACCTATTAACAGCAGATAAAAAGATTCTGATCTATTTCACACTAAAAATTGTGAATCTAAGGCTAAAATCAAAGTTCTACCACATACATGCATTAAAACATTACATGTGAATGACAGCCTTTTTAATAATCTGATTCATCTACATTCATGTGTATTTAGGGCACATAATTTGTGTTTGCTGTGGCCTCAACCCCTCTGAAGGTTTTTTAATGGAGCAGATTACCACTTACTGTTGCGTGTGTTGATTAGAGCATGCGGTCCCTGGCTTTGCTCTTCAAACGTTTAACAAAAATAATCAACCTGCCTCTTCCAATAACCAACTGCCCCAATGTGCTCCCTCCTCTGCTTCTCTCTACTTCATCTCATCTCTCAGCCGGACACACTCGGTGCTCTCCCCAACCTGAGGGAGCTGTGGCTGGACCGTAACCAGTTGACCTCATTACCACCAGTAAGTACAGTTTAATACAAATGATTTTTAAAGCTGTCTTGTTGTAAGAACTCTACACCTTTTTCTCGTCAATTTATTATAAAACTCCATTGCACATATGCGAAATTAACTCCCACCACCAGATATCTTTCTCTTGTTATTGCTGTGAAGGTAATGGTTGTGTTGTGCCTCTGTGGCTCACTGCAAGTGGTATTTATTGTGTGTGTGTTTAGGAGCTGGGGAACCTCCGGAGACTGGTGTGTCTGGACGTGTCCGAGAATCGTCTGGAGGAGCTTCCCTCAGAGCTAAACGGCCTCCTGGCTCTCACTGACCTGCTGCTCACACAGAACCTGCTGGAGGTCGTCCCTGACAGCATAGGTGAGAGACACAAGGGGGAAAGAGAAACGTTGTCTTAGCAGGGATTCAGACGGAAAACAACACAGGGGGCTGCGTTGGTGGGGGCGTGTTGTTTAAGGTGCCAGTGAGATATGAAATACGATCCAGGAAGTCCAGTTTGAGTAACAGATTATGTGTTTAAAGGCTTATCAGATGCCAAAACACTGCACAAGGTTTGTAATACTCACAGACAGGATTTTACAACTCCGGAAAGCAGCTATTTTATCTTTCATCACAACTACTGTGAGGTAAACAGTAGAAAATATGGCGTCCACATTACAAAGTAATCCACCAGGAATGTATGCTTGCATGTATTTGATTAGCCAACGCAGTGCCTTGCCAGATGATGTTGCTTTGCATTGCAGAAAAAGTTGAGCCTGCTTCCAATTTTTTGCTGGACAATTCAAATGAATGAGAGGGAAAATTCGGTCTGAATGCGGCCTGAGAAAAGCAGGATGGAAATGACGAACATTAAAATTATGTCAGAAATGGTATCGGACACAGTTTAATAAATAAATGATGAGGTGGCAACGGCAGTCATCTCTCTGTTGTAACCATCGTCACATTTCATGAAAGTGTCATTTGTACATGTATTACAATATTGTCAAGCGTTTCTCAAACGGCAAGACAGAAATAAGGCCAATATTCAGTGACATGAAAGAACAAATACTAATACGTGTGTTAAAAGTTTTCTTTTTTTTTTGCTGTCTGTGAACAAAGTGTATTTTTGGTAAAAAAAAAAAAAAAAAATGCCATCTGATTTGGCAGCAATAGATTGAGTAAACCCTGGGGCAGGCCCACTGTCTGCAGGAGAGGGTTCACTGTTAAATAAGAGCAGCACTGCCCTCTACTGGAAAAATAATGTCAGTGAAGAGTGGCACAGGCAATAACAACAGCTTGTAATGTGTTTTTCGTTTTTTAATTGAATTTATTTTATTCCAGAGCATCGGCCCACATTACAAAAGATCACAACATGTAACATGTAGTGTTGATGTCTTATTGCTACAGTTTGTAAAATTGTGTTGTGTTTTGTGTCCAGGCTGCATGAAACAGCTGTCCATCTTGAAGGTCGACCAGAATAGACTGACGCACCTGACTGATTCAATAGGAGAGTGTGAAAACCTTACAGAACTTGTCTTGACAGAGAACCTTTTACAGGTAGGGAGATATAAACCACTTACAGCAGCCTTGCACTGACACAGTTGGGATTCATGTATGACCATAAATACTTAAGTCCAATTAACGGCTGTTAAGCTACATTATCATTTTCACTGATTATTAATGGCTTCTGTCTCACTCCCTCAAAGTCACTTCCTCGCTCGCTGGGCAAGCTAAAGAAGCTGACCAACCTGAATGTAGACCGCAACCGTTTGGGCAGCGTGCCCAAAGAGCTCGGCGGCTGTGCCAGCCTCAACGTTCTCTCACTGAGAGACAACAGCCTGGCCAAACTTCCTGCTGAGCTTGCAGATGCCACTGAGCTGCATGTGCTGGATGTGGCTGGAAACAGGTAACTCACTTAACACCCTGAACTGTAAATAATACGCAGCAGCTTTTCGTGCTAAGGTTAAATATTTAAACAGAATGCCTTCGCCAAAATGGACTTTTGGTGTTACCAGCATCCTGCAGAGACATTGCTCCTCCAATTTTGCCCTTTTAATGTCATCAGGACAACAATATAATCTCATGTAGATGTATTTTCAAAGCTGTGGTGCAAAGTAATGGAAATTATGTATCAGAAAACTTTAAGCAAATGCATCATTGTCAAAGGGTCTTTGGTAATTTCCGAAAGGTTATAGAGGGAGCATGGTTATCCCTGTTTTTCTTTTTCTCATTTATTAGTACACCAGATATATGAATGCTTAGAGTTTTGTGATCACCAATTTATCATAGAAGTATTTGGTGGATGATATTTTACTTTTAGTTACTGAAAAGAAAAAGTTGTGCTTCTTACCTCATCCCTTCTTTTGTCCAGATTACAAAACCTGCCTTTTGCCCTGACAAACCTCAATCTGAAGGCCATGTGGCTCGCAGAGAACCAGTCCCAGCCGATGCTCAAGTTCCAGACAGAAGATGACGAGCGCACAGGAGAGAAGGTGTTGACCTGCTACTTGCTGCCCCAGCAGCCTTCCCCGAGCCTAGGTGAGTAGCATTTAGTTATGCAATGTGAATTTATATTGGTTTGTTATTGTTTTGCATTAGACACGTATAAGAAAAGTCAGTCATTCAAATGTGTAAGACATTTAATACTTCTGTACATGTGGCCTGTCGAACTTCATCATAGTTTAAATCACAATAATATTAGTTTTTACTTAATTGTTTTATTTTAAGGCATAGCATGTTTTTGAGTGTTTTTGTCTGTTCAACAAATTGATGTTTAAATATGTTACTTTAAATATATAAAACTGCTAAAATACTAAGATTTGTAGTATGTAAAGTGCCTAACTTATTCGCTGTATTAACTGGTAGGAAATTTGTCTCATATTTGGAGCTTTACAATTAGTTTTTGTATAGTTTTTAGTCAGTTAGCTAACTACTTTGTAAACCACTTATAGGTTGTGAGACCTTACAGAATCTGTTCTTGAGGCTGTCCATTTTAAATAAGGGGTACACCTTTCTTTCTCTCCTCTGCACCTTTTCTTCCTTTTCCACAGAGAACTTGCTGCAGAACAGCGTGGATGACAGTTGGACCGACAGCAACTTGAACCGAGTGTCAGTCATTCAGTTCCAGGAAGAGACCAAAGCTGAGGAGGAGGATGATGAGGCTGCTGCAGAGCGCAGAGTGAGGAAACACAACAATACAGTGTCACTTTATGTCCTCTTCATGGCAATTTGCTCAGAATTTTCATGTTTTGTCCTCCTACTTATCAGCATTGATCCTGTACATCTGTTATTTGTTTTATCTAATTGTGATTATCTTTTTATTGTCACAAAGTCATCTGACTATTGTTTACTGATTAAGGTTATGACTGACCAAAGTATTTGTAACAACTCCATACTAATGCATATTTGTTGCCAAATAAATGTTTCTGTTTCAGGGCCTTCAGCGCAGAGCCACACCGCACCCTAGTGAGCTGAAGGTGATGAAGAAGGTGATTGAGGAGAGGAGGAATGAAGCTTACTCATCCAGGCCTGATGGAGAAGAAGAGTCTCCTGATCCACAGGTGCATACATCATACTGTATAATGACTGTCGTGTCAAGGCTGTAGGAAGTAGACAAAAGGCAGTTTTCTGACTCGGTGAAACTGAAATGTCACCCCAGTGTTGTATCATTATTCACTGGTGATCCTGCATTAATCAATGTGATGCTTTTGGTTTTAGGAGAAGCGGCTCAGTGACCTCTCCAATCAGAGCCATGACTCCCAGGTGTCCAATAGCACACTGTCGGCCACGTCCCATGAGAACAGACAAAATGTGACCGCGGCCTCGCAGCGGGACAACCACGTAGACGGCCACTCCCCTCAGGAGGAGGACGAGCTGGATGAGATGGAGGTGGAGTACATTGAGGTGAATATTCAAAACATCCATAACATTGTGAACATCTGTATATTTTTACTTGATTGAAACAGGAACAAGCATGACAATCTTATTTTTAAGAAAAAGACAATTCCCCAGTTGACGATCCATCTAACTGAAAGACAGTTCACTGTCGTTCCCGCTTTTTTAACTGATTAAATCGCAACCCCTCTTTTCTCCAGCCCACTGTGCACTTTGCAGAGGAGCCCATCTTCCGTGGTGGGGATGAGTACGATGAGGAGGACGGGGAAGATGGTGAGAGGAGTGACGAGGAAGACGAGAGGCCTGCTTTTCCTGCAGAGAAGCAGCGTCTGATCAGAAAGGACACGCCACACTACAAGAAGCACTTCAAGATCACCAAGCTGCCCAAGCCCGAGGCTGTGGCCGCGCTGCTGCAGGGCTTCAGTCCTGACGGCCTCAACTCTCGGACACAAACTGCCGAGGACGAGGAGGATGAGGAGGACCAGGAGGAGGAAGAGAAAAGTATATGTACCCCTCAGCACCATCACAGAATGGAGGAGCTTGAGGACAGCCGGCTCCAGGTCAACTCCAGTCAAGTAAAGGTAAAGGAGAGACCCCAGCACTGGTAGGGTGCACTGCAGGAATGTGAAGCGTAGCTGGGTAGAAATGGTTACATATTATAAGTAGAAAAAACATTATCATCCTCACCTGCATTTGTAAACATATGTAGAAATCTAGTCTATATACATGTACGTGATACAACAGGACATACAGTATGCAGAAAAAACACCAAATCAGTTAATTAGCTTTCTGTTCATGTTTTAAGAATATATTTGAACTGAATATATTTTTTGCTTGCTCATTGCCTCTATGCAGACACTTAATACTGTATGCATAGAGTGCCCTTAGCACCTTGCAAGTTGCATTCAGTTTGGAGTGGGCTGCTAGCACTTATTAAGGATGTGGCATTGCATGCAGGGTCATTGTGGAAATGAAGACGTCTACCCTTGAGCTGTAAATCAAGGGGAGTGTTTTTCTCAGGAGCTGATTTTGTTGTTTAACCGCAAACTCTCCCAGCAGCCTCGCCTCAGAACAAATGGCTCCCTCAGAACTTTGCTTTGTCTTTTCTCTGTCCCAAAGAAGAGATGTCCTTAACCAAATGCCTACAAACACTCGGATATCATTGCCGAAAATACTTTCAATATACCTCACATTATTTTTAGATTTTCTTTTGACACATAAACACCAAAAAATGTAAACATATTGTCTCATACTTGGAGACAAATTAGAGATATTTCATTTTAAACCTTTGTGTTTCCACCTGAGATAGCTTCTTGATTGTTTATGCACACATAACATACCAGATATCAGTTATTTGATGTCAAATGATAATATCGCTTCCACACAAGCAGCTGCAGGCCTTTCTTGCACAACACTGGCCTATTTCAGCACTAAACCTCTCACCATATTTATCAGCCATCTCCTGATTTAATTGAATAATGACATTTTCACACTCTGCTCTTTATAACATTGTGTGTGTGCGTGCTTGTAAGTATGACTGGAGTGAGTGAAGTCTGCTCCGATGCCGCTCATGAAAATGAATCTCCTTATTGATCATTAGTATTTTGGGGAGATGAAATATTTTGATTTATCATGCTGATTGTAGAAATCCTTTTTAACACTGTGATCAAATGTCATCACCAAATCTATTTTGTGTGTGTGTTTGTGAATGTGGGTCTGTTTGTGTGGCTGACCTCGGACCAACCAGAACATATATGGGCAGAGCTGGAAAGTGATATCCAACGAGCCTCTTTTTTGTGTCATATGATAATATACTTTTATGGGATGTTTAAATTATTGAGTAAGATTCTTCATTGTTCTTGTAAATCAACTTCAGCGAGACAAAATTTATTTTTATTATTGCTCTGATTTTCTTAAACCTTTTTGTTGAACTTTCTGTAAATGACCTTTGGAAAGTCATCTTGTAGATATCTTGTAGGCTGAAAGTCTGTAACCTTCAGCGGTTTTTCTTTTTACAAAAGTAGGCCTGTTGTCTAAATTAAAGCTTTCTACTGGAGGAATTTGCTTTCTGTGGTTTGGAGGCTGGGCTTATTCTGGTATGGGAGCTTTTGCCTTCTCTTGTGCGCTCTCTCTCTACACTGTGTGTTTTGCACTGTAGCTCAGCTCCTTGGTCTTGTCTTTCCATCTCTGCCTGTATTTGCTTCTGGTGGCTGGGGAGTGAGTGTGGGATTGCTTCTGCTTCGAGGTGGTCCATGCCAGTGGACATGGATGTCCCACAACCTGCAAGCAGACGGTGGAGTGTTGGGTGTGTTTGGTGAATTTTATGGAAAGTGTGAGAGAGTGTGTTTTTTTGTTTTGTTTTTTTGGTGTGTGTGTGTGTGTGTGTGTGTGTGAGAGCATATTTTTATTTTGGCCTGACTAATCCGCATGCCTCTCGCTGGTTCCTGTCCTAACAGGGGGTGTCATTTGATCAAGTCAATAATCTGCTGATTGAACCTGCTCGAATTGAGGAGGAAGAGGTCTGTACATACTCTTTCCCGTCCACTCTGTCTCTCTTGTGTCCCCCACCCACTCACCCACTCATTCACCCACCTGTGTTCAGAGGTAGAGAAAGTACCCACAGAAATCCATGGTTAATCCAAGCCAATCACTAGGGACCCCCTAATCACAACTCATTTATGAGATGGCTGGTGTGGCAGAACCTGGATGCAGGAATGAAGTAGCCATGTTTTATTTTATTATTATTATTTTATTTTATTATTATATTATATTTATTGTTTTTTCATTGGACAACTGGGATTCAAACATTTCTAACATGGTGGGAGTAAACTTGCAATGAGGTTTCACAAGTGTGCTGTGTTTGAGTGCATCCTGGGAAATTAGACTAGCCTTTTTATCTGTTTTATCTAATCAGTTTCAGTTAGCAAGGTCAACATCCTGTAGTATTTGATCACGCACTCATGCATGCAGGTTAGCATTGGCTAACTTACTGTTGCACACTGGCTAACTATTTATTTTCGGTTAGGTCTCATTATGTGACAAACGTATAACATGCAGAAGTATTTAAAGACGTTTACTGCAACTCCCTCGTTTCTCACATCTTGCAGACTTAATTTCAAACCTTGCCTACTTATTCAGTCAGTTAATGCTGCCATGAAATAATAACTGTTAATTGATGATTAATCAATCACCTTAATATTTGGATCCATTAGGACAGTATTTGTGCATCTGTGGGAAGTCTATTCTATCCCTGTGGGTGTTCTCAGTCACATAATGTTGTGTGCTGTGCATATCACCAGCAACATTGTTGAGAGCCAGTAATGCAGCTCTTCATCTTACAAGTTCACCATGGCAGCTGCTTCTTTTATCGTAGCGCCCTTGCAACATTATCCATTTCAGAAGTGATCCACCATATTTCCTATCCACAAGGAATTACAGTGAACACATGACTTACCCCTGATTACGGCATTTTAAAATAACAAGTAGTAAGACTTGTTTGTCAGGAGGTCGGAGCAGTCTTTTTTTATTTTTATGTTCTCAGAAAAGTCAGTTACACAGAATTATTATATAATCTTTGAGTTTTGTTTGGCTGCCCACTAAATAAACAGTGCAAAGTAAATATCAAGTACATCTTGATTGGTTCTTCTGAGTAACAGCATACGCTATAATGCTACACGGCTTTCTGTAATATCCACATGTAGTATAGAATCGACCAGCCCTGTGTGGTGTTTTTGCAGTGTTAGGCCAGATTAAATTTAAACAGATTAAACAAGCTTTGCACATGGATTTGTTGGAAACACTAACCTTCCCAAGTAAAAATTTGTCCCCTGGATGCCCACAGTTGTGTCGTCCTCCTCAAGTTGAACCATATCTCCAAAATATTTATATATGGCAGCATATGATCGTGAGCCTATTTGTCATCCTGCCATTTTTTTCTAAATTGCTGCCAGTACCCCAAATAGCTAAAACTTTGACTATAGACTCGGTAATCTAAATCCCAGTCCAGCATCAGGTTCTGCAACACTACATCTCTGCTCCTGTACCTTTCCTCTGCTTCTGCTGCTTTGCTCCTCTTCATCCTGTCCTCGCTGTGTTGCCCTGGAATGAATGGGCTGGTTGCTTCTCCAGTTTCCTCCAGGTGTTTCTTGTTTTGTTGTTACATAGTAACAGGTAACTCAACTGCCAACCAGAGGAGGAGCTCCAGAATGATGAAGATGGATGAAGTTTACTTCTCAGTAGTCTAATTTTAATATTGTAAACCTGTATAGATTGCATGTGACTGTCATGACTTAAGTTAGTAGGAAATTACACTTGATATATGCATTGTTAATCTTCTGTAGAATCTTTTTTTTCATTTCCAAACGTATTTTTTTAGTGTGTTTTTGTCTCCTATGCTGTTTAGTCTTGGTGAAGAAAACTTGTACTCAAACTTGTCGTTAGAAACATTTAAACATGAAAATTGTCTCTGCCAGTTAAGCGTCTGTGATCTCAAAGACATTTGTATTTAAGTCTGCTTTGTTTGTTTAAGAAATGATTAATGTCGTCTCGTTGGGGTCTCTACACTACAACTCCAAAACCCGTGTCCACATCCAGGACACGGCACACTCTTTTCATCTGTTACTCCTGACATTTCCCTTTTTCCTTCCACCTGTCCCTCATTTGTCTCCATTCCTCCCCTTTTTTGCATGGCTTGCAAATATACTGAATATACACAGTCGGTTACAACTTATTTAGTGTTTACCTTGCATTTTTAAAGTCCCTTTTCCCATACATACACAAGACACATTGTAGGTTTTCAGAAAGGGTCAAGCCTCTACGAGTTTAATTGAAGAGGGCTTCAGACAGTTTGAGTTTGTTCACTTGATGTCTGAAGTCTACTGTCAGTTAAGTGGTTACTGCAAGATGACAAATTGATTTTACTTTATATTACAAAATGTCTTTAAAGCAAAATTCAAGGCACAAAATCATCCACTTAAACTGACATTAGGCTCCAGACAAGTCAAAGTATCTCTCCATCCATCTGTTGGCATGATGACAGGATGCTGCTGTGATAAATTAATTGACGCCACCTACTGGCAGAAGGAGGGAGGTCACCCATAACTTATTTCATAAAGTTTAACATGAAAATAAATGGCAATCAACTTAAAAAAACAATAACATTGTGGGCTCGCCTCCCTCTCAATCTGTCCTGAGCTGATGGTGTTTAGAGGGGTTTCACTAGTAGTTGTGCTGACTCCCCCCTCCTTAACTTGCAGCACACCCTGACCATCCAGCGACAAACAGGCGGCCTGGGTATCAGCATTGCTGGAGGGAAAGGATCTACACCTTACAAAGGAGATGACGAGGTAAGATGTGTACCTGGAATCTGGATAAGGTTCAAGAAATGAGAAGCCAAAGGTTATTCAAAATTAATTTTATTTTTTGTTTGTGTTTCCAGGGAATCTTCATCTCCAGAGTATCTGAGGAGGGTCCTGCAGCCAGAGCAGGGGTGAAAGTGGGAGACAAACTCCTAGAGGTAAAGCATTTTCTGTTCACTTTTTGTCTTTCCTCTGTTTTATAGTAAGATGTTATATCAAAGAGCATTGTAAGTCAGTCATTCTCTCTGTCTGTTTGTCTCAGGTGAATGGAGTGGACCTCCACGAAGCAGAACATCACACAGCAGTTGAAGCTCTTCGTAGCTCGGGTGCTACAGTTTCCATGACGGTGCTGCGGGAGCGTATGGTGGAGCCAGAGAATGCCATCACCACCACGCCATTGAGGCCAGAGGACGACTACTTCCCGCGGGAGAGACGGAGCAGCGGCCTCGCCTTCAACTTGGAGACGACTCCCAGCGGGCCTCAACAGCGGCTCTCCACCTGCCTGATCCGAAACGACAAGGGGCTGGGATTCAGCATCGCGGGCGGCAAAGGCTCCACACCCTACCGCACAGGAGACACGGTGAGACATTCAAACACACCCATAACCCCACTCTGACTAAACATAGACTACGTTTGTGTGAGGGGTATGGAGAGCACCTTATGATCTACTTGTGATGAAGAGCAAAGACATCAATGAAGAATATAATTATTTTAGAAAGTTGACCTTATGTTAAAAGAGCACGATGATAGTGAGAGATGATCTAAAGCGAAAGACACAATCTACCATACGATCACTAAATGGCAGGTGCGGTCTTGAAGTTGGGAAGCTGGGTCACAAAGTGTTTGCAGTAACTGTCTCATGTCACAGGGATCGGTCTTTTAACAGCGTCTATTCCAGCCGCAGCGTTTACAGTCATCACCAGGGAGACAGAGATATGAATAGCCAGCCTTGACACCTGATAGGTTCGCTGTAATTGGACGGGGTGAGGTGTATATTTGGGCCAGCGCAATACTGCATTGCACCTCATGCAGCTCGACGAGCCCAGAAAGAGGAAAGGACTCATAAACTTAGGATTTAGGCGGGTCTGACTGTAATTCTTGCCTTTCTTTCAAAAGCTTTTTTTGAAATGGATGCAGTGACTTGGCTGGTTGTTAGTTGATCTGAGGAGGAGGAGGTGCAGTAGACTTTGCTCCTGCATGTGTTTATACATTTTGTTTTGGTGAGACAGACTAGGAGTTCAGCTAGGGTTTTATTTGGTTAAACTAAATTGTGTAATTTGTTTGAGCAAAGGGACGATATGTCTCAGGGCTCATGATTTTTAATAAGCTGCTTGTGCTGTAGAGTCCTAATGTGTCTTAATGATCAATCAATGATTAATCAGTTGTAATTTATGTATGGAACTGTTTGTTTATTTGTACAACTTTATATGACAATTTGTGGCAGTCTGGGCTGCTGATCTCAGAATTACCTACATAAAGTGTACCAGTGGTAATGAATAAAGTGATTCTATTTTTGGCTCAGATCCACACTGTGGGATATCGCACACTGACGGACTGGTAACCCCCCCCCCCCTTGTGTACAGCTCACAGTTAGCACACTGATTCAGCACAGCCTGTTGCACCAAACCCTTTTACCACCGCCCCCGTCTACTGTGACACAGATTAGAAAGTGCAGAGTAGTTCTGAGTAATTTATCCACAAATGTACATAAAAGTTGAAACATTTGATGTCTCTCGTCTGTTTTTAGGGAATCTACATCTCTCGAATTGCAGACGGGGGAGCGGCACACAGAGACAGCACGCTGCGAGTAGGCGACAGGGTGATCTCTGTGAGTACTACATCCCACAAACACACACACACACACAATGTTTTCATGGATGTGAGAATGGGAATCATTTTGTTTTTCTCCCCTTTTCTCTTCCCTGATTACCTCCAATAGGGATTTAAGAATGGGTTCAAATTGGATAAAGTATATCCCGATAAATGGACATTGGTTAAGCCTGATGATGTACTCTATATTAATCTAGATCCGGGCTCGATTCTTAGTTTTGCAGAGGGTGTCCCATCTTCCACAATGTAAAGGAAACACTTGCTGTACATGTTAATATTTCCATTGTAAATGTGCCCACGACACTGCTTTCATCACTCAAGTTAAGTTATGTTAGGTCCCTATCTGACAACATGCAGAAAATTAACTCGTCAAACTTCACTCTCGCACATCAAAACCATAAGTTTGCAGCTGAGACAGAATACTAACGCAGTCCTCATACTAATTCTAAACCAGGGCCACTGCTCGGATGCAAACTGTGCAGCTTTTTTTGGTTAAATAGTGCAGCATTGAGGTTATATGTTTGACTGCTAAGGGGATTCTGCATGACCTCTCCGTGCGCTTTTGTTTCCTCCGCTGATCACACTCCAAGCTTGGCTTTGCTTTCCTTATTCTGTCTGCATATTAGTAACTCTTGCACGTTTTTATCCAGTCACACCCATGCGCACACACACTACTGCTGACTGATGATATTTGATTTTGACACGTCCTGAGGTTCCTCTCCCAGTATGCCGAATGTGAAACTGCTCTTACTCTTAATTGTTTTCTCTTTAATGCAAATCCTGCTCTCTGGGAATCACAGAAAAGCTTTGCTTCCTCTCCGGGTTTCCTCTCCTATTTCCTCCGGCAGTTTGTCTATTCGTAGGCTGCCTCTATTTTTCTCTCGTTCTCACACTCTCTCCATCTGCATGCTCACTAATGCATTAAGTGCATCTCCTTGTCCTTGCCTGCTTGGTGGTGGGTTATGGTGTTGGGGTGGAGTGGGCTGAGCCTGTTGCCATGGCAGCATATCAGTCAATGGTAAGAGCTGGTACTGTCGGGTCAGTGCTGACCTCTGCTTGTCACTTTAGACCAGATTACAGTTCAAAACAGTTTAAGTTTAAGTTTAAGATTGTGCATGCCTGAAAGCTACCCCCTAATCTAAAAACTAAGGTCAGCAAAACTAATGACTAAATCACTCTTTATGACAAAGGTGCAGGTGTTTAAGGAGGTGCCTGCTTGCCTTTGTTGACTTAAGATCAAACCTTTTGGAGAAACTACACACTTCCTCTTGTGTTTTAAGTAAACAAAGGCAAGAAAGGGTGGAAAAGTGTTGAACTGATTACATTAAAAGACAGCAGCACAAGCAGTCATAACTAAATTAAACATAAACTGACTTCAGGGAATTTCATGACTTTTTTCTAAGAAAACATTTTTCCTTGCTTGGAGCCTTTCTCCCTCAGGGAAGCTCTACCAGCTTAAATTGCCTGCAGCAGCCCGCTGTTACCCCCGCTCCCTCTGTTTCTCTGCCTGTGCCTGTTGCTCTGTATAGGTGTTGGGTTCTTCTTCAAATAACAGTGCTCACTTTGGTGCACTCACAAACTCTGTGAATTTAATATCAGGATGTTTTAGATGTTAAATATTTGGAAATAGTTTTGAGTGATGAGGTGTAGTTTTGACTGATGGCAGCATGCCGTTTTCAGCATGTATTTGTTTTTTAATGTTCATCGTGCCAAATGTGGCCCGTTGTCACTGGGAGCGTCCTGGTGGGCTGACACCCTCCGTGGTTGGTTTTACTGTCGATCCAGATCAATGGTGTAGACATGACAGAGGCCAGGCATGACCAGGCAGTAGCGCTTCTTACCGGCACCTCCCCCACCATCGCCCTCCTAGTGGAGCGAGACCTGAATGCACCAAGGGGCTCTCCAGGTCAGTCCCGGGCACGAGCCCACTCCCCTCCACCCCCAGAACCCTCAGATTCACCAGACCAGGAGGAAGAAGGCCTTTCCCTTCATGGGAACCACCTGAGCCAAATGGAGGACGAGTATCCCATCGAGGTGAGAACTCTTAGGAGCGACTTCAGTACTTCAGTGTGTCGAATAGCTTTTTAGTTTTATCAGACCATGCTGTAGAAGGCTCATTAATGCATTCGGCGTTAATGTTTGTTAATCTGGCCCCTGCCTTATCCTTACTGCTGTCCAGTTCCAGAGAAGATGGTGCATGGTATGAAGGCTCGGTCTAATATAATATAATGGCATACTGTAGAGTGTAGCCTGGTAATAACAGCTGTATCATTCCCAGTTGTCAATAATGTAAAGATATTGTTTACTTAATAGTGGCTTATGCCTGTGAAGAGATATATGTGCATGCAGTAGGTTGGGTTGTGTTTATTAGACAGATTATAGATGTAGACATGACTGTTACCTGGGACCTGGTGTTTGTTAGATTTAGGCTTGAGATCTCTTGCTACAACACGTTTTCTACCTCTAATCCTAACAGGAAGTGACCCTGGTGAAGTCAGGTGGCCCTCTAGGCCTGAGCATCGTGGGAGGCAGTGATCATGCCAGTCACCCGTTCGGCGTCAATGAACCTGGGGTCTTCATCTCAAAGGTAAAACTTTGAAAGAGTTGTAAAATTCCTTCTCCACCAATTTCATGTTGTTGCGTCTCCCTAAAATACATTTTTATGTCTCAATTTCCGTGGCCCAACATCAGGTGATTCCTCACGGTCTGGCATGTCAAAGCGGATTGCGTGTTGGGGACCGGATATTAGAAGTGAACACCATCGACTTGCGTCATGCCACACACCAGGAAGCTGTGCGAGCCCTGCTGGCCAACAAGCAGGAGATCTGTATGCTGGTACGGAGGGACCCTTCACCGCCTGGGATGCAGGTGAGGCCGTCAACTCAAACAAATATACAAATATGAAAGTAGGCATAACATAGCATACAGGCACAGCTCACCTTACCTTGCCTGATGAGCTGTGCATGTATCATTACAGGAAATTGTGATCCAGAAGCAGCCAGGGGAGAAACTTGGCATCAGTATTCGCGGAGGGGCCAAGGGTCATGCAGGAAACCCCTTTGACGCCACAGACGAAGGCATCTTTATCTCTAAGGTTCTGAAACTATCTTATATACCACAATTTTGCAATTCAATCATGTATTTGTCAATTTTAAGGCTTTTCACCACAGAGTTAAGTCATCAACTTACCCATATTTTGGTTGATACGCGAACAGGTGAGTTCGAGCGGTGCAGCAGCGAGGGACGGCCGACTGCAGGTTGGCATGCGTATCCTGGAGGTGAACAACCACAGCCTGCTGGGGATGACGCACACGGAGGCAGTGCGAGTGCTCCGTGCTGTAGGAGACTCCCTGGTCATGCTGGTGTGTGACGGCTTCGACCCACGAAAAGAGACGGCCGTGGAGGTAAGACACCACGAGCAGTCGGATTTAGATAAAAGTTTTTTTCACTTATAGAGACATTAAAAGGAAATAATACCCTAAAAACTGTGGGTTAAACATGCTTATAGAGTGGATGTTAATTGTATAGAATGAACTTAAAAGACCTCAAATAAGGCATTGATTTTATATAGACTGAGATATCTATATATTTTTTCACTCAGAATATCTAGAAAATAACTGATCTGGTAAAAAAAAAATTGTGTTGACGTTATGTCATTTTCTTTTAATCAATTTTGATCAAATTTTTAAACAAAACTCTGTTTTTGATCCTTTTCCAGGCGTCTCCCGGCATCATTGCCAATCCATTTGCAACAGGCATCGTGCGTAAGAACAGCATGGAAAGCATCTCTTCTATAGACCGAGACCTGAGCCCAGAGGAGATGGACATCATGCAGAAGGTACCTTACAGATTTTTATCATATCTTCACTGACTATGTATCTCAATTACCAAAGCTAATTATCTGGGCAGACAAAGCCCAAGAGCCCCGAATAAGAAGTGAACTGTGTTGGTTTGTACACCAGGAAGCACAGTACACGCCTTTCATCCACATACCAGGAATCAGTTTGGCGATTTTGTTGTCAAGTCAACACGTGAATCAGATGTTTTGTTCAGCGATTCTGTCACAGCAACACTCTGCTTCCACAGCAGTTTGGTGTCAGCAGGTGGAGTTTTCAAGGACAGTGGAGTTTGACTCACGCCAACCATGCACACCACACATACCCATCTTTTCACTACAGCACCCAGAAAGCGCCAGCACAGTTGTTTATTTTGTCCAGATTAGCTTTTGGGAGACTGCCCGAACTAAAGGAATGTAGGGGCTTGTTGAATGCTAGTTTCTGTTGTTCCTGTGCACACCCCTGACCCTTTGTCAGAGCACGCACGGTCATAAAATAAAATAATTCATATGGAAATTGCATTGGTTTAATTACTCAGTCAAGCGGTGCTTCTGCTTAGATTGACAGGATGAATAGTAAGCATTTATTGGGATTGTAAGGATCTTAAATCTCGCTCTTCTCCAGGAGTCTGAGATGGTGAGAGAGACGTCACAGTGGGAGCGAGAAGAGATGGAGAAAGTGGTAAGCGAAACTGTAAATCCAGCCACTGTTTTGGGAAGGCTAGAGGTAAAATTGTATCTGTCAGATCAGCAGATAGGTGGCAATACAGGGAGGAAAGAGAATTAAATTTTTGCTCTGTCATAGCTCAGAAAAATGCCGAACACGAGTCAGGGTGGAGCTTTAGAGTCAGAAGCTCAGGTTGGTCTGTAATCGGGTGAATGAAGCTTCTCCTCTGCACCCTGTGTGGGTATTGTGTTTGACAGAACTATTCCTGCAATGTCCCACCTTGCATGCTTTTTCTGCTCCCATAGCTAATGAATAGAGTACTTTTTAATGTGTGCGGGTTCTATCCTTTCTTTCCCTTCTGTTTTTCTCTCATCTCTCCTTTACCTTTGGCGTGCTTGGTGTGATATAAAATCATCCAACCATCCCATCTCCATACCACTTCTCCCCTGTTGTTTTTCTGCACTTCACCCCCTCTGTAACACTTCTTTCCTCTTCTGTAATCCCTCCATCTTCACCTCTCATTGCATTACTGTGTGGCTGTGTATGGTTGGGTGTCTTCCCTCCTGTACTCTCCTCCTCCTCCTCCTCCTCCTCCTACCCTTCCTTTCTTGGTGAAGGAGCGTATGCGCTTGGAGCGTGAGGAGGCAACTCGCCTGCTAGAAGAGGAGACTGAGGTGAGACACTCCTCATCAGCGGGTCTGCAGACAGTCTTCCTGTCTGTGCAAAAGGGCAATCTGGTCAGAAATACCACAGCACTACCATCCACAGGATTTTTCCATGTTTTGCTCATCCCTGGCATTTCAGGGAAAATAGAATCTTCTTTTTTTGTTTTTCTTAAATAAATCAGTCTTGAGCCACATTCAAGTACAGGTAAAAACAGACTTACTTGGTTTACTTTACTGGTAGATGTTCCCACGCCTTGGCTGGGCGCTTCAACAACAATTGGCAGTGTTTGTGAGTGGCAGTCCAGCAGGGTTTTATGTAACTTAGTCCAGGTAAAAGGTGGGCGAGAGGATCCGGGAGAGGTAGCTTAAAGTTTCATGTATATTATGCTCTAATAGTGAAACTCTGTGGTGGAGACACAACATTAGGTTGCTTTCTCCCTAGGCTAACGGGGGGGGTTTCACATATATTTGGTACTTGGAATGACTAAATTGGGGAGAAAATTGGTTAAACAATAAAAAAAAAACAAATCGTACCTACTGTTCCCATTGCAGATCGGTGAAACTTACTTTAACTAGACCTCAGTAAGCTTCTTCACTGTAATTATCATCACCAGAAAGTACGAGGCCAGAATGTAAGAAAAAAACAACTTTTACTTAGTAAATTCAGAGTCAATCTGATGATTGCATCCAGGTTTCATTTGTCATTTCCTTAAAGGAGAAGGTTAGCTGTTATTGTCAACCAATCTCATGAAAGGACCAGACCCAACAATGTGTCAGTCTGTCTCTTAATACTTTCCGACTTTTACGGCCAGTCTGTTGCTGTTGCTGTCATTCCTACTGTGTTTACCCCACAAATGTAAATCTTTAAAATCGGGTCACAAAACTTTAGTTTCAAAAAAAGGCAAAAGAATTTTCTAAAAATTGTAGTTCTAAAAATTTTTACTGTAGTTTTTAGCAGCCTTTACTCAAACAGGAGTGAATTGTGTATTTGTGGGGGACTATTTTCATCTGTGGATTAATACACATTTGGTGCTTTAGTGAGTATTTTACATCAGCAGGATGGTGTGTGTGGGATTCAGTCGAAATAAACTACTGTGCCCATGTTCATTATTATGAAGGAACATGTCACCCAGTGCAACAATCTTTAATATGTCTTTAATTGGTTTTGGACAACATGAAGCTCTATGGTGCAGCAGAATAAGCTACACCGGGGTTAGGCTATACTTGCTAGTAGTATCCATTCATTGTTTTGTTTTTTTGTCCATTTGTTGACAATAAGAAAAATGTAGTATATCACCAGACCTATCCTTTAATATAACAACACATTACATATGTCTCTAGCCAGTTCACATTTACAAAAGAAGTGTGGCTCCTTTACTTCATATGAATGGTTCTCTACAAATGGTCTCCTCCAGTAAAACTAATTCACTTTAAATAGATTCTTGCTTGTTGTGTAATAAACCTCAGCCTTGTCCTCCTTTCACCTCTGTTTTCTATGTATTTCTCTTTAGAACATTGGCACTGGACCTCTAAAACTTGACTATAAAACCCTGGCAGCTCTGCCCACCACCAGCCTGCAGAAACTCAACAGGGTAAGACTCTTGTGCTCTAATGTCCTCAGGCAGCGGTAGAAGATACACTAAACGTTATGAATCCTGTTACTTTTCAGCGTGTTTGAAAAAGAGTGCAGCTCTCTCAGGTTGTAAATTGCTTGTGTTTCTGTGCGGGCTATGTTTGAAATGGCCTTCATGGCTCAGAATAGACCTCTTCATGGAATCCCTTGTGTTTATGTCCCGGGAAACTGAGTGACCCAGAGCCGACCAGTTGCCCCTCCAGGAGCAGGAATGTTCACCTCCCTCCATGTGCATTACCCCAAGTCAACATTTCTGACAGCAGCTTCAAGGCCAAACCCATACAACATACATTCATCCTAACGTGGATTGAAGAAATAGCATGAAGATGAAGGACTGATCAAGAAGAAAAGAAGTACAGAATCAAAAGAATGGAAGGCAAAAGAGGCTGTGGAAGAAAGATGACCAGAAGTATCTCTAAAGTACAGAAGAGGGTGGACTGAAATGAAACGGGGCCAATGGGCAGGCTGTTTGATAAAAAGAGTCTGGGGGTGTGATGGGGGAAGGGGACAGCTGGCCACTATCAAGCGGCCTCCTCCTATCCTCGGCGATATTTTAAACCTGCATCTGGCTCTGAATTGGATGGAGTCTCTTGGGTGGGTGGGGTGCCAGACAGTGAGGGAGGGTATCGTCTAAGAGGAACAGACAAGTGTTTCAGTTCCCAAAGTCCTCCGAGGAGTAAGTCTGAGTGGACATACAGCGCTGTCCTGTTACCATCCTACAGGTAGTAGGTTTATTATTGTTCTGCCTTCTTTCTTGTATTTGTCGTTACTTCTGTCTTGATTCATTCTCTCTCCACTTTATTTTGATCCAGCTGTGTTTCTGCGTTAGTGAAGATTTTGTGATTTTGACTTGGTTTAAGACATGCTTAGACTTTTTAGAAGATTTCATTGCTTGTTCCTTTACTCTAAAATATACATCTTCGAACTATATTAAGGACTAAAGGTAGAATTATTGTTCCTTTTATTAACATTGTGGTCACATTAACTCATGCATTATGCAAGTGTGTAAGCTTTAAATAGACAGCTAGCATGACTCTGTTTTGTGCCCTACTTTGTAGATCTCTGGCCTCTTAGATTGTCTAGGAGAACTTAACCAACATTTCATATGCAGCTGTTCGTGCTCGTTGCGTTAGAGCTGGATTTGCTGCTCCAGCACACGTGGTCCTGCTCAAACTGTATCACAGTGACCCTTTATAACTGCCTGCAAGTTGTTACCAAAGGTTTAGCTTAAATACTGGAGATGGTTCTTGTTGAGAATGGTGGTTTTTAGTGATGGTGAGTCTGCAAAAATGAAATAATATGCTGTTAACAGGCCAAAGTTTACCGTGATTTTTATAAGAAGTGAGGTGTCAGGCATGATGTGCTGCAGAACTGCCTTTTTAGCTTTGGTAACATCACTGGAAACGAGGGGGCTGAGAGTAAAATCGTGGTTATGTACTACTCTTTTGGAAGAAACTTTTGGTTTGGTTTATTGACAACATATGTTGTATTTTATAAATATATAACAATCGTTCTATCCCTGACAAGAATGACAGTTGTGGACTTATTTCCATCAAGAAATATTATAAAATAGGAACTGAAAAACTAGAAAATGTTTCATGGCGCTGACGAGATACAAAAGTGGAAGTCTTTTTAACTCTAAAATTAATGTTGACTGTTAATTAAATGTTCTTCTGAGAAACAACTACCACACTATTGTACAAGCAAAGAGTAAAAATGATTCAGTTCCTGGTTTCTTAGACTTGCAGCTCTTCCCAGCATGGCGAGCTCAGTGCGTTGGCATGCTGGTTCTCGCTCTCCACTCACACACCAAAACCCCCAGCTGTCTGTGTCAGAGCCAAAAGGGCACTCGTTCACATTCCAGCCCACTGACCCTTATATGACCACCGACTCTTATAGTCAGCATGTAGAGAGCCCACATTACTGCCTCACAATGCTTGTTGTATTCTTAGTCCAGCTATTTTGATTGTCACCACATATGTCAAGGTCACATCTAATAAATTCCAACGTTGGTTAGTTCTCTGGGTTGACTTGAGGCTTTTCAGGAGGTGTTTTTCGGTGTTGGGTATGTAATAGCATGACACTTGCACGGTTGCACTTACAGTATCAGGTTACTTTACATGGGTTGGGTTAAACATTGCATCCTTTCTCCCCTCCTACAGTGACATCAGCCGTCCTCTTATGTTCGGTACAGTAGGAGTTGAAGGTGTGCTGGAGCCTGAATGTCTCACTGATCTGATAATATGGTTATTTAAGGCAGAGGCCAAGAGTCTGGACTGCAGTAATGTGTCTAGTAGCTTACAGCAGCACTGAGATACTTATCTCTTCAGGAAAGATTTAGTGATGTGAGTAACTCTTTTTAGCAGCTGGAGGCTTGTGTGTCAAGTGTCTGTTTATAGAAGCACACACCATAAGACACGGGAATGACTCTTCTTCTCATCCTATTAATTGGTGGTTAATTTGGAGGTTTGTAATAGGTTACTTTTATTTTTTTAGTTACCAAAAGTGTTCTTGTTTTTGCTGTTTTTGTTTCAAGTTGAGTGATAATGGCTTACTTTATGAGGATAAAACACGTGTGTCTAGATCTATTTTCACTCACTATTTCCGCACTATTTACAACTGCTCTTAAAGGACAATTCTGTTTTATTAAAACTTGGATCTTTGGTTATAAGTTATGATAATATTGTTCTCACCAAGGTAATTGCTGAGGTCTCTAGACGCAACAACATCACTAAAAAGAAGTCGGACACAAGCAGTCAGATCAGACACGTTGTAAACAAAGCAACAGGTTATTCAAACTTTTGTGGAGGAGAAAACAAAGGGAAACACTAAAATTACTACACAAACTGTCTGTTTTAACATCCATTACAGTTTACAGACCAACGTCCTGCTTCAACTTTGACCTGCTGTACTGGAATAGTTGGCACACACAAGTGAGCTCACCCGACATTACGTCTGGTGTTCACACAGGTTTTACCTCCAAATAAAGCAGTTTTTAAATTGTGCCGAAAAACAATGATTGAGTTTTTTACACTGTCATGTCATAGTGTTCCCAGCTCTCAGCCGTTACTTTGATGAGAACATCACAACTGACAATAGAATAAAAGTAGTAATAAACTGGGATTATCCTTAACTCTTCTGTCTCAGTTTATCTGTTCTGTTTTTAAAACTTTCAGCTTTTATTCTTTTAAATTCCACTAGCGATAATTTCCTGTGAGTGAGTGAGTTCATCTTTTCCTGTCAGTCCTTGTTATGTCAGTTTACTGTAACTGCCATCCCTCTTTCCTTTGCTCCTGTCCAGTTCTCTACTTCTGTAAGTCTGACTGCTCCCATGGAGGCCCCCCTGCAGGCCCAGTACCCTTTAGAGCCTCTGGGCTTCGGCTTCGGCCACCCCACAAAACCCCTCAGCCACATGGACCCTGAGTCCTCCCCGAGTCTGAACACAGAGCATCTCTCCCAGTCTGGACACACCGATTATCTTCATGGATCCCACTTCTCCCCTAATGGGACCTCCACTACTGACTCATCAACAACCATTAATTCATCAACATTTGTAGCTGAAGAAGAGGAGTGTCTGGTGGACTCTCAGCCGATCTGCTTCAAGGAGAACCCTTTCTTGGTGGCCAATCGCAAAGGAAAGGGCCGTCCACCTGGACAGCAGATCCTGTCTGGGCCTCCTGTGGGCTACGGGAAGCAAGGCCAGCTGCAGCCCTGGTTGTTCAGCAAGGCAAGCCTGCCTGTCTGAGTGTGGTTTGGAGGCAGCATGGTGTGTTACTGCGCACTGTTTGTTGTTTGGCTCACTTGTGTCACCTGTAATGGATCATTTGCATCAAGACTTTGACAAGAAGTTTTAACTCTTCTTTTAACTGTTGTGTTAATTTGATCCGAAGAAATGTCTTTCACTTGAAACATAGCATTTGCCTTTTTTGTTGGCATGTATCCAAAGCACCATACAGTAACAAGTGCACATATCTTCCTTTTAAAAAAGAAAATATGACATAATTCTCTGATTCCTGCTACTTAAATGTGAATATTTGCTGGTTTACTTAGTTTTCTATGATTTGTTAACAGAATTGCTTTGGGTTTTGGACGGTTGGTTGGGAAAAATAAGACATTCAAAGCGGCTATAATCAATATTTTTATAATAACAATATATCAAATGACAATGTTTAATGTGAAAGGGCTTGCTTGGTGCAGGTTCAAAACATCACTTCAGGCTTTGGGAAAGTGGGATGGACATTTTTGGCCCCAATGGATATCAAATCCCTACACTTTGGTTTATTAGTGTTAGCTTTACTGCTGCAGAGGAGGAGTTGTGTGGTTTTAAAAAAAGCTTTCTATCAATGCAAAGGTTCATGGGGAAAGCATTTTTCTCTCAGGAAGTTCGGGTCCAGGCTGTGTGTATTAATCTCGGTGTAACAACCAGCTGAAATGGTGCATGTTTTTGCCGTGAGCACAGAGCTTGTGAGGTATTTGAGCACAGTCAGGATCGACGGGAATGTCTGTCCCAACAGCTGCGGGGAGGGAGGTCATGAGTCGTGAATGATCACGACCTGCAAGACACACAGAAAAGTGCATGTTGATCAGCAAGAGCTTGTTGTTGGTTGGATTCTCTACAGGACTAACCAGTGAATCTTGTTTTGGTATTTCTTTACTTCCCTGTTTTTGAGCGCACTGAGTGACAGTAAGAGCAGCTGTTAAGCATGTTTTGATCTTCTTTTTTTTTTTTTTTTTTTTTTTCCAGGCACCGCCTTCTGATTTCACCAGGACGGACAGTCCAATCAGGGAAGCACCGTACTCTCCCACCATCCAACCGGTGAGCCCTAACACCCAGCACTCCTCTCCAGTATTCATCATGTGCTCTCCCATCTTTTTACTTTATTTTCTCCTTTTCCATGAGTCACTTCTACCACTATAGAAGAGGTATCTTACAGATGACTCTTTTGACCTTTCCTTCCACCCGTAGCCCAGACACCACTCTTCTGTCAGCTCCCTGTGTGCAGGCAGGGAAACTCGCTTCGTAAGTGGGTCTTGTGGCTCTCTCTGCTCTGGCCTGGGTTTATATATATATATATATATATATATATATATATATATATACACGTTAGCTGCTCTGAGACCTCTATCTGTTAATAAAACATAACTAGTTCAGCTACCATGTCCTACCAGTCTGAAAAGCATGCGACTGCTTCTCCGTGGCCAGCTGATTACTGATGCTTTGCCTCGTGCAGACTGGATGTGCGTATTAGATTTTTGACTGATTGTTCTAAATGTCTCTACTGACCAGCTGTGGCTTCATATTATCTCACAGGACAATAACAAAACACCATTTTTTCCCTGAGCAAAGTTACCAGTTACCCGTCTAGTACAAATACAGTATTTATAATTTATAAGAGGAACTGAGATATAAATGTGACAAAGGGCCCACAAATGGTGATGAAATTAGCTCAAGGTAAACCCTGGTGGTGTTGCATTGGTTTGTTAGTGCCTTCACTTGGCCTGGCATCATCCTGAAGAAGCTCCAGTAGTTCAAATGTGGTGACCGTTATGTATCCATGCATTTCATTTCATTGTCATTGTTTTATTTATCATTGTTTTGCAGGCAAACGTTCATTTCACCTCAACTCCCACTGCCAAGGATGACATTTCATCATCAGTGAGTGTCTATGGAGCCTGAAAACAAGCTTTTGTAGTAGATTAGAATTGGATTGATCACACTGGTTTACCAATATATCAAGCCAATATACGTTACTCACTCCTTTTTAGTAAATATTTGTGATCAGACAGACACGTGCCAGTGTGATTAAATTCAATTCAGTTTTATTTATATAGCGCCATATCATAACAAAGTTATCTCAGGGCACTTTTTCGAATAGAGCAAGTCTAGACCGACTCTTTATATTTACAGAGACCCAACAGTTCCCACCATGAGCAAGCACTATGCGACAGTGGCAAGGAAAACTCCCTTTTAACAGGTAGAAACCTCGAGCAGAACCAGGCTCAAGGTGGGCGGTCATCTGCCTCGACCGGTTGGGTTGAAGGGGGAAGGGGGGAGCGGGAGAGAGAGAGCAGGAGGAAAGAGAACATACAGCAGCTCAATACAGCATAGATATGGTAATGGCATTGATGTTAACACCAACAGAAACAACACTAAGAGCAACACTATAATAGCAATACCAATAACAGCAACAACAGCAATAGCATCAGCGGGTGCAGAGCAGGAGCACGGGGGCAGCAGGCGGCAGCAACCACAGACCCAGACTTCCACAGCTCCAGAGGCAGAAACACCTGCAGAAAGCAACAGAAGGGGAGGGAGAGAGAGAGAGGAGAGAGCACACAACTACGGGAAGAAGTTGAATTAATAACAAGCATTGATGGGATATGAGGGCGTACAGATGGAGAGGAAGAGGAGGAGAAAGGAGCTCAGTGCATCATAGGAAGTCCCCCGGCAGTCTGGGCCTATAGCAGCATAACTAAGGGGGGGCTCAGGGGTCACCTGAGTCAGCCCTACTATAAGCTTTATCACAGAGGAAAGTCTTAAGCCTATTCTTAAATGTGAGGAGGTTGTCCGCCTCCCATACACAAACTGGGATCTGGTTCCACAGGAGAGGAGCTTGATAGCTGAAGGCTCTGGCTCCCATTCTACTTTTAGAGACTCTAGGAACCACAAGGGACCCTGCATTCTGGGAGCGCAGTGCTCTAGTGGGGTAATAGGGTACTATGAGCTCTTTAAGATATGATGGTGCTCAACCATTTAAATGTATGTCCTTATAATGGAAATAATAAAGATTTCTGTTAATTTAACATGTTTGATCCTAACCTTAAAGAAAGAATTAAATATTTATTAGTATGGGTTTCAGATGAGTTTTAGTGTCTCATACCACTTTAAGTTTTTCGCTCTGGAGTAACTTTCTGGAGGGACACTTGATGCTTGTAAACATTAGGTATAAAAATGAAAATACTTGATGCTTTGATTGGATATTAGGTATTATGTTTGGCACAAACTGGTCTTGAGCTTCAAAACACCATAGTCAAATAATCTGAATGGTAAATTATGCTCTGATTCATAGCCACCATTAGCTCCCATTCATTTTGAGTTGTCATTCATCCAATAAAGCTTTTTTTCTGAGGAGTTTTTTTCTCATGGTAACCAAGGGTCTAAGGATGGAGAATGTCTTGTGCTATACAGATTTGTGATTGAAGGCTATATTGACAAAATTGACTTGACTGATCTCTTGTATAAAATATCCTTTGTTTTCTCTCCAGACGCGACCAGGTGCCATCCAGCCAGTCGGACGTGTGCGGCAGAGTAACTCCCCCGCCACTCCGGACGGCAACAGTCCCAACCCCTTCCAGCATGGCCCCTCCCCCTTCAACTCCCAGACCTCTGTAAGACCCCTCACCACCACATAGTGCTGTTTTCTATCCACTCTCAGCTCTGTGCCGCCTGCTCTGCCTGCCACTCAAGTGGCGTCTCACAGCAGTACAGCAGGGATGCAGATCATTATGGCACCAGAATGATTTTCTAAAGAGGCTAGAACCAAAGAAAGGAAGACTTGTATTTGAATGCACAGGGGAGTTGAGTGTGTGCAGGTGCTGCTGTCTGTGACCCCCGGGCACACCTGGAGGTTAGCTGTGTTTGAACTACATCTGCAAATGGAGCATCCAGCTCGACTCTGAGCTCCTGAATCAGACATAATTTCTCATAATTGCAGCTTTCTAAAGTGTTCCACTTATTTCTTCCTTTGGCAAGCAGCGTAGTCGGATCGGTAAATAATGAAGAAGCTATGATTTCATCTCACATCTTCCTGATTGATCCTCGTACAGAAAAATCTGCCATTGCTTTGAACTTTCCAGGCCCTACTGTCTGTCTTTCTCTGGCATACTCCCCTCCTCTCTCACATGAAACCAGCCGCCATGCTGTTCACCTGTTCTCCTCCACAGTCTTCTTCAACTTTGCTGGTTTTTTCATAGTCTACCCTCTCCTCCATGTCTCTGTCTGTCTGTCCGTCCGTCCTTCCCACCTCCTCCTCTACTTCCCCTCGGCTCCTTTACCATATGGACCTACCCCATCCCCTCCATGCCACCCCACCCTCCCCCCTGCAGCCTCGTGCCCCCTCCCCCACCTCGCCCGACGAGTTCACCATGAATGTCAAGCAGGCATACAAGGCATTTGCCGCCGTGCCTCGCTCACTGGCAGTGCTGGAGCCGCCGCAGGTAGGCCGTGCTGCCCGGACTCCCCCGGGTCACAACGACAAAAGCATGCTGTGCTGATTGGTTGGTCTCGCCCCCGCCCCCTCCTGACTGGAGCAGGCTGTCCTATAAGGAGCCTGCGCTGTGTCGGGGGGACTGTGACGTGCTGTGACGTGTGGAATGCGTTCATCGTTGGTTTTTGTACTCCAGTTCCATCATCTGTCATACCGGTGTTGAATCTTGATCCATTCGTCCATCCATGTGTGGCTCGTGTACTAATATTCAACCCCCCTTTTTCTTTTTTACTTTACGTATTGTATCCCAGCTGCTAATCCGTCTGCCTGCTCTGTATCTGTCTTTGTCCTCAGTCTGAGTTCACTTCATTGTACTAACGTGCTCATCCTGCTGTGCCCAACAGGACCTATATGGTGTGAGGAACAATTTCCACCCAAAGCAACCTTCTCAAGAGGTGAGTGAACATAAGGACCAAAAAATATTAAACACCGCTGTCAGTTGGACCATGCCGGACCAAATATAAGATTATATTTTTTCTTGACATTACATTTGAAAAAGTGGGGGTCATATTATATTCAGGGACTAGACATTTACATGTTCACAACATCAGATAAATAAAATCTTGACAAGTGAAAACGAGTCAAAGGCTTCTCCCGACGTCACAAACGGTCCAGGGACCAAATCATCTGTTAAGCAGCCACTAAATGTCATAATAGAGATATTTACAAGAGAAAATGCTTGTTTTCTATTTTTCCAAAAACAGTTGTTGGGAAAAGAAGGGGTTGTCTTATAGTCGTGCCAATGTAGTATTTAACAAGTGAAAATTGAATCTGCAGCTTACTGAGAAAAATAAATACTGAAAAAAGAAAACCCACTGGCTCTTAGTCATCTTAGTCTGACAGTCTGTTGACGACCTATGTGGCCTTTTCAGCCTGAGTTGAACAACGAGGTGTTTGATGATGACATAGATGGTCAGGAAGGAGCTGGTAAGGGTCTGGCCAGCAAGGTCTCCCCCCGTCGGGAGTATATGAGCTTGGCAGCAGTGCCTCGCCTCTCCAGGCTTTCCACGGACCTGCAGGTACCCACCGCCTCCGCCACGTCTAGAAGCAGCCCTGTTCCTTGTCTGGGCCGTGGTGTGCTTGGCTTGATCGGTGGTGGTGTCTCTGCTCCCAGAGACTGGGAGACAGCCATGTTACTTCTATCAGTAATGGGACTGCCAGTTTAATTGATCTTATATCAGCTAAATGGTGCTGGGTTCTGTTTTAATGGCAATTTTTTTTTCTTCTTGGTCTGTCGTACTTTTCTCCTCTGGCATCTCCTGCGATATCTCTGCTTTTTTGGCAAATGGCTCTGCAACAATGCAAATAGCAATAAAAATCTACTTTTTAGCAGCAAATATTGGCCTTTCTTTAGCTATTTTGTCATTTTTAAATATCCAGGTGCTACTCATTTTGTATTCTGTCCCTGATTTCTCTTGTATCCCTACAGAGTCCTTCTCCTAGCGGTAAGGACAGCCCAGAGCAGCGCTCTTTCAGAGACAGGCAGAAGTACTTTGAGATTGACGTGAAGCAGCAGACACCAGAGAAACCCAAACCTCGAGTCTCTCTTGTTGGAGAAGATGACCTCAAGAAAATGAGGGAGGAAGAAGGTTTGTTTCCATTGTTTCTCCTTGAGCATCCTTTGACAATAACTAATAAAAACATGTGACTCTGCTAACATGCCCTCGAAATTTACACACCTGTCTCTTCATCTCATCCCAGAGAGGAAGTTTGAGCAGCGGGCACGGGAGTACCTGCTGGATGAAGACGAGGATGACGAGGAGGAGGACCTGGCTAAGCAGGTGGCGCAGATGAAGGCCTCTGGCAAAGTGTTGCTGGATGGAGTGGAGTACAACGTGGAGCCAGTATCCACCCCGTCCCAGCACTGCTCCACACCACCGAGCTACTGTGGCAGCTCAGGGTAAGAAGTTGTATATTATTATTACTACTTTAAATGTTTTTTCATTTCCTCAGCTAATAGTTTTTTGTGTGTTTAGGCCTTCCTCTGTGGATGGTAAGGGAGAATCTCAGAGGAATTCACTGGAGGACAGCTTCAGGCTGGAGCAGAGGCCAAACTCCATGACTGGGTAATTACATCATACACAACGTCTCTGAATGTCTCTCTGTTGTTGTTTTTGTCACAGTCGTCATCACTGCTACTTGTGTGTCTTGTCAGTCTGATCCCAGTGTACCCCGGGGACTCGGCAGCCCCCATCCGCACAGCCAAAGCAGAGCGCAGACACCAAGAGAGACTTCGTATGCAGAGCCCCGAGCTGAGTGTGGCCCCTGACAAGGACCTCTCCCCTGCTGAGAAACGAGCTCTGGAGGCTGAGAAGAGAGCCATGTGGAGGGCGGCACGGTAAATATAACACAACACTCAACATATTCTGACTAGACGGATGAAATCAGGTATTTTTGTGTATTTTTAAAAATTTTTACTTACTTTGCTTTTTGTCCTCAGCTTGTTTTCCTAGTACTTTGATATTAATAGGGACGTGTAAAAGAAAAAAATAATCAGCTACCATTTCTATATAATTTGATTAAGCTGTCTGAATGCAGTATGAGTCAGTGTGAGAGCAGTTTGGCAAATACATTTACATCCATGGTCTGCTTCACATTTGTGATGACAATGATGACGTCTTGAGACTCACTTGTTCACAACAAAAATGAAAACCTGTTGAACTAGTGCTACAATACTTGATTATTTTAAATGTTGGCTAATTTACAAATCATTTGATGAATCATATCGTCTTCAAAATGTCATAAATGAATAAATCACAAGTTACTAGAACCAAAACTGTTTGGTTAAAACTGTTTCATTAGTCTGACCAGCAGCCAAACAATCACATTTTGAGATGATATAAAGACAAAGAAATGTAATCTTGGCACGGTGTATCCAGCAATGGTTTGGTTTTTTGGACTTTTTTTTTTTAACTTAAATATTCACTTGATTATCAAAAGTGTACTTAAAAACTTCTGTCAGTTGACTAAACCTCTAATTAATTAATCAACCATTCAGCATCAACATAAACTCAAGTCACTTTTTTCAAACTGTAATGACCTTTAGAACCTATTTTTGCTAGTGAGCAGGGTCAAACAGGGACATCGTGCCATCGTCTCTTGCAGAGGCTCACGTGTTGGTTGTGCCACCTGATTGTTTCAAGGCTTTGACACACTTTGCATCTTTGCACACTAATATAAATATTTTCAGCTTTATCTGTTCACACCAAAGTGGGTTTACACTTGCAGTATATCATATTTTTCAGAGTCAGAAGCAGGAATGTTTGTTTTCTTTGAGTGGAACGTGGCTGTACACGTGATATAAACCTCGACTGGCAGATGGAATGAAGCACATGGATGTAGAGAGAGAAACGTGTAAATAACACCAAGTACAAAAGATGATATGGATAAAAAGATTTTTGTATTATCGTGTTTTTTTTTTTTAAATTAACCCTTACATTATTGGTTGGTAATGTTGAACATTAATGTTGTTGAGGCTAAAACCTAAATACCAAAACATGCAAAATGTTCTGTGCTGTTTAAAAGCTCAAAGTGTGGACTGTTTAATAAGAGAGGGTTAATGACACTTCTGTCCCAGATTTCCTGATGAACAGTTTATCATACTGGTCAAGAACAAGGTTCACTTTAAATTTTAGCCAACTCAAATACAAGTTCACAGTTCATTCTGTGTTGTGACACCATCCTCTGTGTGTGGTTAGTCTGTCTCCTCTCTCTTAATACTTTCATGTCTAAAAATTGGGTCTTATTTATTATTCCTGGATCTTCTAAATGTGTGTTTTACCTTCCATTCTTTGGTTTTCTTCTCTTGTGTTCCTTTCTTTCCTTCCTCTCCTCCTCACATTCCTCCTGCATCCTGGCGTACCTCTCGTTCTATTCCCTCCTCCTCCTTTCTTTCACCCTCTCCCTGGCCCCACGGGGCCCAGGCCCTATGGCCTAGAGGAGGATGTTAGGCAGTATGAGCAGGACCTGGCTAAGAGGCTCTACCAGGCCAGAGTGAGGGCATCTCGGGGCACGGCAGAGGCCCCCCAGCCCCCCACCTCCTCCTGTGCCTCCTCCTCTGCAGCCTCCCAGCTCAGGTCTGCTCCTTGGCCCCAGCCACCAGGGCCAGACGCACGGCATCGTGGGGGTGTGCTGGGGTGCTTTGGCGTTGGGGTATTTTGCTAGAGGCCGACTTCGGAAAGGTCCAAGCAAGCACTCGCAGCAACACTGTGACAGTGCTTCCACTGCCTTTCTAGTGCCGTCTTGCTTCTGCACGTCTTTGCTGTTTATAGCTTCCTCTGGTTTCCCCTCTCTCTATTCTCTTGTCTCCCCCCCTCCCTGCAGCACTTTTTATTTGCGCCTTGCTGTTCTCTTGATTTTCACACTATTATTTGTACTAACACCAAGCCCGCAGTAAGTTTGCAAGCTATTTTTGAGTTGAGGGTAAGCCTACTAGCAGTAGGTAGTCCTTTTCCTGGAATGCCTCTTATTGTGTAATTAAATTAAACCAGCTGTTTGTCACAGCAAACCAGGACAAGGAGCACCCAAAATTAGTAGTGATGGGCACTACACCCACCGAGAGCGGTGTGTGCCTCTGTCAGTCTTTGTCTCTGTGTTTCTTTAAGTCTCTTCTTATGTTCTGCTATCATTTATCTGATGGTGGTTGTTCCTCTTGCAGAATGAAGTCTCTGGAGCAGGATGCACTGAAAGCTCAGATGGTCATCGCCAAGTCTCGGGACGGGAAGAAACGTGGCACACTAGACCAGCTGACGGAGTCGCCCTCGCCCGCCCCTACACCCTCTCCCACACCTATGGAAGGTAGGAAGCTGCTGTCCTAAAAGACCTGTTTACATGACAAACATCTTTTTTTTAAGTCATTACTTGCTAGTCTGAACAGACTTATTTTAACAGATTAAACAACAGGGTACTGTATTTCCTGTATTTTACTTGCAAGCAAATTAAATCTAAAGCTTGATGTTTCAGTCATACCCTTCCTTGCTCTAACTTCACATTTTCTGTTTTCCTCTGACAGAGCTCAGTCCTCGAGGACTAACCTCTCCAGGCAGGCTGGTAAGTGCTAAACCTTCCTTTCTTTCTTAATTCACATTTTGGTTTTGACTGATTTTTCCACTGGTCTTTGTGTCAGTGTGAACAGTTTACTGTATCCTTTGTACGGACTTGGAGAGCTTCAATCATCCCAAATCTGAACAAAGCTGTAACGCCACTGACTTTGTAGTTTTATTTCAGGAGCTTTATTTGAGAAAGGCAACAAATAAGAGTGATTGTTGGTTTACAAGCTGGAAAAGGGAAAGAAGTAGATTTGCTTCAAAACACATTGGCATTAATCCACCATCTTGCTCATTGTCACTCAATCAGAGCTGAGAACTCACTCTGCTCTCCCATCATACGCCAGCTGGCTGTTTGAATCACCCATTAGCCTCTCTGCCTCCCACCTCCCCTTTTTCTATTTCCTCATCTCTTTCTCTTATTCCTTTTTCTCTCCTTTTGACATTTGCCTTCTCCACCCTTTTCTCCTCCTTTCTATACTTTGTCCCACCCTCCTCCTTTTTCTCTGTCCTTGTTTTCCTCTTTTCCCTCTCCCTTGACCTCTGCTCATTCCTGTTTGCTATCCTTCTAGTCCCTGTCGTCAAAGAAGTTTGACTACCGACAGTTTGCTGCCATTCCTTCTTCCAAACCCGTATACGACATCCAGGTATTGGTTGCATGCTGAGCACCCGGGGGCCCCGGCCTCCTCCCTCCCCCCTGGCTTTCCCTGCTGCCTCTCCCATGTAGTTTCTCTGTTAATCAAGAGGCATCAGTGCGACTGAAGTCTAGGTTTTGGCTCAGTGATCGATCAGTACTTCCTGCTCTGCACTATAGTGGTGTGGCTCACTAACTCTCACTTGCACAATCAAGAGGCTTACTCTATGTACATGACGAACCAAATCAGCTCTGGGTCTCCCTCCCCTTCTGCCTCTTCATCCCTGGTCTCCCACTTACCACTCACAAACGTCACAAACCATTCACACCCATCTATCTCTCAGCTAACTAATCAACCACAGACAATAACTCTCACCGGCTGCAGAGACGCAGACTGGTTTTTGATCCCACTAACCAACAGAATTGGTTCCGGGGGAAATGGCCACAAACTCTGCATGTCATCCACTCACATTCACTTCCACGCCTGTCTTGTTCCACGCATGGGTCACACATCAGGCAGAGGAATAACATGTCCTCCATTAGATTTCTTCTCATGCTCTGGTTTTTAAAACCCTGGTCTGCTGAAGGGTTTCCTCCCGCACTGTCATTAGGGTAGAAGGCGGCTTCTTTGCGTGGAAGAAGAGATGGGAGGGTATGCAGGGAATCCTGCAGAGCTTGTCTGGAAGTGGTCTTTTATTTTTTGGGGTCTAGTATCTGTGGTCGTCTCTTGTGTGGTTTGGTTGTTGCACAGTGACCTCAGTTTGTTCTCCCTTTGGTGGCCGTAATGCAATTGATCTCACTGTATGTTAGTGTTTGCGTAATGTTTCAGACTCCTGCATATGAACTGACAAAAGTAGTTTTTAAAGTGTTTGAAGGTTCAAACATAACATCTGGTTAAAACTGCTAGTTAATATAATTTACTTTCCAATTTTTGCATCACAGTTCTAAAGAATTTCCCTCAGATTCCTGTCGCCCCAAAAAGTACTTTAACCAACAAACATCAGATAATAAAGAGGAAAGCATTCAATGCAGTTGTAGTAAAAAGACAAATATTTTCTTTAATCAATTCTTGCTGAAATGTGTCAATTGTGACATTTAAAAAAAAACTCATAAAACAACACCGTCAAACCCACAGCCAATAATAAACATTAGCAGATTAGCTTGTTAGCAGTAGTGCTAGGCCAGTCACGCGATCGTTGGCTTGCAGGTCGTAGCGGTCCCTTGAGAGTCCCTAAGCAGAATAAAAAACAGTTCCCGACAACGATCATTTAAAAACATCATCTGTGTTGGTATATAATAGCATCAGCACAAAAACAGAGAACAGCCAAACTTGCTGCTTGGTTTCCCGTTGTGCACTGGTGACTCTTGTTGGTGCTGTACTGTTGCTCTGTTTGCTGTCTCTTTGTGGATGTGCCTACATTACACAACAAACCCCGGAACTGATGACCTAACTTAACCCCCCTTTCCTTTTAACATGCCGGTCTCTCCTGGGGGACTAGTCGAGTAGAGGTACTCTGGCTTTTGTGGCTCTGACAGACTGGGAGTTTCAGTGAACGGCTGGCACATCTTCTCAGTCTCCCTGGCTGCCAGCTCCGCTGCTCGCATGGTGTAGGTTACCTCTGGGATACAGGTTACTGAAACACCTCCACCGCTCAGTTATTTACTGTCTCTTCTTGTCTTCCAGTCCCCTGACACAGCCGATGACATGCAGTTCATCGACGACGGCTCCACCCACCCAGGTGAGCGCTGGAGTGATTCAGTATTTTAAATTGTATTAGAACAGGCTTTGTGAAAGGGATGTGTGCGGACAACAAGTGATGCATTTATTACCTCAATTTCTTCTATCCCCTTTGATTCAGGTGACTACCTGGGATAAGCAGCTCCTATTGGTAGGATCCTGTGTGCATGTGTTTTTGGGTCTGTGTGATTGTATTTATGGAACATGTGAGAAGTGTGTTGGTTTGTGCATTTATACTCTAACCTGCCGATTGTGTGGTAAACTGTGGGTTCAGGTAGTAGGACGTGTGTCTACCTGGGTGTGCTTCGCCTGCTGCTGCTCAACTGATGAGACCAAAGAGGAAGAGACGTTTGCTGTATCTAAACTAATGATCACACACTAACCGTGTTGCAGACTGCATGAATTTATTTAAAGTTTTGACTGAAAGTACGGAGCTCTAAGTGATTCCATTATCATGTTGGTGTATGTTTGGTTTGGTGTCGGTATGTTTACATGCACTGTAGTAACCTGGTTACTGTAAATCTGCAAATACATGCAGCAGGTCGGTCATCAAAAGTCTCCCCTTTAACTGTTGATGCATTGTACTGCTTTGTCTTACAGTACAAGTGTGTCTGAATTTGACATGGTCAAATTGATGGTTCAGCTGTGAAAGTTTTACTCTGATTTTGGATGGAATTATTTTAAACACGAAGATGCATTGCTATATGTAATCATCTCTTTTCATCCACCTGTATACAGGGCCAAGAAAACAGTTTACTGAAGAAGCCGACCATAACCCGGTCTCTTAAGTGCATGTAAACACACTGAGTGAAGAAAATATTTTTAACGAAGGGATTGCAAATTAGTTCTTGAAGTAACTTTAATGGCATTGACTCTTGCTGTGAGTTTAAGTACAGAGCGCATTGAGGTGGCTGGTTTAGGTCACTGGGTGCTTCAGTTTTTCTGCTCGAAACCTTTGGGTCCTGCTTGTTTCCAGCTGCTGATCTGAATATGGGGCTTCTCTCGCAGGTTTAAGGGATCCACCCGCTTTCTCATCAGTCAAATCCTCCACAGCTGGCGTATTATCAAGTGAAAAGAAGCTAAACTGCAGCAGCTTGATTGATGCGTTACTATGACTGAAGAGTTGTTCTGTTTGTTTTTTTTGTTGCCTAGGGCCTGCTGCAAGCCCTGAGGACGAGGTACCCACCCCGCTGCCTGCCACCTCTGCCCTGGAGGAGATGGCCCTGTACAGCAACAAGCGCAAACTGAGGCAGGGCCGCCGCAGCCTGGAAACCGCCGTGCCCACGTAACACCTCACACTGAGAGACATAATGCGAACACACACACACACACTGGCAACACGTGGGGGCATCCATAGGAGGTGCAGAGTCACTAAACACTACACACAGTGTCAGTAGAGCGAGATCCTATATATAACCACTGCAGAGACTACGAAGCTGATAGTCACCACACGTACACACTCACTTATATCCTGCGTGCCAGTCTTGCCTATACAGTCTGTGGATGAGTTGGCAGGTGGCTCAACAGTCCCTCAAGGGCAAGAAAGAGCTAGGATTGCTAATTACAGTCCATTCTTGTTTTCATTTGTTCAACGCTCGGTTTACCTTGTAGAAGCTGATCTATTTTAAAAAAGGAGGTGACCGAAGTTTTTAGTTTTTATTTCTCGCACCTCCAATGATTTTGCTGTTTAAAAAAAAAAAAACACATACTGGAAGAGAAAAGAAATGGGTCATAGCTATACTAACTTCTTGAATGATATTTTTAGGCTTTCAGTGACTAGATTGTAAAATGTCGGGTTTCTTGAGACTTGGGCGGACAGGAGTGTACATATTAATAACTGAGGAGGGAACATCCTGCTACCTTCACAGTCACAAATTGTAGAGAGCTGTTATTTTAAAAAACAAAACAAACAGTACATATCTTTTTTTTTTGCACTGCCACTGATCAGCTTTTTAAGAACGTATATCTTAACTAATTTATTATTTTTATCGTTTTACTCAAATTGAAGGCCTTCTATTTTACAACGTCTTAACCCATCTAGTCCTTTTGGGCACAAAGAGCATGACTGATGCTTATAATTTAACAATAGTCGTTATGGGTCACAAAGTCAAAGCTTTCAACTAATGAATTACATATCATTTAATCTACTTTATATACACTTACCAAGGGGGGTTTGAGAGAATCTACAAATTACATTGCTTGGACAAAGTATAGCTGTTGCACATCAGTGCCACAACACAGTAATGGGTCATACCAAAATGTTGCTGACTCTCATCTGTCCAGATTTATTGACTGTTACATTCCCCTTGTAGAGAATATGACTCCAGTGGAGGCAGCAGCATTGAGCTGGCAGATTTACAGAAACAGTTCTGAACATAAAATATTAAAGTTTGGCAACATGCATTTTTATTAACTTACTAATTAACGGTACTTACCCTTCCCTGTTGGGGTATTGTTTTATCAATGTGAATCATTAACTTCTATCCTTGAATTATCTGGAGGTATTCCAGAGTGACGTGAAGGTAGCAGGTGTTTTATTTTTCTGTCTATGGTTAATTTAAATCTGATGCCACTGAAAAATCATTTATTATTGTGTGAATAATGTACAAATACTGAAAGGAACGTAAACTTTGGGTTTAAAACTGAGCCAGTCTTGACCTAGACCAAGCGAGTGTCTCGACTGCTGACACGTCTGGGTTTGGACAGGCTTGGTGTCGGGATGCTCTCTGCATGTATATTGGTTTGTTAATGGGAGAGCTGCGAGGGGCAGAACCGATGGAGAAATCCCTCTCAAGACATTGATCTCATTCAGACATTCAGTTCACTGCTTGACATACTGTCAGTTTATGTATCTGATGGGTATTTTTGCAGAATCACAGCATAGTAGCATTTGTGTTAATTTAATGTAGGGTCTTCTAATGATAGCTTTCCATGTTGCTCTCACTGACTGAAATTCAGTTTGTTTGATAACATTTGCATCTCCTTTTTTTAAACTTACAGTAGGTAAATCTTTTTTTCAGATGGGTTTCACTACATTATTAATGCAGTGTTTCAAGTTTTTGTGTTTATTCTTTTGTCTTGAGTTCTCTTTGGGGGCTTTTACTTGCAAATTGGTCAGAGGGAAAGGGTCAGAAGTCCTAGGGTCAAGGGGTTAGAGCTCATACAAGACTGTAACTAGTGAATTTGTACAACCAAAGAAGTCTATTTTGTGGTTCAGGAATAATAAATTTTACTTTTCATTTAAGAAGCTGATTCCTTGTGTTGTGTCTTTTGTGCTTGATTATTGTACAAACTACAATGCACAGATTAAACACCCAAGTGGAGAACATTACACTAATCCACACGTCTGACTTTAGTTAGTACATAAAACTCACTTAGGTAACAGGTAGAATTGGAAGAAGTCTTCTCTGTCCAGACCTCTGGACTGGAGTGAAGGACGGCGCTCTGCTATTCCTCTGTAGAGACAGAAAAATCAAAAGGTTTAATTGTTTACAGGTTATTGATTGTTAATGTCTACTTTACTGTGGTTTTCTTGGCAATAGATAAGTACGTGATTGGTGAGGCAACTAGACCAAATTATAAAGACCTTTACCACCAGTCACTTCATGTTATTTGATGAAAGAAGCAGTCGTTCACTAGGTGTAAAAAAGGATGGGACACCCACCCTTTTCAGCGTTCTGTAGTGGGCCTTGTAGAAGGACTCAGAGCTGGGGCTGCCAGGAAGAAGCCACTCCTCTGCATCCTCCTAAAGTAAGCAAGGAAGCAAATAATGCCATACCACAATTTAGTCACAACTCTTCCAATACATGAATAAATGATTTCCTTTCCACTGCTTGCAGCTGAGTGGGACTTATTTCCTTGTATAAATCAGTCATGCACCTGTCCTGTCATTTTCTTTACATCCAGGGTTTGCTTTGTGGAAAACTATACAGAAGCATTATTAAGCTTCAACATGAGAGATGCACTGTTATAAATGTGACTCACTTGTTCGAGGGTCTTATCCATGGTTATGTCCTCCTCCTCCGGTACCAGGAAAGACTTCTTATACCAGTTCTCAAATTCTGGGACACACATAAGCAATTGATTATTTTCTGAGCTTTCTAAAGCACCAACTGTTTCAGCTATGACTGCTGTAAGCTGCGTCAGGGAAGAAGCAGATACAAGATATTTGAAGAACTGACCAGAGAGCAGGCGCACCCTGCACTGATCCACAAGGTGTTGACAGTAGTTGACCTCTGCCTTGATGTCACGCAGCACCTCGTATCTCTGCCGGTACAGGGCCTTCAGCTCTCTGAGCTGCATCAATAAAGTGGCATCTGGCTCCTGCAGCAGAGGCTCCCCCTCCACAGCCAAATATTGACCTTCATACAAAAACACACATTGAAAAAATGTATTAATAACCTCTTAAATCTCATGAACCTTTAGCAGGACCATCAATACAAACCCACGCTGTGCCGACAAGTACTGTCATAAAAACACAAAAACCTTCATTACACATTTTAGTCAGGGCTTCCAAATATATCTTATAATACTTATTTGAACATTTATATTTATTTTTTAACTACAAAACATTTAGTGTACGAGCATGGAAGGTCTTTCATGACCTTGGGAACAGCATGTGTGACAATCATTACTCTGGTCCACTAACTAGCTTTTTCTGAGCTTTCAGCGGCTTGTCACATGAAATCAAATGGTCGACCACTTGTTATCACGTGAACCAAGTTGATTCACTCCATTAATAAAAGCTGTGAGATGCGGTTGAAATTTGTGGCCGAAAATGTGCATCAGCACCAGTCTTGGCTGCCATGTTGAATCAAGTCAACCAGCACACACTGCAGCGTACCCCATTTTGTGCTGAATTTTACACCCACTGAATTAAAATACTTTCTCTCACTAGCCGATATTGCACTTGTTTAGGAACATGTTTAAACAAGAAATACCTCGCGTTAGGGAAGACAAGGTTCCATTTCATGGGACTTAAGAGCAGCAAAGCACAAATCAAAGCATCTTCCACTTTTCTTAAGCATTTTCTTGATGATATAAACATTAGAAGTACCTTGGCCTTCTCTCATCTCTTCGTGCTGCTGTATGGTGGACGTGGTAGAGTCGATCTCTCTCTTGACGGCGTTGACCTCGTCAGCGAGCTGTCGAAGAAGACTGCGGCGTTCCAGCAGCACAGCCTTGTTCTCCTTAAGGATGCGGTTGACCTTGCTGCCTTGTCCCAACTTAAAATCCTCAAAGGCCTCTTCTTTGGGTGGAGCAGAGCTGGGCAAAGACAGCAAACTTTTCAGTGATGAGGGTACAAAACAACACTGCACATTCCATTTATAGGACTACCAAAGATATGTGAACTGACCATTTAATAGATAAGACTATATTCATATCATACACATACTCAGGGTAGAAGGATTCATTGCCAGGCAGTTGTGATTCCTGTGTATCCTGACTCTCCGTGTCTGGTTCTTGGGACTCCTGTTCCCTCTCGGGTGCCTGGACAGAAGTCACCTTTGATTTGGAGGCACTCTCCAAATACTTCCTTGAAACTGGACTCCCCTCTCCCTGTCTCTTGCTTTGGCTGGATAATCACATTGAATGTGCCATTAGGAGAACCAAACAAGTGCATTTAACTTAGTCCAGTACTGCAGGCTTCAGTCAGTATACAATCAATCAGGCAGACATGGGCACAATTACATATTGATCTAATCAGGCCAATAACCGGACCTAGGTTTGCTTTTATTCATTCATCCATCCATCCATCCATCCATCCATCCATCCATCCATTTTCTTCCGCTTATCCGAGGCCGGGTCGCGGTGGCAGCAGGTTAAACAGGGTTGTCCAGACGTCCCTCTCCTCGGCAACGCTTTCCAGCTCCTCCTGGGGGACCCCAAGGCGTTCCCAGGCCAGATGAGATATATAATCCCTCCAGCTTGTTCTGGGTCTGCCCCGGGGCCTCCTACCAGTTGGACGTGCCCGGAAAACCTCCAAAGGGAGGCGTCTAGGAGGCATCCTAATCAGATGCCCGAACCACCTCAACTGGCTCCTTTCGATGCGAAGGAGCAGCGGCTCTACTCCGAGCTCCCTCCGGATGTCCGAGCTCCTTTCCCTATCTCTAAGGGTGAGCCCAGCCACCCTGCGGAGGAAACTCATTTCGGCCGCTTGTATCCGCGATCTCATTCTTTCGGTCACTACCCAAAGCTCATGACCATAGGTGAGGGTTGGAACGTAGATCGACTGGTAAATCGACAGCTTTGCCTTCCGGCTCAGCTCCCTCTTCACCACCACGGTCCGGTACAACGCCCGCATTACTGCTGATGCTGCACCGATCCGCCTGTCCATCTCACGCTCCATCTTACCATCACTCGTGAACAAGACCCCGAGATACTTGAACTCCCCCGTCTGGGGCAGTAACTCACCTCCAACCCAAAGGGGGCAGTCCACCGTTTTCCGGCTGAGAACCATGGCCTCGGACTTGGAGGTGCCGACTCTCATCCCAGCCGCTTCACACTCGGCTGCAAACCGCCTCAGTGCATGCTGAAGGTCACAGCCCGATGAAGCCAACAGAACCACATCGTCCGCAAAGAGCAGAGATGCTATTCTGAGACCACCAAACCTCCCCCCGGCTGCGCCTTGAAATCCTGTCTATGAATATCACAAACAGAATTGGTGACAAGGGGCAGCCCTGGCGGAGTCCAAAACCCACTTGGAACGTGTTTGACTTTGTGCCGAGAATGCGGACACAGCACTCACTTCGGTTATATAGGGACCGGATGGCTTGTAGCAGTGACCCCGGTACCCCATACTCCCGCAGTACCCCCCACAGGACCCCCCGGGGGACACGGTCGAAAGCCTTCTCCAAGTCGACAAAACACATGTAGACTGGATGGGCAAACTCCCATGAACCCCCCAGCAGCCCTGCAAGAGTAAAGAGCTGGTCCACTGTGCCACGGCCAGGACGGAATCCACATTGCTCCTCCTGGATCCGAGGTTCGACAGTCGGTCGTAGTCTCCTTTCCAGCACCCTGGAATAAACATGTTGGTCGGGTTGAGGAGATCCTCAAAGTGCTCTTTCCACCGCTCGACAACATCCCCAGTCCGGGTTAGCAGCTCTCCTCCCCTGCCGAACACGGCCTGGGCCAAGCCCCGCTTTCCCTTCCTGAGTCGTCTAACGGTTTGCCAGAACTTCCTTGAGGCCAACCGAAAGTCCTTCTCCATAGCCTCCCCAAACTCCTCCCACACCCGGGTTTTTGCTTTGGTGACCACCGAGGCCGCCGTCCTTCTGGCCTCCCGGTACCTGTCCGCTGCTTCAGGAGACCTCTGGGCTAGCCAAGCCCGAAAAGCCTCCTTCTTCAGCTTAACGGCTTCCTTCACCGCCGGTGTCCACCAGCGGGTTCTAAGGTTGCCGCCTCGACAGGCACCGACGACCTTCTGACCACAGCTCCTAGCGGCCGCCTCAGCAATGGAGGCTTTGAACATGGCCCACTCTGTTTCCATGTCCCCAACCTCCCCCGGGATGCGCGAGAAGTTCTTCCGGAGGTGGGAGTTGAAGATCTCGCAGACAGGGCTCTCCGCCAGACGTTCCTAGTTCACCCTCACTACACGTTTAGGTTTGCCAGGTCTGTCCGGCAGCCGTCCCTGCCATCTTATCCAACTCACCACCAAGTGGTGATCAGTTGACAGCTCTGCCCCTCTCTTCACCCGAGTGTCCAAGACATACGGCCGCAGATCTGACGATACGACCACAAAGTCGATCATCGACCTGCGGCCTAAGGTGTTCTGGTACCAAGTACACTTATGAACCACCCTATGCTCAAACATGGTGTTTGTTATGGCCAGTCCATGGCTAGCACAGAAGTCCAACAACAAAGCACCACTCGGGTTAAGATTGGGGAGGCCATTCCTCCCAATCACCCCCCTCCAGGTTTTTTTTTTTTTTTTCACCATCATTGCCCACATGGGCGTTGAAGTCTCCCAGCAGAACTATGGAGTCTCCAGGTGGTATCCCTTCCAGGACGCCACCCAGGAACTCCAAGAAGGCCAGGTACTCTGAACTGCTGTTTGGTGCATAAGCACAAACAACAGTCAGGGCCTTCCTCTCAGCAACTTTCAGTCGCATCGAGGCGACCCTCTCGTTCCCCGGGGAAAACTCCAACACAGCGGCGCTCAGCCGGGGACTCGTGAGTATCCCCACACCCGCCCGGCGCCTTTCATCCTGGGCAACTCCGGAAAAGAAGAGAGTCCAGCCCCTCTCCAGGAGTTTGGTTCCAGATCCTGAGCTATGCGTAGAGGTGAGCCCAACTATATCTAGCTGGTACTGCTCCACCTCCTGCACCAGCTCCGGCTCTTTCCCCGCCAGAGAGCTGACGTTCCACGTCCCTAAAACCAGTCTGCGACACCGAAGGTCAGCACGCCCAGGTCTCTGCCCTTGCCTGCCGCCCGGCTTACATTGCACCCGACCCCGATGCCTATCCCTGCAGGTGGTGGGCCCACAGGGTGGCGGCTCCATGTCGGTTTTTCGGGCTGTGCCCGACCGGGCCCCATGGGTCAAGGCCCGGCCACCAGACGCTCGCCATCGTGCTCCCCTCCCGGGTCTGGCTCCAGGGGGGGGGCCCCGGTATCCCTCCTCCGGGCGAGGTGCTCCAGCTCAGCATGGTCCGACTCATCAGGGGTTTGTGAATCCCATTATTCATTCATTCAACTGCTAAGTTCTGTCTAATGTGTTCTTATCATCCTTTAAATGGTCTACTGTATTCCAGAGTGGTCTACAACAATTTCAGTGAAGAGTTTTGATTTCACAAAAATGTACAGTGACTTGCAAAAGTATTCATACCCTTGACCATTTCCACATTTTGCCACGTTACAAGCACAAACTTAAATGTATTTTATTGGGATTTTATGTGATAGACCAACACAAAGTAGAGCATAATTGTGAAGTGGAAGGAAAATGATACGTGGCGTTCATATCTGAAAAGTGTGGCGTGCATATGTATTCAGCCCCCCTGAGTTAATACTTTGTCGAACCACCTTTTGCTGCAATTACAGCTGCAGGTCTTTTGGGGTATGTCTCTACCAGCTTTGCACATCTAGAGACTGCAATTTTTGCCCATTCTTCTTTGCAAAATAGCTCCAGTTCACTCAGATTGGATGGAGAGCGTCTGAACAGCAATTTTTAAGTCTTGCCACAGATTCTCAATAGGATTTAGGTCTGGACTTTGACTGGGCCATTCTAACACATGAATATGCTTTGATCTAAACCATTCCATTGTAGCTCTGGCTGTATGTTTAGGGTCGTTGTCCTGCTGGAAGGTGAACCTCCGCCCCAGTCTCAGGTCTCTTGCAGCCTCTAACAGGTTTTCTTCCAGGATTGCCCTGTATTTAGCTCCATTCATCTTCCCATCAACTCTGACCAGCTTCCCTGTCCCTGCTGAAGAAACGCATCCCCACATCATGATGCTGCCACCACCATGTTGTGTTCAGGTTGATGCGCAGTGTTAGGTTTCCGCCACACATAGCGTTTTGCATGTAGGCCAAAAAGTTCAATTTTGGTCTCATCTGACCAGAGCACCTTCTTCCACATGTTTGCTGTGTCCCCTACATGGCTTGTGGCAAACTGCAAACGGGACTTCTTATTGCTTTCTTTCAACAATGGCTTTCTTCTTGCCACTCTTCCATAAAAGCCAGATTTGTGGAGTGCACGACTAATAGTTGTCCTGTGGACAGATTCTCCCACCTGAGCTGTGGATCTCTGCAGCTCCTCCAGAGTTACCATGGGCCTCTTGGCTGCTTCTCTGATTAATGCTCTCCTTGCCCGGCCTGTCAGTTTAGGTGGACAACCATGTCTTGGTAGGTTTGCAGTTGTGCCATACACTTTCCATTTTCGGATGATGGATTAAACAGTGCTCCGTGAGATGTTCAAAGCTTGGGATATGTTTTTATAACCTAACCCTGCTTTAAACTTCTCCACAACTTTATCCCTGACCTGTCTGGTGTGTTCCTTAGTCTTCATGATGCTGTTTGTTCACCAATGTTCTGTAACAAACCTCTGAGGCCTTCACAGAACAGCTGTATTTATACTGAGATTGAAGCACACACAGATGGACTCTATTTACTAATTAGGTGACTTCTGAAGGCAGTTGGTTGCACTGGATTTTATTTAGGGGTATCAGAGTAAAGGGGGCTGAATACATATGCACGCCACACTTTTCAGATATTTATTTGTTAAAAATCTTGAACACCATGTATCATTTTCCTTCCACTTCACAATTATGCTCTACTTTGTGTTGGTCTATCACATAAAATCCCAATAAAATACATTTAAGTTTGTGCTTGTAACGTGGCAAAATGTGGAAATGGTCAAGGGGTATGAATACTTTTGCAAGGCACTGTACATGCCAAAAATTAGACTTAAGGGGAAACTGAAACTGACCTCGACTATCAGCACTATTTACTGGCTTCAGTCTAAAATGTTCACTTACCTCTGTTTGTCCCTAGTCTTCTTAGTTTTGGCTTTGGTCGAACTTGGGCGATTGGCGTTTTTCGGTGCCTGAGGAGGCACCCTGAAGCTGCCGGCCTCCACATCGTCAGCGCTGCCTCTGGTATCCCACTCCTAAAGAGTTTACAAAGCAACATCTAATCAAAGCTCAATCGCCATGACTTGTTCACTAAACAGGCTGTCACTGGTACAACAGACAAATAAAAGTAGTGAACTGCTAATTGTAAAGTGCTAATTTTTATGAGGTGCCCTTAACTGTGAACCAGATGTTGACTGACCTTGGCAGTAGCTGTGTTAGCACTTTGCTCTTTCTCCACCAAGTTGTAGGTCTGGCATAGCTGAGCCTTCACCTTCTGCTCCTGTTCTCTGCTCACATAAACAGGCTGAATCACGTACCATTAACAAAAAAAAGCCTTGTTCCAAATTTTGTCTAAATAAACACTGCATTTTGCAGTTGCAGATTTCAAAAAGGCAGATGATACTCACTGCACAGCAAGCTTGAACTGGGCAAACACTGCTTGGACCTGCCTGACACTTAGGATCTGGAATTATGTCACGCAGAGAGAAATTTAAAGCCTTCAAAAGGACAATTAAAAGCCAAAATCTGTTACAGCAGAGGAAGTATTAATAGCTGTGTTCTTTATTATGTTCTCACACTGATTTCCTCCAGCCTTCCCTCTAGGTACCTCTGAACCTGGCTGCGGATCTCAACCAGCTGCGCTTCAGACAACTGCTCAACCGCAATGCTCGGCCGGTTCACCTGGTGAAGGGTGAATGATAGGCATTTCAATTCTAATAGAAACCAGCTGAAATGTGTTTCTGATTCTAATGTGTTTAAATAAACATTAGAAAGAAATGTCTGGTACTACTAACGTAGCACATGACTTTAATAAAGGTCGAATTACTGAATTTTCCTTTTTTTAATAAAAAAAGTCATGAAAAGTTTAGAATTTGCACACATTTACTACTGAATAAAGACGAGCAACACCTTCAATCTATTTAAGTGTAAATTTTATACTTTATACACATTATAATGAAATATGTCCTTTCTGCTAATTCTACTCACCAATGTATTGTAGAAGGATAGTTCCTCTTTCAGCATCTGTACATCCTTCTTAAGTTTCTTGATCTGAACCTAATGACAAAATTAAATAAGTTAATTTCATGAGATCACTCTGTTGTCTGACACAGAGAGGACAGCACAATGCAGGCTGTAAACAAAAATAATACATGTTTTATGACATCCATGTGAACTCACTGCTGGATCCATGTATTCATTAACAGTCGGGTCAGTTCGGACACACTTCATTCTGCCGGCAAAACGCAGAGTAGAGAGCTGCAAACAGTAATAATGATCATGAAAAAGCTGAAATGACACCACGTACAGTAAGAAAGACTTTTCTGTTTTATATATCATATATTCCATTCCTTACTGTTTCTTCTATCTGTGCTGCCTCACCATAGATGTTGGCCACAAGCACAGTGTTACAGTTCCCTCCTACAGAAACAGACAAATACATTATGTTTTTTAAGTTTTTCTACACAGCAAAGGACTTAGGCTTAGACTACCAAATATCAGCGTTGTTAAAAACCACAAGCCTGGCAGTCTCACCCAGTGAGTCTTTGAGGGCATGTGTGAGTTTACTCTGTCTGAAAGGCATGTGGTCTCTGCGACGGTCTGCCAGGGCCAGGATGGCCTGTTCCAGGAACGACAAGGACTTGTTGATGTACACGGCTTCCTTTAACATCTGACCCTCTGACTGGAAGAAGTGAAAAGTGGCATGAAGTGGGAAAAGGTCAAGTGACGTGACAAATTATACAGAATGGCGATAAATTCTTTTTTCACTTTGACTGGAGGATTAAAAATTTCAAAAGGAACTTGCTAGAGTGCATGGCGCCAACATCCCACCTGGATTTTGCCTTACTCAAACAAACAAAAGTCTAATGTGTTTTACATGCAGTGAAGTGAGACATTCTCAAACTCACCCCAGTCTTTCCCAGCCTCTCCGACCCAGCCAAATCCACCAGATTCAGCTTGGAGGTCACGTACTTGGCGCCAGACAGAGTGCGTGAGCGAGACTGTGAAAGACATTTTCTCCTACTTATAATCGTATGCAGGAAAAAGCATGTTTGAGCACCAAGACTAAACATTATAGTAAACCATAAAAGGTAACTGGACTCATACCTCTATATGCACAGTGAAGATACAGTGGGACCTGGAGGAGTTCCTGTTCAAGGCATGAGATCCAATAATGCGATTCATCTCACCCTGAGTAAAGAAAGAACAACTTTATAAAAAGGTTCAACTTTCAACACTGCTCCCATCCTTGTCAGGCAACGCTGATTACAGAACATAACAATTAAATGCGCATAAATTAAAAACCACAGATAAAAACAACATAAAACTATATTTTACAATAAAAACTGAAAAAAACATTCAAACTAAAAAAATTTCTTTTAATTTTTATTAACATTTCTGGTTGTATTTTCATATCTCCTGGGGAATAAGCAAAGAAAAGGAACAAGTGTGGTCTGCCACATGAGCAGAGGGCCCTCAGTGGGAACAATATAGAAAATAAAAAGATGATTCTGGACCTTTACATGACCAGTTTGAAGCATTAAACCATTTTAATTTCATGCTTGCTGGTCATATAAACTTTAACAATGACTCAATTTAAAATTTTAGGCTAATGATTCCTTTTATTTGGATGGGTTTTTACAGCTGTAAGCCTCAGACCACACACCTCAAACAGCAGGTTGAGAGCCTCCTCCTCGCTGTGGACCAGGTGAAGAGACAGACCTCTGATGAACACCCCTCTGCCTGGCTCCTCCATCACCACCATAGCGCGAGGAGAAGGGCGTGGTGAGCCTCGCAGCGATGACACCAGGTCCACCAGGGTCTCATTGTAGATCTCCAGGTAGGACAGGTGCACAGAGAAGGCATGCTCTGTCCTTTTTTCAACCTCCTTAAACACCTGAATACCATGTTAGAGATTACAAAAAAAAAAACATATTTACTAAAGTGGAGCAGTCAGGGTGTTTCAGAGGTTAAAATCTTTACACGACGTGAGTTACCTCCTGAAGGGCCCGAGGAATGATGCCTCTCTGCTTGTATGATTCTGTGGACCCTGTCATGCTGTAGGTCTTTCCAGCACCTGTCTGCCCAAAACACATCACAGTACCTGAAAAACACACAACAGAAGACACTAAATATACTTTTGACTATACACTAATTTCTTGGAGGACAAATCATGAAAATCTCTAAAACTAGACCCTTAGATCAATATAAACAAGGGCATTAAGGCCCTTTTACTGACTGCGATAGGGTGACATTGACATTAAGTTGGGCATGCTTATCTCGAATCTCGAATAACTACGTATTGTAATTTTTAATGTAGATAAACAGATCTACCATTGTAGCCATCCAGTGCTCCCAGTACCACCCGTCGGCACACTCGGGCGTAAAACTCCTCCTGGGATACATCCTGCAGGACGCCATCCAGCCGGAATGACCAGGAGCTCAGCTGACTTTTCCTGGAGTCCCGGGGTTTCCTGGAGTCTTTCCTGTGACAGATGTTCACTGTCTGAGGGACAAGACACAAAAAGAAGTTTAGAGTGTACACTACCAAACACAGGAATTATTTTCAAGCACAAGAACGGATGCATTAATTGAAATTACTCCTGTGCTGTGTTGGGTTCCAGGACTAAATACTGAATGAATTTGTGTTGGATAGCTGCAACAGCAAACACTGCCTCCACCTTTGTTTATGAGACATGCTCAACTATATTAGGAGATAAGGTTTTAAAAACTGGTCAATATGATAAATGTCAATATTTGGGGTAAGGTTATCCATTATGGATATGGATTTGGTGTAGTCTGAACAAATATATAAAGTGAAGGTCAAAACATCACAGTAAATATCACTAATCCAGTGATAACTCTTTATCTCCATTAGATATTAATATACAGATAGGTGATAAATTAAAGCACAAAACCAACATGAAGTGCTCTAAAAATTAAAAATCATCTTCTTGTCTTCATGAAGGCAGGATTTATTGCAGTCCTGTTGTATTAGACTGAATTTGACCAAGGTAAACCCAATAAACTGGCAACATATATGTTCTGCACTTGTACATGCAAATGTAGGGCTGCAACCATCGATTATCTTCATTATCAATTAATCTGTCAATTATTTCCTTGACTATTCAATTAATTACTTGCTATATAAAATGTCAGATTGTAAGAAATGTCCGTAACAAATTCCCATAGCCCAAGGTGGTGTCTTCAAAATTGCTTGTTTTGCCCAACCAACAGTCCAAAACCCCAAAGATATTCAATTTACTAACAGAGAAGACTAAGAAAACAGCAAATGTTCAAATTGGAGATGCTGGAACCAGTAGCACAGTTTAAAAAATAAAAACAAAATCAGTAAAAAACAACAAAAAAACTGGAACTACATACCCAGATAAACGGAGTGCAGCCGTCATTAACGTAATTAATTGCACCTGTGCCATGAAAAAGGCCCATTAGATGTTAAATGTTAGATTTGTACAACCACATGAAGTCACCCACGTCTACCTTAGGTGGAAACTCGGCTGGAGTTGGTGGAGGTTAATCTTTGTTGTGTAGCACGTCTGAATGCAGCTTAGCATTTATGATGGTTATATGCCGTTGAAACAGTTGGGTCTAACGTACATAAAACCCAGCAGATTTAACCAGTTTTCACCAGTTAACCAGTTTTAAACTAGACGCCATTTCCAAAATCATTCGAGCCTGCTGGGCAAAGACAGCTTAATGTTTAATGTCCAACCTCAACCAAAGAAAACAAAACCGCGACTCCGTTTCCACATTATACATTGAAATCACCCGGGTTTTGTTTTTGTTTTTTTAATTTCTAGCTAGCTTACGTCGCTTATGGCTTAACTGGATATTAATAGCGATATTAAAACGAAGACTTGAGCTTAGTTACCTGTCCGTCGGGAAGACATTTAATGAAGTCTTGAGCGAAGTTCGCCGTCGGTCTGACCCGGACAAACACTCCGACCTCACCGCCGTGAGCCTTCATACCACCTCCGACAGAAGCACGACGACAACGGGACGAAACTGAAGTCGGCCGCCTCACAAACTTGTGTCAGGCCCTACAAATGTAATGACTAAATCCACCTGAACTACTCTAACGTGAGAGTGGGTCATTTCAGATCACCGTCTCGGCTCCGGTCCATCTCCTCTGCTCTGTGGTTCCACTCGGCGTCATGGCAACGACCGCGACCGCGCGCACAGCGGCAGAGCGCGCGCCCGCGTCGTGCTCCCACCTGAGCCATCAATGAACTTCATCAAGGGTGAATCGATCTAATCAAGTCATTCTCTATACTCGGATTGAAAAGTACAATTAAAATAAATATTAATAAAAAGTAAAGTTGTTCTGTAACACGCCAATTACTAATTGTATTTAATTGTTGTGTCTTATTTACAGTGGTGGAAAGTGACTAACTCCAGCACTGTACTTGAGTACAGTTTTGAGGTTTACTTGAGTATTTCCATTTTCTGCTACTTTATACTTGTATTTCTACACTGTGGTATTGCTACTTTTACTTTAGCACAAGATCTGAGTCCTTCTTCCACCTCTGCTTAATCAGTAAATTACTGAATGCAAACTGAAATAAATGAGCAAAATCATTTTCTAAAAAGGCGATTTTATTTTATTTTTTGTTATTCCAACTACCCATGTGCCTTCCTATCTATGGAGGCTGGTTAAAGTGTTTAATTATGAGTGATACTTTTATTTATTCTTTTATTTGAACAACCACGCAACTAGGACCGCATTTCATTGTGCAATCCTACATTATATAATGACATATAGAGCTGAAGCTTGGAAAGATTAATTTATGCATTTGAGACTATTATTGACTTTATTCATTCATTAGTTTATAACTTTTATTTGGATTTAAACAATGCAATTTTGAAAGTATAAATCTAAAAATAAAGGAACAAAGTTGCTTTAAATATTCTTTAAATTATGAAGTGACTTTCTAAATGATCTAAAACAATATAAATGTTTTTTGTTTTTGTTTTTTTCCCCTGTAAAATCCAGAATAGAATTTAAAATCCTTCTCCTCACCTTCAAAGCCCTAAATGGTCAGGCACCATCATATCTTAAAGAGCTCATAGTACCCTATTACCCCACTAGAGCACTGCGCTCCCAGAATGCAGGGTTCCTTGTGGTTCCTAGAGTCTCTAAAAGTAGAATGGGAGCCAGAGCCTTCAGCTATCAAGCTCCTCTCCTGTGGAACCAGATCCCAGTTTGTGTACGGGAGGCGGACACCCTCGTCACATTTAAGAGTATTTAATGCTATAGGTACATTTTCCTGATTATACTTGTATATTTTTACTCAAGAAACATTTTCAATGCAGGACTCTTACTTGACAGTGTATTTTTACCGTGTGGTATTAGTACTTTTACTTTACTTAAGTAAAGGATCTGAATACTTCCTCCACCACCGGACTCCACCCACTGACATGGACACTATAAAGTAGGTGTATGTGCAGATAGGAGGCTAATCTATGTTCAAGATGAGAAGGCTCATACTACTGGGTTTGGTGGGATTAATTCTTTCAGCACCGCCTTCAAATGTGGTAAGATTTTCTATTCTATTCGTCCTATTCGTTCAATTTAATCACTGCTGCATCATTTATGTTGAAATTTAAATACTGAACCTACAGCTCTAAAATATTTTACTTTGAAAACCATCTGTCTGAATTTATGTGGGCTGAATTGAAATTGAATTTCCTGAATGTCATTTTCAAATTTTGCACTTTTTTAGGGTTCACAAATTCAGATAAAAATTCAGCTGACAACTGTATTCAAGTTGCTCAAGATTGCACCACTCTAAATAAAAATATAAAAAAATATATATTTCAATGTTATAAATGAAGTGATATTTAAATTTAATGTATATCATGTATGTTTTATGTATCATACTGCTGCTATTTCTTTGAAAACAGCTTCATTTATTGATTATTCAGCTGCTATGTTTGGAATCCAATGTCAATGTCTTTTGCAGGATTTGACAAACATATTGCCAAAGAGATACTAAGCAAACACTATTATGTCCTTGGACTAAGGTTAAATAATTTTTAAATTTCAATTTTCAGTGGCCACCAGGGAGCAGGCACCCGAACACAAATGAGAACGGGTTTAACGTAACAACTAACTCATCAACGGTGGGTAGAGAAAATGATTTCACTATTCTCCAAGAGGTTTTTGGAACTTATTTAGTATGGAGTGTTGAATGTTCTTGGTCAAAGTTTAACATCAAAGTTTTTCAGAATTACTACATTTTTTAGTTCTTCACTCTCTTTGCAATGGTTTGAATATTACTTGAATTTCACTTTGCAGACCTCAGACTTTTAATTTTCATTTCATACAACTTTGAATTATACCAAGGGTTGAAATACATTTAATTTTTATGATGATGTATTGTGCCATTTCTGTGTAACAGGTTAATTTGTTGCAAAATATAGACAAAAGAAAATGCATTCTGGTATTTTTTTTCTGGTTTTCCTGTCTTAATATGTAACTTCCATGTTAAATATTTTCAAACACTATTATGTCCTTGGACTAAGGTTAAATCATTTTAAATTTCAATTTTCAGTGGCCACCAGGGAGTAGACGCCCAATGGAAAATGAGAACGGGTTTAATGTAACAACCAACTCATCAACGGTGGGTAGAGAAAATGATTTCACTATTCTCAGAGGTTTTTGGAAGTATGGAGAGTGTTGAATGTTCTTGGTCAAAGAAAAACATTGAAGTTTTACCACATAATTACATCTTTTTATTTAACCTGTTAAACAAAGTTCTTCACTCTCTTATCAATGGTTTGAATATTATATAGGCCTCAGACTTCAATTTTCATTTTGATACAATTACATTTTTATGATGTATTGTGCCATTTCTATGTAACAGATTAATTTACTGTTTATTTGTTGCAAAATAGACAAAAAAAACCAACTACATTCTGTTACATTTCTCTGATTTTCATGTCTTAATATGTAACTTCCCGAGCTGTCAGACAAACTATTTCAAACTTTGTCATTTCACTAGAAAATAATGTATTCTGGCTCTATCCACATGACTTTACTTTGCAATGTTTTGAATTTTTGCCCAGTTCAGTGTGTTTGTGACCTACAGAGGTCCACCAACATTAGCCCCTCATTTATTGTACTCCATATTAAATATTTGCTGTTCGTGCTTATAGAAGTGTCAGTTGCAGAACCAGTCTTCAGATTAAACTTTTCTTTTTTAAATCTAGGACGGTGAAAGAACCACAAACAGGTCAAATTCATATAGACTAGGAGCACTGGAACTAATACAGTATGTAAATATAGCAAGTGATCGATAGTGTGCAGGATTCTTTCACAGTCCGAGTTTTTGATCCTGTCTATAAGACTTTCTGGTGTGCAAGAAGTAAGCGTTAAACAGGACTAAAAGTACATTTTATTTTTATTATTGTTTTGAATTTCCAAGAATCAAAGAAAAAGCAGAAGTAAAGGTCTAGAGTGTGTATCACATTGCTGCTATTTCTATGAAACAGGTTCATTTTTTGATTAGTTTGCTGTTTTGTTTGAAGTCCAAAGTCGCCGACCTTGCAGGAACAAGCAAACACCCACTGTTGTGTCATTGGAGTAGGGTAAATATGTATATATTTTCTTATTAAAGTCCAATGCCTTTCTATTTCAGGCACCAGAACAAACCAGAGAAAATGATACGCGTGTACAGGTAGGTAGACTTAACTTTCATAGAGCAAACATATGATCGAGTTTTATGAGGAGACGAGAGAAATAAAGTGTAACAGCCTAATATGACTTGGACACAAACTCAGAGACAAAGTGTTAACACATAAGAGTGTGAACTTCAGATTAATTTATCATTTTAATTAATTGTTTGTATAGTGGAATGGTACCCGACATCCAATCGAAAATACATTTGGGTTCCCACCAGAATCTGCTGATGAAGAGGTCACCAAGGTAAGAAACTGTTCAGAACTCAAGGAAAACAAAATACATAAACAGCACCCTTAAATATTTCTTTAAACAACTCAAAGTAATTACTAATCTCATCGATACTGTTTTACATTTACACGCGTTTCAAAAGAGGATGTGGCAATAAACAACAAATATTTAAATTAGCTTTTTGCTTAAATGTTGTTAATCTTTTCAGTGAAAAACAAAAAAAAGTAAGACGACACGCGGCAGCTGCTGCTGTCTCTATTAAACAGGTTTACTGATTGATTATTTTGCTGGTTTGTTTGAAATCGTATGTCATTGACCTTGCAGAAACAGCATTTTTTTTATTTTATTTTATTTATTCAAGTGCTATATATTTCAATTTCAGTGGCCTAAAGGAGGCACAGCGCCACTTCCAGTTACCACAAAAAAGCCAACGGTAGGTGACCAAAGTGACAGCAGGAGAAAGTGATTTTATTAATTTTTGAGACAAGCCCGGTCCAAGAGATCACTGAGGGGACTTCTGTAATGAGTGGAGGCTGACTAGCAGTAGTTGCAGCCAGTGGTGAAAGAAGTACTCAGATCTTCTAATTAGTAGAAATACCAATGTGTCAAAATACTCTGTTACACATAAAAGCCGTGCATTCAAATTTTACTTAAAGTGTAACTCCACCCTCAAATTCCACTAGAACCCTCTCTCCCAGCATATTTTAAAAAATGCAACGAGTGAGGGAACAAAACCTGTAGGAGGCGTGGCCTCGTGCACCTAGTAGTGTGTGGGTCAGGGCAAGGGACATGGGGTAGAGTGACTGACACTGATCAGTCTTTTTTTTAATAAATTTCATAATGTAGATAGGTCCCAACCGGTTGGCTCTATGTCAGCATTGGCTTTGCAGGTATATTGCTGATTTAAACAGTAGATGGCGTTTTGAGCCATTTTCAAAACTCATGGATATATAAAAGAGGTACTGCAAACTTAAACGTGTTTTTTGAGCTGTATACTAAATGATGTGACTGTACTGTGATAAAACATCAATGCTGGTGGTGATATAAACATCGGCTCAACATGCCATCTACTGTTTTAAATCAGCCTTGAACCTGCGACCCACGTGTCTCCTGACCCACACACTATCCACGCCTCCTACAGTTGTCCCACACTAGTTGCATTTTTTTTTTTAAATTTGCTGCGAGGGAGGATACTAGCAGAATTTGAGGGTGGAGTTAGACTTGAAATTACGATTATATAAACAGACTAAAGCATCTTGTAGGCAAGCTCAGAGACAAAGTGATCATATATTTTGGAAGAATTAATCTCAGATTTATCAACATACTGACATCACAGTATCACTGTACATTCCTGAAATCATTTCCTCTTTTCCTTCAGCTCCACGGCGTGTGGCACCCTCTTGAAAATGACTATGGTTTTCCACCAGAACCAACTGACGGAAATGTGGTCCAGCAGGTAAGAAAGTATTCAGCATTCACCACAATTAGCGTTTGTGATATGATGTTGCAAGTAATAGAATTTAATCAGAGCAACAAAGTGTGTGGCAATTAATTACAAATATTTAGATTTTAAGCTGTATACTTTAAATGTTGGTCATCCTGTCTTTTTCAGGGGCAGCAAAAATGAAAGAAGACAGACAGCAGAGGGGCTCACCAGATGGCGACATGTTTTAAATCCTAACAGAGACAGAAAGGACCATCTAATCATTCTGCTGGTGTTACTGCCTCCTTCAAATAAACATTTCAAGTCTGCTGTGTGAGAAAAGTTTCTTTTATTTGTTAATATGGTTGGTATAAGGTCATTTGAAACGTCTACTTTTTCCAAAAAGAGCTGTAACTTTTGATAATTTATCCACGATTTGTCAAAATCAACACCTACTCCGACAAAATGAGACACCACGGGAATTCAGGAAGTGATTCTGGGAGGAATAGCAGGTTAACACATGTCTTAAGTTTACAAAAATCGAAAATACATTTGGGTTCCCACCAGTACCTGCTGATGGAGAGGACACCCAGGAAAGAAACTGTTCAGAACTCAAGGAAAACAAAATGCATAAATAGCACCCTTAAATATTTCTTTAAAACAACTCAAAGTAATTACTAATCTCATTGGTACTGTTTTACATTTACATATGTGTTTCAAAAGAGGATGTGGCAATAAACAACAAGTATTTAAATTTGCTTTTTTGCTTAAATGTTGTCAATCTTATCATTTCCAGTGAAAAAAACAAAAGAAAGACGACACGCGGCAGAGGGCTCAACTCAACAGATGCGGACACATTTTAAGTCCTGATGGAGAAGCACCACCGTCAGGATGAGGAACCACCAGGCGATTTAATCTTTCTGCTACTGCTTCTGTTGATTAAACACTTTATTAAAACCATTATGTGAAATTTTCCTTTCAATTCCTAGTTTGGTTAGTTTAAGGTCAGTTAAACTTTGTGGGTCTAATCCAAAGAGATGAGTTCAATTTAAATAATTTATCCCCCATTTGACAAAACTGACAACCTACTCTGACAAAACAAAATTGTTGTCCAAAAACTATTCAAACACATCAATGAGCACTTGGTGACCTTCATGTTCCTTCATTACAATGAACACACACACTGTAGTTTATTTTGACTCAGTCCCACATACACAGTCCTGCTGCTGTAAATACTCACTAAAGCACCAAATGTGTATTAATCCACAGCTGAAAATAGTCCCTAACAAATGCACTATTTACTTCTGTTTGAGTAAAGTTTGCTAAAAATTACCATGCCCAGCTGTTTTAGGAAATTACTGAGTCCTTTTGACTAACTCTAAACTAGGATATATTTGTGAACCATTTTTAAAGATTTGCATCTTCAGCAGGAAAAAATGGGCTTGGAGCAGAATGCAGACAGACAGGCTGTGGTTGTCAAAGTATTGAGAGACGGACAAACCCATATTGGTTTTGGTCTTTTTATGGGATTTGTTAACAATTAGAAAAATAGAGAGTAACGCCAGCCAAATAAGCGATGACACTTATGAAAGGGATAAATAGCAGGTAGCAAGTCTTTAGCTGATAAAAGTCCAACAATTTAATCAACTGGCCCCCTAAATTTGAAAACTATTGAACAAAATCCAAATTGTCTTTTCTCTGGAAAGACACTGTGTACCAATACCCACATTCAAGTTTAAAGATTAAGACATGAGGTCATTCATGGGCTCTTCTCTTTTCATTACAATAGAGCTGAAATGATCAGTCGATTAATCAATCAACAGAAAATGAATCGCTAACATAATCGTTTTATTCCTTTTTCAATAAAAAATGCCAAACATTTTCTAAATTTAAGCCTCTCAAATGTGAAGGTTTGCTGCTTTTCTTTGCCATATCTGACAGTAAACTGAATATCTTGGGGTTTTGGCTTGATGTTTGGACAAGACAAAAAATGGAAAGTAGTAGACTTTGAGCGAGTACGCGGTTTCATATTTGCAAACAAATATACCAAGTTGGACTTTGATATTAAACTAGAACTAACAAAGTACAACTCTGTTTTGCAGTCCAGAAGTGTAACAGACTCCACCTACCGACATGGACACTATAAAGCAGGTGTATGAGCAGATCAGAGGTTAATTTATGCTCAAAATGAGAGGACTTGTACTACTGTGTTTGGTGGGATTCATTCTCGCAGCCTCGGTAAGACAGTGGAAAGATTGGTGGATTTTCTCAGATTTACTGAAAAGGAAACAACTTTAATTGATTTAAAATAATTAACACTGCTGTTGCTGTTCATTTGATGTGTTATTCTGTAATGTATTACTCTAACCTGCTAAATAAAGTGCTGCACTTTGCTACTTACTTTGCAATGACTTGAATTTCTGCAACTTGATTTGTTACCTACATCTTGAAGGTAGTTTACATGTTATTTAGTGTGTTGTATATTTAACATGGTACAACTATTTGTTAACTAACAGGTAAGATAGGTTGTAGAACCAGACTTCAGGAGAAAGGAGAAAGTGATTTTATACATTTTTGAGAAAAGCCCGGTCCAAGAGTTCACTGAGGGGACACTTCTGTAATTACTGGAGGCTGACTAGCAGTAGTTGCAGCCAGTGGTGGAAGAAATACAATGTATAGCAATGTGTAGAAATATTCTGTTACAAATAAAAGTCATGCATTCAAAATTTTACTTAAGTAAAAGTGCAAAAGCATGAAAATTTACTTAAAGTACCAAAAGTAAAAGTACTCACCATGCAGAATGGCCCATTTCACATGGGGCTAATTTTAATTACTTTAGATACTGCTAAGTAGCTTGTGATGGGAATACTCAAGTACAATTACCTCAACACTGTACTTAAGTACAGTACTTGAGTAATGTTACTTTCCACCACTGGTAACAGCACAGACTGATGGGCTAGGCAATTAAAATAGCATAAAAATAGCATCATTCTGATATTGTGTTAGCTCCAAAATATTTAATAACTGGTCAGAAATTACAGGACATGCAGCAACGTCAGGCCTGTTGTATTCAACTACATTAGTTTTACTGTAGCTAGGTGGACCTAATAAACTGACAGCTGTGTGTAGATTAACAGACTCTTGAAACTTGTTTGATTTATGTAATCCATCACAGGTCTGCAATGTATTTTTCCATCAATGTTAAAATCAGTACTCATCTTTAAAAAGCATCTTAAAACCATTTGTTTTCTTTGGCTTTCTCTTTTACACGTTGTTTTTGTGGGTTGTACACTTAAATATGCTTGTTTTTATATTTTTCTCTGCGTCTTCTATCTCCCCTTTTCTTATTGTTAAACCTTTATAGCTTGTTTTGAAATATGCTAGATAAATTAAGTTTGCTAGCCTTCTTGCTAATGCAACATTGACAAAATTTAATGTAACTAGGCGGGGTACACCCAGGACTGGTCGCCAGTCAATCACAGGGCTGACGCATAGCGACAGACAAACACTCACACCTACGGACAATTTAGAATCACCAATTAACCAAACTTGCATGTCTTTGGATGGTGGGAGGAAGCCGGAGTGCCCGGAGAGAACCCACGCGGACACGGGGAGAACATGCAAACTCCACACAGAAGGGCCCCAGCCGGCCGGCGAACCCAGAACCCTCTTGCTGTGAGGCGACAGTGCTAACCACTGCACCACCGTGCTGCCCAAAAGGAGGACATATTTAACATATTTTCTACTGTATATTGGGGGGGACAGATTGGTAGTTTCTCAGTATTGGGGGGGACACAACCCCACCAAAGAATGCGTGGTTACGCCCATTTTTGAAATCCAATGTCAATGTCCTTACTATCCAAACATTATTATGTTCTTGGATTAAGGTTATTCCAATTTCAGTGGCCAAAGGGGAGCAGATTGCAACAACCAACTCATCAACAGTGGGTAGACTTTGTGGGAGAAAGTCATTTCACCATTTTCCATGAGATTTTTGGAAGTCAAAGTATGGAGAGAGTCATATGTTCTTGGTAATAGTGTCACCAGCTCCTCTTGGACAGTTTGAGTTGTTTGTATAAAACTTGAAATTATGGCTAATTCCAACCAAAGGCTGGGTTTAGTCATGCTGCAGTCCAGCAGAGATTTGTGAGAAGTTTATGGCACTTTTTTCAGCTTTCCTCCTAGACATGAGTGCTGTATTGCCTTGTTATATGAATTTACATTGTGAAATCTACAGGATCTCTGGTTTCCTGTAGTGGGAGGAGGGTTTCTATGGTGTCTGCCAGTTTCCAAAAAGACTATTGGGCCTGGCACTGAGACTGTGGTAGGAAACGTTTGGATGGTTTATGGATGAAGATAAGCCACTTGTTTTCATTTAAATTCACTTTGTCCAACAGTCCTTTAAAGGCTTTCTATAAAAACCATGGGCTGTTAGCTGAAAAATACCAAGATCAGACAGCAAATACATGTTTGAAATCATATGTCGATGTACTTTTAGGAGCAGATAAACAAAATCTTGTGATGTTGTGCTACAGTGAAGCACAAAATACTGTAACTGTAACAAACTCCACCTAGTGGCATTTTCATTTTGTTGCACTTTGTCCTTTTACTACAAAATTAATTCTATTTTTATTCTAAATTTTCATATTTATTGTAAATAATGTTCATCTCTCAGTTTAACTTACTTTGCAATAACTTAAATGTTACTTGAATGTTAGCAGGCCTCAGATTTACAGAAGCAAAGAAAGGTATTCATTTGCTTGTAATATTCAAATCTTTACGGCATAATTGTTCAATTTAATCACTGCTGCATCAATAATGTTGAAATTTAAATACTGAACCTACAGCTCTAAAATATTTTACTTTGAAAACCATCTGTCTGAATTTATGTGGGCTGAATTGAAATTGAATTTCCTGAATGTCATTTTCAAATTTTGCACTTTTTTAGGGTTCACAAATTCAGATAAAAATTCAGCTGACAACTGTATTCAAGTTGCTCAAGATTGCACCACTCTAAATAAAAATATAAAAAATATATATTTCAATGTTATAAATGAAGTGATATTTAAATTTAATGTATATCATGTATGTTTTATGTATCATACTGCTGCTATTTCTTTGAAAACAGCTTCATTTATTGATTATTCAGCTGCTATGTTTAGAATCCAATGTCAATGTCTTTTGCAGGATTTGACAAACATATTGCCAAAGAGATACTAAGCAAACACTATTATGTCCTTGGACTAAGGTTAAATCATTTTAAATTTCAATTTTCAGTGGCCACCAGGGAGTAGACGCCCAATGGAAAATGAGAACGGGTTTAATGTAACAACCAACTCATCAACGGTGGGTAGAGAAAATGATTTCACTATTCTCAGAGGTTTTTGGAAGTATGGAGAGTGTTGAATGTTCTTGGTCAAAGAAAAACATTGAAGTTTTACCACATAATTACATCTTTTTATTTAACCTGTTAAACAAAGTTCTTCACTCTCTTATCAATGGTTTGAATATTATATAGGCCTCAGACTTCAATTTTCATTTTGATACAATTACATTTTTATGATGTATTGTGCCATTTCTATGTAACAGATTAATTTACTGTTTATTTGTTGCAAAATAGACAAAAAAACAACAACTACATTCTGTTACATTTCTCTGATTTTCATGTCTTAATATGTAACTTCCCGAGCTGTCAGACAAACTATTTCAAACTTTGTCATTTCACTAGAAAATAATGTATTCTGGCTCTATCCACATGACTTTACTTTGCAATGTTTTGAATTTTTGCCCAGTTCAGTGTGTTTGTGACCTACAGAGGTCCACCAACATTAGCCCCTCATTTATTGTACTCCATATTAAATATTTGCTGTTCGTGCTTATAGAAGTGTCAGTTGCAGAACCAGTCTTCAGATTAAACTTTTCTTTTTTAAATCTAGGACGGTGAAAGAACCACAAACAGGTCAAATTCATATAGACTAGGAGCACTGGAACTAATACAGTATGTAAATATAGCAAGTGATCGATAGTGTGCAGGATTCTTTCACAGTCCGAGTTTTTGATCCTGTCTATAAGACTTTCTGGTGTGCAAGAAGTAAGCGTTAAACAGGACTAAAAGTACATTTTATTTTTATTATTGTTTTGAATTTCCAAGAATCAAAGAAAAAGCAGAAGTAAAGGTCTAGAGTGTGTATCACATTGCTGCTATTTCTATGAAACAGGTTCATTTTTTGATTAGTTTGCTGTTTTGTTTGAAGTCCAAAGTCGCCGACCTTGCAGGAACAAGCAAACACCCACTGTTGTGTCATTGGAGTAGGGTAAATATGTATATATTTTCTTATTAAAGTCCAATGCCTTTCTATTTCAGGCACCAGAACAAACCAGAGAAAATGATACGCGTGTACAGGTAGGTAGACTTAACTTTCATAGAGCAAACATATGATCGAGTTTTATGAGGAGACGAGAGAAATAAAGTGTAACAGCCTAATATGACTTGGACACAAACTCAGAGACAAAGTGTTAACACATAAGAGTGTGAACTTCAGATTAATTTATCATTTTAATTAATTGTTTGTATAGTGGAATGGTACCCGACATCCAATCGAAAATACATTTGGGTTCCCACCAGAATCTGCTGATGAAGAGGTCACCAAGGTAAGAAACTGTTCAGAACTCAAGGAAAACAAAATACATAAACAGCACCCTTAAATATTTCTTTAAACAACTCAAAGTAATTACTAATCTCATCGATACTGTTTTACATTTACACGCGTTTCAAAAGAGGATGTGGCAATAAACAACAAATATTTAAATTAGCTTTTTGCTTAAATGTTGTTAATCTTTTCAGTGAAAAACAAAAAAAAGTAAGACGACACGCGGCAGCTGCTGCTGTCTCTATTAAACAGGTTTACTGATTGATTATTTTGCTGGTTTGTTTGAAATCGTATGTCATTGACCTTGCAGAAACAGCATAAACAAAAAGGCAAAAGGGTATCATGCAAACACCCAATGTTGTGTCTTTGGTTTACAGCTGTATATATATATATATATTTTATTTTTATTTTTTATTTATTCAAGTGCTATATATTTCAATTTCAGTGGCCTAAAGGAGGCACAGCGCCACTTCCAGTTACCACAAAAAAGCCAACGGTAGGTGACCAAAGTGACAGCAGGAGAAAGTGATTTTATTAATTTTTGAGACAAGCCCGGTCCAAGAGATCACTGAGGGGACTTCTGTAATGAGTGGAGGCTGACTAGCAGTAGTTGCAGCCAGTGGTGAAAGAAGTACTCAGATCTTCTAATTAGTAGAAATACCAATGTGTCAAAATACTCTGTTACACATAAAAGCCGTGCATTCAAATTTTACTTAAAGTGTAACTCCACCCTCAAATTCCACTAGAACCCTCTCTCCCAGCATATTTTAAAAAATGCAACGAGTGAGGGAACAAAACCTGTAGGAGGCGTGGCCTCGTGCACCTAGTAGTGTGTGGGTCAGGGCAAGGGACATGGGGTAGAGTGACTGACACTGATCAGTCTTTTTTTTAATAAATTTCATAATGTAGATAGGTCCCAACCGGTTGGCTCTATGTCAGCATTGGCTTTGCAGGTATATTGCTGATTTAAACAGTAGATGGCGTTTTGAGCCATTTTCAAAACTCATGGATATATAAAAGAGGTACTGCAAACTTAAACGTGTTTTTTGAGCTGTATACTAAATGATGTGACTGTACTGTGATAAAACATCAATGCTGGTGGTGATATAAACATCGGCTCAACATGCCATCTACTGTTTTAAATCAGCCTTGAACCTGCGACCCACGTGTCTCCTGACCCACACACTATCCACGCCTCCTACAGTTGTCCCACACTAGTTGCATTTTTTTTTTAAATTTGCTGCGAGGGAGGATACTAGCAGAATTTGAGGGTGGAGTTAGACTTGAAATTACGATTATATAAACAGACTAAAGCATCTTGTAGGCAAGCTCAGAGACAAAGTGATCATATATTTTGGAAGAATTAATCTCAGATTTATCAACATACTGACATCACAGTATCACTGTACATTCCTGAAATCATTTCCTCTTTTCCTTCAGCTCCACGGCGTGTGGCACCCTCTTGAAAATGACTATGGTTTTCCACCAGAACCAACTGACGGAAATGTGGTCCAGCAGGTAAGAAAGTATTCAGCATTCACCACAATTAGCGTTTGTGATATGATGTTGCAAGTAATAGAATTTAATCAGAGCAACAAAGTGTGTGGCAATTAATTACAAATATTTAGATTTTAAGCTGTATACTTTAAATGTTGGTCATCCTGTCTTTTTCAGGGGCAGCAAAAATGAAAGAAGACAGACAGCAGAGGGGCTCACCAGATGGCGACATGTTTTAAATCCTAACAGAGACAGAAAGGACCATCTAATCATTCTGCTGGTGTTACTGCCTCCTTCAAATAAACATTTCAAGTCTGCTGTGTGAGAAAAGTTTCTTTTATTTGTTAATATGGTTGGTATAAGGTCATTTGAAACGTCTACTTTTTCCAAAAAGAGCTGTAACTTTTGATAATTTATCCACGATTTGTCAAAATCAACACCTACTCCGACAAAATGAGACACCACGGGAATTCAGGAAGTGATTCTGGGAGGAATAGCAGGTTAACACATGTCTTAAGTTTACAAAAATCGAAAATACATTTGGGTTCCCACCAGTACCTGCTGATGGAGAGGACACCCAGGAAAGAAACTGTTCAGAACTCAAGGAAAACAAAATGCATAAATAGCACCCTTAAATATTTCTTTAAAACAACTCAAAGTAATTACTAATCTCATTGGTACTGTTTTACATTTACATATGTGTTTCAAAAGAGGATGTGGCAATAAACAACAAGTATTTAAATTTGCTTTTTTGCTTAAATGTTGTCAATCTTATCATTTCCAGTGAAAAAAACAAAAGAAAGACGACACGCGGCAGAGGGCTCAACTCAACAGATGCGGACACATTTTAAGTCCTGATGGAGAAGCACCACCGTCAGGATGAGGAACCACCAGGCGATTTAATCTTTCTGCTACTGCTTCTGTTGATTAAACACTTTATTAAAACCATTATGTGAAATTTTCCTTTAATTTCCTAGTTTGGTTAGTTTAAGGTCAGTTAAACTTTGTGGGTCTAAACCAAAGAGATGAGTTCAATTTAACGAGATAACAACAATTACAAGGACAAGGCTGGCAATAAATATTTGTTCTTATTTTCAACATAACAAATTAGAAGACCAACTATGAATTGATCCTACTAACTAAGTATTGTGTCTGTATTTACAGACTGATATAGTTTATTACCTTGAGCCACAGAGCTCCATTGTTGTCCAAAAACTATTCAAACACATCAATGAGCACTTGGTGACCTTCATGTTCCTTCATTACAATGAACACACACACTGTAGTTTATTTTGACTCAGTCCCACATACACAGTCCTGCTGCTGTAAATACTCACTAAAGCACCAAATGTGTATTAATCCACAGCTGAAAATAGTCCCTAACAAATGCACTATTTACTTCTGTTTGAGTAAAGTTTGCTAAAAATGACTATGCCCAGCTGTTTTAGGAAATTATTGAGCCCTTTTGACAAACGATCAACTATATATTTGTGACCCATTCTTAAAGATTTGCATCTTCAGCAGGAAAAATGGGCTTGGGGCTGAATGCTGAATGGCTGAATGAAAGTATTAAGAGTCGGACAAACCCATATTGGTTTTGGTCTTTTTATGGGATTTATTAACAATTAGAAAAAATGGAGAGTAACGCCAGCCAAATAAGCGATGACACTTATGAAAGGGATAAACAGCGATAGCAAGTCCAACAATTTAATTGAATGGTCCCCTGAATTTAAAACTATTTAAGTCCAAAATGTCTTTTTTCTGGAAAGACACTGTGTACTAATACCCACGACATGAGGTCATTCACAAGGATATTTTTTTTTTTGCTGGGCTCTTCTCTTTTCATTACAATAGAGCTGAAACGATTAGTTGATTAATCGATTAACAGAAAATTAATTGCCAACTGTTCTGATAATCGTTTTAGTCCTTTGTCAATCAAAAGTGCCAAACGTTCTCTAAATTTAAGCTTCTCAAATGTGAGAATTTGCTGCTTTTCTTTGCGATATGTGAGATTAAAGTGAATCTCTGTGGGTTTTGGCTTGACGTTTGGACAAAACAAGGAATTTGGAAACTTGAATTTGGAAAACACTATAGGGGATATTTTTCAACTATTTTCTAACATTTTACAGACAACAGATTAATCCTTAAAAACTTAAAAGATAATCTGCAGATTAATGGATAGTGAAAACAATCACTAATTGCAGCCATCCATTACAAATACCTATTTCTACCCAAATTGTCCCAGCAGGAATCAATGCTCCATGACATCGTTTATGGAAAGAACAGGTTTCGGATTAGAAACAGACTTTAATTGCATTTACACTTTTGGATTTGGATTGGGGTTGAATTATTTTTTATTTTAAATGTAATGCCTTACACTTCCATTGGCCAAACATGAGCAATATAACACTTGAAAATGAAAAATGGTAGACTTTGAGTGAGTAAGCAGTTTCACATTTGGAAACAAATATACCAAGTTGGACTTTGATATTAAACTAGAACTAACAAAGTACAACTCTGTTTTGCAGTCCAGAAGTGTAACAGACTCCACCTACCGACATGGACACTATAAAGCAGGTGTATGAGCAGATCAGAGGTTAATTTATGCTCAAGATGAGAGGACTTGTACTACTGTGTTTGGTGGGATTCATTCTCGCAGCCTCGGTAAGACAGTGTGGAAAGATTGGTGGATTTTCCCAGATTTACTGGAAAGGAAACCACTTTAAATTGATTTAAAATAATTAACACTGCTGTTGCTGTTCATTTGATGTGTTATTCTCTAATGTATTACTCTAACCTGCTAAATAAAGTGCTGCACTTTGCTACTTACTTAAGAAATGACTTGAATTTCTGCAACTTGATTTGTGTTACCTACAGCTTAAAGGTAGTTTACATTAGTCTTTCAGATGTTATTTGATGTGCTGTATATTTAACATTGTAGGACTATTTCTTAACTGGCAGGTAAGTGTTAAACATAGGTTGCAGAACTAAACTTAACTTACTCCCCCCCCAAAAAAAAGCAGTGATAAGCTGGATAATTTATCCTACTGCTGCTGTCTCTATTAAACAGGTTTACTGACTGATTATTTTGCTGGTTTGTTTGAAATCGTATGTCATTGACCTTGAAGAAACAGAATAAATAAAAAGGCGAAAAGATATCATGCAAACACCCAATGTTGTGTCTTTGGTTTAGCGCTGTATATATGTTTTTAATTCATATTTCAATTTCAGTGGCCTAAAGGAGGCACAGTGCCGCTTCCAAATGGGAGGAAACAGCCACAGGATGTAGGTGACCAAAGTGACAGCAGGAGAAAGTGATTTTATTAATTTTTGAGACAAGCCCGGTCCAAGAGATCACTGAGGGGACTTCTGTAATGAGTGGAGGCTGACTAGCAGTAGTTGCAGCCAGTGGTGAAAGAAGTACTCAGATCTTCTAATTAGTAGAAATACCAATGTGTCAAAATACTCTGTTACAAATAAAAGCCGTGCATTCAAAATTTTACTTAAAGTGTAACTCCACCCTCAAATTCCACTAGAACCCTCTCTCCCAGCATATTTTTAAAAAATGCAGCGAGTGAGGGAACAAAACCTGTAGGAGGCGTGGCCTCGTGCACCTAGTAGTGTGTGGGTCAGGGCCATACATCCATGGTCAGGGCAGGGGACAGGTCCCAACCGGTTGGCTCTATGTCAGCATTGGCCTTGCAGGTTCAGGGCTGATTTAAAACAGTAGATGGCGTGTTGAGCCATTTTCATCCCATTAAATGCTGATTTTTATAAATTTGATAAGAAATGTCAACATTAACACCTGCACTGATGCGTTTCATCACAGTACAGTCAGATCTGGACCCAGACCTGGGTACTCCACACTTAAACACGTTTTTTAACCTGTAAACTAAATGACATAGCTGCACAGTGGTGAGGATTACAACATGAGCAAGTCTCAACAGTCTCCTTACATTCAAACCACACAGAAATGAATGGCTCTTGGAACTGGGGGACATAAAAATATTATAGTTTAGCTTGAACTAACCGTAGATGGGTCAACCAAAGCACACTCGCTCCAGATCCAGCGATGGCTGTCCAACATCCAACTCAAAACTAACTTCACCGCGGTCTAAGTCGGCCAGCGGTAAGTTACCTGTCTCTTGTTGAGGAGCTAAAACGAGAACACACGCTTCAGTGGTCTTTTACAGCCACCAGTGCCCACAAGGCTGCGTCAGTTAAATATAACCACCTGGTTGAACAGGTGACTTACTTCAATATACAGGGGCGCCTGTCACTAACGTTTGTATCAATATAAAGTCCAGAGTCGATGGCAGTGAACCGGTTATCCCGCCAGGTGAACCGGAACGGCCTCTGTGGTCATTATTACTGCTGCACCACCACCTTGCGGCCGGCGAGAGTACCAGCAGGAGGATGTTGGACACAACAGCTGTAAACTAAATGATGTGACTGTACTGTGATAAAACATCAGTGCTGGTGGTGATGTTGACATTTCTTACCAAATGTGTAAAAATCGGCTCAACACGCCATCTACCGTTTTAAATCAGCCCCGAACCTGCGACCCACACACTACATAGCCAGGTGTTGTCCCACACTAGTTGCATTTATTTTTAAAATTTGCTGGGAGAGAGGGTACTAACGTAATTTGAGGGTGGAGTTACACTTGAAATTACGATTATATAAACAGCCTAAAGCATCTTGTAGGCAAGCTCAGAGACAAAGTGATCATATATTTTGGAAGAATTAATCTCAGATTTATCAACATACTGACATCACAGTATCACTGTACATTCCTGAAATCATTTCCTCTTTTCCTTCAGCTCCACGGCGTGTGGCACCCTCTTGAAAATGACTATGGTTTTCCACCAGAACCGACTGACGGAAATGTGGTCCAGCAGGTAAGAAAGTATTCAGCACTCACCACAATTAGCGTTTGTGATATGATGTTGCAAGTAATAGAATTTAATCAGAGCAACAAAGTGTGTGGCAATTAATTACAAATATTTAGATTTTAAGCTGTATACTTTAAATGTTGGTCATCCTGTCTTTTTCAGGGGCAGCAAAAATGAAAAAAGACAGACAGCAGAGGGGCTCACCAGATGGCGACGTGTTTTAAATCCTAACAGAGACAGAAAGGACCATCTAGTCATTCTGCTGGTGTTACTGCCTCCTTCAAATAAACATTTCAAGTCTGCTGTGTGAGAAAAGTTTCTTTTATTTGTTATGGTTGGTATAAGGTCATTTGAAACATCTACTTTTTCCAAAAAGAGCTGTAACTTTTGATAATTTATCCACGATTTGTCAAAATCAACACCTACTCCGACAAAATGAGACACCACGGGAATTCAGGAAGTGATTCTGGGAGGAATAGCAGGTTAACACGTCTTAAGTTTACAAATGGACACCACCACCTTTTCCGGAAAAAGACACTGTAGAAATCCCCATATTCAATGTTTAAAGATTCAGACAAGACTTCATTCACAAGGGTCACTTTATTTTTTTGTGTTAGGCTCTTCTCTTTTCATCACAAATGTTACCTACGTCCACCCAAAGTGTCCCAGCAGGGATCAACACTCCCTGACATCTTTGATGGAAAGGACAGAAACAGAGAACATAAATCCAGTTCTTCTTCACTTTTCTAAACCTAACTATGCTTGTAGTAAAAACCCATTTGATTTTAACTGGGCGTGCCACTGTTTTGAAGTGGATAGTACGCTGTTGCTTTTGTTTTTACAGACGAGTAGTCGCTGTAACTCTCTGGAAGTTAAGTTATGCAGCTACCTGTTCTACGCGACAGCAATGAGGGCGTTTACTTGTGAGGAAAAGCCTTGATAAAAAAAAAAAAAATAGACAAATCTTAAAACTGTGGTTGAAATGTACCACTTTACAACAAATTATAAAGGTTGTGAGTTCAATATGGCCAAACAACCTCAACAAGTATGCTTTTAAAGTGGTTTGCTGTAAATTTTCTTGATATTGTAACATCTGTGACCATCTGGTGTCAAACCACGATAAAGCATTTGTTACCAAAAGAATGGTTTCAGATTAGAAAATAATTTCTCTTTTGCTGATGTCTAAAAAGACCAAAATAAAGTAAAAGGCAGCAAAATCAAACAGTGGATATGAAAGACAGTTAGTAGCTGTAATCACCAGGCAAACTACAACAGCACTACATTCATGAACAAAAGATTTTCTTTTTCATTTGTATATGTTGGGTTTGTTTGTTTTTGTCACAAAGTGGTGAGATCCAGAGGCAGGCAGCAGCCCGTGAGACAACAAGCAAAGTTCTCTTCAGATGACAAAGCAGTTTCTATCAGTAAGGCCACTTTATATAGAAATTCTAAATGGAGGACCACAACCTATCGCTTCTTGTCCATAGATCTTTGCAGAGCGTCATCAACATGAAGGAAAGAAACACAAAGCTTCAAGTTTCTAAATTAAAGAGCCTGATGGCCAGCTTGTATGTGGAGAGGGTTGGTGTTTGCCCTGTTCACCACCGCAGCAAAAAAAAAGCTCAGTCCACATTGTCACCACCAGCTATACCGCTGAGGTAGGATCCCCACTCCCGAAGCCCCAACCGCAACTCAAAAACACACCCCAATATACCATGTGCGATTGGGTTATAACGATCTCGCAAAAAAATAGATATTTTCACAGAAGTTTGTAAAATCATCTTGACTAAAGTTATCTTCGATCCTCTGTGGCTTTATCAAAGCAAGTTGAAGTCCAGAGAAAGGTTGCGCCACACAACTGCTGCTCTGAGTACAATCCACAAAGGACAACTACATCGTCTTTTGTTGCTGCTGCAGTGTTGTACGTTTGGGTGTATTTAGCTAATTCCTTTCCAATTATTCCCTCTTTCAACAGCCCCTTCAGATGCAGTCCTTCAGTTTTGCCGACCAAATGTATGTGAAGTGTGTTACTGATTTATTCAAAGGGAGTGTCACTGTATGTGCTGCAGTGGTGTTGCTGTGTATGTATGTATATGAGGCTGTGTGTGTGCGAGTAACCAGTGTGGCGATGGTGGCAGCGTGAGCTCGGTCAGGACTGCAGTCAACACAGCTGGAGTTCAGCTTCCTTCAAGGGGCTGGGCAGGACCGTGCTGAAGGGGCCAGGGGACGGAGGGGAAGCGGCTCTACTTATCCCCAAGGATGGCGTACTGGTTGTCAAGCTGCAACTGCTGCATAGAAGCGCCACTAGTCTCCTCTCTACCACGGTTCCTGTGTTTCACAACCTCAAAGGTCTTCTCCATTTCTCTATCCCTGAAACACAGACATGTATCGCGTGAGTCAAACTGCAACACGACATCAACCTCCCAAACGCACCGTGTTAAACAAATTATTCTCACTTAACTACTTACTTGCGTGTCTCCACATGCTTGGCAGTGGCCAGTAGAGAGGGGAACTGTGTGTCACTGAAGATCTCAGGAGGCCCCTGGATGTGCACTCGTTTGGTGGTGGACAGCCGAGCCCCTGGAGGGCGATATACACCAGCAGGCTTCGACTCAGGCACCTCTACATCCTCTGTAATTACAAGAATGACACCAGTTAGAAGAAAAGCTGATTTTGAGGGGCAAAATTATTTTTACCTTATCAAAACACATTACGTAAACCTTATTAATTAGGAGGGTTACAACTGCTAACTAAAAAAAACATACATAAAAAGGTGTATGGCTTGGAACACACTGGAAAAATGAGCTCAGTCATAGGCTACCATGACCCTACAGTATCCAACAATTAGCAAGTGTTGAAGTTGGTTTACTCACCCACGGGTGCAGCAGCAGCAGGAGCCGGAGCAGCACCAGACTTGTTCCAGGGACCAGACACTTTGTCTCCGCTGACCAGAATGATCTCTCCATCCTCGCCAACCTCCTCCTTCTCGTACTCCTCTTCCTCTTTCTCGTCACTGCAAACAGCCAGAAGGCAGTTGAGTAGAGGTGAACCCATGATGAGCTATCTAGGATTTTTTTCCCTCTTCAGTTTAGTTTGACAGAGCTCGTAAAACAAGTTGATTTATTCATTCATTCATTCATTCAAGAGCGCATATTACTGGGTTTTTTGCACTAAAATCTGACAGAAACTATTATATAAACTAAGGACAGTGAACAGTTTTTGCATATTTTATGCCTAAACAGTAATAAAAAAATGTCTGCAGACAATTTATTCTCAGTTTATAAGTATTGTGAGTGTATTACACCACAAGTCCTGTATAGTGAATCAACCCAAATAGTAAGGTAGCCTCATCACAGCTTGATAATTGGACTTTTGCCATTACATAAAACGAAACACTTAAAAAAATAAAATCTGATCTGGAGCCAGCCTAACTGTTTCATTACACCCTGAATCTGCCCTACAACCAATGCACAACGGCAGCTACATAAAACAACGTGTCTGAGTGCAGGGGAGCTTAGACTCTTGCAGATGCTGCCTTTATTGCTGCTGGCAGTAGCATAGTTCGTGATTAAAATTAAAATGTTTATATTATATAAAAGTATTGGAAAATGGGGGACCGGTCATAGGGGCCGAAGTCCTTACTGCCCCCCCTTGAGGGCACCGAGGCCGAGATGCAAATGACAGCTCATGGGGGCAAGGACTCATGGCAACCAAATACATATTTGACTCTCACCTCATCTGTAAAGCTTGCAGCCGGAGTCCGCTGTAATCCACTTCTTTCTGCTCAAACTCTTTCCATTCCTCGTCCTCCTGGGCAGAAGTAAACATTAACTCAGAGTACACTACAGTAAAAATCACATTAATTCATTTCAGTGTTGTTGTTTTTTTATTTTATTTTTTTTATTGTGGTAATGTTTAATTTAGCGAGGCCCCTTTCTTTGAAAAACATCTGGCTCGCTGGCCAGGTCTTCCCAGGAAACGTGCCCCGACGGGCCACCAGTCGTTCAACCTTATAACGGATAACTTCGCTTCATCACACGATCGCACCCTGATGTCATCTGAAGCCAAGACGCAGTCAATCCCGTAAAAAAGGCTTGTGACGAATGGCGGCACGGCCTAGCTGGACAGGAGGGGGATGACAGCGGCCCCTGTCTGTGTATTAGCCGACAAGTGGGCCTCAAACGTTAACGTAAAAATAAAAAATTAAAAATGACAAAAAGCAGTAAACGAGTTATGTTAGCTGGCAACCGGCGTTTTCTCGCCCCGCACATCCAGGGTTCAGAGAGCCGCCAGGAAACAGGGCCACGTCTGATGGAGGAAGCAGGCGGCGGCGGCGGCGGCGGGGTGGGGGCACGAAATGTGACACGACACCGGCATCTGGAGAAGACGCCGAGGCAAGAAGAAGAAGAAGAAGAAGAGGGGGGAAAAAAAATAAAGTTACCGGAGAGTGGCGTCGGTTACCTTTTCAATCTGCGCGTCCTGATTGTCGCTTTTCGTCGATTTCTCCTTCTCCCTCTTGGTCTTCTTCACCGCGCTCGACGTGGGCCCGGCGGCGGCGGCGGCGGCCTCCTTGCCCTTTCCCTTCTCTTTCTTCTTCTTTTTATCCCGCTTGGCGAAGAAGTCGTCCAGGCTCTTCTCCGGTGGTGCGTCCGCCATTTTCAAAGAGCGGCGTCGTAACGGCTGCCAGCTAACCGAGCGGCGGCAAACGGGGAAAATCTGCTGCCCAGAGAACGAAAACGGCCAGAAAAGACGGCGTTACTTCTGACTCCGACGGTTAAACTTCTGTTACAGGCTGATAAAGAAACGTCCACCCCGGTTGGCTGCCTGAGTCGTTGGCTGCCCCGTCAACCATGCCATGCACAGGCTACAAATCTGTACCGTAACCCGGACAAACCACGACCCTGAACCGGAAAGATTACTTGCACGAAAAAATAAAATCACAACGGTCATATTTCATTTTATTTATTTTTTTTACTGTATTTTAATTTAAAAAAAAAAACAACAACAAAAAACACCTATAAAATAAAAAATAAAAATAAAAAAAGAAATCTCTCAAATTTAACTTCAGTGCATTAAAAAAAAAAATTTGTCTCGTTGTTATCTATGTGTCGGTAATACGCCAGCAGTTGCAGGAATTCAATTATAATGTATGTACACAATAGTAAAATAAGAGTAAATGATAGTAAAACAGAAATTCAATTGGCATAATTAGTGTGAATTTTCAGGAGCAACACAGCACAGTTATAAGCTTATTTCCTACAGGAACAGAAAGAAATGGATGAAAAGTTAGAAATTAAATAAATGCAATAACTGATTTTACATCAGTACAAATATTGACTAAAGCAACATTATGATTATGGTTTAATATCTTATAATTTTGACTTCCTAAATCATAATTTTCACTTACAATAAAGTGTATGTATTTTTATTATTGACATTTCATCAATGTTTTTCTTTTTCTTTTCTTTTTCTCTAATTATTGGGTTTCCATAGTAACATGCATAAGATCTGAACACCGACATGTCATGACCTTTTGCTTTATACAATTGTTGTATATTTTTTTTTAATATTGTGTTGGATATTTTAATTTATGTAAGGTTGAATGGAAGTGATGGTGGCTGCAGACAACGTGGCAGACATCCACCACAAGCCTCAATTGTCTTCTTAATTTCTGTTATAAGTCATGACTTTTGATTTTTTAGCTCATAATTCAAAAGTCATGACTTAATGTATAAACATTGTTTTTCCTAACATTTCTTTTTTTTTTTTCAGGCAGAATTGGGCTTCCATATTAACATGCACATGTTCTGAACATAAGTTGTATTTAATTGTATTTTTTTTTATTTAGCATTTAATATTTCAATTTTTGTTAAAACTGTCACGTGGATCTCAGTCAGTGGATTTAGTTTTTGAATATGCCTGCTGTCTCAAGGTAAAAGCCATGTTATTTTATTTTATTTTATTTTAAATTTTAAGACCAAATTGTCAGCATGACCATTTAGCAACAGAACAAGAACACACCTGACTGAATATAACCTCCAAACAGTTTTTTGTTTTTTTTTAAATAAAAGAAACTTAAAACTCCTGCAATGCTGCCTCTTTGGAAATATATTTGGACCAAAGTTGCCAGACAGCATGTGGCCATTAATGTATAAAGATTTTCAAACATGAGCACAAAAAAAGACACTGTCCAAAGTTGAACGGTCATGTTTTGCCAGCTTTGAACAGGCTTACAAATCTGTTCATAACACTCACATCAAATTAAGCCTCTCCTCAGCAGTAAAGCAGGCTTGTAAACAGATTATTGAACTGACGTCATATTCCCAGAGCTGGAGGTCACTTGACCAGATGCAGCACTGGTGCACAAAGAGAAAATTCCAGCTCACTGCATCAATGGATGTGCTGTGGTCTGCGAGAATGTTTGCACTGCTTTGTTGTATAGTAAACCAGTAAGTGTGATATCTAACTCACAGTGCACTACAGTAGTTCTAATACATGACATCATTTTTTGGACTTTGTGTCCAAAATCCACCTGCCATGGCAATATGTGGAAATTTTGGAGGATTAAATGTAGTTTTCAAGAGGATAAATCAGACAAACATCAGTCAGTGTGTTTTTTCTTTGTTTTATTGCTCAGCAGTAAAAAGTACAGTGTATACTACAGTACAAAAAAATACATAATGTTGAACACTGCTCCACCGTGCCACTGAACGTTTTGTAAAATATCCACTTTTGAGCGTGCAAAACAAGAAGCCCAGCTGTGAGCATCCAATGCAGGAAATATCAATATGTTTAACCATGTTATTCAGCATCGCCTTTTGAATCAGTGATTTCAGAACAACATCTCAAAGCAGAAAATCTTTAGCGACGAAAGAGGCAGGCAGCATTGATTATTGAATAAAACTGCAACAATGCAAAGTAAAACAGATGGTAGAAGGACCACAGGTTCAATAATTGAACAAAATATTCAAACGCACTTTTTTAATTACACTGCCTCTGTATGTGCTCACAGTAAATATTCAGCATACATTATTTATCTCAGTGTTTTTATTGGAGATTTTTGACAGCCTCTAACACATATTATGTGGTCCAGCAACTAATTAACAATCATTCAACACTTCAACATACACAGTTTGCATTGATGGACAAACACATAATTTATGGAGGGAGACATTTACAGTAGCAAGGTTGTTCTAATTGTTTCCTACAGCGCTGAGAAACTGTTTCTCAAACTGGGTTATCACCAGTAGCCACTCCACGATACGGACAAGAGACAAACGGACAGACAGACATACAGAGGCACACACGCAAACAGACGCACACACACAAACAGATAAAACTGAGCTGAAAGTGATACAAAGTCTTGTTTGACTCAAAGTAACAGTGATATTTGGTTGAGGGGGTAGCACATTTTAACTCATCCGTCCACACTTTACTGCACACTCACACAGTATGCTTACATGCACAAACAGGGCATTCGCACACACACATACTGATATATAAAGGGCCAACATAAGGAATTAAGACATCTATGTGGTCCCTCTTTAAGAGAAGCTGGTGACACATGAGGGGGAAAGCCATTTTAAGTCAGTCAAAACTGCAGGATGTAGACCCCAAATCACCCAAATATTCTGCTCAAATTAACCATTAAACTCTGGGCCCGTATTTATCAAACTGCTAAAAGTTTTACTCGCAAACTTGAGCTATTTCTCAAATTTCTTAATTCCAGAGGTATCATGGGTGCAAACAACAAAAATAAAGCTGACATTGATTTTGTTTGCAACTTGTCAATGTGGCACTAAATTCCCCTTATTATATTATTTCTCTGATGTACCTTGTCTACCAGCAGCAGACTTCCCCATTTAAAAAAAACAAAAAAACAGTAACTTTTAAAAAATATTCTGTTTTGGCAGAACAACATCATAATAGGGCATGTACAGTAAAGTAAATCCAGGTCTCCGATTGCCTATTCCTGCTCAGAGCATACATGTGATTAATCATGTGATCACTTGAGAGCTGCTCTTAAAGGTTACTCTCACACTTTGCTGTAAGTAGAAGTAAGTCGCTTGATAAATATGTCTTATTCTTCACTTTTATTAAACAACTTTTTTACTTCTAAGTTTGCTCTTCAGAGTATTCCTAAGTGTATTTCTCAGTTTGATAAATATGGGCCCTGATCTCACAAACAGTACTTTTAATCACAAATCTCTGTTCCCCCCTCCCAAATACGTATAGGTGCCATATTCAAGTTCAACAGGCTATAAGTATTTTGGGATTGATTTTAAAGGAAAAATAAAATGACAAAGAACAGCTTTAATGTTTTCATAGCACGTTTCTCTCTCTCTCTCTCTCTAAAGCAGATTTCATGTGGCAACATCCACAGTGCACTCACCATCAAGCCACTGTAATGAAAACAAAACCACATATACTCTGTATTTTATAAAGACAATAAAAACCTTTTATCACAATTAAGCCTTTTGTAGAAAATGTACATCAGAAAAATATGCGGGTGCATTCTCATAGTAAATAGTGTCTGTTTACATCACTCTTCTTTCATGGTTGCTCTTTGTGTTTGTCATGTACAGTATAAAGTCAAAGTCTCTGAATATTTACCACATATATAAAATAGACAACAACAGCAGGGGGAGTAGAAGAGGAGAATCCGAGAGTGTCTCTCTTTTTCTGTCTCTAGATGGCAGAAGCTTTGTCTCTGTTGATGAAGAGGGTCTCCTGGCAGAAAGGGTTAACCAGGACCACGCTGCTGCCGGTGTAGTCTCCATTAGGGGGTAGACAGGTGTCATGCTCCTGCAAATGCACGCGCACACACACACACACACACACACACAAAAAGAAATTTAGCGCAGGTGCCTAACTGTTTAACAATAGCTGTGATTCATGATTAACGCTTCAGGACTCACAATTAGGGCACACGCTGCAGTCTACTGTATCTAAGTCACTCTACAGGCAAGATAGTCTAGTGTAGAAGCGAACAGAATAAAATATGGGTTTGGTGCATCCCCAAGGCTTTTAAGGAGATGGTGAACAAAGATGACAACGCTAGGTGAACAGAGTTACAAAGAGAGGCGGAGGGGAAGATGTAAAAGCCTCACGAGCGTAGAGACAAAAGGGAGGGATGACTCAGAAGAAACAGAGGGACTTAATGTGTGTGTGTGGGGGGGGTGATGTAGAAATGGTTGTTGATGGTGAGTCAGCAGTAATACGGCAGTGCTAGAGGAGGGAGGTGTGAAAAACAAAATTATTTGTTTTACAGCAGCAGAGAGGCCATTTTATCAGCACGATCCAATCAAATCAAACTAACGCCGTCATTTAGGTTTATGATAATTTCTCCCAGAGCACTGGCATTTACCTATAACACCGGGGAAGCTATGAGGGTGCTGGTCTACAGAGGCAGGTAAAGCAGGGGGAAAACAACACCTGGGTGTCACCAGGGGCATCCCATACATGATCCAACCTCAGCTTCCCTCTCCTGACGCCCCCACAGGCGGCAGAGGAATGCAAATTGAGCAACGGAAGAGGAATGAAAGAAAGGAGACACGGTGAAATGGTCACTGAAGGGAAAGTGATTAAAAAAAACATGCAAACAGAACAAAGAAATGTACAATCAAATGGTATGGGAAAGAAGAAGAGATATGATACAAACTTGGAAAAATTATACCATTGTTATAACCTGCCATGTCCACCAGATGGCGCTGCAATGCACTAAAAACTCAGATTTTTCACAAGCTGATGCACTCGATCCAAATTGTATCTTGTTATTTTTCTCATTTTAACAGAGACCAAATATCGTTTAAAAATTGGCAGAAATATACAGGGGATGGACAAAAAAAGCTCAGAGGCAGCATATTCACATTCTCAGCTACAAAAAACAGACAATTAGCAGCTCAAAAATATTTATATGTGAGCTTTCAAACCAACATAAGACTAGTTTCTTTAGGAGGCCAGCTTTTCTGTGGTCTAACTATAGGTTGAATGATTAAATATGTCAAGGGAAGCACAGTCTCAAAAATCATAACAATATACAGCATGATAAACACAGATTAAGTGCACAATACACATAGCTCCTGTATTTAAAGGCTGTATCTAAAAACACCCTCAGCAGAATATTCTGGACAAACTGTCTAATAATCTATTATTCTTATCCATCATCATCATCATCACCACCGGGGCTGTAGGCAGGATTTTTGGACAGACTGAGGTCATGAGCCCAAATTTCCGCTGCAGAACACCACATGCTTAAGAATTGTTTGACCACCCACCAACCAAACTCTGTACAATTTTCTGAGTATTTTTTAAAAACAATTCACAGAATTTCACATTTTTTCATCCCGCTCAATTACATTTTCTGTCATTTCTGTTACCTTACATTTTGGTCTAAATGTTCATTTACAGCCTTCTCTACACTAAAATACTAAACCCCTAAAGTTTATTGCCCCAAACAGTCAAATTTAAAAATATATAGTCCAAAAACTGTGTACTATGTATTTAATCATATAATGTAAATACCTTTTCTTGTCATAAAACCCCTCAAATTCCCAGAAATATCACAGAGGACACGATCTCAGAGTTCTAATTGGTAGCACTGTTCATCGCGCAAAGCTCTTTTATCAGCTTGTCACAAGATTTGGAGGTTTGGAAACTGTACTTGCAAATTAAACTGAATAGAACATTATCCCCTGCCAAGGATTTTAAAAGCCAAAAGTATGCATTCATAATAGGATAGGATGGGATAATATTTTTAAATCCATTTACTAGGTGTGAAAAACTGACTACTAACAAGTAATCTTAATAGATTCCCCTGCAGGGGAATTCACTTTTTGCTTGTTCCAAATAGCATCCCTGTAAATAGTAGTAATACAGTGTCTTGCTCAAGTGCCCTTCAGCAGGCCCCGAGGCTTGCTGACAGGAGAGATTGGACATGGATCCTCTTTGTTGTTTCCATACTCATTAAAGCCATTCTGCTGACTGATAGTGAAACATCAAGTAAATGCCCCTCCACCTCTGTGTGCAGTGCTGTACACTAATAGAGTCAGTGTGCCAGTAGTTTGTACCTCACTCTCCAGAGTGTGTATCTCTCTGGGCAGCTCCACGGCGTGCTTGCTGAAGTAGTCCATGGTGATGGCGTTGTTCCAGTAGCTGAGGTTGTTCTCCTGACTTGACGACTTCTTCTTCCTCCTCATACAGCACACAGTCAAAAGAACAGCTGGAGCAGGCAGAGACAGGAAAGGAAAAAAATGAGGGTCAGCACAGAGAGTGGAAGAGCTGCTGCTTCAAATGGCCTCTGAAAGCGCCCACACTAGCTGCTGCACAGGTAGAGGCTGTCATGTTTCATGATAACATGCCACTGTTTGAGAAAATTGGGGTTGAAAAGAAATATCCACCCTAAAATAGGCTACTGTTTGAAATGGCTACTGGTGGTGGGCCTTGTAGTCATTTTGAGCTATCTAAAACAACAAAGCTGTCAGTCTCTCAGTAACAAATTTTCAGGAATCATAGAAGAAAATAATTTATTATCAAAGGGGAAGAAATCCTTATTTCTCCATCTCCAACAGAGCAAAATGGGGAAAAAAAGTGTTTTGCCTAAAGTGCAGCTCTGCTGCTCAATGAAAGAAACTGTCCCTCCCTTGCTGTTATTAAGCTGTTGCACTCTCTCCAATTTAATGCAACAAGATCAGGCCCTGAAGGGTGTCTGGGGGCTGTCAAAAGGCATTTTTAAAAATGAGGGAGATCACATACTGAAGCAAGTGTAAACCAGGGAAGTTGGAGAAAAGTGAGGGTATGAAATGAGTAAATTACAACATTTTATTGCAAAATAACTCTTTCTGTACTTAAAGGAATAGTTTGACCTTTTGGGAAATACTTTGCTTTCTTTCCGAGAGTTAGATGAAAAGATTGATAACACATATCTGTCTATTAAATGTGAAGCTACAGCTAGCAGCCAATTAGCTTAACATAAAAACAAGGAGGAAGGGGAAGCAGCTGGCCTGGCTCTGTCCAAAGGTAACAAAACCTGCCTACCAGCACCTCTAAAGCTCACTAATTACCTTGTTTGTAACCTGTTTGTTTAATCCTCACACCAAAGTATAAACACAACAAATTGAGATTTTACTCTGGGTTATGTGCTGGACTGTTTCTTGGCTGGGTTCCTGGATTATATCACCTTCAAACAGAACCAGGCTAGTGGTTTCCCACTGTTTCCAGTCTTTATGCTAAGGTAAGCTAAACTGCTGCTGCCTGTAGCTTCATATTTACTGAACAAATGAGAGAGTGATATCAATTTTCTCATCCAACTCTCGGCAATAAAGCAAATTAGCCAATTACTTAAAATGTAGAACTGTTCCTGTAAATAAAAACATGTTTAACTCTAAAGTAATCTTGCACTTTTTACATTCATTGATTTCACGTTTTCAAGCTGCTCTGACATTACTTACAACATGAGGACACAGGCACACTGATGGCCAGCACGATCCACACAATGTCCATCCTGCTCAAGCAGATGGCCATGCGGGATGGCGGGGAGTCAACGGTGGGGCCTGAGCTGTTGCCGGGCGTCCAGGGGTCCTGGGTAGTGGCAGGCACCTGCCTGTTCAGGAAGCTCTCACCGGCTGTGGGAGAGGGCTCCGAGCTGTTCCCCTGAGCAGACGCCTCCTCGACTGAGCTGCTGTTGGAGAGCAGCTCTCCGTATGCAGTTATATTCCCCAACCAGGGTCCCAGAAGCCCATTGTCTGTCAGGTTACCTTGAACAACCTGACCATGACCCTCCTCAGTGGTGGTCTCATTGGGCGCAGTGTGGTTGTTCGAGATGATTGTGGGATTCTGTGTGTCGAGGCTGGGCTCAGTGGACAGGGCCGGAGTGGATGCGGTGGAAGTTAGATTCTCTGGTGGGCTCTCGACTGGAGTAACAGACCCTTCCTTCGGCTCCATCACCAGTTCAGCAGTGGGGGGCTCGTTCACTGCATGCACGTCCCTCAGGGTGATGGCGTGGTGTGCGGTCAGCTTTGGGGCGCCCCGAGCATGCTCCCTGAGTTTCAGGCCTAGCGCTGGGTCAGATGACGAGGAAAGGGAGGTCAGGGAGGAGCGCTTGAGATCTGGAACATACTGGTGGCTGGGGTCGGTGGGTTTCTCCACCCTCAACTTCTGAGGCTCCACATGGTGTGCAGCGTGTGCATCTCCTCTGTCTGATCCAGAGCTGGACATAAGAGCCAGGGGGTTTGGAGCCCCTCTGGCAGTAGATTCCACATCTATATTTGGGGCCGCTGTGCTGGGAGATTTAGTGCTGCTGTTGCTGCCCTGGTTAGTGCTGACAGTAACTGGGTTATGGACTTGAGGTACCCTGACCAATTTGTGCATGTGGCCTTGGTTTACAATATCAGAGCTCGGCTCCAGGGGCTGCTTCACATGACTTTCAGTGCTCACAGTATTTGTGTCATGAATGGGAGGGTCGTCACGAGCTGGGCTGGAAGTTTGGGTTGTGTGAAGCAAGGCCAAATGGTGGAGGGCGACAGTAGGGAGCATGATGTTTGAGGGTTGAGTGCCTCCTATGGATGGCCATTCCCCGCTACTGGAGCCCTCCTGATGCCAGCCCAGGGGGGGAGGTTTGGGGGCTGACAGGGGGCTGCTTTGGGCGGCTGCCATGGAGACAGAGTCCTGGGATGTCTGGCTGAGGTACAGCTCCTGTGCTGATGACACCAGTCCTACTGGCAGTGCTAGGAATGCTAGAACACCTGCAGAGAAAGAGAGAGAAAGCTGATGATTAGCATGTGATGATATAGAACATCCTTTTAGCTTCATGAGGTGCGGATCATTTCCCTGTAAGTGCGTATTTTCATATACATCGTTTCTCTCAAGGGTCTTGCAAAGCAAAGCTACACGAGAGTGCAGCCTGGCAGCTGAAATTGACTGCTCAGGTGTTCAGCATAGACGTGTAGCCTTGTCTTGCATTCATTACGCTCCTCAGCCTTTAATCTACTGAACCGCTGTGTTTGTCACTCACCTAGTTTAACTAGCTTTATTAACTGCATTATTCACTAGTTCCACCCGTGCATGTATAAGGTGGCAGCTGTGACTGGGAGGATGTCTCCGTCTTTCGACACAGAGGCTTTGTTACTCTGCAGAAATGCTTAAGGAGCTCACTCTTCACTGAGGTAATAAAATAACAAGCAATTCTTTGATTCTAATCTCCAGATAACACTGAAAAAGGGTAATTTAGTGTATAATATTCAGTCTTAAAAATCTTAATTCTTGTCTTCTTTTATGCAAATCGGAATAGGATTAGATATATTCATACATTTCCAACAAAGTTTTAATAGTTTTGATTTGAAATAAGGCGTCTTTGTAATTAAGATCCAGTGTAGCCAAGAACATTTCAGTAGACTGAATAAATATATTTTCTGATACAAATTATCAAGTAAAAATGCCTTTGCAGCTGGTGAAATTCTCACTTGCTTCATGCTCAATACAAGACAAAATGACTTGAAAAGATGTTTTTACAGTGAACACAGTTAATAGATTTATGACAGTCAAAGCGTCAAAACAGCCCACTTAACATGCTAAAACCATCTCAGAGAGCCTGACAGATTCACTTTCTCGAGCTTAATCCCATAAGGAGGCTGTGTAGTGACAAGTCATTAGCAGGTGCCTGCGGGGAATATTGGTCCTATTATGTTATCCAGACAGCAAGAAAGTCATAGAGGGAGGAACGTGCAAAGGCTTATTAATTTCCCCATTGCTCCCTCCTCTCCGTTCCTTATTGACACTGTTAAACACAGCTAATGCGACACATTAGCGGAGCTCCCACTGGGCGGTTTCTATGCATTCAGCTGAGAACAGAACATGCATTAACACAAAGCTAACATAATCTAAATTCGTGTCTGAATGAGGTCATGTAGCATGGTTTTGCCACAGGATGCTGAACTGAAGACGGTGTGAGAATACTACTCAGTTCTGAGGTTATTTTGACAGACGTTCGTATTTTATTTTTATTTAGCTTGAACCATTATTGGTCTATTGCTTAAAGGATAAAGCTAGCAATATTCTATATTTTTCTGATTTTCAACAAATCCCATGAAAAGACTCTGACTCTCTGACTTCTCAAACCTGCCTGTGGCAATTTCTTATAACAACTGGGCACTGTAGTTTTTTAGCAAATTGTACTCAAGCAGGAAGAAACAGTGCATTCGTTGGGGACTATTTTCAGCTGTGGAGTCATACATATTCAGTTTGGTATGGTGTGTTTATGGCTGCAGGAGTAACTAAAATTAAACTACAGTGTGTAGTTGTGTCATGTTAATAAAGGAACATGTCATCCAGTGCAACAATGTGGCTCATTGATGTGTTTTTAATATTTTTTGGGACAACAGTGGAGGTCTATAAGTAGGCCCAGAGGAATAAGATACACAGACCTCTTAGTTGGATCAATTCATTGTTGGTTTTGCTCTTTTCATGGAATTGGTTGACAATAAGAAAAATGTAGAATATCATCCTTTAATAAAACAGATCCAAAGTAATTGACTAAAGACTGGAAAGTCAGATTAGAAAAAAAAAAAACATGTTTAGAAGCCATTTAAGAGAATGCATAAATGCCACGATATATGTATGTTGTTAAAAACCTTACTGAAAATGTTTTTGGTAATATTGCCCAACCCTACCACACAAATTTGGATGGGCTAATAAGACGGCCTGGATGGGTATCTTGCTTGTGTCAAAGAAAAAAAACAAAAAGGGCTCTGACTTTAAAAAGACAAAGAAAAATTAAGAATATATGGACGAGCAGAGGTGGGTATTTATGAGGTCTTTGTAATAGAGAATTAAGGATAGTGAATAAGACTGCATTGTTTTGGCATTCATAAAACCCCCAAAATGCAAGATTCATAGAAAACACAGAGTCTAAAGCCACCAATGTGACCCAGATGTCGTGGCCATGGTTTAACTATGTTGCTCCCTCAGTAACTATGGAAACCCAGTTTTCATTTCCAAGAGGGGCAGAGGAGAAGGACATGGGAATAGAGGTGAGAAAAGAAATCTGTTGAACATGTAGAAAGAAAATGGGTAGAAAGGGACAGAATATTTTAGAAAATGATGAATTTAAAAAAACTAACAACCCACACAACAGTCAATATCAGTAATCTGAAATTTCTTTGCCATAGAAAGCTTCTCCACCCTCTTTCCTCTTTGTTCGCCGGGGGATTTAAAATACACCACAGCAGAACCCCAAAGTACTGACTATTTAAACTCAGCCTCTGAATCATTAATCATATTCCTCCATACTCAATCACACAGACTACCAGGATAGAGGGTCCAGGCCCTGTCTTCCATTAACCAAGCCTGTCACGTCTCTAATCCACGGAGCCCACTCCAGACTCATATCTGAGGAGATAACACGCATGGCCATCCTTGATTTATGACTGCTCGTCTTTCCTAAGATGATCCTTTAGGCAGGAAAATGGAACAGACAAAGCCAACCTATCAAAGCTTAAGTATTTGGGCCACTGTTGATCACCGGTAACGTGAATAGTGGCCACATTAGGACAGATTTAGAGGATAAGGCCTACAAGACATTACATTTCACAAATTATGCTATACCGAAGAAGGTGCATGAACAACACCACAAGAGAGACAACAAGACAAAATGCCAAATCTGAATAAATAAAAGCATTATTGCGACAAAATCATAGGTATAATATATCAAAGACTAACTTTTAAGATAGGAAAGGTACCTCACATGTGTCTGTGTAATGTAGAGCTTTACAGCTGCAAGCAAGGTAGATTAAGATCATGTTTTTCAGAGCAAATTAAAGTACATAAAAGAGATAATAGAGGCCAATTAAGAGCAAGGATGTTATCAATGCTGTGGTCTGGCTTGAGTCACACCTTCAATTAGTACCCAAACTTGGCTGTCACAACCTGGCAACCCGACACTCTGCTCCTACTGAATAAAACATAACACCCAGACTCCCCTTACAAAGTTATATCAGAAACGGGCAAACTAAATGCTCTGGCACACACATAAACAGGAACACATTCTTCTGATTTGTCTGGGTGATCAGTGCCCTGATCTGTAACCAACATGCAGATTAATATTCATTTGGGACTTTGCAGTTTAGTCATATCATATTTTATTAAAGATCGCATCTAAAATGTTAAAGGGGAGAATCTTCTTTTTAAGTAAGCTTGCACTCAGACATCTGACTGCCCTTATATTCATTAGTGCTGAATACATAGTGACACTGGCCTTTAGATTCTGTATTCTGTTTGTGAGTGAGACTCCTTGTTTGATTTTAGTAGGAATCACACTCGTTATTAAGGGTCATTATAACAAGGAAGTACAGGTATCCAAGCAACATAAGAGCTTAAACATGAGGAGTTGTTTAAGTGCCTTCAACTATATGAGTCACAAAAAGTAACTGGAGGAAAACGTTCAATATCCCAAGAAAGAAACCTGTTAGCTCAGAGTGCAAAATCTGTCGAGGAAGAAACGCCTACACTAAGGTAAGACAGCTGAGCTCGCACTGTTACTGCTGTTTAGCAGATTGTATGAACGTTTGTCAGGCTCTGTGATCAATAGGCCTACTTTGATGGCTGGGGATGAAAAATGCATCACATTGTTACGCTCATAACAACTGTGGAAACTTATGAAGAAGTCAGTGGCCCGTGGAGAAAAAAACCCTCCATTGCCACCAATGTAACTGAGCGTCTCGAGTTAGCCTTAATGGGAAGATTTAATAAGAAAACAATGAATGGTACATGGAGACGGAGTAGCATGTCATGTAGCAACAGCTTCTTAATTTTTCTCTAAAGCATGCGAAAAGCTTAAGTCAGCCAACAAAACCTGCCTTACAGCGATCCAGAGGACACAGAAAAGTCTGTTACATTTCTAAATTCTGAAAATAGGCTATCATGACATTGTGGCAACGTGCCCCCCTCTGCTGTGTGCACATCCTCCATTGTTTGTAAAGAAGAAATTTGTCTATTTCATAGTATGTGTTACATTGCAGAATTTCTGTGTGTGTGTGTGCGCAGGAATTACATGTGCATCTGTGTGTTTTTACACATGCACTGTGTTGCACACTGAGGCAAATGGGTGTAATTTGTCACAACGGTTGGGCGTCTGGCTGATGGAGTGAGAGCGTAAGCAGGGTGAACGCAGACAGAGAGCCCGGCCCTGCCTCCACAAAGACATGCAGGGGAGAAGCAGGAACAGCGAGTGAATTAACTAGAGAAATGATTGAAAAAGGCCCGAGAAGTGAATCGAGCTTTATGAACATCCATTATTGAGTTGAAGCACAGGGACGAACATGAGAAAATTGGATGGAAAAGGGAGAATAGCGAGGTCGGACAGGGTGGGAAAACGTGCAAAGAGGAGGCCAGTGGTGTAGTGAGAAGTAAGACAGGGAGATGTGTGGGTGTTTCATCAGTGATAAGACACGGACAAAAGCAAAAAGGTTGAATTAGATACATTAGACCAAGGACCAAAAAGGACATTCAAAGGAAAAATAAGGTCAGAGATAGAAGAATATTGGAGGCACTTTTTAAAAACATTTGTCTTGCTCAGCAACACTCGTCCACTCAGCATGATTTTTTTCACCATTGTGCCTGTTGTCTGTTTTTGGCCTGACATGATATTTTCTCACAAGCACAAAAAAACACCCACAAAAAAAGGTCAGTCAATTTTCAGTAGTGATGACGCAGGAAAGGAGGAGGCGAACAACATGAATTCTCTGAATCTTTGCACACAAAAAGACAAAGAACAGCTAAATTGGGGTGTTAAATTTCACTGGTGACACTGAATAAAATGTCTTTGTCTTTGTCCTTCTACTAGCTTTATAGGCCTGGAGAGCGACACACAGCTTACACTGTTATCACTCACACAAACCTGTTGCGCTCACTATCTGTAACACCCAGCTGATTATCTCAGTATAGCACATGCTAATATCATGGAGACAAACAACGCCCAGGTAAAATTACTGCGAGATTATGCCCCCATTTATTTGACTAATGGTGTCAACCTGTTTTCCATTAACTAAAGCTCGGCATGTATGGAAGGAGGGGCAATTTATGCAGGAAACCTGCTGAATTAGGGCTCTTTTGAATGCATAGGAAGCCGGTGACATTCGTTGAAGTCCTCCATTGGTGCCATCAGGGACATCAATAAATCATGTTGCAAAGCAGGATCCTGCGCACTGATCCATTGCAGGCTTTGTCCCACCAATCATTCATTATTAGACTCAATGTCAGGGGACACAGGCCAGAGCGGCTGTCACTGAATCTAAAGTTACTCTGGTGAAATAAAAAAACATTTACTCCTGCTGATGAAATTCTGCATTACATTTTTGCCATGGGTCGACTCACGAGCTAAGACTCCATTCCAGTAGAACAATATCGTTCAGGCACATGCATCATGAGTCTTCAAGCCTAATCAATCATACTGGAGCACTTAGTGTGCGGTATGCAGGCTATCAGTGCTTATGCACTAGCCTGGCTGCATGATCAATCCTGAGGGGGGGCTACTCGCCGTGGAGGGTGGGATATTTATCTTTTTTTTTCCAGGGGTCACCTCATGCGACGTGCAATGGAGAGCGATGCAGCTCGAATGTACGCCGACAATCTGCCTATGTAGCAAGTGCTGGAGACAGGCTGGTTGTGTCGCATTGTCAGTGGGCAGCTGGCAGTGGCACTATTCGAACTGGAGGCTCTACAGGAAGCCAAAAATAGGAGCTGCAAAATCATCCATCAATAAGGCTCGTCAGGCTGTACTTCTGAACTGTTACTGCTCTGTCATCTCCCTGCTCAGGCAGCATGACGGGGAATAAAGGGAGAACTGTGTGTTTAGGGAACAAAATGCGTACATCCAATGAGAATCTGGCCAAGGTCACGTTTAAATGAATTGAACGGCAACACAATGATAAAACCTGTATTAAGATTAAATACCTGACAATATAGCATAATGATGTCCTGTATCTTTCAAGTCATGGGATGAAAAACAGAACCAGTAGTACACAACCTGGATCACCTGTACTTTTAGAAATTAGATCAAATGGAAGATGAACTGGAATGATTCATTTCTAAACTGTTCATTCTTTTACAAGACAGCTTAACAGCATATCAAACACTTGCTAGTGGAAAGGGTGTCATCACCCCTAAAATTTAATCATAACAGAAGCCGAAATGTCTAAGTTTTGATTTGCATCTTTTAGGTTCACACTCCCCACGCAGAAATAAAGCAAGGCTTGTTCCAAAAAGTTACATCAACTCAAAAGTATCTTGATTTATGGACAATTTTGGTATTTTGTCATCCCGAGTAGGCGGAGGTTTTGTACCATCATTTTCAGGGGTCTCAGTGCTCTCTATTACTGTTCATTTCTTTGAATAGATTTAATAAAGCAATTCAGTAATTGTCACCTTCAAGATACCAAAAAGAGAGTAAAAATTTTTAATTTTTAATTTCATTTTTTCAGTAAACTGTTCATTTATAGTTTCTGCTAATTTTATCTCCCAACATGAAGGTCTAAATGTGTCAAAGGACTCTACCCACAACCAGGAATACAATCCTGGTAGAGAAATACTGAATCATTTGTATTTTAAAGTTTTTGCTGGCCTAAAAGTATGAATGAAGAAGAATGTTGAATGTTAAAATTCCCAGACAAATGCAGAGGATATGACCTCAGCGTCCTGTAACTACGGTCCAGTTCAAAATGTTAAGGTACCTGACAAAGCCTGATGAAGACCTCTATGCGGGTAAAACATTACTTTATAAAATGTATTAAAAACTTTTATCTGTTTCGACGTTCAGTTTCCAGCACGTGAAGGTGTTTTTTGCATGAGCCTGACCTTTTTGAAACTAGACTGACGGTGTCTGAATCATAAATATAAGCGTCTATCAACAACCATGTCAACGTGCCCTTGAGCAAGACACAAACCCTCCACCTACACTCTCATTGTAAGTTGCCTGAGATGTAAATGTACAAGAACTAAAGGGAATCATTGTATGTCCACCTCATTATCTAATGGCATAAACACGCATAACTGCTAGTTTCGAAGCCCCAGGGCATTGAACCATGACCAATAATTAAGGATGTCCTGCTCACCACCCAGCCGGCCCTCCATGGATCACATTTAGCCTTGTTTATGCTAATCACAACCACTTCACGGTAGCAGACAAACCTCCATGGGATTCCCCCCCCCCAAATCCCTCGGGGCAAATGGAGAAGGCTTTATCTACAGCACTCATCAGAATACCAATGAGCCTTTATCACATCATACCGGCACACACACCACGGCTCTGCTATCTAATACAAAATGAATTCATATCTCACTTTTGAGGATAAAGGCTGACAGACCCAAATCAACGTAATCATGAGCCTTAAATGGGGAGTTTTGTTGGAAGGTTGGAAAGTCCGAGCCTTTATATTAATTGTGAGCTTTATTGTGAGCACAGTAACCGATCAGATCCATCAGCTTCAGGCAGACAAAACCCTTTATCAGCAGGCCAGCTGGAGAGCTGTCTGACTAACTGCTGGTAAGATTGAATTATCACGCCTGGACAGAGACTCACTTCAGTGGACCCACTGCACTTCTACAACTATTACCACTACCAACAGTACTACTACAGTACTATTAGCACTACTACTACCTGTACCACTATCACCACCACTACTACCATTAATACAACTAATAGTACTATGACTGTCACTACCTACTGTTTACCATTATCATACAACTAATAGCAAAAATGCTGCTACTACTACTATCCCTTAAACTACTGCAACTACAACTACTATTACTACTACTACTGTAAGTCCAACTGCTAACACTACTACTGCTACTACCTTTACTACTACTACTTTTTCCACCGTTAGTGCTAATATCACTAAAATACTCATTACTCATTAGGCAGAATGGCCCATTTCAGAATAATGTATATTAAATTATTGGATTATAGATTGTGATGGATTATGTGTGAGCATCACTTTAATGTTGCAGCTGGACAACGTGGGGCTGATTTCAACTACTTCATATACTGCTGGGTAGCTACAGAGCAGTAATCAATAATAATACATCGTCATTTATTAGTTGATTATATTTTGTATTAATAATTTGAATCTGCAAAGTAACTAGTAACTAAAGTAATCAAATAATTGTAGTGGAGGAAGAAGTATAACGTGGAAATACTCAAGTAAAATACAAGTACCTCAAACCTGTTCTTCTTGCAATACTTGAGTAAATGTATACATAAATATATGCGTAGGAACTGTTCTTACTAGTACAACTGCTACTCATCCTCCTCTTCCTCCTGTCACTGTGACTTTTCAGTGATGTCATGTGTTGTTAATACCAGTTAGGTTGCAAAGAAAAAAAACAAATGTTAAAATGCATTGCAATCTATAAAACCTGGATGAGTCAGGTGGTAAAACGTCTCAAACAAACGCTTTTCCTTCCTGTTCGATGTTGTCGGAGCACACTCATCTTTCACGAATGTAGCTCTTGCCAATTAAGAATCCCACGTTTCTTCATTTAACTGTGCTTCAATGACTAACTTCACAAAGACAGATCCTTCTGGAATCCATCCGCATGTACAGTCGTATTCATGTCCTGGGCGTATAAATAGAGTGTCATCTTTACAGTAGCACAAACAGACAAATTCCTTTGGTTTGCTCCTGGGTGTGTTCGTCTGCCACTTTGGGGAGAGTGTCTGTCCCGTGAGGGGAAACAGACAGATAGGGCACGTCCCATGGACCGCTGGAACCCATCCTGCTGGAGGAGGACTGCATGGGCGGAGGGCTGGAGAGGCGGAGCGGGGAGGGAACTACAGATGTGAGCCCTGAGATAAGAGGGCAAGCTTTCGTAACAGGATAATGGCTTCCTGTTTGAATGCTCCGCAAATTGTCAGGTTACAAGCGACTTTGAACAGAGACGTGTTTATCTGAGAATCAGGCGGAGGGAGAATGCGAAAACAAGCACAACAAAGAGTCCTTGCGCTGTTTACTGGGATAATGATTTAGCTACAGCGACTGTGACAGCGACAAAGGATCTAACAGGAAGGAGAAACGTTAAACAGGAAGTTGTCTGGAACCTGGGGAGAACACTGAATTAGTGGCCTGTAGCTATACAGCTCTGTTAAAGTTACAGACATTGCCAATGTTTTCCTCTTACAGAGAATTTCAACATTTTTACTGCTTTAAAAAGATCACAAACTGTTGCAACTACGCAGACTGGGTAGATTACTCAAGCCCTGTGTAATCATTTACACTTTACACCAACTGGTCTTTCAAGTTATTATTCATTTATTTATTTAGAAGGAACTGACTTCAGAACATGTTTCTTTTGCTTTGAAGACCGAGCTGCTAGACAAAACCTAATTTGCTAGAAACAAGCAGGTTCTCTCCATTGTTTCAGGTGTATTATGTCATCACAACATGCTCGCATCAGTACACAGTTAGCTCTGACAGAAAAGGTAGAAGACAGAAGAATAAAAAACAGCACAGGGGGTGACCAGAGGAAAAGAGAGAAACTCTTCCTGCTCTGACGCCTGTCATGATGCGGGATCATCCATCTTAGTTCTCTTCTATCTGCAGCATCTCTTCTCTTGCCTGCAGCCTAAGGATGTAAAGCCACATCTGTCTCCTGCAGATGGCTGGTCCAGAGAGAGAAATGAGAAATGTCTCTGTGCTGCACATAGACAGAGACCTCAGGTGGGCCTTTCAGCTCTGCACACTGTAAAAAGGCAACCCTGGTGGAAGTGTAATGCGAGGAAACTCAGGCCTCAGCTGGATCTCCAACTGAATGCGAAGCAAAAGTGAGCGCTATGCTTTCAAAGACTGGATCTACCCGAATAAAACCAAAGGCTCTAAAATATGGTCTTAATATAAACTCTATACAAAGCTAGTCCGCAGCTTCGACTCACACATCCCCTCTTTAGATTAAACCACTGCAAAGTGACCTCACTCCACCTCCGCTACAGCTTAAAGCACTTTGCTCACAGCAGTCCAGTCCAACTTTACCACTTCTGAGGGATTGAGGCAGATTTGTCAGAGACAGCCTTTGGCTCTGCTGCCCTGAGGTGGAGCTCGGGGTTGCATACCAGATATCATCAGCCTGTTTAGCGAACTGTCCAGGAGCCTGGTGGGTCCCAGTCTGGCTCCCATTTTCCATATTCATGTGACATTCTGCGCTGGTAGACTTCCAGAGCTTCGTACATCCACTCCCAAAGCCTTGATCTTGTCCTCTGAATTTAAAGCAGCACAGCCTCGAACTATAACAAGAACTAAGGGGGTACAGCACTGTATGTATACTGTATGTGTCTGATTTGAGGTTCCTTGAAGGCATTCATCATCATCTATAAAGTAATATTTTTTTATTCACGCACGACGAGCCGCCAAGAGAACGCAGCAAGACTTGTGGTTGGAAAAAGCATCATTAATGGATCAGTTTGACAAGTTTGTGAAATATTTGCCTTTTTAGCTGGGAGTTAAATGAGATAGATACAGTTCTCATGTCTGTCCAAAAATATGAAGCTACAGTCAGTAGATGGTTATCTTAGCTTAGCTTAGCATAAAGACTTGAAGCCGGGGGAAGCAGCTAGCCTGCCTCTGTCAAAGGCAAAAAAAAAAATCTGACTTCCAGCACCTCTAAAGCTCACTAATTAACACGTTATATCTTGTTGGTTTAATCTGTACAAAGGTTATGGTTTTAACTGGGCTATATGTCATATAATGTGTTATCAGTGAGTTTTAGAGGTGCTAGTAGGCTAATTTTTATATTCAACCAAAGTTTTGAACTCTTCACAGCCTGTAAAACATTTGAGCGTAATAGTAAAGTATGGTTCTCCTTTCTCTTAAAGGTTTTTGGTTATCAATAAAAATGTACATGTCATGTGTTCTATGCTGCTAAATCCCTATTTGTAAGATAGTAACAGGACTTTCCCAGATATTTTCTATTCTGACTTTGCATAATAATGCCCACTGGCAGGACACCCTGTTGATGCCCTCGTCCCCCCACTTGGGTCTACTCACTCAGCAGCTGGCAGCGCAGGACCTGCAGGCTTGTCTTCATGGTATCATGTGATCCGGCTCCTCCTCCACAGTGCTCATGGTTCTCTGGTGAGAGGAAGCGCAAAAACAGACAGAGAGGTAAGATGAAACCCAGTGCTCAGGTATCAAAGTCACATTCAAGTCATGGTCAAGTATCAGTGTGACGTACTGTGATTATGTCTTGGCAGATTTAGGTAGACACGCAAAAGGAAGAAGGGGTTGCAGACATGATTGTGCAGATTAGCTCTGACAGTTTAATCCTTGTAATGACTGCCAGACAAGAGTTACACCTCTCAGCGGATAATATGAATTACACCCAACGAACATTTCACAATAAAAGACCAGGTAGGACTGCAGTGGTGGTCAGCCTCAGCTGCCAGGCTTCAAATCAGCATTGGCATCCTGCAGGCCGTGCTGGTCAGTAAAACCAATTATGGAGCATTAAACATTGACCAGTAAGCCTTGTTCTGAGACAGCCATTGCGTGTGTGTCAGCGAGACAAGAACCCAAGGGTGCTCTTTAGGAGAATGACTAACTGATGGCCTTCTGTTAAATGAAAGGCCACACACACACACACACACACACACACACACATACATCTTCTTTCACCCCCAGAGGAGAGTGTGTGCGCGTGTGTGTGTGTGTGTGTGTGTGTGTGTGTGTGTGTGTGTGCATGTTTGCCTCCCTTTGTGGAGATGCCCTTGGGCAAGACACGTGCCCACACCACTCACCTGCACAATCCACACAAACAGCCATATACTTCTAAAGAAGTGTATTCAAACATATACACACACACACACACACACACACCTGAGCACCCTTCACCCTACCCGCATGAATAATCTCTTGTGAAATTGGATTTGCGCCCCCCAGGACGAGGGGTCTGGTTGCAGGCAACCTGTATTTCTGTGGGAGATGAGCGAGATGAGAGGGACAGACAACAAAAGCACAGGGTAGTAGGGTACTGATCCTTTCATAAGGCTTTATTTCTCATAAATGCAGCCTCGCTCTGGAGACTGAGATGAGGCAACACACTACATCTGAGTCATCCTGTTTATATTGCTGCCTTTGTGGCAACCTTTTAATGCTTATAAACTATGTGGAGCTCTAAATCTGAACTATGCAAGCTCAGACTATTTTGAGATTTTTGAGAACTTTGTTGAGTAAGAGTGGAAGTAACAACAGCAGTCAGCAACAGCATTGGTTTGCGTTTGTCTGGATATTGTCTAGCAAGTTTTGTGCTAATCTTGTTAACAAAATCTATCTATCTTCTGAATGACTAATGGCAAAATCACAACACAAAAATGTGGCAAACTTTAATGGACTTCTGGTGTGTTTGTGTCTTATAGTAACAAGGGAAAATCAAAAGCACGAAATAATTGGCACATCTTTGTAAATTGAAAAAACTGTTCTCTATATTTCTCTTCCTGGCTCCACTTCTCTAATAAAATGAATGAAAACAATAATGTAAAATAAGCATCTAAATTGGCCATCAAGGAACACGTTTAGATGACTAATGCGCGCAATATTGTTCTTGTTCCAAGTGTTTAGAAAATGAAAACAGAAGCGAAGCTCGCTGCTGTGCCGCTCTTAACTCCCAGCTTTGACAATAATGGCGTGGGCTCAGTCGTAATATGGTGCGAGTAATTGCAAAAGAGATGAGGCTGCAAGAATACAGGAGTAGCAGCAGCAGAAAATGAGTTTTTCCCAGCTTCACATCTGAAGAAATGACACTAGCAGCAACCGTCCCAAACCACTCCTCACATCCAGTCATAGCAACATCATAATGCTGCAGTGAAAGCAGCTCTGTGCTATTGCAGCTCTACTCCTTCCCTGTGCTTTAATTTTTTTAGTGTCATGTTCCTGCCCTAATGAGCTCAATGGCAGGGTGCAAAGAGAGCAGCTGAGCCTCTCCATGGTGATTATACCTCATCAGCGCTGCCAAGCCAACTCAGGCTCATAGACACGCTCTTTAATTTGCAGGGCGCAAGGGGGTGAGGCTAGGGGAAGTTGGGTGGGGGTGAAAAGAGATAGTGACCCAAGTATTTCATTTATACTTGTTATCACAGAGCAGAGCAAGGTTTTTGTTGAGAAAGGAGAACAAGCTGCATGGACAAAAGACAGGCTGCTCAGGCCTCCTGCTGGGGAGCTGAATCATAGTTCAGCTCGGCACACATGTGCAGGTAAAAGATAATGCGGGATCACAGTCTGACAAAACCCCCGACAGGAGGAGAGGTTCACTGGCAGCTGCTGACAGTTTTGTTACTGCAACGCTTAACGCCGACGCAGAAACCTGGATTCAATTCCAGCTCCTCGCACTTGTTTTGCAGATGGGAAGCTGGTGAGGGATTGTGTCCTTGTTGCTGCACCAGGGATTCCTGCTGGGTGGATGGAGGCTCTGCATGGGGGCGGAGTAAGTCTGTTCTCAGACATTGCCACTACATTACAAAACGCAGCCCCCACATTCACTGCAATGAGACCACTGTGTTGAGGCAGCAGGGGTGCCAACACACAAAGGCCTCAGACAAAAAAATGCAATATCGTCTGGCAAAGGTTTTTTTTTTCGGCTCAACTTTTGCCACAACCATATATGATGTCATCCAGCAAATCACTTTGGTGGCCAATCAAATACGTGCAAGTCAAGAGCACATTCTTGATAGATAACTTTATAAGGGAAATGGGGTAATTATTCTGTTTACCTCTTGATCGATAACTTTACAAAGTTAAAATTCTTCCTCATACATTCATCAGCCTCTCTGCAGTGATTTGGCATCTGATACGCTTTCAAACTGTAAGTATTACTCAAACCAGACTTCCAGGATCAGGATTAATGCAGTGCTGTTTCCCAGTCTGACCCCTGACGTGAGCAACTCTGAACAGCATGTGTTCATGCAGTTATGAAGTTCCTCGCTGGAAAGTGAAAAGAAGGAAATTTCATGTGTGTCCGAGAAGACAGATGGATGTCTACACCCTCTCCAAGCCAACAATAGTGTTAGCAGTGACAAGGACTGCAATGGGGAAAATTAAAAAAAAATCTGCCTCCACCCCCAGAAAAGGAAAGTAGAAAGCATAATTCAAAATGATTAAAAATGATTACTCTTAAATGAAATGAAAACTTCTATTGCAAACAACATACACCGGCTTCAACAATAATAGAAGGATTCAGGGATGTAATAATGTATTATACTGACACAGCTTTTCTACTGACTTACAGTGTCACCTTAGCACTTTGCACATAGCAGCCTAGCCTCCTACTGGAGAGGGGGAAAAAAAATTGCATGGCAACTGACATGCACACAGACGACAGCCGTCACCATGGCAACCCTAATAGTACATTATATTAAAATTCATTCACAAGGACATTTCGTGCCTCAAGCTGAATTGGGAAAAAAGCAAAAAAAAAAAGGAGGAGATTTTGAATTACAGAAATTCCCACTCACCACGGGCAGAGTGAGAAATCCAGTAACAATGTGCTTGTCCCTTGGACTCGAGACAGGCTTTGTGTTTTGCGGTCCTGCTGACAGGCCCTGGTCCCAGACTACAGCTCTGTCTGGAGGGGGCGCAGACTAGAGGCCAAAGCCAAGGTCACCTGAGACGTCACAATTAAATAAGCCTGTCACTCCATCTCTCCGTGGTCACCAGCCGCAGGGATAACAATGCTTTTAATTTTGGACTTCCCTCTATTCTGCAGTTATGTGGCAGCAAGCTGGCTGCTTGCCCACAGCGGCTGCAGCCTGAGAGCTTTTCTATAACGAGAGAGGAAGAGGAGGGAAGGGAAGGGAAGGGAAGAGAAGTGTGGGAGTCGACAACGACGGTGTGAACTACAGTGTTGAGCTCTTGCAGTCAACTGATAACTGGACCTCCAATCACAACTGTTCTAACTGATGCTTTTCTCCCCCCAGTCTTGATGCCACACTCTCACGCTTTTATCTCTTTGTTAGGAACTGCAGGGAGCTTTCTGCCAGCTTCTGTCTGAGGAAGGAGATACAGAGTAGAGAGAGGTGAAGTGTGAAAGCTGCGGCTTTGAAGTAATTGGACAGATACATGCAGCAAAATATAGTGACGTTTAAAGACCAAGAAAACTGGCAACTGAAGCAACACTACCTCTGCGTCAGTGAGGTTCTTAATTTTAGTAATTTAAAATGTTCATCTTTCTGCATTTACAGCAGACTTACAGTAGGATCACAGCGATCATTTAAAAATCTGGTTACATCAGTGCTGAATTCATTGTATCAAAGCCCAGCTTGCTTGATGTGATCTCAGAATGTTTATCTCCATTTCAAGTTGTGTGAAACCAGCTTCCCTCAGCCCTGCCTTTCCCCAGCGACCCAGGGGACATGCCCACACAGAGGACGTCCATTTTTTTCCTTTGATGTCGTTTTACCCTTTGATGGAAATCAGCAAACAGTCCCTGATAGCGCTGTGGCTGCAGTCTTGCTCTGTCCATTTGTTTCTTGCGTTTACCCTGATGAGGCCCCAACCTGGCGGAGACTGGCTGTAATCCAGGAGCAAAGCTTTGCCTCTGAGGGTATTGATGCCATCTTGGTAACCTTGCAAAATGACAAACTGCTTGGCACCAATCATGTAAAACTGGCTTATTGTGCAACAGGGAAGCTGATTACTGATTACAGCTATCAACAATTCTGTTATGAAACCATTTTTGTCCGTGGGAGGGTTAAAAACCAGCGCCAGTGACTCAAGCACAAGAGAGACTCTGGGGCTTTGATAACTTAATTGTCCAGCCAGGATACACACAACAACTGAATGATTACGAGTATTGATTCGATGCAACAACAAGCCTAAATTAAATGCAAACAGAAAGAACTACAAAGCAGGAGTAGGTTTCCGGAGAGCTTTCTAATCCTTCCATCCCTGAGGGCGGCCATATTGCTGAGTCACCGTGGCGAGCTGTACGTGTGAGTGCTGTCAGTCATGGCCCTGGATGGTAAACCTGGCAGGATGAGTTGCTGGTGCTGCATCATGAAGGCTGGCAGAGGATGTGCAGGTTATCAATCACTCCCCTCCAGGCCCTGCCCGCGGTACAGCAACACACCAGCCATTAAAAGAACATTAGGCTCCCAGCATGCCATTCACTCTGACCGTAGTGCCGGAGGAGACGCATCATCCTCCCTGTCACAACCAGGTACTATACCTCAACTGGTTGCATAAAATCAGGAAACGTGAAAAACATTTTCTCTATTATCGTTATATCATCCTAAAATTTTGTTCCATATTTCCACAAAAACACAAGTATTTGGATCATATTGAGCGTACAGACGGACAGCAGAGAAGTAGATTTTGCTGCAGTATTGGTTTGAGAAGCTTCTACTGCCAATTGTATTTTTTGCTGTGAATGTGGGTCACTGTTGGAATCTTTAGTGATCATTGTAAATCCAAATTGACTACAGATGCCGTCCTACATGAAGGAACAAGATACAAACTTTTCAGGATGTGAGTGTTTGATATTCCACAATATGTTTCAGCAGAGTAAAAAGCTGAAGTAGCCCGGTTCTATAGCTTTGTAGGAGGGATTAAGAATGGGGACGCTAACCTCTTATGCTAGAGCTGGAAAAAATAGTGACAGAAAAATTGCTGCCACGAAAAAGTGCATCCAGCGTGGTTGAGATTGATACAGTTGTACAGGTAGTTGTAAGTGGACCTGCAGAACTGCAACTCTTAAATCGACAAATTTCTTTGTCCAACATAAAAAATCTTAACTGCTTCTGTGCTGGATACATCACTTGCTTCTGACTGGTTATGTCAAAACAACCTCCAGGTATGAAACAGTTAACTTCAACAGGAAAAACGCCTCCGGGTTTATGCTCATATGTCAGCATCATGCTTACACAGATAGATGTAATGTGCTCGTTGTGCAAGCTGTCATCTCAAATCCATGTCTTGGCTATAGTCCCCAGGTTCACATATTTTATATGTCAGTACTGAGAAAACAGGACAGTGTAGCATTAAAGATGATGTGCTTGTCAGTAGTCATTAATGTAGAAGCCACGGAGCACAGCACAAGACCAAGAACATACATTTGTGAGTGTGAGTCACTGTGTTATCACAGATATCAGTGGGATTGTTTCTTTAGCGTACTTTGAAGCCCTCTATCCTCATCGTCACACAAGCCGAAACACAGAATCCCAGCTTCACTCTCACATCACATCAGCGATGACGAAACATACTGTAGCTCTCGCAGGATGAATGAAATCTCTAACTTCTTCAGTTGAGAACTCCCACTCAGGAAGAGCAGTGCACCTGTGCTCAGGGGCAACTGAGGAGGAGTTGAACAGCATCACCGGCCTCTTCATTACTCACCACGCTCACACAGAGCCAGGACCAATGACTCAAACAATTCATCAGAGGACTCATGGCCAAAGCCCTATCTGTAGGTGTGTGAACACATGTGAGACACAGACAGAGAGATAAATGGTAGCCAGCTAGAATCCCTGCCCATTTATACAGCTGCCACAGACTCCCTTTACAAGAGGAAGGTTTCACAGTATGAACTTCATGTGCACTTCAGAGCTGTACTGCATCTTTTGGAGCAGGTCCAAGTTAAGTTTCAAGTCCTTCAGGGCCAGTTCAAGTCAAGTCATAAGCAAATTGCAAGTCAGAAACTGAGGATTTTGCTTTCAGGTTTCAAGTCAAGTCTCAAGTAAGCCACGCCTCACAGCAGACAAGTCCAAGTCAGGTTTCAAGTCCTAATTTTTGACTTTACTTCAACTCAAGTCAAAGACTCAAGGCAAGTCCTCAACGAGTGAAGTCAAGTCCAAATCAAGTCTTAAGTCCTAACTTTTGTGACTTCAGTCCAACTCAAATCTATGCCCCAAGACTCAAGTCTTTATTGAGTTAACTCTCAAGTAAGTCAAATCTCACAGAAGTCAAGTCCAAGTTAGGGTTAAGTGTCAAGTAAGTGAAGTCCCTGTCAAGGCACAAATCCTCATTTTGGGGGCTATACCCGGTCTTACCCGAGTCTCGAATCTTGGTCTCAAGTCAGGTATTTAATGAGTCAAGTCTCAAGTAGTCAGGTTTTAATTGAAGTCTTCAGGTGGTCAAGTCTCACAGGAGTCAAGTCCAACTCAAGTCTCAAGTCTCTAGTCTGAAGTCAAGTCTTTAGGGAGTCTAGTCTGAAGTAAGTCAAGTCTTACAGTAGTCCAATCCAAGTCATTTTTGTGACTTAAGTCCCACTTGAGTCCAGCTCTCACAGCAGTCAAGTCTAATCAAAGTCTAAAGTCATCATTTGTTTTGGCTTGAGCCTCATGTCTTTAGGGAGTGAAGTCTCAAGTAAGTCAAGTTCCACAAAGTCGGTTCTCAAATCATACGTTTTTTTTAAACCAAAGCCCGACTCGCATCTCAGGTCTCAAGTCTTCAGGGAATCAAGTCTCAAATAAATCAAGTGTCACAGCGGTCAAGTCTCATGTCCTCATTTTGTTAAAGTCTGAGTCTGGCCCTGTATCCAGGTCTCAAGTCTCGTCTTTATTGAGTCAAGTCTCAGTTTAAGTCTTCAGGTAGTCAGGTCTCAAGAGTCAAATCCAAGTCAAGTCTCAAGTCCTCATTTTGTTGACCTACGTCCGACCCAAGTCTCAAGAGTCAAGTCTTTATTGAGTAAAGTCTCCAGTAAGTCCAGCCTCACAGCGGTCAAGTCCAAGTCCTCAGTTTTATGAGGCAAATCAGACTCAATTCCAAGTCTTAAATCTCAAGTCAAGTCTCAAATCAAGTCTTTAAGGAGTCAAGTCGAGCCAGTGCTGGTACTGTCTATGCTTTTTACACAGTGAGAGAAGGTGTCGGACTCAGGCAACTTCACTGCATCACACTGGGCAGTCATTAAAACCATGGGAAGGCCAGACTGTCTGACAGGTTCGCCATGGGATTGAATCAGTGGAACAAAGGGCGAGACAGGTAACAGAGCCCCAGGGAAGAACCTGTGACAGACGTGTTATATCACTGGAAAGAGGACACCACAGACTGAATATCAAGCACTTGGAATGATTGAAGGCGGAGTGCTGTCAGACCTGACGGGCTAACAGGACACAGGAAAAATGTTATTGGTGATGTCCCCCTGTGTTTTTGTGCCCAAATTGTTGTTTAGCTTGACACGATGATGATTAAGACATTAGATTTTGATGAGTAAGGGCTTATTATTTTGCACCAAAGTTCAACAATCACCCACAGTGAAATCCATTATAGAAGATACGAATTTGTCAACAAGCAAAAGCCTCATTTGACACATTTTAAGGAAGGGTAGTGGGCAATTATTGGGAGACTACAAAATCAACTAAAACAAAAATAGAAGAAACAGGTTGAGAGAAAGTAAGCACAGCCAAAAAAAGGTGAATTACAGTGCTTCATCATAAAGTACCTCAATGTACTGAACATCACAGATGGATAACACTGAATCCGATTTGATGGGTTTCTCCTATAAGACCCCCCCGAGTGTGTGATATTTGGCTTTTTTTCTAGATATTGACTTCTTTTTTTTTTTAGATATTGACGGTGCAGACACTCACACACCTGGAGACTTTGAGACCTGTATTACCTAGAATCGCTCTGCACAAGCTTATTCCTTCTCCCCTGAGAGAGTTCTTGAGCCAGGCAGTAAAGGAACAGACATTGGGATGCAGCTCACCCTTGCCGCTGTCTGAGTCGTAAATATCCTCCCCTCTATCTGTCTCCCTCTCACTCTCTTTCTTCTTTCCATCCTTATGTGACCCCCAACTGAGTGAGTGACTGACTGACTGCTCCTGCGAACGGGTGATGAAGAGTAACGCGAAAACTACAGCGTGTCACGTCCCGCTACGCTTGTCACATCCGGTAACACAATCAAAGAATAACATCGTCGCAAAATAGGTGAAAGGGGATTAGGGTGACAGTTAAATTCACCACGCTTGCCGGATGCATAATGACACTTGCCAGAGACGTTCGGGTTTTTGGTGCATCGGTCTGAACACAATCCAGACACTCACGGAAATGCATGTTTTAGTGCATCCCAGCTCTGCAAAGGCCATGTTAGAGCAAATCTACAGCATGTCCCTAGTAAATAATAACATTAATGTAGTGTTTTCAATCCTAACGCACCTCCGTGAATATAAATATTTGATCACACAAGAGATTATTTGACTGATCAAGCTGATATGCATGCAAAATCTAAAATAAGTGCTTTCTAGCAGCGTTTGGTCGATAGGAGATTGCCTTGTTTTCACAGGGGGTATTTGATTGTCGACATGTTTTCCACTTTCCTGTTTGTGATTCTGCACTAATGAAGTGAAATGAGGTACTGTCTGGACAAAGCACTGCTTATAGTTTTGTTTACCAAAAAGAGAACAGGACGGGATACAGAACAGGTCAAAAGGCAGGATGAATAATGTAAAAAATTATCCCTTACAAGGTTTCTGATCAGCAGCCTTGAGAATATGTGAATAATCAGACTGCATATAGAGCTAGGTTGCCTAACCATTGCTAAAAAAAAATCTGTTTGCTAAAATGAAAGCAACCCTTTCTTTGCCCTGTTTCTCTTTCAGATCTAAAACACCCGGGGGAAAACATTTGATCAAAGCTTCATCTTTGGCTTCTGTCTCACAGCCAGATCTCCAGACCGTTACATCTCACGGTGCGGCTGGAAGCTGTCAGGCTGACAGACAGATTGATATGTAAAGTCTGCCTCTCTAGCTTGGCCACATTGATTATCGGACCAGCTCAATGAGGCCACACTAACGGATAACAGGCACATAATCCTTCACATAATGGCTGTCGAAGATCTAAATTTACACCAGGAAAATAGGCTGGGAAACCTTTGATGGAGTATTTGACCTCATCCATCAAAGATTCTATCACCGCTGGATAGGTACGTCTCTGTAGACTCTCCTTCTTTCTCGAACTTCTACAGCAGTATTTTTCCTGTTATAAAGATGATTTTCAGAATTGATTTGGACTCAACTAATGTGGTTTTGACTACAGCTCTCAATTCTACTTCCCAGAGGCTGAGACAGCCGGTTTGTTGAGTGTCTGTTCGGTGATAACTTTCATTGCTGTGTGTTCTCCAGGCATGGATCCTTGGCAGGCTGGGGATGATAGACTAACTTTGCATAAGTGCACGGCTGTCTAACTCCCTGAAGCCGGGAGACGTCAGAAGGAGAGGCTGTTACCGCTCTGTAAAGTGATCTCCAACAGCGGTTCTAACACAAGGCTTGATGTAGTAGAAAAGCACCGAGCTGCAGGGCCTTTCTTCTCCTTCATCTCCCATCTCTCTTTGCTCCCCACTTCTTTAATGTCATGTCACGCTTTCATCCGAATAAGTATCTCCCTCTTCCCCTTCTCTCATCTTTACTTCAGGCTTGGTCTTCATGCTCCGAGTCCCTTGAACCAAAGAGGGCGTTTTAAAGCTGCCAGAGTCTGGAAGCTGGCAAATGGGAAATTTAAAAAAAAAAAGAAAAAAAATATTATATATATATATATATATATATATATATATATATATATATATATATATATATATATTTTTTTATATATATATAACGAATCATTCAAAGACTTCCAACCAACAAGTAAAAGAAATCTTAAGCTTTATTATAGCTATGTGTATCCATGTGCACATTTTAAGTGTGCACAGCCTGACTGACGCTTTGGCCGTCAGCATATGAGATACTGACTCTACTGTATTGTTTTGTACCAACAGGAAATTATGCCAAGCAAGTACAGAAGGATGTAGCCATGACTTCAGATCAGTCACAAATAGCAGGTAAACAAATTATTTATTAGTTTTTCATCACCGAGCCGTTGCACTGCTGCCTGAGATTTATTTTCCCTTTTTCCAGGCGTGAGTAGCATTTCCATTTCCATTATATCTTTCACTTCAGGCACCAACACCATATTAAAAAACTGAATTTATTATAAATTCATTGTATTTAAAGCTGCACTTATCAATATTTTTAAATGAACAATGGCTCAAATGACTACATGTACTGTGAAAGGGGCTTCTCATAGTGACAAACCCACAGAGAATTATCACCCAACTCTGCAGTCTCTGTCAGATCTGCGGAGCGTTTTAGTGTCTTTCAGCTCATTGTTTTGGTTTTATGGCCCTGAACTTTACTGTTTTGGTTCACTCTCACTGCTCTCATCAGCGTCGTTTTCAGCAGCACCAGCAGGCAGATGTTTTCCGCTCTGAAGCAGCTCTATAATCCCATGACATGCTTTCTGCACATCACTAAACAGGAGGCAAAATTAGCAACCAGCTAGTGAACAACTATCTAGCTTGGGGAACATTTAGCAGCTTAACAGCCAGATGTTTCTCTCAGGAGCTAAGACAAATGTGAATATAGGACTTTGTTAGGTTACCAGAAACATGACTGCAAACAAATGTTAATGTTGCTTTGTGTCTCCTAAATGTAAACAGACAACTGTTTGCTAACAGGTTCGCCATAACAACATTATAAAATGATAATATGTCAATGTCATGTGTTCACCTTTCTCTGCTGCCTCCAAGTGGCTAAAAAAACCCCAACCAAACAAACAAAATAAAACAATTAATGCAGCTTAGAAAATATACTTTCATTTGCCACTTAAAGAGTGAGAATTAGGATATAGTGCAATTTTCATTCAAATGTCAGCTCACTAAAGGAAAAGACAAGCTATCATTATGACTCATTAAGAGTGACTTTTATTAATAGAGAAATTGTCAAAACGTATGTAAGCTGCACTGGAGAGAATTCTGACCAATAACATTTAGCAGAACTACAGAACATTGACAAAATAATTCAGGGTCACATGCATTACAGAAGGCTGACTGCACAGTAGAATGAGAGTCAATATAACAAAGCATCCACTCTGCCCTGTTGACCCCTGAAAATCCCTGAGAAGCAACTCTGACATCTAATGGATAAAAACTCTGTCAGAGGACACACCTGCCCTGCTCCACCTACCTGCTACATTCAGCCCAGCAAGTATGATTCAAAGCATTTTCAAGCATTTTGTGTTTACAGGTTGAAACACAAAGTAATTATTACTAAGAACAAACATCAAAAACATTTAAATTCACTTACAAATGTTCCTTATTATTGTCTATTTTTAAAAAGGTATTATTTTTAACAAATAGCAAGTTAAAATATACTATGTCCAAAATTTTTCATGGGCAAATATATGTTAGTGTGCACAGGAGTGGTGGAGGTAAGCACTACATCAGATTTCCTGTAAAGCCGGTGACGTGGGTGTCCTCCATCTGACAGCCCATCTGCAGCAGGTCGAACACCTGTCACGCCTCACTTTCTGCCAGTGAAGGTGATGGCTGACCTACTGGTGGCCAAACTGCCCTTCAGGGCGAGCTGACATGGTTTGAGAGCACGAGTGAGATGACTCAGCTGGAGAAGTGGAGCTTTTCAAAATGCTCAGCATGAGTCAAGCTACATTTATTTATTTTGTATGTTTTTCAAAGGTTGAATGACTAATTTGTTGAATTTCAGTCCAACATCCGAGTGGGGCATTAATATGAATTTATTCAAACTGCACCAGGGGAAATTTGTGTGTGAATACACACCCACTTTTAAAAATCACCGATTGCATAAGGCTGCCACTAAAGTGTGAATTTGCCTGGTGCATCTTTAAATTCTTATTCAGATTCCTGAATAAGTTTTTTTTGACTCTTTTATATTTGTCAAGGTTTGGGAAACGGTTAGCAACCTCCGTGGGACATCCCATCCAATCACATCTCACTGTTCAATCTGTTCTCTGCTCTGACTGGTGAGGTGGAAGGTATTTTTAGCTCCAGATATTCAATAAAAGCAGACACTTCTCCTGAGGTTTTAAATTGAGACAAACAGACAAGCCAACACCACAGCAAAATAGCACGACACAGCAGTAGCACTGCACCGCCGAGGGTGCTGTCAGCCACCATCTATCCTGCAGCCTCCCGGCGGGCATCACAGTTAACACAAGGCCTCCCTGAACGCACCTTACCCTCTTACACCGAGCAGGTAAATTGTTAAAGAAAGCCAGCGATACTTTATCACAGAGAGCAAGAACACAAGCACAGGCTTTGAAACACTGAGTCAAAACTTTGGGCCCTGTGAGAGTTGAAGCACTATTAGTGCACTGCAGCACAACTGCCGCAACATTAAACTGAGAAGGACCATTTGTCAAAGTGCTTCTCACTAGAAGTCCCCTATGTGAAGCTGTTTCTGAGGGGAGGAGGGTTAGTGGTCTTAAGACTCGTCCACTGGCCTCAGAAGAAACGGTGACTCATACATCGATAAAGGCTAACTGCACTGCCCTCACATCCAGACAAGCTCTGATGAAAAGATGGATATTCACAAATGAAAGAAGGACGCAGTTGAGTTGCATGCCTAAATGATTCATATCATCTAACAAAGTATCATGTATGAACATGAAAGCAATTTTATTTGGCTTGAGGGTGAGAGATTAAACATTTAGTGGCGCAAGATGACAAACTAAGGGTTGTACCCTCTGGGTGTGAGCCCAGCCCTACTCCTCTAGGTTTTACTTCATGCAAAATAAGACGCCCAGGGTTGCCACAAACATAGAGGGCATAATACCATAAACAAGCTTAATCCCCTCAAATCAACATAACAGGGCGGTACAATGTGCTTATTTCAACATGCTGAGGGTTGAGGGCAAAAACAAAGTCTGGGCTGTTGTGTCAGAGCGGTTTGAAGTCAGACTCTGACAGTTTGAAGGACTCAACAATAATTACTAAAGATGTTGAGAAATTTAATAGACTAATGCAATAGAGGAGTAGTTCCCAACCTGGGGATCGGGCCCCCCTGTGGGGTAGACAGATAAATCAGAGGGGTCATGGGATGATTTACAAGATTGGATATAAGGAACAAAAATCCGACTTCTCTAACTGTTGCTTTTTGTTGTGAAATACTGGGTATTATTAATAATCTTAACTCAAGATCAGTTTACTAGCTTCATTGTTGATGAGGACTCAGAGATGCACCAAAACAAAACAAAAGCTAGTGAGTTTTGAGTTTTATTTTTGTCAAACATATTGATCCCAAGGCCAAGAATGAACTTCTATTCTCAAATACTTTATAGTTTCACCTCTTCATGCCTCTAAAAACGTGGAACAATGTGAGAACAACAACTCATAGATGTATGCAACCTGTGACAAGTGGTCTGCGTAGACTTTTCTGGTCTTTCAAGGGTAACAAACCAAAAATGTTGGGAAATATATTAAGATGTTTTATAACTGAGACTCAAATGCAGCAAAGGAAACTAAAAGTGAGGGAGCCATAAAAGGAAATAACTTTGGAAACGCTTTTGTTTCAGAACAATACTGTTATACACATTTCAAGATGTAAGGGAACAAAAATGTGACAATAGGAAGTGGAATTCACTCTTTCCTGTAGACATACTACGATCTAATAATCTTACCGAGAGTATCTATACAGGAGCTACAGTATGTCCGGAGCAGGACAGGAAACAAGGCCCTTTGGTGCATTCAGGAATGTCCATTAGGTAGACACAGCAATCCTGTGCTGTACACGAGAATTTGCATTGCAAAAGAGGAAATAGATATTGTTTCCACTGTGTCTCTACACTTCCTGTCTCAGTTCAGGGGCTGCAAACATACTTTCTGCAGAAACAGTAAAACACACCGCACAGAGTCCAGGAAGTTCCTTACTCCTTACACACACATTCCTAGTTTTACCTCTTGACGCAGCCTCTTGTCTGGTGACAATGGCAGGAACGAAAAGCAGTGGGGAAGGATGTTTTTTGGAGGGCGGGGGGCGTGCATTGTACCTTGTTTCCTTGAGTAGTGCAGCAGAGACCGTTGAGAGCCAGCTGGGACGGGTGTACAAGAGGAGCAACATCTGTAGAGAATGTCCAAGGTCCAGAGATTTCCCGCCGGGCGATGACCACGTGTCCGGAGAAGGAGGGAGAGATGTTGTATTGTTCTCCTCTCTCCTCCTACTCCCCCCCCACCACCACCCCCACCCCTTCTGCTCCATCCCCCACTATTAGTGAGACGGATTAACTCCAAGAGCAGCTAGTCCTGAGTGTGTGTCTGGCTCGCTGTATGCAGACACTCACACACACATACATCGCATCAATTAGGCCTTCTCTGTGTGATTCAGGCTGACAGATGAAGGCAGATGCACTGTACAAAAACATGACAATGACAATTGGCCTGAAACTGGAGAATTTACTCATGGATGAGCAGCCCAGTTCTCCAATTCTCCAAACAGAGTAAAGGCCTAATACGCCAATTAAACCAAGGCTAGATTGCACACATCAAAGACACCAAAAAACGCATGCAAGTTTGTGATTGGCCCACTCCAGAGGTGATTCAGAGTGATGGAGCTTAGATTCTTCCATCTGGACTGGGGTGACCTTCTTCTTCAGCCAACACAGGAGAGAGCAAGAAGTAGAGTAGAAGTGGTGTTGGGTTTGGAGCTGGTGTAAAACTTGATGGTGGCAGCTGCAGCTGTAACGACTTGAGCCGGCGCTCCCTGCAGCTCTGGGACTGATGTTTACCTGGATCACAGAAGAAATGACGGCGCGGGGACCTGACAGGGTTGGCATTTTAAAGTGAGATCCTACTGAGGCCGGTCTAGTGGGAGTCCAGTTCCAGTGGAGGAGGTGTCGGAGGGGCAGAGTTGTGACAAATTATATGGATTAGTATCACGGAGCAGACAGCACCCTGTGGTGCAAGTATTGTTATCAGAAAAGCAACAAATCACGAACGGGATACATTAGCGTTGGCAGAATTTGAACAATCTTGCATGTCTGTGGACTGGAATGAAAATATGAAACAAACAAGCACTATTTGTGAAGAAATATCTCTGAAAGAACCAAAAAATTCCTGCACACTGTCGATCACTTGTGCTCACTTTATCAATTTATTAACAATAAAGGAAAAACTAGTGATTGACAGTGTGCAGGATTATTTTGGTTCTTTCTTATCAGAATCAGAATCTGGTTTATTGCCAAGTAGGTTTTCACATACAAAGAATTTGCCTTGGTATATTGTTAAGAGAGGTAAAGGAAGTACTGCAAGTCAAGAAGCATAAACAGAAAATTGAAAATTGATAATGAAATATGAAAGAATATGAGAAAAAAAAATGACTGAAAGAGCTGTACATCTGACATACCTGTGATCCGACATACTGTGAGACTTTCTGAGGTGCACTTTGTAGTAAAAGAAAAGCACAAATAAAATTCATTTCAAAAAGCAATAAAATGTGATTGAGGAAATTCACTTTCCCAAACTCACAAACTCAAGATATTTCTGTCAAAGTTACTTAAATATGGCTGCAACTAATGATTCTTTTACAGTATTGATTAATCTATCTAGTATTTTCATGATTATTGGACAATTTATTCAGAAAATACCAGGAAAATGGCCATCCCTAGTTCTAAAAGCACAAGAAGGTGGCGTCTTCAAATTACTTGTTTTGTCTGACAAACAGTCCAAAATCGAAAGAGATTCATTTAACAAAGATACTAAAAGCGAAAGAGAGAACAGCAAATGTTCACATTGAAGAAGCTGGAACCATTAAATGTTTGGTATTTAGGTACAAACATAATGTTCACCATGTTCCCCATCTTAGTTTAGCTAAGCCACGCTGCTAATGTGGCTAAAAATGACTTAAAAATATCAAATGATAATCAAATTGTTGTCTTTTGATTTTCTGACATGCAATAAATCAATCATTTCAGCGCTGAATTCAAAGCACTGTGCTGCATGGTGTTTATTTTTCTCTTGAAACTTTGAAAGCCCTTCAGAAACATCGATCACCTTGGAAACAATCCCAGTTTCAAAGACACTGATTAATCATTGTTGTCGACTGGAACCTCCAATGAGAAACAGCCATTAAAATCTTCTATCTAGCGTACAAAAACAATCCTTGTCTGTGAAACTGGGCCACGCAGTTGATAATCGCTGTCCTGCTCACAGCATCGGGCTGAACCGCTGTGAGCAAAACAAGACAATTATTCTGAATCAGTCTTCCTAGGAAACTGAGGAGGATCTGAGCTCTGCTTATGCACATTCAGAAACCTCTCTTTCATAACTCTAACACTCCTGAACGGGAGCACACAGGCTATAAGGCGATTCATGTGTTTATGTTGGGTAACTTGCACGATGGTGGTTGTTTGCATTGAGCAAGTCTGATGCAAGCAGATCGGGATGGATCAGGGTGTGACCTCCTCTGAGGAATGTGACTTCAAAACCTGCATTTGGTAAATAACGTTGTTCCTATAGTTGTGAGGTAGCCTTAAAGTTTGAAGAGTATGATGTTCACATAAAGAGCTTTAGCATGGATTACTGTCAAATGTGCAACATCCATCAAATATCTCTCACAGATGCCTATCGGAGAAATAATGAAGCAATCAGTGCAACCACTCAGCATGCTAATTACCAACGCTAGACCGGGACACCCACCGCAGCAGTATGTGTGTGTGTGTGTGTCAGTTTTTAAAACGCTTTCCAGGAGAAATATGTCTCACCAACAACAGACGTTTAATTACCAGAGGATGGAGAGCTTTGGTTTGCCCGTGCCATCACTCATGGCTGAATTAATGAATAGGTAAACAGCAGATGAACAAGCCAGACTCAGCATGGTTTGGATGAGATCTGTGACACCACACGCACACAGAGTCAGCAGTGTTTAATATTATGGATGAAGTGGTGGTTCAATGCTATGGTAGGCTGGAGATGGAGCTCAGAGGCAGAGCTGAGCTTGTGGGTGATTTGTTTGGTAAGCTTCACAGAGTCTAGGATTAAGTGATGAACCGCAGATGATACCGTACACGCCCTTTTGTTCTTGCATCAAACAGGTAGTAATGAACAACATGAGGAAAATGATTACTGCAGTTCTTCAGAAACGTCCATGGAGTTATTATAAATCTTGGTCTCCACCCATTGGGGGACAAATAAACACCTGTTAACCCGTCCTGGGTTTAAACAGTCACGGAGCACAAAACCCACCTGGCGAAAAAACTGTGCCAGACAAAATGAATGTCAATGGCATTCCAGTGGCCTGTTTACGGCGATCGTAGTTAAATGTCAAATGCTTGGCCCCGCGGGGAGACAGAGCTGACTGGGAGAGAATTTGCAGGTGTGTCTCTCCCTCCATCACTCTGCTGCTACTCTCTCCTGTGTGATGTTGGACATGGGACAATACATCGGGATGAGCAGCAGGATCTATTATTAGTGGAAAAGTGAAGAACGGAGTGAGTGCCCAGGGGAAAGCAGGGGAGCCGGCCAAACCTCACTGACATTATTTTAAGAGTTGCTGTGGTGACAGTTTCTGCAAAAGATGACTTCTGTACCGCAGACGACAAAACTGTGCGAGCATCACATTAAAGGACCATTGTAGCTTATTTATTACAAATCACTTAAATCAAACCATGCAACTATGTTTTAAAACTTACGATGTGTTTTGTCTACTGCTCATGCATCTATTGGTTTCTCTTCATTTTATGAAACTCACACTTAACTCACTTTCTCTCTTAATCATGTAATCCATCACAATGAACATCAAGTCTACATTCATTTGTATCAAAATTACATTACTGTTGACAGGGCCGGGGACCTGGGGCAAAAATGTGCTGTGGGCCCCTATCGACCCCCTGTGTTTGTGTACATTGTGTTCATATTAAACACACATTTATTTCGTGAAATTCACCATGCAAGCACCATTTAAACTGAAATAATAAAGGCTGTAGAACTAGATTTAAACTCAGGGTCCCAGGTTAGTTAATAATGTGCTTTACTTGTCCATACAATTAGCGCAAACTAAACGCTACATGGTGAACTTGGTGCCTTCGGGCCACCTGTGGGCCTGGGGCAGTTGCCCACTTGCTAATCCAGCCTTGATTGTTGTGATGTAACATTAACAAAAAATAATACAGACATGATGTTCGGTATCATCGAGTACAAAGCTTCAAAAGCCTGCTAATTGATGCATAGCTTACATTCTAAAATAGACAGTAACATGTCAAATATATCTGTTAAAGTTATCATTTGCCATGAAAGCCACTGGCAGAAGACTACGTGCAATCATGAGTTCAGTATTATTGTATCGGCTGACTGTCTTCTTTAGTCTTCTTCATTAAAACAATGAAGCGATGAATCCTCTCAGCACGCAGTTTGTTTGGCTGCACTGTAAACAGATTAGTTGCTTCAGCCAGGTTTGCTGTGTCGTCACATCACAAGGACTAAGTTAGACCAACAGCTCTAAAGCTCAATAATTAAAATGTTGTATCCCGTTTGGAAAACCTGCCCAGAAACAAAACAGTAAAAAAAAAAAAAAAATAGACAAGTTGTGGATTTACGAGGAGTTACGTGCAGTAACTATTTCTCTACGAACAGCGGTCGGGCATATTTTTTAACTTTGGAAAGAGCTAGACTAGCTGTTTCCCCCTGCTTCCAGTCTTTATGCTAAGCTAAGCTAATTGGCTCTTTGCTCTAGCTCAGTAATTAACATACAGACATGAAAATGGTATTGATTCTCTCATCTAACTGTCGGAAAAGAAAGCAAATAAGCGGAATTCCCAGAATGCCAAACTATTTCTTTAAGTATTGTAACTTGGTGGTATGGTCCTTTAAGTCTGCAACTATATGGGCAAAGGAAACAAGAAAGATGTGGAATAAATCCAGCAGCACCAGATGCATAAACTCTCATTACAGTTTTGAAAAGGTGAGAAAAATCACTGCAGTTACTACAGCATGTTTGACATATCGTATACCACGGCGAGCTGCAGCATTTTTACAGCACAAACAGCCTGCGCAGCGACCAGTGTGTCCAATTTATTTGCAGCTTCTGACAAACCCAAAACGTCAAGTCATCTCTTCTCCCCAAAGGACACTCTCCTCTTCATGGAGGGAGGAGGAGGGGGTCATTCCAGCAGCTTCAGCAGCAGTTTCATTTGGCTTGTGCTGCCTGTCGTTCACAGCAGTGCCATTCTCAGTAAATACAAGATAATCTGGGCATGAACATGGATCTTGTGGTTCAGTGGATCAGGGGCAGAACCATGTGCAAGTATAACTGTGAAGACAGTGAAGTTGGCAGCGAAAGACAGTTAATGACACTTCAAAGAGGAAATATTTCCAAGTGTCTTGTTTGACATAAAGCCAGACGTCTGCCCAGCGGCCCAGTGAATTTTCTTGTTGCCATGTTGCGCCTTTCTGCTGCCAATGCTGTACTCACTCCAGCATCAGCGTCCTCCCTACACGATACTGCCACTGTCTCCATGGTGATGTAGCTGCCACAAACCACCATCCCAGCCACCACTACAAACACATTCACACACAAACACAAACACACACATACCAGGCGAAATCCCACTGTGTCATTTTGCTGGGGTTTTTTAAACGTCACTCTGTGTATGGAAATTAATTTGCGCGGCCAACGCCTCGCTCCATCTTATTCAGTATTAATGCTGTCTCAGATTACTAGACAGCTTTCCATCCCCCTGGGGCCACGAATCTCTTAGACTGGAGAGCGAGACGGAGGAACAGAATGGGAGAAAAACCATATAAACTGCTCTCTAATTGGGGGTGACAAGCGCAGATAGTTTCATATTTGAGGAGTTGTCCCGAGGTGGTTAATGTAATGATTACAATGAAATGTCAGCTCCCACGACACCTTCGGCAAGGAAGACGTCAGAAACATCACCATTCTGGCTCACACGCTAGCTGTTATGTAGCTTTAGAGTTCCTAGGAAAACCTCCTTTTGTGCTTGAAGAGCTTTTTGGCACAGAGCGCGATCTGTCGCAGTCCAGCAAATCCTCCCTCTTCTTCCATCTCCTGTATATTTCGTTTTACCTCATGTGACCTCGCCGAGGACTTGGCTCTCGCCTTGCCAAGCACTGTACATGAGGAACATCAGCCCCGCTGCTCTTCAGGCCATCAATCAGGCTCTCCAGCAGCCATGAAATGAGCCATATGCGGCATGGGCAGGGCACAGAGAGAAAACAATGGTTTTATATACTCAAGAGGATTTCCTTTCCTGGCATTCAGACTGCCTCAACTTTGACTCAAACAGCTTGAACAAGAGTAGTATGAGTCGCAAAATCAAATGCTGGCTTTGGCAAGGTGATTACTAATGCAGAGGGTGTATGTTTGCGTATTTGGTAAAGGAAATGCTTCGATTTAGGTAGCAGGGTAAAGAAAAGATGACCAAGCATTTAAGACAAGATAGGGGAGTTGTTCCCCTCCTGTCACCTCAATCCTCCACAACAATTAGCTGCTGACAGTGACATAGAGTGCAATAATAAGATCTACCATGGGGAGGGGTCTCCTCAGTCCCCAGCATATGGTGCCACTTTAATCTGCAGCCTCTATCAGATGAGTCTGGCCGGTAGACAAGGTCCGATTTTAACGGATCGCATGCTCAAAAGCTACAAAAATGTACACAAAAACAAAGGAGGTAGACTATGAATACAATTTGCTGCATCCAAAACGTACGACTGACAAGTATTCACAGATTATAAATGAAAGGATTTTTATGCTTTTTGGTGTTGCGAGAAGTTCAGCGCTGAAAGAACAAATATCCAGATTGGAGAAGTTGCCAAGGACACCAGATACTAGAGGCTCTGTCTCTCTCTCTCTCTCTCTTTTTTAAATTGATAGAATAGCACTTTTCTGGGTGAGAGGGTGGCGATTTGCTTCTTCGCTAGCAGGGGTCACAACCTGCCATCCATTAGAGGCTCTGAGTAATCCTCATAGGTGAGCCCAGCCTCAGACCCCGTAATCATCGGGCTGACACCTGCTAGTATTGTCCCCCTCCATCACATGACCCCCCCCAGAGGCCGGCCGAGGCTGGGTTTGCAGGGGTAACGTGTGCCCCCCTGGACTTCTTCTCCTCCCACCAGGCCTTCTCATAATCCTATTAGACCCAGTCATCTGAGCTGCATTAGAAAAATGTGGGGATTGATCCTAAAACACAAACCCTCTGTGTCCCGATGAGTCCCTGTGTTTCACTTTTCACATGCAAGTATTAAACACCAAAAAATAAGACACTTTATCCTTTTCCAGGACCTTTTTTAAACTTTTTTTTTGTGACAAGAGGGGGCACTCAGATGTTAACAACACAAACACTCCTCAAACAGACTGAGGGAAGAAAATAGCTCTTGTGTAACTAGCAAGTGTCAGGCTTAAAGGTCTTGCATATGAAAAAAAGACTAGTCTTTATCTCCTCAGAAACATTTTTCTGCTTTTATTAAGCCCAGCCTTATGACTTCCTTATACAAAAAGGCACCAGAGATTATTTTTGAAGCCTTTGCACTTCAGAGCATTTTATGTCACAAAAAACCCTTTAAATATATCCACATATTTGGGTTGATTTATTGCCTGATTATAAAATATTACTGCAATGGACTACGTACACCCTCTAGCTTTTCTGCCTTGCCTCATAGGTTTATACAGTAGACTTGTGTGTGAGCTATGTAACCCTTAAAACACTGAGAAATCCATTGGGAATTATGGTGCAGCACTGAGGGATCATCCTGTAGTTTAAGCAGGTTAAATATTTGACCACAAAGCAAAGTTAAAGCTGAAATACATACTGTTTTCTTCTGAATACATCTCAATTATATAAGTGTGTATGGTGAAGTATGGGAAAACACAAACAAGACTAAGAGTCTGCAGCCATGCTCGGGCACAGCGGTGCTTTCAGCTAAATGCTAACACCAGTTCATCACATTTGTTGCATCACACCTGCTCGGTTCACAACGCTCATCACTTCAGTAAATAACAAGTTTGTGCCTGCTTCAGCTATGACATTTGCACTGAATACCAACAACAACAAAGTTAAACCAATGCTAAAAGCTCCATCATTTTGCTTGAATGTGTGGAAAACTACAGAATCCAGCTTTAACTCAAAATCGCCTTTTTTGACTCGAAGCTAAAAAACAACAACAAAAAAACAAGCCTTTGTGTGAACTTGGGATTTACTGCACGTGTTCCTCAGCCTGCTGTATTAGCTCTATCTAATACTCCCCCAAAAAAATTCTCTAAAGCAACCCTCAAAAATCACCTTACATAACACATTTAAAGCGGCTATTTCCTGTGAGGGAACTTATTGGGCCCTTTCACCCCTTGGGTCCCTCTTGGCGCAGAGGGTGACCATCAGTGGGTGGAGGTGCAGATTGGAGTGGCATGGCTGCAGCTGAGGAATGTGAGGAATTCCCCTTGTAAACACCTCATGCTCGGATGGTCCCCACACTCTTATCTCCCTGTGCCCATCGCCCCCTTTAATCATCATAATGGTTAGTTATTCATTACCAACCCCCATTCTTCTTCTATCTGCTTTTCCTGTGGCCTCAGCTTGGTCGGGGCAGGTGGGGTGGCTTTTGTTTACCTGAGGCCCCAGATGGTATACTATTCACTCTGATACCCCCCAATGGGCAAACAGAGCCCGCTCGGATACTGCTGTATACAGTACAATGGCTTTCAAATGTCAACAACTTGAAAAAGAGAGTTTTTTTTCTTTCCGCACGACTAGCCCAGGCTCCTTCTGGTCCTATGGGAACTCTCTTTAGCTGATAGGATCATAAGTGGCTGAGGGAGGCAAATTTATTTTTCATCTTGGTTGAATAGAGCGGCTTTCGCTTGCTTTCCAGCGTGGCACCTGCCCCCGTGGTTCCTGTATATGAGCTCCCTCTCAGCTTAAATGAAAGTCATTTCAAAAGCAGCTGAGGGCCATCGTTAATACCGCCTGGCATTTAGAAAACACAGGAAAAGAAATGGCGCAGGCACAGGCTGGCTTTTTCCTCCCTTTGCTTAGGCGAAATCCTGTTTTGGCCACTTGCTGTTTTGGCCGGGCTAGAGGAAGGTGCGAAGTCCATCCTGAGCACATACTGTGCAGCATGAGGGGCCCTTGGGGGCTGCATTCCACCTCATGGTGTACCACTCTCTACCAGTCATGAGGGACCCTTGCTTAGAAGGATGAAACCCACTCACACTGCCATAGCCACATTCCCCAAAAGTTTCCCATCAGCTCTGACTTTCTGCTGCAAGAGTCAGAAACCAGATTTTCCCTTTTCCTGTGACTTCCCCGATACGTTTGTTTAAGGGAGGTCTGCTGCTCTGGATGGGAAAGCTGATACTTTCCGGGTGTTTTTCAGTGTTAATGTAGACTTTTCCTGACACTGGTGATAAGAGAGCAGCTGCCCTCTGCAAAGTCTTCCGAATGTTGACAGTAGATATCGCACCAAATAGGACAGTGTTGAAATGACAGACACTCACTTTGGCCTCCATCACACAGAACAACATCACAAAGAATTGGCAGGAGTTGTCGGCAATAACCAGTAGGGAAAATCCTCTAAATTTAATGCTAACTGTCCTCTTTATGGCATTCATCCAGTCTTGACTTTATAAAAAAAAAAAAAAGCTTTCATGGTGTTTTTTCAGGGAGTTTTTCCTTAACCAAATCAAGGGTCAAATTATCTTGGGTGTAATGTGCTAAACAGACTGTGAAGCACATTGGCCCATAAATCAACTAATTGCTTAGTCTATAAAATGTAAGAAAATATAGAGAAATACCTATCACATATTCCCAGAACCCAAGGTGACGTCTTTAAAATGCTTGTTTTTCTGATCAATATACCAAAACCTGAAAATATTCAATTGTAAATGATATAAAGCAGCAAATCCTCACAACTGAGAAGCTGAAACCAGATAATCTTTGCTGCCTTAGCTATGCTAGCTGTGTGGCTCTAGGGGGTGGCACTGCTGGTCCACCACTTTTAATCCAGACTGAAACGCAAATCTCAACAAATATTTAATGGATTTTCATGAAATTTTGTACAGACATTCATGGTGCACAGAGGATAAGCTCTAATGAATTTGGCGATCTTCTGACTTTTCCTCTAGGACCACCATGAGGTTCACAATCAGCTAATCGACTACTCGTTTCTGTGCTAGATTTGGGACGACGTACTACAAATAAACTTGATTTAAGATTAACCAATTCAATTCAGTGAAAATTTGCTGAAAAACAAAAGGATTTGGAGCTGATGATGCCAGTGTTTTTATCAAGTATTTTTTCAATTCAGCTACAACTGAGGAAATTGTCTTTATTTCCATTAAAAAAAAATGTTGACAGAGTTCGCAGCATTGCACGATATGTCTCTAGATACAAGACATCGTGCCCAAAGAGTAAATGTCCTCATTAGTATTAAGTGCTTTGCTCATATGTTCCCTAATACCCATTCATGGTATCACAGCATGTCAGCTTGCCCCGAGGAAGCTGTCAGCTACAGATGTCAGTACCCCCGCTGACCCCTCTCCCTCCCCCCACCAATGCACACACATTGCACTGGAGGATTGTCCCCCCCAGAACAAAGGAATGGGGGGTTTCTGTGGAGAACAGGCAACCAAACATTCCTATCACAATGGAGAGAGTGGCTGGCAGGTTCAATTAGTACACACTTTAAACTGCTCTATACGATCCCACTGTGCTTGAAAACAAAGCTGGAGCTCCGCACTCGAATGGGGTATTTGGTGGTCTTGTGTTTTAAGAGAGTTTCTCCTGTTATCTGCTTTGTTGCTGCCATGTTGCCTGAGAAATAAACCACTTGAAGGGCACGTAAGGCAGAGATCTTCAAGTTGCAAGATTGATGGCATTCTCTCTCTTGAAAAACTTTTTATTTTTGGAAGTAAACTCGCCCTACCACTGCTGTAAATAAACTGGGACTACTGCAAGCCACTGCAGGGAATCTTAACCATTAATCTCTCCAAGAATAAAGTGTCACCCAAAGTCTAATGAAACACTTCAGAACACATTTTCTTAATTGCCCATGATACTCCTTTTTTTTTTTAGGATTGTCAAGAGAGACTGACACAATGTTGAATCCCACACACAACACGATCAGAGGAATCCACCAAACTATAAATCTAATTATTCTTTATCTTCTTTCCAATGAAACTGTGATTTTCCAGGAAGCTTTCAGAGAACTGACCAGCAGCAGCTCAACTTCTGATGATGGCATTTTCCTGTCTTGATATCAATACCTTTCTATATCATGCAATGCATTAAATGAAGCTTTAAAGCATTTTGTTGGGACATGTGGCAGAGTTAGCTGGATGCAACACTGACAGTGATTTGATGCTCGTGTCTGTGTCTGTGTGTCATAATTGCCTGGAAACCTCCAACCAGGTTTTTAACAAATCGGATGCTCAACATAATCAATACGCAGAGGTATTGTAAGAGCAGCCAATAAGACACACTACAGGCACAGAGCAGAGGGTGAGCTGTCTGGTGTGAAGTAGAGGAATAAACTGATGTACTTACCTACTACACAAGGTGAGCCGTAACGTCGGGTACTTGGCGTATCCGAGAGAAATGAAACCCTAAAGCCGCTGTGTCACACTTCACACCATCCGGGCGCACATGTTGCCAGTTCCCCACAGAGAAATGTCACAATCACGAACCGCAACAAGAAGAGCCAGCGGACTGCGGGAGCGGACCGCGTCGCTGTGGGTCGCGGCACAGCGTGTCAGGGCTCTGGATGAGATGCGTAGGGCGCCACCCTTTGGCTGGACCTCTGGGACTCTGCGCCCACCTTTCCTCTCTCTCACGCTTGACGCCGTAAATAGCGGGACGCGAAGCGAACTGTCCGCCTCGAGGCAGCGTGATCCGCAGCCACCGGTGATGAAACCGCGATCCGTGATCGCTCGTTAATGCGTGGTGCGCAATTAAGAGGCGCGCAGGACGCCGGTGCCACCCACTAAAGGAGGTTTTCGTGGCGAGTGTACGGACAGGGAATTTTAATGAGGACCTCTGCAGAGTTCCCTCCCTGTGTGCGGAGAGTCGTGCGCTCTCCCCCGTGCTGAAATCCACTGTCCCGACAAGAAAACCTTAAAGTTACCTTACAGGAGAGGAGGGGGAATAAAGCGTCAAAGAAACTCAACTCTTGGCCACCTGCCACTCAGCAAAGCGGCAGATTAGCCCACCTGTGTGGGACACCTGTTGACTGAAAACAGTTCAGACATCCAGACCAACCAAAGCCAACTGTGACTGATATTACTTCATTTCTACAAAGCGTCTCCACTGTTCGTCTCTCGTGTTCTGCTGCAGAGACAGCAGACTGACATTAAAGCTGCAGGGTTTTTGACAGACAAGCTTTAAGAGCAGCTGGAACACATTTATGTGAAATGGATAGTCGATTAATCAGTTATCATTTAAGTCATTTACTAAGTAAAACTATTTCCTACGGTTTCTCAAATGCCAAAAACATTTATTTTCTTAATTTATTTTATATTTTGACTCTTGATCAGACAAAATATGTAATTTTCAGACATATTTTGGAATCCTGAGTCTTATGTTAACAAAACTAACCAATAAAACAAATTCAGAGTCCTGGAATAAACATGGCTGAAGATAGTGTGCACCACTACAAGGTATATTCATTCCTGCTCCACACAGCCTCTGAGTCATATTTTGGGATGGTTAAAGAGTAGGAGAAATAAATAAGACGGCTACACCTGCACTTATTTCGTTTCATGAGCATTAATTAAAGATAATAATAAATGATACTGCAGATGATATATGTCCTGCAGGCTACAGTGGGCTTCTTTACCCAGATAGTTGTAATCTCCTTTCAATCTGGCGAGTTTTCTAAACCTTTTAATTTGAGGTTTACTAAAATAGACACACATTAGACCATATGATAAGACTTTTGATTGGTTTAGTATAGCGTGCTACAGCTCAGTGGTTCCTAACCTGGGGGGCAGGGACCCATTGAAGGCGTCACAAGGAGATTAACATTTTTTTCCCCAGATTTTTCTTGTGAAATGTTGGTAGTTTTCCCTCTTCAGGTCTTGAATATGATGACAATCTAAAAAACTGGTGGAACAGCTCACAACTTCCTGCCGTATGCAACGTGTGACCAGGTGTCCCGAGCAAACATTGCTTTATTTTAATGGACCACAAGTCAAACAGGTTGGGAACCACTGCTAACACTGAATACTGTTGGTGGTAAGTAGTGAAACCTCAACAAGTGACCTTACGCTACTCCTTTCTCTGTTGGAGGCCCCTAAAGGCCCCTGGACCCTGCAGCCTGAGTCATGTTCCTCTGTCAGTGCAGCTCTTTCTCCTCTAATCCCACACTTCTCAAACAGCAGCTCAACCCTGAATCTGCAGGGAGGGCTGTCAGCTGGTCAAATCTATTATAAGGCTAAACCACTTATCTGTCCATATGGGAGGGAACAGGGGCATCTAACCTCAGCTGGCACCCTGGTATGAAACGGCACATTGCTCGACCAAAGGCCTAAATCAACGCCGGGTAAACAAAATCTGGTGTTTACTGCATGCGGAGATCAACAGCTGATACAAGTGACCCATAATCTCATGGGTGTGATTTAGGTTTCAGAGTGTTTCGATTGCTTTTATCTGTCATTTCAGCCACTGGACGCCTCTTTGACTTCTTGTTACTAAGTGAACAAGAGTAGAGACACGAGAGCTGCTGTCTAACAGTAAAACATGGTCCTAATAGATGCACAGGCAGGTTTTATTTTGAAAAAAAAAAAGAAAAAAACTATCAACAAGTGATTAATTGTATTGACTTTTAAGGAGGAAAGAGTTGCTGGAAACAGCCACAGTAAGAGTGGCTTTGGTTTGAATATAATTTAAATATGACTCAACCCCAAACATTAAATAAAGTAATTAAATATACCTAGTAATCATAGTTTTTAAAGAATTAAACAGCACATTAGAAACTAACTGTCTTATTCTTTTGCTGAGAAATCCGCTTGTAACACAGGCCTGAGTCTAACAGTGAAGACGTACTGCCCCCTACAGGCCAGAGAATATCATTGCACCCAATTACAAAACGTGACTCAACATTTTCTACAGACCTTCATTGACTCATCCATCACAGCCACAGTCTCACAGTGCAGGCAGCATTAAGATGCCAGAGTGACAAAGCAAGTCCTACATTTATTTATTTTTAATACATGAGATTAAAAAACAAATCTTATTTACAATTATTTTCACAGACATGAGAATTGTTATTTAGTAGTGACATTTCAGTTCAGACGCGTCTTTTTCAGCCTGGAGTTGTCTGCGGCTGCTTTGCGCTTACGTGACGGAGTGCCTGGAGCTTCTTCAGAGGGAGTTTCAGTGAGGTAGTACAGCTCAATAGGTGGGGTTGGCTCCTGGAGTAAAGAAAAAAAGCACACCTTTAACACTGGACCTGGAGTCTGACTTAATTCTGGCTTAATACTAATGAAGTGATCTTACTTCTTGCAAGATGGTTCCATTTTAAAATCATCAGACATGTTAACAGTCTTGAAGCTACATCCTGTTACATTTACATAAACATTACAACAAAATTAATGCTAATCCATATCAAGAGCTCCACTAACCTGCATCAGGTAGTCTGCGATGTACTCTGGCTTCAAGCACGTGACTCCGTGGGAGGTAGCCTCCGATACATTGACTCTGAAGTCTCCGGGCTTCAGCCGACCGAAGTCTGCAAACAGGTGAGTGGCCTCCCTGTACAAGGACGGGGAGGGACTCGGCAGGACCTGGAAAATATAGTGGAGGGGGGGGTGTCAAGGTTTCATCAGCGAAGTAGCAACTAGTGGCTCTGCCCACATCCCTACCTTGTTGTGATATGTCATCACATCCTTTTGATGTGTGTTCCAGCATCTGCTTAATTCATTTGATCTTTTCTTTTAGCTCCTGTTTCATTTCTTGTGCCGGCAATTTGCTCTTGCATGACTGCTCTCTATGGTCAAAACTGAAAATTCTCACAGTCTTAATATTAATTGTTTCAGGGTTTCATAAAAACGTAATACACTTTTAGGAGATAAAACAAAAAAGAGAGCAGGGGAACTATTTCACACAGCAGATGCCATGTGGGAAACTATGTGTCTATAAAGATTAGATTAACAATTATATGTAACCAAACTGCTGAACCAACTAAAAGTTAGTTATTAGGAGTTTCATATTAGCTTCTCTACAGGATGACTGTTTAAGATGCTGTCAAAAAAACAATTGCTGTTTTTCTGATTTGAAAACCGCAATAAACTCAGTAAAGGATAAATGATGTTGGATTTAACACAACAAAAAAACACAAGCAGCTACCTTCGCCCTGCCAGACTGCAGTAACCGCCTGAAGCCTGATTCTCTGTTCTGGTCGATGTTCAGCATGACTGTCCATCCACTGAAGGCTCCCTGAAAAACAGAGAAAGAATACTCAGTATACCTTAACACCCACGATAATATACAATACAAATGACAGTCAGTAGGACTGTTCTGTTAGCTATGTGTGTATGTGCCTGTAAGTACCCCTTGCTCAGAGCGTCCCTGCAGGGTTTTTCTCCAGCGCATGGCAGCTAACGCCAGTCTCCTCTGCTGGGAGGTGATGGAGGGCAACGCATCCAGAATGGAGCTACTGCCCCACTCATACTCATCCTCCTGGAACACAAACAGATGTAGTAAAATCTTTCTCAGCATAAAAAATAAGACAATTTTGTAATAGTTCAATGAAGATGAACTTTTATGAAACTTTGGAAACCTTTGAGTAAACTAAAGAAACATGGCTGTGTAACTAATAGCAAGACTGCACGTCTTAGTTTCTGGAAAAGTAGATGTTTTGGAGATAGTTTTCATTCTATTTGTGCTTTATCCTATATGCTTAAAATGTTCTGGGCTAGTAACACAGAGGTTGAACAGCCAAGATGGTTTGTTTGCGGAGTTACTTTTTTCTTCCTGATTTTGAATTTTTTCTATTTTAGACAATAGATTTTTTGTTGTTGTTGTTGCTGCAAATTATTAGCAGGTTTTAGAAAACCAAACCTTCACCTTTAAGACCATTTCATGTTGAACCATGAATCTTTCATTTCAAAATAAAAATACAGAAATAAAATCTGTCAAAAAACAGTATCCTTAAATGAACATAGCTAATGAAAACCCTGAACATCAAAAATGGTCAGAATAAGGGACAACAGGACATTAACTGACATGCCACACATTAAAACAGCTTAAATATTACATAATACTGTTATTGCAGGGTGAATAAAACCAGTGCACATACAGTGCACATACAGTGCACAACAGCTGTCTGCTAGAGGCACTAAAGGTGAAATCTTCAGATCCTGACCTGGATGAAGCAGTCCACAGAGCGGCAGGCCTCCAGGTACGAGCGGTGCAGGATCCATTTGCCGGCCGCCATCGCTGCCAGGTACTTCTCGTTGCGCAGAGGAGTCCCGACGATGATGTGGGAGCAGCTGGGGTCAAAAGATTGCTTGTCCAGGACTACACCACCTACAGTACCAAACACAAATAGACAGAAAGGGAAAGAAGAACTATAGATAAGATATGCGGTACCTTAACTGGAGTTATAGTTACAGACCGGATAATAAAAGATTGTTATATAAATGTACAGCTGTCTGTCCATATCAAAGTGCCCTTAAGCAAGACATTCATCCATACCTGCTGACTATAAGATTTGGTGGCAGAATTAAACAGTTTTCTAGAAAGAATTGAATCGTATGTAATCAATCTGCCCCTTTATTCTTAATGTGTCTTTTTGTAAAAGCTGCATTTAGGTTGAATATACCAAATACGTTTCGATAATGGTTCAACTTAAGATGTGCAGTGGTTTATTTGAGAATACTTAGCTCACAACATTTACGTCAGAGGAAGCATCTGCAGGACGAAATACTCCCAGACCCTGGAGGCAGATCCTCTGTTTTAGTCATCAGGGATTAGCTCCTCTGACTTCAGGCCTGTGATGTGTTGCCTTTTTTTTCTTTTTACTGCAGCATGATGAAACTCTGTTAGAGCCCTAATTAGGTGGAAGACTTACCAAGCTCCTCTATGAGGTGACTGTAATCAATGCGTTCCTGAGGGCTGAGGGAGGACAGCTGAAATCTGGGCGGCTGCTTTTCTTCCTCACACTCCTCCTGAGACAAAGAAAAAACCCTTTTAGCACCAGTAGCTTGTTTGAAACAGACAGTATAGGGTGCATATTACAACTTTTGTACTGTACACTAAAAACTATACTTTATATATATTACATAACAGCATTTGCATGTGTGTGTAGATGTTTGCAGACATTTTGCTAATGTAAATATGAATCTTCACCTGTGGCTCTGGTGCTACTGGGGGGTTGGCGAGAGGGAAGGCGATGCTGGGGGCTTGAGGAGTGAGGATGTCGTTTTCTCGCTCCTTTGTTGGAGGCGTTGTGACTTTCTGGCCCATATGCTGGTCGATGACGTCACAAGCAGCTGGGAGAGGGTACAGTGATTACAGCGAAAGTCAAATTCATTAGTTAAAACTGAATGAACTGAACTGTTTATGGTGAAATTACTCCTTTAGGAGGTAAATAAACAAACCTATCTTACCTAAGAAAATTAACTTGAGAGTTCTCTACAGGATTGGGTTGCACCAGCTATACATAGATCCATCACTAAGTTTATATATATAACTACTAGCAAGTTTAATTTACGAAATCAGGTTCCATTACAACTTAAGAAAAGTCTTGGTTAGTAAAGACTAATTTAACATTAGTAGTGTGTCCAATCAAAAACAACCAACTATGTAAACAGTAGCATCTCGAGCTGTGACATAACTTCCAAAATTAACAGTTTTAGGAGGCAAAACAAAACAGCTAGGTAACAACTGCACCTGGCAGTTGGTTGGTGTAAATCTTTAGTAACAATTAATCTCTATGTAAGAACTAGTTTATGTGTTGACTTGTTTTAATTTAGTGATGTGAGCTTTGTGAGCACTTAGGTTATAACTAGGCTATGTTTGAACTTCTTAACAGGCTCCTGATCTCTTACCCATCTCCACCAGCTCAGAGTCCGTCATGGAGTCCCTGAACTGAGGGCCGTTTTCTGCAATGGGAGGAGGAGGACGAGCGAGGGGCTCAGAGTGTTGTGACGGACTGCCAGGCCACTGTAAATTATCAGCCAGCTTGGCCCTCTCCTCCCTGGCTGTAGGGTCGTCCCAAACTATCTGTTCACTCTGAGATGGCTCTGTGTTCAGGTCCATAGCTGCTTCTCTGGTGACCCTGAAATCAGGACAGAATGAGGTGAATCTAATTTGATGAGGAGGTGTGTGAACCCCGCAAAAATATTCTCACGACAAGTCTTCCTTACCTCAGAGCTTCCAGAGTACGTCTGCTCCCACTGCGTCCCACCCGGCTCCCATCGGGTGTGTGGGGGCCCGAGTCGGCCCCTCCTGATCCCATCCTGCTGAGTCTGACTGAGGCACGCCTCCCTGTCGTCAGCTTGGTGGCTGACATGATCTCCTGGAGCTGTCTTTGCAGGTTCTCTCTCATTTCTAGAGTCTCTGAAATATCTGGACACAAGAGGTAATCATGAAGTACGTGCAGAGGCTTTGTGGGATTAAAATGAAAGTTGGAAAAGGACACCCACCACTTCTGTCTGCAGCATCATGCATCTCTTCTTGATCCACGCTTCCATCACTTACACGACGCAAGCTTGTAGCTTCTTCTGTGGCAATGTGTTCAAACTGAGGGACAGATAATTATACAGATGATTAAACAGGGAAACAGAAAGAGAATTAAATGAGACACCCCTGCATTAATGAGGTTACTAATGACATAAAATATTGATTCCCATGAGAAATTCTGTTCTATATTATATTGCATATTTAGACCCACCTTGTTGTCCTTTGCCTCAGGGATGTCTTTGAGTTGGGTTCGTGTTGACAGTGGGGACCTCTGAGAGCTGTTGGGCACCTGGCTGAGGTTTAGGCTCATCTTGGGGTTGTAGGTGAAAGGATACAGAGACTCGGGGACATGCCTCTGTTCCTCAGCACACTGCACAAGACGACATGGGTAGTTTGTTAGCTCTAATAAACATCTGTGTGCGCTGTCACAAGAATTAAATGAAATGATTACGAGGGGAAACATGACTGAAACTCCCATCTGCAAAATTAGCATATCAAAGCTGTTTTTGATTAAATATTCGGCTTTTGTTGATGGCATGATAATTATTTCCCCCCAGGTGAAATTAACTAAGTGAATACTGAATGATAACAGAAGGCACAAAGCGGCCAACCACCATGAATATGAGATCCCAAATTAAATCAAGTGTATCTTAATATCTCTTGTGTACCTTCTTGAGGACATAATTTCTTTACAAGCTTGTCAACAAAACATTTTGCCTAAATCTTTGTGAGAGCATCATGGTGCTTACATTTTTACCCTAATCCTTTCCTTTGTGGTTTAAGGATGGGTTTATGTCCTCAGTTTGAAGGAAAGCAGCTCAAGTGAACTGAAGATGAATGTGGATGTGATTTTCTGAAACAATTAATTGATTAATCAATCGACAGAAAATTTATCTGCAACTATTTTGATAACTGACTAATCTTTTAAGTAATTTTTCAGGCAAAAATGCCAAATATTTTTTGCTTACAGCTTCTCAAATGTGAGGATTTGCTGCTTTTCTCCGTTTTATATCATTATAAACAGAGTATTTTGGGGATTTAAACTGTTGCTCGGACAAAACAAAACATTTTTCACCATTTTCTGTCATTTTCTAGACTAAATTAATAATCGATTAATTGACAAAATAACTGATTGATTAATCGATACTGACAACAATCATTAGTTCCAGTCCCAATTCATTTAAAAGTGAAAATACATTAACTGCTCTACAAAGATCGTCAGTAAATGGTTCAGTATCTTCCTGTGCAGTGCACTTGAGAGTAAAAACAAGTTGAATAGTAAAGTAGAGCTTGGGTTCTATTTATATTTTTTCTACTGGGAAACGTACAGCCTGTAGCCAGTACTGGGAGACCACATGCAGCCCTCGCTCCTTCACTCCTCTGTATTCCCGGGTGTTGTCCCCCACACGGCCCTGGTAGATGTAGTGTGTCACGGTATTGTCACAAGCCCACCTAAAAACAAGTCGATAAAGAGAGGTTTGTACTATTTGCACCCATATTTACTGAAATAAAAATTAAAAGGATAGGTTCGAATATTTTTCAAACAACCCTGACGTTCCTCTATGTACATTAAAAGGGTTACTGATCGCTGTAATCATTCCTTCTGTACATACTGGCTGCAAAGAGGGAACCAACACAGACTTGGAAAAAAATGTTAATCTATCCTTTAATTGAAAGTTTGCACAAATGTGTTGAATACCTGAAGTCAGCTCCAAGCGAGGCAGCGATGGCATTGAGTTCACTCTGCATTTTGCTCAGTTTCTTTCCCACACAGACCACAACACCAGCCAGAGGACTGGCTTCTTTTTCTGGGACCTTACAAACAGTGTATTTGATAAATTAAGTGATTCTGAGATTAAACCACCAACCATCAAGTATGCAAACAGGCATGCCGTATTTTTATGTATTTTAGTTTACCTCCTTCTCAGTCGTCTTGGTAAGCTGGGGGCTAGCAGAGATAGCTTGTATATCTGTGACGCTATTTCGGGTGCTATTGGCCATGGCCACCTTCAGGTTCCTGTTGATGACATCAGTCAGTGGAGTGTCCACCCTCTCTCCTGGTTTGGATCTTCCCCCTGGAGTCTCCAATGCTCCTAGAGCGTCCTTAACAAAGGAACAGTCCATGTATTTACAGGATTATCTATCAAATATCAGTGCACAATTTATTGCTACAAGCCTATAACATAAAGCATAAATCGTAATTCTAGCATTCTATTCTATTCTCTTTACTATTCAGTGGGTCTGAACCTTGACATTGAAGGAGGGCCTGAAAAGCTGGTCCCTGCTGAGGAACCGAGAGGGAGTGTCCAGCTGCAGTGTGGGTTCCTTCTGAAGAGGGTTCCTTCTGCCGCCCTCCTGGTTTTGTTTGGGGGTGCTGACGTCCTCTTTGGGCTTCATCTCGTCCAACACGGAGCGGAACACTTTGCTCCGGAAGCGGCCTAAATCCAGCGGGGTAACGGCCTTACCGCTCTGGAGACCCAGCAAAGGGATCTCTGGAGACGAGCGTGTTGGTGGAGGCATGGCCGGCTTCTGGGAACCACCGACGAAACTCTCATCATCCCTCTCTGTAGAAGAAGATAAAGTCATTGTCATAGCACAGGAAACTATGAAAACTTCCTAAAATCAGACACAAATTAGAACTGCAGAATCACACCCAACAACCAGTATAGCCAAATGATATATTAGTTAATTCAGCAGTACCTGGCAGAATTTCCTTGGAAATCAATTTTATTTTAATTTTCAAAAAATCTCTCAGATAATTAATGCATGTAACAAAAAATACACAGATTGGTAATTTACTATAATTATTGTCATTATTTTCTATACCCAGTCAATGCAAATAAAACATGCATTTACTTCCACATACAGTATAGGATTCAATCAAGACACTTTTCTAACCAGGTGAGGGTGGCAGGTCAACTAGAAAACGCCCCTCCTCTGCCCTCTGGCCAGTCCGAGCAGACTGTAGGATCCAGTGCATGGTGACGGCTGGGAGCCCCCATTTCTTTGCTGCCTGGTACTTTGTGCCTTCGGGGCTCTGCAACACCAGATGGGTGCTGGCCAGCATGCCCTTCTTCTGGTTGGCCATGCGCACAAAGTAATCCTGGACACTGCAGTAAGGAGAGAAGAAAAGATGAAGATTTAAGACAGGTAGTTCACAATAGGCAGGCAGGACACATGAGGGTAAAAGTATGCAGAAGAGAGAACAATGTGCACAGCCCGGGACTTCCTCTAAAAGGTACAATGGAAATTCTTGTCCTGAACACAAAAACAACTGCTATTACAGTACAAGCATCCATACATAATAATATACCTAAACCAGTATTGTTACTATACTTTATTAGTAAAGGGACGTAACATTTTAAGATTCTTCATTTTATTATGGAGCACAACAAAACAATATAATCAAACCAATAAACATTTAACCCAAATAAAATGAATCTTTACTGGCAGCAGTTAATGAAACTATCAAGGAGTTAATCTAGACTAGCAAATAGATTCACTTTTAGTCTTTTTTCTCTCTTTTAAAATACATGTAAAGCACTGAAATGACCTTATGTCTATAAATTGTGCTACATAAATAAATTTGCCCTTTAGACTCAAATTACGCATCCACATCAATTTAGAAAAGGTAAACACCAAACTCTTTTACAGCACTTAATGTTTATACCATGTAGCCTAAAGTAAAACAGCATGTGTGGGCAGACAGCAATGTAACCATACTTGGCTCCGAGGTGCTTGGCAAGCTCCATCAAAGACTCCCTCTCGGCTCCGGTGAACTGGCTGGCAGAGAGAACACAATCGGTGAGAGGAAAACGTCCGTCCATCACAGGAACAGGGGTGAACAAAGGGTTGGAGGCCAGCTGCAGAACACACTCCTTCTCCACACACATGGCCTGAAAATTAACAAAAGCAAAACACAACTGAACAAACACGTATTTCAAATCAATGAAATTAAATTGTGTAGGATGCAATGATTTTCATTATCAATTGATCTGACAATTATTTTTTGATTAATCGATTCTTTAGTCTATAAAAAGGTAAAACAAATTGTGGAAAATGCCTATACCAAGCTCCCAGAGCCCAAGAATACGTCTTCAAATGCCTTGTTTTGTCCAACAGATATTCCAAAACTCAAAAATAGTCAATTTAACAGGATATAAAACAGAGAAAAGCAGCAAATCCTCACATTTAAGAAGCTTGAAGCAGACAATGTTTGGCATCGTTGTTCGATAACTGACCTATAAAATTCATTAATTAAAATTTGTTGTCAATCTTCTGGCTGTTGCCTGAAGTACTTGCCCCTTTGTTCGACCACTTGACAAATCAACCGATGGCACTGAAATCACCAAGAATGCCACACCCTACACAGATAAAGTATGACTATGATCTTACCAGCCAGGTATCAGTGACCACCTCGTCCACTGTGGCCTCCACTGAACAGCCCAACAGTGGGACCACTGCATAGTCTGCCACCACACGTGTACGGCCCATCAGCACCCTGCCTCCATTTTCTGTCACCAGCAGAGAGAGCTGGGCCTCGGCCTCAGAGCCGAAGCCCACAAGGAGGAAACATTTCCCGAAAAACAGGCCTGCCTCGCTGGCTTCCTGCAGGGTTGAGTCTGGCTCTGGTCCTCTGGTCTGGTTTGGAGCCCAGGGTTCAGGCTGAGGCTCTGCAGCTATACTGATGGACCTCCTGCTAGTGCCCTCCGCTGGTGGGGGCATTTCAACTGGAGGACAAAAGGAAAATGAGATATGTCAAACCTCTTCATGGTGTCCAATTACACTAAGCCCTCAGTAAATTCTTGAACAACAGATACTTACCTACTGTGGGGTCATCATCCATGTACTGTGACAACAGGTCTTCCTCGGCTCTCTTGTGCCTGGGAGTGCTAGGACTGGCCACAGGGGGACCAGCTGAGTGCCGGGAGGTGGCAAGATGATGGGCAGGCACAGGCACAGCAGCCGGAGCTGGGGGCAGACAGTCAGGGTGGAGGTAACCCGTTTCTGGGAGTAGACTGCCTTTGTTGAAACTGTCCAGCAGCCACTGCACTGTTACTACATGAGGCCTGGAAAGTAACATACATATATAACATTAGCAAGGTCTCAAAGATTCAACATACTGTAAACTTAAATTGCAACAGTACTCTCAATCTTATGCCACAACTTCTCTGAATATTATAGTTTCCACTCTCTTCTTCATTCCTTGTTTTGCAGGCACCTGTGTATATTCTTTATTGTGACCACATATGATGTTGCAAACTAACATTACCATTAAGGATATATAAATAACTGGAACTTAAGTCAATGTGGGCTAAACTTATCCATTTTAAGTCTAATATTCCTCAACCCTGTTAAAATCCCTCAACTTCTCTAATTAGATACAATATATTGCACCTGAAATTCTTTATAAAAATAGTTCAGATCTTAAACATGTACTATAAATGAGGAGGTAAAAATATATTATGTACAGTAGAATAACACTCAGATCAGACCTGTGAGTTGCTTTGGACAGAAAGTTCTTGAGGTCCTGGTCCAGCTCTCCCATGACCACATGTGTGAGTTCCTCACTGGGCTGGTTGAAGCGCAGACCTCCTGCAGCGTTCACGAGACGCCGCAGCTTCTCCAGTTTCTTCCCTGGCAGGCCACACAGATACAGCTGCACAACATTGAACACTTGTGAAAAAAAAACCCTCAGATGTGTCTTTCATGATCCTAATCAAGAGATTATCACAACAAAACTGAGGAAACGGATATGGAATGGAATAGTCTTCTACTTACTTTACAGCCATCCAGTATATCATCAGCTGGGCAGACGGTGAGGTCCAGACTATCTATGGGGTCTGGAGCTTCCAGGCGGCTGATGGTGCCATTGGTGAGGGCTGTGTCATTTATTGTCATGCTGGCATTGACAGAGATGTGGCTCAAGCCCAACAGAGATGAACCCTCTGGAGTTAAACGACACGATTCTTTATTATAATATATTCCAGACTAACACTTTACTAAATGTTGTGCAAAAAATGAAATGAAAAAGTAATATTTTTAAACACAGTAAACAACAAACTACCACTACGGCTCACCCTCCTTCTTGCTGGTTCCAGTAGGTGTTGAAGTGTGTGGTCGAGTGGTCTTTGATGTGTTACGCTCCACAATGTACCTGCTCTCGTCTTGACAGAAACCCTTCTCTATGCTGTCAAACAGCCAGTGCAGAGACACGCAAAACACATTCCACTTCCGTGCACACTCGTACTTCTGACCTGCAAACAAATACAAGTACTCAGATGAGGGTACCATGTTCTTTTTTTAAATAGTGTGATATTTAGTTAATATTTGCCTAGGTGTTTTATAAAATAATTATGTTTGTGTTTTCAACTTCAGCAAAAGCTGTAATACAGAATTTAATAAATATTAATAATGCAAACTAAAACGACAACATATCTAATGTCCTATCACTAAGTCTTACAGAAGTTTCTGATTGGAATAAATTGCTGAAACTGCTGGTGACTTGCCTGTTGGTTCACTAACGATGAGGTGCGTGCACTCGTTCATTTTGAGCTGACCGGTGTAGGTGGCTCCATGCTCCTCACAGAGACGCTGCACCTCTTTCCGCTCTGTGCTGGAGAGGCCCGTCACACAAACAGTACAGCCACGCAGCACAGGGCACAGATAGTCCTCAATGGGTAGATCTGTATACCTGAAAAGACTTAAGGAGGCAGAACGAGGTGTTTAAAATAATTATCATCTACCTTTAAAGTGTCTTGCTTTTGTCATAATCATGAGTATTATTGTAAAACTGTCAATTTGACGCACTAATTTTGGTAATCTTGACTGGAGAACCTCCAGGATTTTTTTAATACTGAGTGCACGAAAGAGTTAATTTGGCCAAGAAACCATCACAAAAATCAGTATGTATATTTCTACAGTAGATGTTAGAGTAGAAATGTCAGTTTTAATGAGACTACATACCTGTCCTGAGATTTCTCCCAGCAGGCTTTGACCCATGTGGGCAGCAGGATTGGTTTACCCAGGCTGGCAGCTACCAGGTATTTCTTGCTGCCCACCTCTCCTGCTATCAGGTGTGTGACAGATACATTTAGGTCAAGATAGACCCGTCCACCCATGAGTTGCACCAGATCCATCACCTCTGCCTGTAGAGAGAGACAGACACAAAGATATAGAACACTTTAGAAGACGTTGTGCTGCCTTATATTTCCTACCTCTTAACCCCCGATTGTGCCGATTATTGCTTCATGATTTATGTCTGTCATTCATATCCTCTCTGATGTATCTGCCATTTATTAGACTGCTGATTTAAAAAGAGCAACAATCTGCAGAGTATCAGACGCAGTGAACTAACCCGTGTTGCTTTATCCAGGCTGGTGCAGGAAATAGTGATGTCAGCCATGGCCATGTTATAGACGGGCTTCTCTGCTTTGGGGACACAATGCTGCTGCTGCAGGCAGTACAACACCACCAGTGGACTCACCACTCGGCAGCCGAGCTACATGACAAATAACAAAGAGTGAGACAGAGAAGAATTACTCTCCATTAGAGGGCTTCACCAGTTCTTGTAAAATTCAAGATCCAGGTTTCGATGTATCAAATATTGAGTTAGACCTGTGTGCAGTGCAGAAAGGCCGGGCTGGTGAAGCTGCTGAAGACAAACAGAGACTTGTCGTTCCGGTCCATCTGTAAAACAGCATCTTCATCGATGGTTTTCAGGTACTTTTCAGACTGCAGCTCCAAAATGGCCTGTTGTGCACACGAGACAGACATTATCATCAGCTGCAAACAAAGAGACAGTAGAGCAGTGGCAAAAAAAAACAAAAATCATCAATAACAGGTTTGAGCCAGATAGGGGAGTTTACCTCATAAGCCTTGACAGCATACTCTGTTTTTTGTCCTTTACTTTCCACAAACTTCACAATGAAGCCTTCCCCGTCTCCTCTGGACATGGTCAACCTATATAAGTGAACAAGCACCAGTGGAAACACTTAGCAATGGCCTCAGCAGTAACGTTAGAGAACATCCTTAAAGCTGCAATACATTGGTACAACGTTATATGCAAGTTATATATCAGCCTGCTGCTAATATATGATGGCTACTCACCTCCTCCTGATGGACCCAGACTGTCAGAAACAATCAGAATAAACTCTAACTAGTCATGAGGAACTGGTTTATCGTTAGTATGGCTTGTCATCAAGAAACTCCTCGAAATATAACAGTTTATCTAACGCTGCTGTCAGTTTTAGACACAGCCTGCGCTAACTGTAACGTTAACCGGTTACCTAACATTCAAACAGGCATATACCGGTAGACCATCAGCATTCACAGTATCATAAACAGACGGTCTCCATAGTATTGAAGAAATTCATATACATTTTACAGCCATTTAACGATAATAGTGCGGTGAAATTAAAATTTAAAAAAAAAAATCAGCTTTGTTGTTGTTATTCGCGCCAACGGCGTAACGTCCGAGTGTTACCTGCTAATTCGACCGTGTGGCGCCGGACTCCGGTGTCGAAAAGATCCGCAGCAACTAAACGTTAAACGGACGAGTGTAGAAGATGCGCTACAGCTGAGGTAATGCACATTGGTTTAAAGATATAAGCAGAAAAATACAAGCAAAAAAAAAAAATTAAAGAAAGCCCATTAGTTTAATTCATATTTAGGGCTATGCTCTTCACTGTATTGCATCAAATCCTACATTTCTGATCCCTCGTCGGGTGTATGAACCTAAATAAAAGCCATGTCTAGACAGTTTTTATTACTAAAAATCACAATATAATTTTCCTGCTCAGCAGCTTTAGCCTAAATTTGAACTGAATTATGCTAGGCTTATGAGGGTTAGACCAATATCCAATATTCATGATATATGTATATATAGCCTCCATAATAATAATAATAAAAATTATTATAACCATTACTTATATAGCACTTTTCAAAAACAAATGTAAATTATGTCAATTCAAGATCCAGTTGGAAATCCATATCCATCCAGACTTATGGGTCTTAAATTATCTTGCATAATATATATATATCTTAATAATATAACAAAGTATAACCGTCTGTTGAAGTTTAAGATTTTAGAGAGGATTTTAAGAGAACTTGTCTTGTACTGGATGCGTTTCTTTCTTATAATAGTTTATCACCTAAAAGAAAACTTGTATGGAAGCTCCTACATGCAACCTATCATTTCTATCAAGTAAAAACCCTTGAAAACAAAATTTTAACGTTAATAGCCTGCAAGTATCTCATGTTAAATTCTTTTAACAAATAATATATCAAGTTGCCGGGCCTTTGCCAGGATAGTGAGGTCATGGGTCCATCTTTGACCAGAAATCTATACAACATAACATCTCGAAAACGGTTGAATTATCATCTATTGAGTTAACCATTCAGTTACACCATTTCATTTTTTTTTGCCCCCAACATGAAAGTGAAAAGTATGTCTCAAGGCCTTATCAGGTATAAACATCTGGTGGGGAAATACTTAATTTGTGGATTTAATAACTCTCTTGGCTTTGAAGTGATAAAATGTAAATAAACTGAGTATAATAAGTACTAGAATTATCCGTAAAGTGTTTAATGTGCTAAAATCTAAATAAAATATAGAAGACATGATCTCAGTGTCCTCAGTGGTACCTTTGGCCCCATCTAGTGATTATTTTACTCTGAGAAAACACATGCATTCATTTTCTTCTTTGGCAAAGACAAAATACTTTTTGATTTCTGCTTCTCAAACATCAGAAAGCAATAAACATTCTGTTACTTCGACACACAAATGTAAATACAAAAGAACAACACTGTGGGTTCCCTTTTATTCTTAAAATTTTATGTACAAGTGCGACTGATTTATTTATTTTTAATGTACATTCAATATAGAAAGTTTATATACGCAATATTACATTGAACATTTCACAAATTGCACTAGTCTTTCACATAGATTCATAATCAGAGTCAACGTCATTCGTCATGTCTTAGCAGAAGCTCATTTCCGGTGGTTATTATTCACTTATAAATATTCTAGTGCTTTTTGCATTCTGGGGGAAGTAGAATTACTTTATAAAATGTGAGGCAGAAAGGGTAGCCTTCAAAGAGAGAGCAGAATGACCTGTGAATTAAGATCAGAGGAATAAGAGGCCGTACATTTGGAGAGCAAATCTGTGTCAACTTTGAAAGAGTGGATCGAACTAGACCTGACCAAACCAGACAAGAGGTCAGCGTCAGTACGAGGCTTCAAGTCACATTTTCTTGTGGAGAAACAGGGCAGAGAAATCATACACATATATTTTCTGATTTCCTATTTTACATATTTTTCCTTTTCCATATGAGAATCCATTATACAGACTAGTAAATGACATGATTAAGTAAGAGGTGGATAGGTCCTGTGCACAAATGTGTCAGGAATGAGGCCAACTGCCCTGTGTTCAGGATTTGGGGTAAGTGTAGCCAATCAGGATATGACAAAGAGGAATAAGATAACAGAGAAGAGACAGTTAACCTACAATAAGCCTCATTCTTCCAATATCTTTCTCATGAAAAAAAACAACAAAACAATCTAGAGTAAAAAATATATTCATACAAAAAGTAAACTCTTCTGTGTGTCATTAGAAGAAACGAGAAAAGTAGCACAGAAACAAAACAAATGTGGTCATCCGTTAAAACAATTTCAAAGTGTTTATGAAGACTTGAGTGCCATTTTTAAAGGGGAGAGGAGAGTGATAACTGGAGGAGGTGTTGCAGAGGTTTTGGTGACGATCAATGACGGCCCGCTCTCCTCCGTCTGTCTCTCTCCCTCCATCCATCCAGTCGTCTGGGAGCTGAACAGTCCCTCTCTGAGCTGCGGCCGTGAAGCTGCAGGGCAGTCTGGGTGCCTGAGCGTGACTGTGTGTGTGTGTGTGTGTGTGTGTGTGTCCGTCAGCCTTGCTCTCCAATGTCGTTGTCCACGGGGGGTGGGACGCTGGGCATTACCGTGGTGCCAGTTCCTGCTGTAAGGTAACCTGCTACTCCTGGACCTACAGGTGACAGATAGACTGATAAGATTTGGTACAGGTGTGACTGGGCGGGCTAGCTGGAGCGCTAGTAGTGAGCTACAATGATGTGGTAAACTAAAAGACATCGACTACTGTACGTATGGGGGAGTGATCTCTTCTGATTTTGGCCCAATTATTACATACTTCCATGTGTGATTTCTGCTTTTATAGTATAGAGAGATTGGAAAAAGTTACTTTTTTCTCATCTGATTTACATTGTGGATATTTTAGTTATTTTGTAAAACAGAAATGGCCAGTCATAAAAAGACACTGTCACTGACTACCTTCACTTGAATAAGTCAAAGTATTTATTTAAGCACAGTATGATGCGGAGTATTCCAATATTTGTTTCATTATTAAAAGTAATTTTAGAGATTTATAACCCAACCTGAGTCTATCAAGGTTAGCAAAACATTTTATGACACCTATGGCAATCCAGCTGCTTTATATACATACATATGCTCGACCGCCAGGACATGAGCTCATGAATATTCATAAAGGAGTGTTTTTCATTTGCATGAGGGATACACTATGGTTGTAACATGAATGAAATGGTTTGAGGTTGAATACTGGGGAAGATTTGATGTGATGTAATGTGGAGGCACTGATAAGTAGCATGTCAACAGGAATGTGAAAACATATTTTAACTTTAACACCTTTAAGACATAGTCTCATCTAGATAATTCAATAATTAACAATATTTAAGTCAATGAGTCAATAACTGGAATATTGCAGTTCATGTAAATGATGTCATTATTAATCTGTATAAGAAATTAACTTTATTTTCCATGTTTTTAATTAGTTGATCTAATTTTTAGCGGCATGTCGGGGAAATGTCTTTGTCCTACAAAATAACACACTTGATTTGTATGACATTGGAAATTATTTTTATTATTAAATTCTGTATTACAGCTTAATTAACATTAAGAATGGGAGATAATTTTAACTCAGCTTTTTAATGAGTAACTTTAACGAAAAACCCAGTCTTCTTGTGAAGTGGACGGTCAGTTATAGGGCAAACTCTAAATGACATTTGCCTCACTTCATTCTTTTGGTTGACTTTTTGTTGAGAGTTAGAGTTATCTTTCTTCCATTGCAGGCTACAATTCCTTCAGGCTTCATTGTTTTCTAGCCCACAGCAGACTGGAAATCCCCTGGCCTTTCCCAAATCACATCACATGGGGCAGTAATCACATTCATGTGTGAATGTTAGGGGCATTTTTGCCCGCCATCTTTTAATTTCCAACCTTCAAGGGCTGTTTAGTACATTTCTGAAACTGGAGTGTGATAAAGAATGGGTGGATGGAGATGAAGATGGTATGACATTATTTTCAGCACTGCGAAGATGGAGAGGTGGGAATGGAAAATTAAGTGTTGGTCAAAGATGGAGGTAAAGAGGCAAGGTCAAAGGCCAGGTCAAAGTCTACCTGCATCAGAGCAAGAGAGAGGAGGGCTGTGAGGGCCCAGCTTAGGAGTCTAGAGCCCACCTCGCAGTGGGCTGCTGGCGGCCAGGAGAGAAGGAGTGGATACCCCTGAGGAGGAAACGTGGAGGACAAAGAGGAAGGGAAGGGCAGAGCCAGGAAGTTATAGGACGTGGAGAGAGAAAGGGTCGCTGGGTTTAAGCACAAGTGAGCAATCAGCCACAAGGTGGTTTTTAGGATAAAGCAAAGCATTAAGATTCAACAACAGCTCAGAGAAAGGCACTCAAGACTTACCTTTTAAACACTCAGAAAAAAAAATCAACAGCTTTGCTTGTTAAGACAATGTCAGGTTTTGTGATGCTGAGTGTTCAATAGCAGGTTAAGTTTATAGAAACACTTTACCTGTCAGGTAGCCTGCGGTCTGCGACTCTGAGATGAAAAGATCATGTTTCTGGTCTTTGAAGGCACTCCACACTGAGGATCTCGCTAGAATCTCATTCACCTGCAAAGCCGTGATTGGCAAAGAGTTATACAACCAGTATGATGCCATTTTGAACGGTACTAGTCAGCCAGTGGTTTTAATTGATAGCCCTGCTGGTCATGTATTCCTATCATACCTGTTCTCCGAACTGCAGACTGCGAGTCATGGACTTGAGAGCCTTTACTATCTGGGCCTTGGTAGCTGAAGGGTTTTCTAATGTCTCCAGGCCGATTCCTTCCAGTAGTTTCAGGAGGTATGGAACCAGCTCCACTCTCAGAGCCTGTTCAGTTCATTAATAGAAAACATTATTATTATTCATTTTACATGGTCCTCAAACATGATGTCCATAACAAAAACACCCCAAAAAACAATGGTGACAGCTTACCTGTGCCACCAGTTCAGTCTGCTCCTTCTGGAACATGCGGTTGAGAGCTTCACAAGCCAATCCGGCCATGTCTGCCCGACATTTCATCCCAGTCATGAGGGGGCCGATGGTCTCCAGAGAAGCCATGGAGCGTACACACAGCTATACGAATTAATAATGTTAGTGTTATCATGGTGCAGAAAGGAGACAAACGGCGTACACATTGTTCGTTGTTTAACAAAAAGAGTGTTGTGAATATTTTGAAGATGTTAAGTCTGGGCTCTGATTTTCAAGTAGCAGTCTCTGAATTCAGAGCCCTTTCCTCTGCCCCTCCCTGCCCTTTCTTTCAAAGTTCACACCCTTGTTTCAGTCACAGATTTGTAGTCTCCAAGCCTAATCTGAGAGCCACAGAAGACATTATATGACTGTTTTCACAGGCTGAGTAGAACTCCTCATGACAAGTAAAACAGCCAGAACTTAATGTTTAAAGTTGATGGAGTGCCCCTTTAATGAATATGAGGTGTGAAATGAGGTGTAGCGAGTCCTGAAAGTCAACTATATATATATATTTGACTCCTCACCTCATTGTCTGATAGCACGTGGATGAGGCGGATGGAGCTCTTGGGCACGGCGTTGTTCTTGTGGTTGAGTGCTGCCAGGACGCGAGGCAGGTGACCCAGAGGAGGAACCTGGTCGGCCAGCTGGGTCTGTGTGCTGAACAGACACACTGCTGCCGTGGTAACTGTCTCCAGGGCCTCACCCTGCAGGGGACCAGATATGTCAGGAAGAGGTGAAATTGCTAGTGACAGACAAGATAGTAAGTGAACATATAAAATGCTGTGTGTTTCTGTTTTTCAGTAACGCAGCTCACGTTGGGGTTGTTTTTCTCCAGCAGCTCAGTCAGGGTCTCCAGGAGGGACACCAGGAACTCTCGTGGCTTCCGTAGCACCCAGCCTGGCTGAGCAATAAAGATACGCAGGAAGACTCCACCGACTTCTAGCTCATTCTGTCCTGCTCCACAAGCCACTGTGAAGTCCTCTGGCAACTGAGCAAACAAAGCAAGAATTTATTGTCGCATTAAATCATATACAACTTATTACTGTTCTATAGTAAGTAATACATTATTGCACTTACTTTCCAGTTCACATCAGGATTATCCTTCTGCTGTTTAAAGTGCCTGGAAAAATTTAAGAAAGTAAAGAACATGATATTAAGCATCATATTAGACAGTGAGGATACTCCAACATTTCACACTTAACTCTCTTGACTACTAGCTTTTGGTTAAATAGAGAATTAAATTGGGCTTATGTCATACTCGAGCATCATCTCCCGGACAGTGGTGGACACTTTCTCCCTTGAGTTGTCATTCCAGATGAGTTCAGGGTTCTCGTGCGTTCCTTCGAATATGTGCACTGCTGCCTCAGCATTGTCTCGCATGGCGTCCATGAACACACCAGGAAGGAAACGCATCAGCGTTAGACGCACCTGTCAGAGAGCAAATTATGAAAATGATTAAGGAGATGAGGACAGACGATAATGCATGATAACACAACAAGGACAAGACGTTTTAAATATTTCAAATTTCCATTTGTCCAGACTGACCTTTGGCCCGACCAGCTTGTCTGAGGTCATCTTGGAGAAGAGCTCTGCGGTCTGTGTGCGAACCTGGGGATGTGTGCAGTTACAGAAGAGGTCTAGCAGGTAGATCAGAGCACCTGGGGAACGAAGAGATTAACATGAGCATCCGTGCACTCAGAATTTACATAAATGTGGAGCACTCTTCAGAAAAAGAAAAGTAGAATTACACTGACCTTTGGCCATTGCTTCTTTTACTATCTTTGTGTTAGAAGTCAGTGCATACAAGGTTTCCAGCACCATCTGCCTGCCTAAACGGAGCAACAAAAAAAAACAACAAACATGTTTTAGTCCAAAGATACAACACTGCAATAAGTATAGAACTCTGTTTTAGAGTGTCTTCTTACTGGAGGGGAGCGAGTGCAGCAGCAACAGAAGGTTGGACAACACCAGCGACTCAGCAATGTTGCTAACACATTCTTGGTTTGATGTCACAGTATTTACAACCTGCAGAGGAAATCAATATCACTAAAATGCAGGGGCATATTGGAAACCACAGTAATTAGATATCAGGACCAAGAACCTCTACCTCTAAAACCAGCTGCTGTACTCTGCCAGCTCCATGAACCCGCAACAAAGAGAAGAGCAGTTTGAAATGGCCGATGCACTCTGACTCCGAACCTGAAATTATACAAAAGAGAACCGCTTAGAAAAGAAGTTCCGAACTTAAGATGTAAATAAAACACCTCTACAGACAAAGCAGAACTGGAGGAAGTGTCACATCTCACCAGGGTTGTTCTTGATGACATTGCGGAGAGCCTCTAAAGCCATCTCAGCGAAGCGGAGCCTCTCAGCATGCTGCTGGGACTCGACCTTGTTACTCTGACTCATGGCCAGCAGAGTGTGAAGGTACTGGGCCTGGGAGCCTACGTAGTCCAGAAGACTGGCTGCAAATGCTTTAGGGTACTAAAACAGAGATGGTAAAACACATTATAGCATTACAAAAGGTTTAAAGTCTATTTTACACTGAAAAAAAACCAAATAGACTTTTAAATGTGAAAGAATACTACAAATAGAATGGGTTTTTAGTATTTTTGGTAGACATAAGACTGATGAGAAAGTGCAAACAATAAAAAAGCAGACTGAATGTGGTTGTAATACTATCTTGTTCTTCTACTCACCTCAAGAGGAAAAGATGGTTGCTCATTGTACACCCGGACAAAGATCTCCCCAACTATCAGCTCTTTGCTGTGATCACTGAACACAAACTCAGCACCAAAGCCTTTATCATTCTCTCCCTATAAAGAGACAACAGAGAGAAGGCATGAATAACTCTTTTTTTTTTTTTTACTCAGATATAGTTAATATCTATATGCTAACATCAATATATGACTTTTCCATATATGAACAATTACATTTCCATAAAATAAACATCAGTAGTCATGCGTTGAGCTATTTGGATCAATCCCAAATGTGGGTTCAATCACTGTGTCTGTTCCGTTTTATCTATTTAATATCTGAATTGATGCTTGACATGCCACTTTTTTTATATTGTTTGTGTGGAAATTTGATAAATAAGGTTTGGAAAAGAAAAAAGCATGTATATATACATATACATATATACATATATATATACACCATGTTATTCCTACCCTCTTGATGTTTCCCTCCTGCTGACCCTCCAGGAACTCCAGCAGCTCGGCTCGTGTTCCATTGTTCCAGATCAAGTACGGGTTCTCCGAGTTACTATTCAGCAGCTTCAAGACCTAAATGCACAACAGGGCATGTGGAACTCAGCTTGGTGGTGGTGTGACATACAGCACTGACACAACCCTCCCTATCCACCTGTATAACATACCTCAGCAGGGGGTCCTGTTCCCAGCTTCCTTGAGATGTATGGTGTCAGCATGGCTGCTAAGCTCTTGCGGATGGTGGGGTTCTCTGGAGGTGTGCCCTCGATGCCGTTGGTCTCTGAAACAGGATTGTTCCCGTCCGGGGTGGGTGGTGTCTGGATGTAGCCTCCCAGACGGCTGAGAGCTACCAGGCTGAGCTTGGCCAGGCTGTTTGCAACCTCCTGCTGGTTTGTGTCCTGGCTAGCCTGCACGCCGCTCTCCTCCAGAGTGTAGTCGTAGTTGAAGAGGTGGACCAGCAGGTGCCACAGCACACCAGCGTGGTACAGATGGGTCTGTAGGAAGAAATCCACTGCGAAGGAGCTCACGCACTGCACTGCCAGGGTGGCAGTTTTTGGGAGACCCTGAGAGGAAGCGAGGGAGAGAACGTGAACCAAGGTTGAGAGAAATATATCTTTGTAAATAGGAAGCTGTCTGGTTGAAGAACAAGTGTAACACTAACATCACAAGTTGCTACATGTAGCATTTTAATACTGCTAAATAATTAGCAGAAGATGAGACCACAAACAAACAAGAAGACTGCCAAGAATAACAGTTGTGGCCTCAATGCAGCTTTTACATTTCAATATACATTTTGTCCAAATTCATGATGGATTTGAATCAAATGAAGAATACACCTTTACGGCAAAAAAATTAGCTTGTTTGTTAGAAACTGTATTTAAAATTTTTTTAATGCAGTTTTTTAAAATGTAAGATGTTGGCAGAAGAGGATGGCTTGTGCTAAAGATACACTTCCACCATCTTCTCTCCAGTAAAGCCAAAGAGGAAATCTTAAATGTTTTGCAACTGCAGACTCTAAAATGCTACTGGCATCATTTCTATATGGTTTTCGAGATCTCACAGATAATCAACAATGACATATTGATGTTGAAACACAGCACAGATAGAAGATTTTTCTTTGTAATTACAGGCAGAAAACTCTGAAGTATAAAGTAAACATAGTAGGTGCAATGTTCTCACCTTTCCATAGAACAAGATGTGACAGAGGTCCCTGATGATATTGGGCAGTTCGATTATCTTTTCCCTGCATTCCTCAAACTGGGCTGCTACACTGTAGCACTTACAGATGTGCCCGCACACCTGTGGCACATTAAAGTATTGAAAAAGTGTTAAAAAAAGCAGTACAGTACTCATCTCTAGAGAGGAAGGTGAGTACAGGAGAAAAAAGTCACAGTTTTGTGATCATTTTACCTGTACAGCCATGTCATCAGGCTTGCTGGATGCAGTTAATACAGCAACACACCGAGAAAGAGCCTCCAACAACACCTGATTGAATACAACAATTTATCATTTATTCAAATCACAGTTCACCATACATCACGTGTAGATGGACAGCTATAATGTTTCATTTTGACATGTTGATATTTCAGGATTTGTGAATGTGTGTGTACCTCAATGCCGTTGTCGCGGCGCAGCTCCTCCGCATTAAGAGCCGAGCAGTTGACGGTGTGGAAGGCCAGTTCAACAGCAGCTGGGAGGAGAGGGGAGGTCTTGGAGAAGAGCTGCTCATCCTCTGTTTCCATTGTGATTGTTTTGATGAGCATGGGGTAACCGGCGTATTTGTAAGGTTCCAGTTCTGTTTGTAGACAACACAGTGGTCAGAGGAGAAGCAGTATTAGTTAAAACTCTCTAATAACAACCACCAACACACTCAAATTCACTTTCTTGCTGTAATAATTCAGGAAATGTGCCTGAACTTTCCAAACGTATAGGTAGAAAGAACAATAGGAAAAGCAAGTTCATCTATCTACATACCTTGTTTGTGTCGGTTGAACAGGATGCTCTGAGTTTTGAGGATGAGGATGATGTTTTCTGGGTCGGGGCCGTCCAGGATTCGGGCAGACTTTGTACAAAGGAACTCGTAGGCTTTGTTGACTTTCTCAAACATGTCCTGAAAGATACAGGTTGAAATAAAATCTGTGGATAAAGCTACGTATGCCCTACATATCATGTCAGTAATGATCGTAATACATACCCTGCCCTCTGGGTTCTTGTCAGGATGGTACTTCTGAGCCAGTCTGAAGTAAGCTTTCCTGATTTTACTCTCCTCATGCCTGAAGACAAAAATGTCAACATTTCTTGAGTCCTACTATCCAATTCCACATGAGCCAATATTGAATATTTTGCTATCTCCCACATCCTACCCACTTCTCCATCTTCGCCCACATGCTTCATGTTTATTGCTGCTAATCAATAAAGATGATTCAGGATACATGTCGAATAGTAACAAGTGATAAATCAAAGGCCACTCACTGCCCCTGTCCTTTGGGAAGGTTGAGGACTTCATATGCGTCATCTACAGACATAGAGGGAGGCTTTTTCTCCACCTCCCTCTTCCAGGCTTCAAGAGTGTCTTTAAGCAGCTTCACCTTTAGGGATGACGGTGGTGGATCACAATGTTAAAAGAAGCCTTTTCTTAGAAAATACAAGCAGGGCATTGATAAGGAAGCACAAGCTTGGATACATTAGGATAAAAAAGACATACAGCATCTCGAATGGGCCAGTTGGGGAAGCGGATGGTGTCACACAGATGTCTGAGGTAGTAGATGTTGCAGAAGAGCTCGTTGTCCAGCTGAGGGAAGCTGATCACAGGGATGGGGCAGTACTGGTAGAGGGCCCGCGTGTTGCTCTGCAGCCTGGGGCTGAAGTCAGCTACATGCGCAGCTATCTTCTCGATCATCATCCGCCTGAAACAGAGAGTTCAAACACAATCTATTAAAATTTCTATGAACCACATGACTTTTACTGTTTTCACTCCTTTTAAAGCACGCTAATTAGACATGATGGAGACTAATATCTACCTCATCTCGCTGCTCCAAATGGCCTCAGGTGTGTCAAATTCTCCAAGAAATATCTCTGAGAAGCGCTCAGCCTCGTAGTTCTCCAGGTAACACACCATGGCCTCAGGTAGCACTGGCCCCAGAACACTACGCTGCACTATGTCCTGACCCTTAGACTGGAGAGGCAGGACAACAGACAAATGTTCTTTTTAAAAGGATGTTGGATTCATAAGATACAATCTGTTGTCATTTATAAGCCAAAAGTCTGTATCTAAAATAAATTAACATTACCTCCTCTGATTTGAAGGCTTGTTTCAGATGTGTGTACTTCAGGAACCTAAAGAAACCACAAGAATGTCCCAGACGTCAACATCAACAGTGCATGTAAAATATTCCTCCGTATCCACATTTCTAATTTTTTAATTATATCCACAATAAAGTTCTTTTCTTGAAGCAAAAATCAATCTACTGAAAACAAGGCTGGAATGTCAATGGGATAGTTACTATTAAGTAAAACAAGGAAATACATTTATGTTTTTAGTCAGTGTGGTGTTAAAAGCGTCAGTCATCATGGGTTCATGACAATAAAAAGACTAAATATCTGAAAAATGACCGTTCTTTACACATTTCTGGGGATAACTTTAACATGTTTGGGTGTTGGTACAAAATGCTTATGTGCCATCTGTGCTTTCACCTTGCTACAGGAAGCACGTTGGAGCCTGTGTACATCATGATGAAGAAGAAGACCCCAGTTAGATAGAGGCGCTGCAGATTAGGGTTGTCCTGCTGCACCAGGTACAGAACGTTGGCTACCTTTTCCACCAGGATGGGGTCAAAGGTCAACAGCAGCTGAAGTAGACAAAGGAAAACAATGTCATTTTATTTAATTCAGTACTTCAACAAAGTGGATATGACACCATTGTATAGACAAAAAAAAATCTGATTCAGATTGTACAGTTACCTGGACAATATGAGGGAGGCAAGCATTGTCACTGATCATCCTCTTGATCTTAGGTAAAGGACGGATAATGGCATTATCTAGGTCCCTAAATAAAAAGTAAATAAACATGTTATAGTCATGGCCTAGAGGTTTAATGTTTCAACCAAAAATGAATCATCACACATACTACATTGCTTCATGGAATGATACTATAACACCATATGAAATACATTTCCAGGTATTTTCTGAACTTACAACCACAGAGGTACTTTCTGCTATACCCACCTGCTGGGGTAGTAGGAGCACATGGTGATGAGCATGTTAAGGATTAGGGTAGCCAGGTCGGACTCGTTCATCACTGCCTGTCCAGTGGCCAGGAGGCACCATTTCAGCTGGGGGATGGCCTGCAGGGGACGCCAACCGTCCATCCCCTGGGCCCAGCAGCGTGTCTTTGCCGTCAGGACACCTGTGCTCCAAAACTCCTGCATCTGGAGAAGGAAAAGTAAAAACATAATACAAAAGATGAGTAGGGCAGGTTGATGCAAAAGAACGTAAAAAGCATTTAAAAAACGCACAAAAATAATCAGCAGCAACTGCAACAAACAAACAAAAATGAAAGAAATAACATCGCAATAACAGAGAATGCAATGATTTCTCAGGATGTCTCTTTTAGATAACATCAAATTACATTAACCATTTTCACTTTATTATACAAATATAATTAGACATGAAAAATCAGTACAATTTGCAAGTATATGTACAAACGTTACGTATCAAGTTAGAGGGGCATTTTTATTTTATTACATTTTGCTAAGTTGTTGCAGGTATTACACAGTGAAAATTGGAGAAATCCAAGTGCTTGACATTTTAAGATCACATACCTCCTCAAAACTGAAAGGTCCTCTTCTTTCCTTGTCTGCATTACCGAAGTACCACTCTTTCTCACTCTCCCTCTTCATGTCTGGTGCTGCCTCCAGCACATTGCTCTGTGGAAATTAAGAGGACCTCTGTTTGACACTCCAGACAGATTAATGAAGATTTTCACACACGGGTCAACGTTCATTTAAATGTCATGTATGGCTCATAGAGAATTACAACAAATCAATAGAGCCATTCTCTTTATATAATATAACTCAAAAGCTACAGCCATGTTTTTACCTGTAGGGGCACAGTAGCTCTGTTGGTATGCAGATGGGCCAAGGTGAGCAGATCCACCAATATACGGACTCCATTTGAGTCCATCACCTCCTTCACATTTTTCTGCAGAACAAAAAATGAATTATTACTCAAGATAGAAATGTGTGTTAAATGAACAGGCAATTCTAAAAGGCACTGCTGCTTTTAACAGCTTACCTTGTTGAGAATGAGTTTGTTGAGGAAGAGGATGAGTCTGTCTCTTTCCAGTTTGTCTGTACACTGTAATCACACAAGAGTATTTTGGGGTTTCAGGATTAATTAAAAGGACATAAAAAACACTTCCATTGCCGTAACTATTAGTTCTTGCAGTAACAGTTTGTACTCACTCGGTCCAGCATGCCCACAATGTATTTTGTGTCTGTGAAGGGGCCAATCTCCTCGTAGCACTTCCCATAGACTATAGCGAGCGCCTGCAGGCACAGGCACTTCATCATAACTTTGGGTGTAAGCAGAAAGCGATGGTAGAGTTCATTGAAGAACTCGTATCTAAGAGGAAAGAGAGGGAGAAGCATGACTCATCTTTTTGGATTCAGTACAGAAAGATAATTGTGCAGTTGGTTGGGTTGTTGTATTGCAGTCTTACGATCTCTTGATGGCATTCGATTCTTCATTTTCATCCTCCTCAAGCAGCAGACGCAGGTAATAATCTCCAATCTTTATCTCATCTGAAAGGCACTCGTATTTCACCTGCAAATAAGAACACATACAGACAAAATTTGCACCCAGTATCTGTAGTAGTTGTCAAAATAACCCTGTATTTCTCTGTAGGATTTAAAGAAGTATCAAGATATACTGGCCTAGCCTAAAACTCCAGTATATCAGATATTGATGGTTCTAATTAAATGATAGTCAAGACAGCAGAGCGTGTGACATACTCGAGCTGAGCACAAACCTCAAACTCCTGGTGGTTCCAGGAGATGACGGTGGCACTGCCAAGCTCGCGGTCCACGCTGAAGGCTCGCATCTCCCCCTCCAGAGCGTCTCGCAGCTCCTCCCTTGTCTTCAGGTTCCAGATGAGGTTGGACCGTGCATGGTCGAGCTGGAATCTTGACAAGACAGAAGAGCGGGTTAGGATGGCAGACTAAAACAAAATGTTTTTCAACCTGTTATATGACTTGAAGGTTGGAAGTTTTATTCCTGCTAAAGCCGCATTAAAAGCATTGAATCTATCACATCAAAAAGTCCCTATGTAAGGCAAGGGTAACATAGCAAGCATCAGTCCTACTGAGATATGCTCAATCAAGACACTGAGCTCCTAAATACCTGGAGCTGACTCAGCTGTAAAACAAAAGGTTCAGTATAACATGTACAAAATAATAGTTTAACAAAGCTGAAATTTTCTACCTGTAGTAGAAAAGCTCCCAGTTGACTTCGATCTTTATTCTCTGCCGTCTCTTCCTCAGGATGACAGGCTTTTGGTTTGGGTTCTGAAAACCAATAAAAGACGCAAAAAGTCAGTCTATCATTATTCACAGCATTCAATGTTTGTCCTTTTCCAGCTTATGGTATAAAGAGAGTTGTGAAGTTAAAATGAGCAACATTTACACAGACAAGAACACCAGTAATGAAATGAATGGAATCAGTGTGTATAACAATGTAACATAAGATGGTTTTGAGAATGGAGAAAGTCAGATATTAGAATGAGTCAAAAAAAAACAAACACCCCAAAACAATGTCATCATTGCACCAACATAGAAAATAAAGTTATGACACACACACACACAAAAACCAAGATGGAATCTCAAAATTGGGTGCGTTCTGTAATTCTTGCTAGGCGAGTGAGATCTTTGGCGAAGGTGCACTTTATATACACCATGTGAAGCATTTTGTGCTTCTCTAAATTAAATTCTCATAAATCTGTTGATTCCTGATGCAAAGATGATGTTGCTGCTGAAGCCTTACAAGCTTAAATTGTGTATTACTTGCAAGGTAAACATTTTTTCCTCTTTGCTACCATAAAGCAATACGGCACATTTTCTGCATAATCAAAAATGGTGTGAGAAATGTACAATACTGTTCCAGAGGCCTTACAGGCTGCTTGGCAAAGGTCCTTCAGTTTAAGGTAATTATACTCATGTCTCAAACTAAATGTGGTCATTATTTATTGATGACAAATCACTACAAGTACTCAAGAACATGTCTTCTATTGACAGCAGGACAAGAAGAAATGGGTTCAAATCTATGCTTTTATTGTCTACTATATAATATATTATTGAATTATTTTTGTTTTCTGGGATCTTTTTGAAGACATGTGGAAATCCCTTGTAGATGATAATAGGTCACCGCCTGGCTGAATTAAAAAAAACACACTCAATATGTCACATGAAGATGGAAAAATGGTTTGGTCAAGAGACAGAATATGGAAAGAAAACAGCATGGATCCCATTGGTCAGTCCTACTTACCAGGTTATTTCTGTCCTGCTGCATTGTTTGACAGCAGAGAAACCACACATGACAAGGGGAGGGTGGGGCAGAGACAACACAGAGAGATTATTGTTCCTCGGATCAAACAGAAATCAATCGAAACAAAAAGGGTCACAGGTCACTAGAGTACATAATACTAAGAGATCGACATGCAAAACTATGACTAAATCCTTCAGATTTATTAGCCGACTATCCACTAGATTAATATATCATCTAAGACTACCTAATGAATTGCTAACAACAAATATACAAGGAGCATGTGGTGCAAACATGAAACGACGGATGTGATTAGGGAATATTCTGTGAAAGCAAGCCAATCAAAATATGCAGTTGATCAGCCATTTTGAGTCTTTCGAGATAAAAGTGTAGAAAAAGGAAAAAGGAAGCCCGGTGACAGTTTTGAGGTTATAGCTTCATTTGAAAGTAGATTTGATTTCAGTTGTGTAGAAACGTCAAAGAGCATGCAATAGTGGCCCAAGGTTTTATTACAGTTTAGATGACGCCACCAACCTAAACCCACCAACACACTTTCTGTAAGAATGACCAGGTTCAGTCTAAAACACCTACTACATGCAGTCATGACACTTACAGTACACATTTCATCAAATGTGCATCCTAACAGAGGTATTCTTTAAAATAACTTTGAATTTAATTTAACACTTTGGTCACATTCAGACACACCTGTAATGGAAAACATTTGTCATAGCTAAAAAAAGGATGTCTGTTAAACATATATGAAAATGTGCACAAGCAGTTTGAACAGCAAATATGCAAGGCACAGAAAAATCTGATGTGGTTGCATCTTGACATGTGCCGTTTCCCCAAGGTCAGACAGCATCGGAGCTGGCAGCGCTCTTCATGCAAAATGACAGCAGCAGCTGAAAAATGTGTTATTGAGTTTGCCTCTGGATTCTGCAGTACTGTTCAGCATCAGCAGGAGGAGCAACAGTTACAGACACCTGAGCAGACAGAGTCAGCAGCAGAAATAGCAGCAGCCTGATAGCTAACAGGTAAATCAGCCCCTCAGTCCCTTTGTAAAGGAAAATAAATCCTCACCTCCTTCTGGGCTATGCCCATTTTATCTCTCCAGTGCATCAACACGATATCAGCCTTCTCCTTGGCAAACTTCTCCACCTCTTTGGCCGCTTTGCCTGCTATCCGCTGCCACTCAGGCACCTTGTTTCGATTTAGCTGGTCCTGTGAGAAACATATATAAAACAACAATTATATAGATATCAAATACTTTCTTATTGAGCTTTTTGATCACTCTGCAAAAATTTAAAGATGTGATGTCTTCAGATACCGTGGCGATTTTCAAATTGTCGCGGATGTGCATTCTGTCCACATCTTTCTCCGGGACTGGGTCAGGGCTGTCCAGGTAAGCCAGCAGGCCTGTTGGCTAAGAGCGCAAAAGACATAATGAAATGGGTAAAGACTAAAACAGGGTGCCTCAGCTGCCAGAGAAAAGTATTGGCTTACATCCTGGAACTACTTTGCCTGTATCACAATCATTATACTAATAGTTTCTGCCATGAATACTGGACAGGCATCAAATATTTGTTTAAAAGTCTGCATTGAGCTGATTTGCAGCCTTACCAGTATCCTCTTCAGGAGGTTCATGGCAACAGGGTTCTCTGCCGTCCACAGGCCCACAAGGTGACGACTCAGCTGCCTGATGAAAAAAAATCTGACATAAGCAGCTGAGCCATTTTGTTATTTGTGTTTGTTAGAGAACAAATCTTCTCGTTTATCTACTGTAGCAACTGTTAGATGCGATTAGTGTTTCTCTGGATAAGAGTATTAGTGAAGCACAAAACTGTAAACAGAGAATTCACAAGCAGCTGGAACTAACAAATCCAAATAACTAAATTATTATGTGTGAGTGTGTGGCTTTATTGAGGTTGGACCTGTTGGTAAGCATCCGCTGGTCAGCGCTGATGGTGAATAAAGAAGTGTGCAGATGCCTTGGAAGAGCTCCTTCACTCAAGGCCAGCTCCTGCATCTTAGTGGCTATTTCCTTGTCTCCCTCCTAAATTTAAACAAACACAGGCTGGTTATCATCATAAAGCATGAACACTAAAGAAAATCCAATCATCATGAAATGAATCACACTGTAAACCACCTAACCCACAGAAAGGCTCACCTCAATAATGGCCTTCATCACCAGGCCTGCCCCCTTCACTATCGCCATAGAGGGATGCTGGAGATAAGGACAACATAACTCAATACACAAGCATCTACTGAATCTATACCAGTGATATTACTATCATAATTAGGGCGAAAGGTTTATGTATGTCAGCAAGTCAGCTACCTGGAAAAGTTTGAACAAAGTGCGTCCATTGGAGGCAACCATCTCAAGCAGCATGTCAAACTGCTGCCCTTCTGTAGTTTCACTATAGGGGGCGCAGAGGGCAAATGTTAAGAAGTCCAGCAAGGAGCTGATGACCAAAGCTCCTGTCCCATGGTCCTGAAAAAAAAAAAAAAAAGGGAATGAGAGCTAAGATTTTGGATACAAAAAAAAAATCGCTAACATGAGGAGGTTTTTAAATTTCCTAATTCTCCAGAGCTCAGGCTGCAACCAGCTTGCTGACAATAAAAAGAAATGTACCACATTAGTGATGAATTTTTCAAGGAGGTTTTCCAGGAACTTCTTGGAGGACAGCAGAGAGGCCTTGTTCAGCTGCTCCTGCCTCAGATCATAGTCATCGTGCATCGGCTGGACAGAGACATGAAAGAAAAGGTCTCAGCCAAACAGCAAGATATCAGTCAATGCATTTGGTTGATCTCTAGATATTTAGGCGATACTTACACACATAAGGGCACAGAGCATGTCTACAGCAGCATGTGTCACACCATTGTTGTTCCGTTTTAAAGCTTTTACCGTCTTTACTCCCAACTTTTCCCTGAACCTGGAACACACAAACAATACATTCACAGATTTACCAACACTACTATAACTACCGTGCATTGAAAAAAGCTGAGGAACATAAATAACAGAAATACAGCAGAATATAAACCATACAAATACTGAATTATTTAAAGAGGTCTGGGGTTGGATACACAAAGAATTCATTGCTTCAGAAGTGGCTTGTTGTTTCTTTTTGCTCCTAAAGTGTCACATCTTCCACTGAACTACTAAGTGTAAGAACATAAAAGAGGTATTCCTTAAAGTAACAATAAACCATTTATGTATTTATAGTGATCTGCGTCGTGTGGTTGTGTGAGGGAAACACCAAGTTACTCTAGCAATGAATCTGTAAGGAAAACCAATTATGGCTCATTCGCTTCGGAGGAACAAATAATAAACAGTAAATACAGTTCCTCTCATACATCTCAGTGACCCGGAAAGACTGCATTCTTTCTTAAATATTGTGACATACAGAAATGTAAAAGGACAGAATGGGTAAAGCAGATAGTGGGAGAGAGATGGAGGCACAGAAATAAGAGTATGAGATGGCGAGAGTGGAGGGTCAAGACAAATCGAGGCAGACAGCTCGACTGAGTGACATAACCTCCTCTCTAAAGTGCCTGTCTAAAAGCCTGAGACGAAAGCAGAACAAAGATAAAAGAAAAGAAGGCTGATCGACAGACAGCTAAGACAAACTCTGGAAAAGAACAAGAAGGATAAGAAACAGAGAAAGGCAAAAGGGCAGACTGAGATGTATGGATTCATATTTACGTTGCATCTGTGACTCCAGACCCTTGACCAGACCTTGGAATGACAGAGCATGCCTGTTACCAGCAGCTCAACAAAAAGTATACTTTAAACAAATAAAAGCAGGAAGGTGAAGTGAGATAACTGCTGCATTCTTACTTAGGCAGCTGGGTGAAAGCCTGGAAGCCAGCCTTGGAGGCCACCAAGCGTCGAATGGCCTGGAAATGGCTCTCCAGCTCCGCGTTAAGAGCCGGCAGCTCGGCCTCCTGGGATAAAAGAGCCAGGATGGCGTTGTTGATGAGCTTCTCTTTGTTTTCAGAGAACAGACCCTGAAGAGAGAAGAGATAAGAAACAGAGAGCGATAAAGAGGGGAAAATGAGTGTGAATCTTGCTTGGGCAGCTAGATGGACATAAATCACACAGGAACTGAACACACTCACATCTTGGGTTACTGCATGCAGCACTCCACTGTAGGATATGTTGGCGTTGAATCTGAACACTGCATCTGCAAAGTTTCCATCTAAGCAAAGGAAGGAGGGAATAATTAAACAAAAGAATATAATCACCTCAAAGTGAGATTAAGAGGCTACAGCCACACTAGTGGCTCTGTGACACGGTACTTAAACATGTCGTCGCCCCAGTTTGTACCTCATGTACTACCGTTTTATTTTAGTCAGAGAGCTAAGCATCCAGTTTTACAAAAACAAAACAAAAAAACTAAAACAAAAAAAAACAGCTAACCAGGTCATAAAGCCAAATTTGACGCCGTTCTGAAGGCGTTTCCAGAATCCTCAAAAACTTTTCTAACCATTTGGATGAAAAAATCTTCGCTGTGTTGCACAATAAAACACACTTTAAACCATTTCCCAGGTTGCACCTCTTTTTCCTAATCCAAACAACATTGGTAGCTGTAAATGACATGTTTGTTTGCCCAATTTGTACAACGTGAACCAAAACAGTTTAAAAAAAGTTTAATTATCAGTTCTACTGGTATATATGGTTTCTTTCCAATATTTTATATTTTCAGACAAAATAACACATTCATTTGTTGCTTGTGTTTTACAAAAAGAACAATGGCATATGTCATTTCTGGCTACCTGTATTAGGAAGTAAAGACACAACTTGAGAAATGGTCTCACAATTACCACGCTAACATGCTGATGTTTAGCAGGTATTATGTTTACCATCTTAGTTTAGTATGTTAGCATGCTATCATTTCCTAATTAGAACTAAACACAAAGTACAACTGAGGCTGATGGCAATGTCATCAGTATTTGGTCATAAACCAAAGTTTTGGATGAAAAGATAAGGAATCCCTCCTGGGGACCATGAATGATGTACATAATATAATGTCAGTCCATCTAATAGCTGTTGAAATATTTTATTCTGGCCCAAAGTGGTGGACCAACATACCTACCTTGCTATCCCAGAGCCACGCTGATAGCACTACTTTAGTCAAAACACTACTTAAGTGGATACTACTGTCAAAACCACCAAAATTAAAATTAAAATCTACATCTAAACCAACTTGAACGTATGATATAAAATCCAATTCAAGTTCATGAATCTCATGAGATGAAGGGCTTGGACTCACTAGGAGGTGCTGCCAGAAATTTGAGATGCAAACTCTCCACCTCCTCATCCACGGGCATGCTCAGTAGGCCCCATCTTTGCCCTCGCTGCGTGGGGGCCATCTTGACACACACGTCCCTGTTGCCTGATGCACGGACTCCATCGAGTAGGCTGGCTAACAGGGAGTCCCTACAGTCACGCATACAAAACAGATTCAGCTAAATGCATTACAAATGATCTGTGTTATGAAGAACGAGCAGCGAGCACGCAATAACAGGAACGAGTTAAGGCTGTGCAGCAGACACATGCACACAAGCAAATTACTCATCTTGTAAATCAGGTAAACAGTAGAGAAGCATGGCAAATGATACAAACATTTAAAAACGTTCATAAAGAAAGGTGTATGCGTTACGTCTACGTACCTTTCTGTGGAGGAATACTTCCTGATCTGACCTCTGATGAATTCAACTGTAAACACCTGAGGGTTGTCTACATCACAGATGAGAGCAAATACCTGAAGGGAGATGAGACAGAGAAGAGTGAGAAAAAAAAAAGAGGGGGGAAGGAGGAGGGGAGAGTTTACTCATATCACACAGACTCGAGTGCTTTCATCCAAGCTGTTAACTTGCACTGATGCAGTTCATACATAATGAAACAAAGACAGGCAGCTCAATTAACATTTCTCTTCACAGGAGTACAACTAGACAGAACAAAATGGTTTCATGTGAGAACATTTCATCCTAAAAGTTTTATGACTTGGTGTCACTGTAGCTTCCGAGCGCTCACCTCTCCGAAGGGTTTGATGGTGACTATGTTGTATGAAGCTGGGTCTCTCTCCACTAGACATGTCTCTGTCAGGGCCAGTATACGCTTAACAGGCTCCTAAGGAAAGACCGCACAAAGGTAAGTCATAACACTAACAAAACTGATTAAATATATAGTACTTCAAGAAAGAAATAATAAATACAACTTGAGAGCAGTGGTAGGAAATGAAACAGTGGATACTTTTAGATTTACTTGCTAATGACAGCTAATGAAATGTTAAGTCAGTCAGTCAGCCATCTAATTCATCAAAATTATTGGGCATCACAAAGCATCAGTTGATCACCATAACATAATGCATATTTTCCATGGGAACACCAGATCCTGTCAAATAATTTGCTAATTTTCAATATAATGGTATACCACTTAGTTAAAGTGAAAGTCAAAATAACCAGGACATCTGGTTGGTTATTTGGCTTTTTGAAAAATACCAAATATCTTATAGAAAGCCAAATTTAGAGGAATGACTTTCAGAAATGATGCAAATTTAATGATGCATTTTTTGAAATTAGAAACAAAGCTATCAAATACAACATATTTACAATTTCAATAAAAGAGGATGTAAAATATGTTAAATAAAGTCCCACTATATTAGAAGTAAAGCAGAGATGAAAAAGCATTGTGGTACAAATTCTCTTCTGCATCATTATTATGCTAGAACTCACAGAGCAAAGAAAACCAGTGTAAGGTGCAACGATCAAAACCTTCCAATAACTGTATTTAACACATTTAATACCTAAATATGGATAATTTTACAGTATTAAGTGGATAACATTTAATGAAATCTGAAGATGTCTTAGTGTTAAAAATAGTGTCTGATATCAAACAAGCAAATTAAACTGCTGCACATTTTTCAAGTAGACCCCTTAGCAATCTGTTAAGGGAGTCCTGGTGGGTCCCTGGACACAGACACAAACAGGAACAAGGAGAAGCAGAGTGTTCTCACCGAGTGTCGAGGGGTGACCTTCTGCACCACGAACTCGGCCAGTGAAGTGATGCTCTCGTCCGAGCTGTACTTCCCCAACCTGTCTGTCACGAAATCCTCAAAGGTCAGGGCCTCCTTCCTCAGTCGTAGCGTGATACCGATGAAGTTCCCAGCATGCTCTATGGCGCAGCGGATGATGTCATCCCGGTGCTCCGAGGCAAACAGATGCTGAGAAAAAGAGGCAATGGGAAAAGGGAGGGAAAGGAAACGTTCATTTTGTTAAGACAACACATTACAGACACACTGAAGCATACGCACAGACATAAACACACACACACACACACACACAAACTCTATGAATGCATACCAGCCTGCTGAAGCCCCCATAAAGGATGCAGAATCCTCCCTGGTAGTCAGAGACCTCGACGAAGCCCTCTACGTTACGATAGTCGTAGGAACACACCACCCGGTTGGTGTGCGGGTCGATCTGGTCGATGCCGCCCGGTGTCACCTCTAAACTCACAGGCTTCCGTGTGTCACTCCAGTGGTGCTTGTAGCAGTTGTAACGCTGTTCAGCACACGTGTTGTACGACATTCATTTTAGTGTCACCACAGTGGCAAACATACACTCAGATGGATATATTTTTCTTTATAGATCTCAGTACTTACCCTGCCAGTTATCTTTCCCTCTGAGAACTCTGTTCTGAATCTCTGTGAATAGGAAAAATAAAGAATATTTTAACTTATAAATCTAGCTGTTAAATCATACCTGTATAACACTTATGAAGTGTTGTCTTCATTGCAAAATTACAAATACATTTAATTAGTTCTATGGGGAAATTCCCATCCTCATTGCTGTTTCAAAACACCCCAGTATAATGAGTTTATTTCTTCACAGCAACAAACTATCTGCTGATTCACATTTGTGATAAACGCCTACAGCACAGTGAGTCAAAGGGCCTGTGATTTGCAAGCACTGCATTCCCAAACAGTGCATCGTACATTACGTGACTTTGCTGTTATTGTTTATTTTAGACAATACAGCAAAATGTGCAGCTATGACGCAACTAAAAGCATGGATAAGCCACATCAAACACCACTTCTGAGGCCCTCTTAATAAATATGTTTATGAGGTCTGTTTAGTCATTGTGAATGATGGCAGTGAAGTGATGCAGCTGTGAGTGTTTGTCCTCACCAGCGCTTCTGTGAGCAGCTCTGTCCGGTGCTCTGTTGAGAACTTGAGCGTTTCAGACTTCTTGCCGCTCCCTTTGCGGAATGTGAGGTTGAACTCTGTTCCCTGACCTTTTCCTACTGGACCGATGCCACAGATGTCTCCATAAGGCCACTGGTACCATAGACAGCAACAACACAGAGATACAATGTTATTTTTACACCGCACAACCATGATGGTATTTTCTGTTTAGCCATTTTCTTGACTGAGGGGGTTAATGAGTGAGCTTTCATGTCTAATGGGTATTGATTACCACATTGGTCCATGTTCTAATCAGTGTAAAGACATGTTGTTGCATGTTTACCGCAGAACTGAAAGCTTAGCATATTTAAAAGGCTGAGCACAAGCAGTTAAAAATACTGTGTTTCGGCTTTTAGCAAAAGAGCAATGTGCTTCAAATGGATTTTCAATAGTCACATGGATCCAAGAACAGCACATCCCACAAGCAACTGTGAGGCACTGATAGCTACAGCAAAGAAGAACTTCCTGAATGACAGTGGAGTTCCTCTACGACAGGCTGCATACATACTGACCTGATTTGTTACTTCTAGCGTGGTAGGGTTGTAAGTGGTAATGCCATGCGTCCCCACTGAGAAGACTCGCTTGTACCTGGAACACAGAGATGGGATGAGTCAGAAACACAGCCTACCCATCACCAACACCTACAACAGCACGGGCAGTCACATAATATTAGCAGTGAATGTGGGAAAGAGGCTGAATGTGTGGCGGTCTTTCAAACATGTGGGGGTTAGCTGAAGCAAAGCTAACAGAACCGGTTAGCCCTGACAACTCTAAACATCACTCTATTAACTTGCCAAAATATGTCTCATAAATAAAGCTCCATTACATCTGATAGAGGGCAGTATGGTGTGAGAGGAAGGGGTCCATTTGCAACCCCATTGCAGCCCTTTGTAAGCTAAAGATGAGTCAAGGACAGGTGACATCATCGGGGCTCAGATAACTGATGATATCATCCACATACAGGTTTATTATGTCAGTTTCCAGACATTTTTATGAGGCAATGGTTGCGATAAGGCACAAACAGGGTTAAAAGATGATGAAAAAATATTACTAATTGCCACTTTCAAAGCTGCAACAGCCAGACAGTTAGCTGGATTGAAAGCGACTTCTGAATATTTACCTATTAGACCCAGCCATTACTATTCTTTCTATACATCTTCCACATTAGGTCTCTCAGTGAGTTTAAAATGAAATGTCACAGCTTTTCATACATTAACAGTCATGTAATGAGTCACTCTTTGACAGTAAAACAACTAATACTAATTCATTGGAACAGTTATGAGAGTGGGTCTTTCTCACATAGTAGGAAGGAAGTGTGAAATTTTATTTTGCCAATCTTTCTGCATGTTACGCTGAGTGACTGAATGTGTGTGTGTCTGAGGAGGCAGGCATGTATGTGCTTGATCTCTGTGTGGTTTGCCATCGGTTTCATTTGGCATCTTCGCCAAATTCAAAACATTCTGCCTGGTGTTTGATTTGAAAATGGGTCATTTGAGGGTTTGGGTTACGTAAAAAATAAGGTTTGGTGAGGTTTTTAAAATTTGGGGAAAGTTTAAGTTTGAGCAGGGAGTGTGTTAAAGTGCTAAATGTAAGGGTTTATTTGTATCTGGTATACATGTATGTTCATCTATGTACATGTTCCTTTAGCACCTCCATAGCACTATTAGCCCACACTCTGAACATGCTGACTTGGCTCCTTTCTTTTTCTCTTTCTTGCACATCCTCATAAGGCCTGGATAACATTAAGAGGTTTAGCAAAGTTACCAGCTAGTCCTATCAAAAACAAAAGAGTAAAAGGAAGTCAAACTGAGAGGTTACTTCCGCATAATGCATTCGTACTTGTGTACAGAGTACATGACTAACATAAACAGACAAGACAGGCAGCGGCCTGAGGCAAGGCCGAAGTTGAATATAAGGTCCAGGCACAACCCACAGTCAGTCAGTCTCCTTCCCTCTCCACAAATCATACCAATGTGAAGTATTTTTTGTGTACCTTCCTCATCAGAAAGCCTGTACCAATGTATTCATTCTGTTCTAACCATCTCTCCTCACACTGAGGTTTAATTTCTCTGTTTCCATCATCTCGGGCCACAAAGTCTGAAACCACGACTCTGTCCTGATCTCAGGGTGCTGTCTCACTACACAGACTTGACCTTGGTAATAAGTGGCTGGCTTAACTGGGTGTCAGCACAAACCTTGTTAATTATTCATTCTCTGTAGGCTGTATTTTCCCCCCTTAATTCTATCTTAGTACACAGGCAACATCCAACCCTCCCTGGCTGGTGATTGTTTGTAAGACACACACTTTTGCTGTATGCCTCTTCCTCTGTGACAACACAAAATGCTGGATATCAAAGCCAGTCACTTAGTAGATCACATAGTTTGTGTTGTATATGAAGAAGTCACAGTTAGTATCTGTTCAGTTTGTGCGGCTAGCAACCTATTTCTTGCTTTTCCATACATATACTATATTCAATAGTCTATTTGTAAAGATTTAATAGATGCAGAGCACGTCTTTGAACATAATGAAAGCATGCATACCAGCATAAAGATGATCATGAAGAACATTCCTTTGAAAGATAACCAGAAAGACTGCCACAACAGAAGCATGGTGATTACAGTATAAATAGAAATGTGCCTCTCTAGTCAACTCCATAACCAAGTGAGGCAGTGATAAGTGGAGCTTTGTCTATAGACACAGAAGTCAAAGTCACCTGCTAACATACATTAATGCCAGCATAAAGGAAGGTGGGAGGAGTTGGGATTAGTTGTGAACTAAGTGAATTTGGGAGAGTTCATCAGTTTACCACTGTTTTAGCATGTTTTGGCCTATCTACAACAAATCACATGTACTTGATATTGCTGCTGACCATTTTTTAACTCGTGCTGCTGTGGTTCAGATTTCCATTCATACCAAGATATGAAAATTAACTAAGCAGAGACTTGAAACTACCTTGGGGTAGGTAAGCCATCATGGTAAATGCTCTGCTGCTTATATTATTTAGTTTGTTTGACATAAATAAAGAGCAGACATGATTCACATTGATTTTCAAACAGGGCTGGAATAGATGGAAACCAATACCTGCCATGACAGCAGGAAAACATTCACAAAAATCTAAATTGCTCTGGTACAGTATGCCTTGAAAAATGGTCAGTAGTAATGTAATGAATGTGATTTGTACTAAATGGTCCAAAACAGTGCTATGGTCCTTTAAGTCTTCCATAAAGGAAATATGAGGAGAAAAGAGCACACTATAAACAAGCTTTACAGGTACAGTTTACACCACAGATATAGTTTGTGATAAGTAACAGGTTACTCTTTGTTCAGTAGTACTGTACAGCATCTCTTTGGCGCTTTTTCTTCCACTTCCAGAGTTTCATAATGTATCACATTAAGCAACTTCCTGTGTCTGACTAAACCCTCTTAACAACTGTTTTTCCCTCTTTAAACAAGATTTCTCACAAAAAAGCCTGAGCTCAAGATTTGTTTGACTACATTAAAAGCTAGGACAACACTACATAATCCTCTATACAGGACTCAACAAACACTAGATTGCAGAGATGCAAAGAGTGGTGGAAGGAGAGCTGCAATGATGGGAACAACTGAAAACCTTGATATATAATTAAAACAAGGTATAAAAGATAGTTACAGCACATCGTATATACTGGCATGTAAAATGGCTAGTGAAAAATATGGCTTGAGCATCTCTAGCAGCTAATCTTCTTTATTGTTTGAGGAACAACATACAGAAGCATGAAGGCATTCAAAGAAGATTCAAAGGAGATTGTGATTTGCATCTTCATGCTCTGAAAAAGTGTAGAGAAGTGCTGTGCTTAAAAAGGAAAACCCTTAAATGACAGAAAACTCAGACTCCATTTGAGTTTAAAAAAATCATGCAAATTCCCTTCATTAGGACGACACACACGGACAAATCTAATATACTCTACAAGCTAGAGTCACAAGACTTGAATTAAACATGATCATGAGCACAGAGAGATGGACAAATGGGTAACGTAAGATAGGGTAAACTACAAAGCAACACCGCACATCATCATGGGTTTTCAAATTTCCCTTCAACAGATGACCGATATTCTCCCTGTGTCCGGACCAACCTGCCATATAGGCCACTTACGACTACATGAACGGGTTGAGGCCTGATCTTTGTACATGCATTTTAATTAAAGTTAAACTGGACCTTTTTATATCAGCACTTGAAATAAGCATTCAGAGTGAAATGTCCTTTACGCAGGTATAGTCCATGGAGAAGTTGGCACATCAAGTGATGCTGAAAACTGTCTAACATACTCACAATTCACGACAAGTACTTTTTATATATGGGCGCAGGGGCACGCTAATCACAGATGAGTCTTTTGGGAACATGTTCTGTATTCACAGTGAAGAGCTGTGCTCCTCTCATCTGTGGCACAGTAACTGTTTAATTCTGAGGTGATCATGTGGCTACCTGAAACAGTTTCCTCTATCTGAAGCCATGGTTAATTCAACTATTAGGCAAAACCAGGTACATTTTACTTTGGCTAACAGGTGTGTTTTCTTAGTGTGCCTCTCTGGCAGAAAATTACAGTTTGAATGCTATGTTTTTATCTAAGGCAAAATTGGTTGGTAAAAATCAAACTGGATAATTAGTTTTCATGATTTACAACCCAGTGAAGACAAAAATAGCCCACAGTATCTGAGGTTGGTATGACGCAAGATGAAAGAAGATATTCTGACATAACACCTTCTCTTTCTCTTTCTGTTGGCCTATTAAGCTCTTTTCATACAGCAGATGGGCAGGTGACGCATCTACTGATTTTTCATTTGACCCCATTCATATGAGACTGCTGTCCAAAGTTAATCTCTGGCTGCCAGCATTCGTACACTTACGTCTGCAACTGCAGTTACACTTCACTGATAAACCACAGAATTACATTACACAAGAACCAAATAAAGTTTCATTTTCCTTTCTCTCTGCTAACTCGCTCTCTCATGGTTGTCCACTTACTCATATTGTTCTGGGCGTTCAGTTCAATGACCTTCAAACGTTAATATCGATAAATGAAGTTTCCATCCCTGATGGAGATGCCTGTTCGCCAGAGCCGGGCAATGTGCGACCCACGTTCAACCCAGGTCAGGAGGAGGGTCACAGAACAAGGTCAGCTGACGTATCGACCCATTCAGAACAACCATCGACGAGGGTTTAAACTGCGCCACTGTGTCGTTCTGAATGGTGCATAGTCTCCACTGTCCACCATACATACATCAACACTCGTCTCTGACGGACACTTCAGGAAGTATTAGCAGGATGAAGCTCTGATGATGGCTAATGCTCTGCAGCCCTGCTTAAGTTACCCAAGTCAAAGGCAGACCTTAATGGGACCAAGCCATTTAGAAAGCAGGTAGTGGTAATGTGATCCCACTGGCTCACTGCTCGTCCATCCTTTGGCTTTGAGGGCCACCAAGTATCTACATCATGTGTACATGAGTGCACAGACACTTTCTTCCTGTTCTAAGAAAATTCAGAAAAAAGGTTGCTTTAGGAAAGAAAAATGGTAAAAATCAAACTTGTCCTATACAAAAAATACGAACCTTGTAATCTTTAAAAGGAAGATAGTACACATGAAAGAAGGCACATTTACCTAATCTGAAATGCTGTTGAACGTCTAACACTGAGTGTATCTAGTGACAATTAGCAACTGTACCAAAATATCACTGTACTGTACTGTGATAAGGATGTTGTCTTATCCCTAGTTTAGATGTAATATACAGTGTTTAAAACAAACACTTTAATCTATTTACTACCACACGTGGAAACCTACTGTACCTTTTATATAGGTACATGGACGTCATCTTGCTTAAGACTAGTCCAGTGCTGTGTTCACCGCCAGTATCTTTGTGTTACATTTCATAAGACAGTGCATATCTACAGTATGCTGATCAGTGACTGCTGACAGTGGTCTGCAGACCTCGTATCCGTGGCTAAGATAAGGAAGTCGACACAATGGAAGCACTGAGTCAGGATTTCAGGATTTTCCGAAACTACCTTCACATGGTGATGAAGGGAAGGGTTTAGGTTAATGTTGCCTTGTAAACCAACACAAAGAACATGTGGAATAGACAATGCCACCACCAGCCCATGAAATCCTATCGGTTGGATTAAAAAATAAGTTGTGGGTCTTACTTTCCCCTCCAGGAGTGTTTGGTGGTGTAGAAACAGGCCAGGTCTTTGTTGTCTTTGACGACATTCATCTTTTCACAGGACCTACAAAACAGAAGAAAAGTTATTATGACTAGGATCAAAAAGAAAAGCCCTTCTACATTTTCCACACAGAAAAAGGGTCCAGAAAATAAATAGGTGGAAGATCTTCATTTGATCATTACTCGAGGGAAGGTGCTATATTTTTAGTTACACAGCAGAAGGGAAGAATGAAAACCAATGGCTCTCCATGTCTCAGTTAATGTCAGCTCTATAAGAAGTCACCAAATAACCTGCACCTTTACAAGTCATTACCACATCAAGTTTATGTAACACACATTCCAATATACTGCCACACACACTTCACACAGTCATTCGACATTTTGCAGCTCGAATGGAGAGACTCCCACCGGACATTCCCTCGGCTACAGGACTAATTCAATGTAAACAGTGATTATCCAACAACAGAAAGTTGTCCATCACTCCATGACTGAATTATTCTTCACTGTCATTACCTCTGCTATGAGCCATAGCATCAGTGCAGCTGGTAGCACGTGGCTTATTAATATCCTCACTCTCTCCTTCATGCGTTTTCACAGGCTCCCTTTGAAAAGAGGCATACTAAAAAGAACCACTGGGATACATACAAACTGCTCAGCAAAACAGAGAGGAAGTAAAGGTCTTTCATTCCAGCCCGATATCATAGGCTCAAAAACAACACAACAGTGCACCAGCTGGGCATGTGTCAATAAAGTCTGGAGCAAAGCCAGTGTGGCCTATTGATCGCTTTAGATAAACAGGGGTAAGGCTATGTGTCTTAGTGTTGGCACAGTGCCTGATTTGAATGAAAAAACCTCATAATTTAACTTTAAGACAGCTAGATGCTCTCAAACCTGGATAATAGATAACTAGAATCTACGTTATTTTTACAAAATCCAAAGAGTTTACTTATCCAACTAGAACAAAACGCAAAGCATTGGCAGGATGGTTAAGAGTGATACAACAAATTAAAGATAAAGGCATCAAAGACAAACCAGTCAACAGAACAGAACAGAGCAAATGGAGGGAATAACTGTCTCCCCTATCCTTAGTGCAGTAATTTGCTGGCGGCTGCACTGTGACAAGGGGAACCTGTGTCAGCACTCTGCCAGGATCCTGGAAAAAATCTGACTCCAGTTTTCCTTCCTCTCCGTTTCAGTGTGCAACTGAAGCAGGGAGCAGCAAAATAGCCACAAATGATGGAATCCACTATTCACCAAGGGGACAACTGTCTGGTTTTCAAAGAGGGCAGGATGCAAATACACGCTACTTTCAGGTGCTGCAACACTGGACAACGAGGACCTTTTAAAATTTTTCCAGTTTCGGCATCTCAATAATTGATGCCTGTGCTGGAGAAACAAAGGTGCAAGGAACAGTCGAGAGCCATGTTTTGCATCAACAGTTTTTTTTTCTCATTCATGGAGCTGCATAATGAATCTAATCCAAAGCAGGGGGCTGATGGAATGCACAATAGGAGATGTTAGCAGCAAGCAGTGCACAGCGTGCTCTTTGCTGCTGCAGAGGGCAGCGCAGTTTTTATTATATTACTGTGATGAGTGTTAAAAAAAAAAAAAGAGACCAAGGCTGATTCCAGGATTGGGTCATGTGATTACCCCTCCCAGCTCTTCCTGCCTGTATGCAGATCAATAGCAAATTATTCATGGCCTATCCATAGCCTGTGACAGAGTTTAGCAAAAAAAACAAAAAGAAGAAAAAAGTAAACCAGAGAACAGTGAAGTGAATATAAATGGAACCAGGCCCAAGGCAAAGCACACAACATTTACATGATAACTTGTTCCAGACAGGTCTCACATTTCAGAAACTTTAACAAACATCGTTGCCATTATGTGGATAGCTGTGACAGTCAGTACAATCCCATAGTGTCTACTGGCGCTTGCTTCAACCAAGTAGCACTGCTAATAGGATTGTATCAAACCTCTAAATGGGACCTATCTGAAGGGAGGTACCGCCTAACTAGACTATAGCCACAGGTTATAAGTGTCATGACAATTAACGCATAACACTGTGCAAACAGCTCTTTTGCTCTGCCCATTTGTTTGTCTGAAGTCTGTTTTTTACCCCGTTTCCCACAGATGTGGGAGAAAAGTTGGATCACCCCTTTTTCCTTTTGAAAAGTATAAAGAATATGAAAACTGCTTCGGCATCAGTGCGAGTACAAGGGTCAAACTATCATGTGCCAATACATCATTATATGGCCCTAACCATTTTTTGTTTTTTTACATCTCCAGTTACAGTTATGTTGAATATCAAGCTATTTACCATACCTGAACTGACAGCACAATAAAAGTAAGGTAAGACGAGACAAAGCAGAGCACTGGCCACTAAAACATCTGGATCTTCAGAATCACAAATTTGATCAAATATTTCCTTGACGCAGCCACAAACATAACATGAATATCATGCTGGTTTCTGCAATGTGGTTTTCTTCTCACATGTTGCAACGTCCTCCCTTTACTGGCAAATTAAATGAAGCAATCTCTCTGCCAACACGGGAACTTGCTCTACTTCATCTCATGCGGTTCTCCGAGGATTGCACGAACCACCTGCTTGCAGAATACAGTAAACGTGCCGGGGTCTACATACGTGACTAAGACGCACAAAGACAGAAGTTGCACGAAATGCGCCAAAGCGGCTGTTCTCAAGTCCACCCGAGGGTGCGCGTCGGCTCCCGATCCGTCAAGTAAACCCACGGCGGGCAGCGTTGACGTTACCTGGACAAACTCTGCTTCATCGCAGCGGGCCTTCGCGGTTAACCGTCTGGCCAAGGACGAGCGCGACAGCTCCGTTTGTGAGACGCTGACACTGCCGCTCCACCTAATTAGGGACGGCAAATAGCCCAGGCACGTTTGCTACCAGCGTCTGTTTGCCAAATGCAGGAAAAAAGGGGCTGTGGCAGGCTGATGTTGGGTTAGCCACGGAGCTAGCGGCTTGAAGAATGTGGCAGGTGGTGCCGAGGGCATTTACCTTTAAAACCGCTAACGGGCGTTATTCGTAGCCGTCCCTCGGCCCCCCACCCTCCTCTGAGTGCGGCCGGTGCTTCTCAGTTTTCCCACTATGATGCTGAAGGTGCTCAGTTGCGGCGTATTTCCCCCCCAACAGGGTTCAGGACGGTGCCATATTCCTGATACCAAAAGTGTGCTGCTGCGCATGCGCGAGGCCTGTCTGTCATGCGGGTGTCAGCTGATTGGTTTGTCGGGACGCGGAATAATCGAGATACCTGACCCGGGATCAGTTATTCGTAATTTTTCTTCAGTTTTTGTATTGATACGTACAGCCGAAACTGACCTCGGAACAGTTTTATTGTGCGGGGCTACTGCTGACTGGGTTTAATAGTAGAAACCTCAGTTTCTGTTTGGGCTCATTTGAAAGGAGTGAATAAACGACAGTTTGAAAACTAGACAGACTTCACTGAATATATTTCCCATGCACCAAATAGGCAAATATGATAGTGATAATAATCTGATTTTGACAGTCAGCTTGTATTTTATTTCTGTATTTCCACATTTACATCTCTCTACATATTTTGCTTCTCGATATCTTATAGGAGATTGAAAGAACATTCAGCCTGTTAATTGTTTTGTTTTGCAGGTTTCAAGGTAACAGTAGGCTGCTTAAAGTAAAACGATGCACCCGGGGAAAGAAGGATTATTGTGCCCTCTAGGGACACTGTTCCAAAAATGCAGCAATATCTCTAGTCAGGGTAAAGTTCAGCCAGTCTACAGTATTTGTCAAGTTTAGCACCATTAGGCCTAAAATGAACTAGCCACACATACACACATGCATACGCAGGCACAAATTTTTGCTATCAAAGTTGCAAAAAGTGATTTAAAAGTCATCAAAGTCATTAACTTATAAACACCATCCCCTTTGCTAAATGTATTTCCTGAGGTTCACCATTTACAGTAATATGTGTCAAATATAGATGGTTGGCTCTGTAAAAACTGAGTTAGATAGCAACAGAGAGCCTGAGACCCGCAAAAAAACGAGTACACACAACTTTAAGTAAATATTACACTACAACAGTTTACTTAACATCCATCTATCACCTGCTTGTTTGTATAATCCCCAAATTTTCTATTGTGATGCTTTTGTTTTATTGTTTATTATATATTACAGTTTCGTACACTTATTATTAATATTTTCTTTGCATACTTTTGCTCTTGCAATGACCCACTTTCTTCTATAATTTAATTTCTTTGACAGTTTGCTAAAGTAGTTTGTAGAGCTGCAGATATGACATCAACATCCACTAATTTTGGCTCTGCCACAAGAGCTAAAATACATGTAAATGATATAAAGTAACCGCCATGGTCTAACTCACCGCTGTAGAACAGCAGCACCAACATATGGGACTCTCACAAAAACTGAGAAGAGTAATCTATGACTTGTAACCCTTCAGAATATGGTTTTAATCTACTGATGTCTAGTCCCTGTTTCAAATTGTAAGTGACTCACCGCGATTGAAGGTAAAGGGGAAACATCTTGGCCTCTGTGACTGACTGATGTTGCACAGAGAACTTGAGCGGGGCAGCACAGAGTGGTCACGTTATGAGGCATCTGATTAGGTGACCAACCATGCGCTGCCCGTTAGTCTAATTCAGTTACAGCTAGAGAGACATGAGGAAAAAAAGTTCCCTTCTTTTTTCTTAGAAACCTCCTTGACAAAATGGATAGTGATGTCCGTAGGCTTCAGTGACACAGGATAAGGAGACAAGTTTTTATTTGGCTCACATGGAGTCAAATGAGTTTAACTGATGGAGAAGCAGCCATGTTGACTCCCATCAGTTAATCATTTGAAATATGTATTAAAAGAATACTAATAGCTGGGTAATTGCAGTGCAAAAATGCAAATGAAAACACTGCAATTGTTCAAGGCATTATCTGCCATTAGGGATTCAGAGAGATATGAATGCCACATGATCAGCAATGAAAAGTGTTACTTAATATAACAACCAGTGTGTGGAGGAGGAAAAACACAGCACAAAATGAAAACAAACTTTCTTTACTGCTCTTGGAATAATAATAATAATGCCATAGTAAATGTACAGTAAGGGTTATCTGGTTTAATAAGTGGTAAGTAAGTAAATCTAAATTTAAAATGGACAAATCTTACAGTAAATACATGTAAATAATATAAAGTAACCGCCATGGTCTAACTCACCGCTGTAGAACAGCAGCACCAACATATGGGACTCTCACAAAAACTGAGAAGAGTAATCTATGACTTGTAACCCTTCAGAATATGGTTTTAATCTACTGATGTCTAGTCCCTGTTTACAGACTAAACGTCAGTACAATGTAAAAATCAAGTCTAAACTCACTCAGTAACTAGTGATGGGACAAGTGGCTCAAGCAGTTCAATCAGTGTATAGCACAACAAGATTTCATGGTCTGTGTAGTAAAGTGCAGTAAATGAAACTTCTTTTCTAACTCTATACTGCCATCTACTGCTGCATACTATCCATGGAAGTAAGCCTAATTGCCAGATAAGGGGCACAGTATTGCCTACATGCTGTGCATTTAATTCAATTCAGTACGCATAACTTGTAAGTTACATTCTTGAGAATGACCCGGTGGTCAACATGCTTTGACAAAAAATAAATATATATATATATGTATTTATTTTAAAGAATTCGCCATTTCGGAATGACGGTGCACAAAAACAAAATTACGCCTTTTGACGATTTTCATTGCATACAATTTTGTTAATATGATAGTAACCATTAAATGTCAATATGTATGCGCATTAAATGTGGCTATTATGCTGCATTATTTATTTATTTAAATGTATTTAATGTTTATTTGTATAGGGGCAAGTATGTAGACACACCACAGCATTTATAGCCTAAGCTAATTTGCAATGCCCGTCCCTAGATGGGCCTTTAAAATACCAATTATTATATTATACTATCAATAAAACATTAATGCTGGATATCTTTAGTAACGATGACCGCACCACTTCTTGGTCCATGATGTACGTAGCGCCGTTGAACGCACCTCAGGTAACCAAGGTAATGACGCTATTCTCCGTTACCAAGGTATTCTCGAGGCAAACACTAGCTGCACAGCTAGGCTAGCCAATCTGCCAGATAATCTTACAGCTATGATATAACCCCCGTTTAGCTTCAAGTGTAAAAGAGTTTACTAGAATAATCGACTCCAACAGCCTTTAGCGAGTTTAGCTTCTAGCCAGTTCGCTGCGTGGCCTAAGTTAGAGGCTGAAACACCCGTTTTTTTTTCGGATCAACTCGGTCTACGAGCTAGCTTCCTTAGTAATATTAACGTCCACAGCCGCCATGGTAAGTAGCTGCTATCATTTGTAGTTTGCGGATTGCCAGGCCACCTGTTTGCTTTTAGAAGTTATCATACTAGTCTTATTCGAAGACGAGTAGACAGTTAGCAAGCATCCACACCCAGACAGCACGTTGTAAATGTAAATGTAAATAGGCCCTGTCACATATTAGCAGGGGGAAATCCTCTTCAAGATAGCTCATCGGCTAGTCGTGGTTTATGTTAAAGCCTCTCTCTATCTCCCTCTGTCCATCTTTCATCTTTGGCGACAATAATCGTGCTAGTTTCTCCCTTCTCGTCTCCGTGTAGGCTGAATTTGGGTTTAATGAACACCATCAGATTGAAGTCGTCAATTACATGCGATTTGCACGTTCAAAGAGGGTCCTGAGACTGAAGACTATCGACTCGTGCTTTGAAGAACTCAAAGATAGCAGGTGACTTGTCATACTTAAGTTTTTGATATCATTGTTTGTATGTAAATTCAACTTTAATTCACTCAAGACTCGTGTGCTATAGAAGGAACATGTACTGTATAACACAATTAAGTGCTTTTTAGTTTTTAGAGGATCTTTAACGTGTGTTTGTGTGTGTGTGCATGTATGTTTCTCTCTGAAGACTGGTGGACGAAACCTTCACAGTGGATGAGGTGAGGGACATGCTGGACGGGCTGCAGGCGGTGGTGCGTGGGGAGGTGGAGATGGAGCTCATCAACACAGCCCACACCAATGTGCTGCTGCTCAGGCAGCTCTTCTCCCAGGCTGAGAAGTTTTACCTTCGACTGCAGAGTGATATCTCAGAGCTGGAGAACAGGTGAGCAGTGAGGAAAGAAGAAGATTCAGGCTTCCTGATAACTGTTGAGTTAACAGACTAAAAACACCCAGCAAACATTTGACGAAAGGTGACATAGTCAGGTTTGCTCCTGCAGGAGTACAAAATGTTCTTATTCAGATATTATGGACTATACACCGCCTCTAAAGTCCTGCAAGATAATGTTTTTATTTAGTGTGCACAAATTTTTATCTACTTCAAGTTATGATGGTGTGCACACAAGATATGGATCTTTTATGCACAGAAAAATCATATCTCTGATCTTTGGGGGCTCTGATGCAATGGCAATAATTCACAATAAAATTAGCTGTAAAAGAATTTTCAAATTAAAATGATTTAAAATAACGTGGCAGTTCAAGGTCAAGCAGAGGGCCACACCACAGTGAGAAGTGAGCTAGGCCTCTAAACATGCAATACACCTTCATGTTCATGAAAAAAACTCATCCACTTTGTACCACTTCCTCCTCTGCTGTTTAGGATCAGATCTCTTGCATGTTACATTATATGCCACGCAAAAAGGTCATTGCCAAGCCACATGCTCACATACCCTTATTTAACCCCTTTTTCCATCACAGTGATTTCCTTTTTGCAGTAACGTTCAGTTAGCCTGAAAACCACAACTTCTGTCACCATCTCACTATATTTTAATGTCAGTTCACCCAAATGACAAAAACTCATATTTTGAGACTTCGGCCACCCGCCCAGTACAATAGAGGTGAGTAGGGTGGTGAATGTTAATGAATCTCAAAGCAGTAGAAAACTGAATTTAAAGAATGTAACGGCAGTGTGTCAACCCAGAAATGTCCCTGTTTGTCGGGATAATTTGCAGACCTCACTACAGATTGTTAGTATCTGTAGTTGTTGAAGTTTTTTCTACCTTCGTAAGGAAACCGTTCTTAATGAGTAACAAGGACATTGTTTGTACAAAGGTGCTTTTGAGTTTTTGAATTTTTCACATGAAATTTTAGGTTTCTTTTGGCCTCTCAAAAAATCGAATTAAAGAAGTCTCTGCAGCAGATATCTCAAAGCTTTTCCAATAAAAAGTAAAACTTTATGCATTGCTAGTTACCTCTAGGGATAAATGTCTTGTAATTTGGGTGAACTAACTTTAATCCTTAAACTTGGCAAAATTAAATTAGCAATTTCAATTTGACTTATTGTTACACATTTACAATGATTAAAAAAATCTACTAATGTTTCATTTAATTAAGTTAAAGTTTTTTTTTACTGTCAGTGATTATTAGCAGCTCATGTTATGCTTATGAGTGCTACTTTTGAAGTGGTGAAGTCGCACGAAGTTTGTGGCCATGTGTGATAATATTAAGTCTATACAGTTAAACAGAATGACCTTAAAGTCTTTTCTTGCTGTTGTTACCAAGCAAGGATGCCAAGAGAACCTTGGAGTGTTTATATCATATTACAAGCCTGAACATAGAGCAATGCAGGCATGTACATATGATACCAGTAATAAAGATAAATCACATTTGAACTGTTGTCAGAATATACTCTACACTACTCTTGACATTTTAGCAAAGGATGAATTATGGCTTTTTGGCACAAATATAGTCAGGTCGTAGCGCATAGAGGTTGTTGTATAGATGAACAATAATTCACAGGATACAGAAAATCAATGGCAGTTGTTCAAATTGTTTGCTTCGATACACAAATTTGAATGTCAAACTAAAGCCCAAAGCATATGTCATCTTGTTCCTCTTTTTGCCAGTGAGATGGAGGAAGCAGGGCTTTTCCATGTTCACTACCTTCACATTATCTGATCTGATCTTCAGTATCGGTAAAATACAGCAAAAGTTTATAGAATTCACACTTCTGCAGCTGACTGGACTTGACATGTTATGAACTAATGCTGTTGGCCAGTGTGATCATTGTAAAGCTCCACAGTACGTGTACACAGGTTTGAATGTACCTCTGATATATTCAGGTGAACTTCATGTAACATCTGACCTCTGTAACCTTTCACCTTGTTAAAACCTTGAGCATGTTTTGGAAATGTTCTTTTGTTGTAATATGCACATGGTGGGTGGATAAACAAGCCCTAAAGGTTGTTTTGTTTCTCACAGGGCCCTACGTGACTGATATGGTATCTAAAGCAGGGAATACGCCCCATGTCACTGTCTACGTGTGTTCAGCTGCTTTTTAAAAACCACATTTAAGCTTTTCAGAAAGCTGTTCTCCTCACCACAAGCACATATCTTATATCATAAGTTCTAAACTGCCATCAAGAATAAGGGTGTTTATTTTCCTTGACAAATATACATAACCGCCAAATAGTGGATTATTGTGTGTCAAAAAAACATAAACATAAACTTTGTGGTGGCAAGGTGACAGTTGTGGGAGGAGATAGGACAGATTATCAGTTCAGTTTCACTCTATTCAGAGTTGTTCACAAAATATTGACATTAACTTGACATATTTTGTATTTTATAGAAAGATTATAGAAAGGTTATTCTGTCATCCAATTCTTTGTTCTTCTCTACCCGTATAGGGAGCTGTTAGAACAAGTGGCTGAATTTGAGAAAACTGACTTTAAAACCACAGATAAGGTGAGTGTAATGTGTAGCTCTGTCAAATGTAGACTTCAAACATCACCATCAATGCAGTTGTCATTAATCATGTGTTCAAAAGATATTTACACCCACATGGAATTCAGTAACTAGAGAGCACTGCAGCATTCCTTTGCATTTTAAGTAGTTTTATATGTCATGCTGTATGCCCTTCGCACGTAGCCATGCGGTTCAGAAGTCACACATCACTGAGACTGACATGTGGTTTTACAATGCACAGTTAAAGAAAAACAAATCAACTTTGTAATGCAATCCTCCTCTCTTTAATGCGTTCGGCTATTCACACCTTACTCAAAATCTTGACACTAGTCATCTTCACATTTCTAAGAAAAGCAAGACTAGACAGATAAAACAATTGTGTTACTGTTAGCTCTCATGTACGGTAATAGCAAGGTATAGTCAACATGTTTTAGACTAAGAAAAAAGAGCTGTTCTGTCATTGTTCCAGTTGTAAAGTGTTTACTTTATTCCCAGATAAACCAGGAAACAAGCAAACCCAAGCTAGCACCACTGAACGAAGGTGGGGTGTCTGAACTTCTTAACAAGGTAAAGAAATAAATTGCATGAATTACATATACAGATAAATTGTAGAAAGTTGCACCTCATTATCATGTTTATACACTCCTTCACACCTATCTTAAATATTTCTTCAGGAGATAGCGAGACTACAGGAGGAAAATGATAAACTGAAAGCCAGGCTGCGGACTTTAGAATCCCAGGTATGACAACTAGCCATTCATTTTTTAAACACACAGCATCTTTTCTTATAATTCATCCACTAGTTTATGTTGTTAACTCTGATTAATTCTTTTAGGCAATGAGTGCACTAGATGAGAAAACCAAGGCAGAGAGAGCTCTGAAGGACCTTCAGAAGGTGCAAGGTGAACAGCAGGTACTGTTTGGAGTTTGGCTTGCAAGTAGCATCATCTTCTTTTGTGACATTTTGAGTTTGCTTTTCATTTTACTACTTTTATTTTTTTTTTATTGCATCTGGACATTTGCTGTCATTTGGTTTTATCTGCTAACTTGGACCTCAAATGGTATGTATCCCGCTGACCACAGTGTTGCTTTTGTCTGTCAGTGTGTATAGGAACAGGTCATAGATTCTGTAGTGTAAAGATGTAATAGCAATCATTGCCATTCATTCCATCTGAACTTGTATGTTGTTTCTTTCCCCTTCAAGCTGGCTGCTCAATCCCAGGAGATCAGCAGCCTCGAGGACACAGTGGCAGCCCTGAGGGAGGACTATGAAAGGTCTCTTAGTACCAACGCTGTCTCCCAGAAGGATCTGCAGGAGAACCTGATCTCTGCCAAACACGACCTTCTGCGAGTGCAGGAGCAGCTGTCCTTGGCAGAGAAGGTACGTCACTGTGGTCTACCTGCAGCTGACAGTAACAAGCATCTGAAGTTAACACCCACCACTTGCTATACTGCCTGGTTATTGTTGAGTTACTGAGGCAGTTGGTATGGGTGCATTCAGCTTCTGTGCAGTTACTTTCATGTGTTTATGTATGTGTATGTGTATGTGTGGTGTGCAGGAGTTGGAGAAGAAGTTCCAGCAAACTGCGGCCTACCGCAACATGAAGGAGATCCTGACCAAGAAGAATGAGCAGATCAAAGAAATTAGAAAACGATTGCAGAGGTGAGTGTTCATCTTCAAGAACAAAACAATGCAAATGTCATCAAGTCCCTCCAGAGTGTTCTTTTCTGTATAAAACACGATCAACAAATTGGAAACTCTACAAGAAAAACACTGGCATGGCCCTTTTAAGTTGAACATTTTTTTGTTCTTTTTTTTAACTTGTAAAAATAGCTTTCTTACAAAGACACTTGTCTAATTTCAGATTTGTATTGCTTCTCTGTTTCAGATATGAGCCCAATGAATGAATTCGACCCAAGACAGCTGGTTAAACAGGTGTCCAGAGTGTAAGACACGACCAAAATGTATGATGGTTTGGACAAGAAACCATCAGCTCTGTACTGCTGTAAGACGAGAGAGACAGAAAAAAGCATTTCCACGAGGAATTGTTTATTCATGCATTATCTGGCATCTTCAGTAGTTATTGGCTTTAGTAAAGAGTGGGAGCGGGGAGGTTGACAGTACACACAACAGAACACGCAAATGAAGTAGTGACAAATGATAGCCTTCTTCAGCTGTGCTTTTTTTCTACGTCTCAATTTGGAGCTCACGTACAGTAGCTAGCAGACTTCCCTCAGTGCTCTATGCAATTACTATCATGTCCCTGTTTGAAGAGGCCTTGTCCGTGTGCTGAATTGGACAGATACGCACTGTCTGCCTGAAGCTTTGCAGTCTTATCTATCTGATGGTTATAGGTATTATTTAGCTTTCTAGCATTGGGTAATTAATTATTGATATTTTGTTGATCAGTCTTAATTTTAGCAGCTCCCTTTTGTAGTCAGAATTCAAACATTATTGAGCTAGACCCAGAGTTTCAAGCAAACCCCAAGCCTGTTTTTTATTAATAGTGAACAGCTTCAAAGTAATGTTCCCTGACCCCGCTTTGATTTGTTACCTAAACGTTTAATAGCATTTCACACAAAACATATTTCCAATGATCTGACATTCTGTGAAAGTCTGATCATCGAAAATATACCAAATTTCTTGCATTCATTTTTTCTGCTCTTGAATATTGACTGACATGGATAGTGATCTAGAATGATTTCCCTACTTCCCTACACAAAGGGCATAGAATATTTTTGTCTGGAATCTTTAACTGTGTACTGTGTATATACATGATGTTCATGAAGTAATGCTCTTGTAGAGTATGATACATCTACCCGTATTACACTAGATGTGCATTTGTTTGTATTGTGCAAAGTATGGGGTAATTAAAGCTGTTACCAAATAAATGCGTAGTCATTTTTAGTGAGTTAAGTCATCATATTGTTTTTAATTTTTCACTTTGAGTTTAGGGTATATTTAATCATCTAAACATCAAGTGAATTCACTGAAGATTAAAAAAAATGGCATTCGGACCTATGATTTTATTTTAATATTTGAGCTGTGCTATATGTTCTGGCCGTATGAAAGTATCAGACAGTAAATATGTCCCGAAAACATGTCCAGGGTGTCGCCCTCCTCTGGCCCACTGTATGCTGTGAAAGGCTTTAGGGTGTTGTGACATCGATAAACAATAAGAAAGTGGAAGAATTACAAGGACATATGAATTATGATAGATTTCGGACTGAATAAACATCACTGTGCTTGGAACTGAGTAGTTCAACAAGGGGGCGCCATACTGCAATAATGCACAGATTACTACATGCCTCTATTCATATACCATGAAAGGTTGTACACTTAAATTACATGGGAATGTACAGTATGATCTCATTTTCACCACAGTTAGTGCAGCTATCATCATGGTATCTTTATTGGTCCTGTATAACTTAATTCTGAATCAGACAGATTGGCCAATCTAGTAAAATAAGACAAAACGTTTCCCCAGTTTTTGTACTGATTAAACATGAAACCAGAAAGAGACACTAATCACTTAATCTGGCTTCTTCAACTGCCTCACTTGTCTAGAAAAAGACACGTGATACATCATAGTTTTTGCCTTGTAGATTGAGATAGTGGCAGAGTAAGAAACAAAGTGATCAGTCAGTCAACCGTCAACCCCCTGTTGTTTTCAGTGAAACTCTTCAAGCCACAGTCTGTCCTGACATAAACCTGTGTTTGTGTTTTTTGCATCATGTGCAGGAGTTGTATGCATGGTGTACTTTTCTTCCTATAGGTGCAGAGAAAAGAGGCGGAGGAAAAGGGCACTAATGAAAAAACACATGAGGTAGTCATACAACATTAAAAACAATATTTTTTAAAACCTTTTTTGCGCTAATGTCAAAACATAAGAGGTGAAAGGTGATACGTGTCTTATCCACCTGTTTATTCCTATACCTATATAAAGATTAGAAAAAATATATATTGTGTTGCATTTGTGTGCTTTGTGTATGAATTCACACTTGCGTGCGTGCATCTGTTTTCTATTAGTAGCACCTGAAAAGTAACTGTCATGGGAACACTGCTGGTAATTTCAGATAGGATGCAAATGCTGAACAGTTGTCTATCCATGCATGAAATAAATCACAGCAAGCAGGTACACAGGAAGTGGTGACTAGTTTCTCTCAGTACCAAACTCAATCTCGCACTGCTGAGAGCAGCGACAGTGACAGTACTTTCCCACAATATGGGGCAATAGTTAATATACCGTATGTTAGAGTGGTGCACCCATTCACAGTAGCTTCCTGCTCACTGACATGGCATCAAAGGGGTTTTCTCAGTTTCACTGGCAAGACAAAAGCTTCTGTTGTTTGGTTCTTCTCCAGAATCATCAAGCAGACTTTTACTTGAGAAATAACGCACATTTCAAGAATTTCCGAATATAAGGTGATGTCCAGAGTGCTGTTTGATGTTTAAAAACAATGACGGTGTGAATTTTAGAAGAACAACAGATAGCTTTAACTGTTCAGTCCTTTATTACAAATGCAGATTGTGTGGCCAAAAAGCTACTGTCCTCTTGGGTTTGAAAATATCCCTCAATATCAGTATCACACGGCTATATAACAAAAGCAAAGACAGACTATACAGCATGTGGTATGTTTACTTATTTACTTAAAGTAAGATCATGTAACTTTTGAAAGAAGAAATAACACTTCCCCTTACAAATGAAACATTGAATTCATGAGCAATATAGTCTTGCTCAAATCAGTGCACTCAATGGTTTTGCTGCTAATGTTAGCACAGTTTTGATATATTTAGCTGTATAATGGACTTGATGACTCTTCTCTACCTGTGCTATTGTTACTCTATGTTTTACTATTTACCACTATTGCAGAATTGTCAATTGAGCCCACTGCGGCTGCTGTTCATCCAAAGTTACATGGTCTCACTTTAAAAAGCAAGTTTATTCGCAAAGCCCCAATATCACATACATGTTTCAAAAGACTTTGCAGGCTCTACAGACATGCTAGAGGCTCTGGGACAGTGGTGCTAGAGCTAATGCTAACATTAGTGTTCTAACATGCTCACAATGACAATGTGAACATGCTGACGTTAAGCAGATTTAATGTTTACCATATTCACCATTTTAGGTTTGCATCATGCTAACATTTGCTAATTAGCAAACACAAAGAAAGTACAGCAGAGGCTGATGGGAATGTCATTTTGCAGGTATTTGGTCATAAATCAGTGCATAAATAAGTGCTGGAGACTTTAAAAATTTGACCTGATGAGCGTGCTAGATGGAAAGTTAATGGATGACCAAAGTTGTTATAGTTCATCCTGAAGGGAACATGAATGCATGTACCAAATTTCATGGCAATCCATCTAATAGCTGTTGAGATATTTTAAATCTACGTGGGTTGTGACAGAGTAAGTGGCCAGTCTGGGGGCGGTGATCAAGGTGGTAAAAGGTGAAGAGAGTTAGAAGATCTGAGCTGCCAGGGGCTGCTCAATATCACTCTATAATCTGAGTCTGCCACTTACAGAAGGGTGGCACAGATCAAGATTAACAGATATTGGAAGCCTAGTTCAGTTTTTATCTTGTTGATATCATTTTCTGTGAAATATCATATCTTCAACATACCATTATATGTTGAGTTCAGCAAATGACGCTTCTGTGTCCTTTCAGCTCTTCCAGCTATGATGCTTCTGCATAAAAGATACAGTAAGAAAATGAGAAATAATGCAGAAGAAGTTATGATTTACATGTGAAACCTGAATAAACACTGCTGTCTGTTGTTTGTGCTGACATGAAGATACAACTACAAAGGCGTCATGATTATCAGCACTATCAATGGCCTTATTCAACTGCTTGTATCTAATAGCTAATACTTGTGTCATGGAATCTGAGTGTTGTTCTTACTGGTTTCAGGTTTGAGTCAGCATATTCTCATCTCAGAGACATCAGTTCATATGCAAATCTTGTTCCAAGAAAACCTCTATCTTGCTATCCAATATTTTTTGAGATCAAAATTAAAACTGTGCATTACCACGGTATTTCCTATTATACACTCGAGCACTGCACTATTAACTCTGATGACTACGGTTAAAATATTCTTCTCATTTGACTGTTTTTCTCAGGATCGTGACTCAAGGTGTAAGTTGTAACAGTTGAGTAACTGCAGCTGCATTATTTGACCACATGAAGGTTACTGACGTGCCTATTAAATGAGATCACGCTATAGCTGAAAATATAATATACAATATGCTGCACTAATTACAGTAGACAGATTTTCCCCTCTTGTGATCATTCACTGTACCGTGTTATGTAACTAAAACCATGCTGCCTGCATCTTCTCATACTGGTGACTAATTTGTGGCTTCTCAACCTTTTCTCACCTGTGAACTTATTTTAAGCCCCAAAATTTTTACTACCAGTTAGAGAGCTGTCAGGTCATATGTCATGTGAATCAGACTATTTTTAAAGGCATGGCGGAAGCTCCAAATTGACTGAAATTATCATATATTTTCAAAATCATGATATGTTTCAAAGTTATATTAGGCTACACAGAGTGTACATACAGCAGTCGTAGACCTACAGTAAAGGTTAAGAAACGGACATCTGATGCAGATTTGCTGGCTTTTTCTGTCACATATGTATGTTTTGTGACCTTTCCATTGCGACTCTCTGTAGCCTTAAAGGCTTCTGTATTATTCATTTTGATGTTATAAAACAGAGGTGTCTGAGCACAGTAACTCTGCCATTTGCTCTGTCCTTGCAAGAAGGACCAGGCCCTTCGTTTGTGGAATTTGCAGGGTTTTTTTCAGGTTGACATGAGTTTCCTATATATATATATATATGTATGTGTGTGTGTGTGTATATATATATATATATATATATATATATATATATATATATATATATATATATATGTATGTATAAAAAACATGTTTAAAGACTTTTTTGTCGCCCAGAAGTTATGATAAAAGCATGTAAAGTCAATGAATGAACTAGCAGTCTATTTTTTCCTTTGTCTGCTACAAATTTAACAATATGCATCATTGCAAAGCATATGTGAATTAGATGTGGTCATGACACAATATGAAATGTCTCAGTCAGAATGAGCCACAAAGTGTTCATAAAGGCACAATCCAGTTAAAACCAGTTGTTCCCAACAAAACCACTGTCTCTTTGCAAAGATTAAAATGCCTCATTGTGTATCTATAATCTTCAACTTGGGATGCCCTGATATGGCATTGCCTTCAATTCTTGTCTACAAGTGAATACATTTTCATTTTGACTTGCTACAGTATGTCATGCTCTCTTTTCTGCACACACTGAGTTTTATATGGCAACTGACTGGAAGAAGACAGTCAATTAGCTGCACTTTTGTGGTTAGTAATGGTGAGTGAGTGAAACCTCTCAGTCTGCCACTTTCTTCAACAGCTTGTTCCCAGAAAGAAAATACTCATCTGATCATGACCCAGCCGTTTCCCTGTGCCTCGCTGTGATCAAAACCGAGAAATGCAACCAGCATTTAATAGAAATACGAAGAGCTAATGGCGTACACACTCTGCATCGAGTGTTCATGCTGAAATATGCTGAAAGTTATATCAGGCTGTGAAGTGAAACTGTGAAAAGATGGCACCCCACTCTGTCTTACTGAGAGCCTTCACAAGGGCCAAAACCGCCCCACAAGAGTAAAACACACACTCACAGGAAACACAACCAGGAATCTGGACTTCCCTGGACTAATAAAGATTTCAAACCATGTCATTGCTGCCTTTGTAAACTCAGACGTGTTGTCTCACTTAATTCAATCCTGGTCTTGATTACTCAAGATGCGTTTGCTTATTTTTTACTCTCAGTTTTGTTTGGGCTTCAGGTGAAGCAGTATGTCAGGGACTTTTTACTTTGCCAGTGTGGTCAGCCATGTGACTATTCATCATTTTATTCATTTCCCTTTATTTCCCAGTCTTCACAGTTCTTGTTTTATAAGAACACGTTACATGAATTCCTTTTAACTTGGCAGCTGTGTTTTCTATAGTGCAGTGCCTATGCTACTGTATGAACCAATGAGTCATACAGTTAAATTTGACTTGGATGAAACAAACTCAAATCCAGTTAAAGGTGTAGCACGACATTTTGTCAAACATGCGTGCTCACTTTCTTGTCGAGAGAGAGCTAAAGCTAAACCAGCAGCCGCTTACCTTGACTTAGCTTAGCATAAATACTGGAAATAGAAAGGAAGCAGCTCGCCTGGCTCTGTCCAAACATATAAAAAAAAATCTGCCTTCCAGCACCTCTAAAGTGCTCACTCATAAACTCATATCTTTTTTGTTGAATCTGTACAAAAACCAAAGCAGCAGTACCTTCGTGGAGTCGTCTGTCTTTATGCTAAGCTAACCACCGCCCTGGCTCTGGATTCATATTTACCGTACAGGCATGAGAGTGGCATTGATCTTTTCATTTCCCAAAATGTCAAATTATTCCTTTAAATAACCTTTAACAAGTTTAACATCACTTATGATTAAGGGGATGTTGTTTCAGAAGAAGAAGTCCAGGACATATTTCATCACCGCCTACTTGAAAGTGAAGTACTCAAGAAATTGAAATCTCACAAAAAGACTTCCCTCACACTGTCGACACTTCAGTAAAAGGACATTTTGAAAGGATAGTTTGGACAGTCATTTCAGGCACTTGGCCACACTGCCTGAATTTTAGACAGCTGCAAGTGCTGTGTAACAGTGGTGCTTACAACACCTCAACATCAACTACCTCCTCTAGTCTTTAATCACACCTCACAGTTTTCAGTTTCATGAATCACTCATCTGTGGTGCTAAGTGCACCTTCTGTGTATACAAAGTGCGAAATTCAACTTGATCAAACTTAATCGGTTGTGAAAGGAATGTGGGTGTAATGTTTTGGTTCCAGCGTGATGGCCATGGTTCAGTGGGTTAAGTTTAAAAGTCACAGCTTCCCTGTGAAACTGGCACACTGTTGTTGCTGTTCAAAGATCATATACGTCTTTCAGTTTGATGCATATTTGTCTTTAGTGCTGTGTAGCTTTGGGGAGAGAAATATACACCACCAAGGGTTGTGTCCCATTCCTTTTCTGTAGACTGACACAGATAGAGTGATATATATATCAGCACGTGATCATGTGGTTAAAGGGAAACCATATAAGCAAGTGAAGATGAGTCTGGTTGTTAAAGTTACCAGTTACCACTACCCAGACAAAGAAACACAGCTGTGACTGAGAGGTTTGCTTTCTACATCTCATCATGGGTAAGTGATTTGTTGCACTGCTACAAAATTGTAGAAAATGTACAGAGCATTTTCTTTTTAACCTTTAAGATTAATTTTCCACATATGTTGTTCTTTGTTACGTTTTTACAAGGTTACAAGGTTTTGGTGTGTTGTCTTAGATTTATATCCTCTGGTTCTTTGTAGATAACATGGCTGGGCCATATACAACTGTTATGACCACTGGATTTGTGGATTATACTGGAACTGTAAGTATTACTTTGGGATAATTATCTGTAGCCATGACACCAGTGAAAAACAATGAACAAGTAATATAGAAAATGCTGATTTCTGTATGATTGAGTAAGTTAAAAAGGCTGGAGTAGAGCAAAGATGTGACACTGTTGGTGCTGACTACTAAGAAACATCCACATATGTGTTTTAGTGCATGTGTGTCTCAATGTTTGTTTATGCTGTAGTATTTCAAGTATGATTTTAAAGAATACTGTACGGTAAAATGTGAAAACCACCTCAGTGCTGCAGATATGATATATTTTGTATTCTGTTATGTTTATGTTCATGCTCCAGGTACTGTAGATTTATGTAAAGCAGACATCTGTAGGATACTCAAATGCCACAGTCTCAGCCGCATCAGCATCACATTTTCCATTGTTTGTGAATACCTAAGCCCGGCCTCACCGCGCTGTTTATCTCTGCCCTAAATCTAAACTTGATGCTTCTGGGGTACTGAGTTCTGCTGCGGGCCCCTTTCTGGAGCCCCTCAGGAACGTTTAACCCCCTCAGGCTTGGATAGCAGCAGGAAGTTGTGCACTAGTGTGGTTTCTCCTGCACAGACACAACACCTGCACCTGACAGCAGTTTTTTGCATGCTCTGGTTAGCTTGTACGTCACAGACAGTGTTTGATGTCATATCACTGTATCCCCACTAAAAGCATGTTATGTTATAAAACCCTGACAGCAGAGTTGGTACAGAGTTGGGTGACAAGAACAGAAAAAAAAACCCACACCAGACTGGAAATGAAAAAAATGTTTCTGTTTCACGTAACCCTCTTTAATGCCGCATCGGATAATCAGTTTTTCTGTTTTTGATTGCAGGACCCTTCTGACTACTCAGGTGACTATGATACAGGGTCGACTGAAAACACAGGCATGTGTGACAGAAGCTGGGTCAGGGAGTTCCGTGGGCAGTACGAACCGCCTCTCTTCTGGATCATCTTCATCCTTGGCGCGGTGGGTAACCTGATGGTGGTTTGGATCTACACCACTGTGCGCAACCGCCTGAAAACAATGACTGACGTGTACCTGCTAAACCTGGCTGTGGCTGACCTCCTCTTCCTGTGCATGCTGCCCTTCTGGGCTGTCGATGCCATCAAGGGCTGGGACTTTGGCATCAGCCTCTGCAAAATGGTTTCCGCTATCTATAAGATCAACTTCTTCAGCAGCATGTTCCTGCTCACCTGCATTAGCGTGGACCGCTACATTGCTATTGTACAAGTCACCAAGGCCCAGAACCTGAAGAAAAAGAGGCTGTTCTACAGCAAACTTGCCTGCCTGGGTGTCTGGTTTCTCTCCACTCTCCTGGCCCTCCCTGAGTTTATCTTCGCCCAGGTGAAGACCGACCAAAGAGGGCAGTCCTTCTGTGCTCTGGTCTACTGGAACAACACAAACAACCGGACTAAGATCCTGGTGCTGTCCCTGCAAATCTGCATGGGCTTCTGCCTTCCTCTACTGGTTATGTTCTTTTGTTACTCTGTCATCATTCGCACACTTCTGCAGGCCAAGAGCTTTGAAAAGCACAAGGCCCTACGTGTCATCTTTGCTGTGGTGTTTGTGTTTGTTCTCTCTCAGCTGCCTTATAATAGTCTGCTGATAATGGAGGCCACGCAGGCAGCTAATACTACTATCACCGACTGTGAAATTGTAACTGGTTTTGATGTAGCCGGACAGGTTGCCAAGAGCCTGGCGTATATTCATGCCTGCCTGAACCCATTCTTGTACGTCTTCATTGGAGTTCGGTTCAGACAAGACTTCCTGAGGATTGTGAAGACGTGTGCTGGCGGTCTGGGCAAAGGAGGGCTCAGTAAAATACAGGCAGTTCCCAAACGTCCGTCTGTCATGTCTGACACTGATACTACCCCTGCCCTTTCCATATAAATGCCCATTTTCCTAAAATCCTAAACCTGAGACCTGAGCCTAGTTCATGATCATGTTTTTCATTTTGTTCCTCACGCATTACTTACTACTAATAGAGCAACGATACCATTTTCAACTTTAAAAGCAAAAAAGTCTTTACAGTTTATATTCATTACGTTCATATTCTGACAGTATCAGGCACATTTTTTGGAATTACTGCTGTATAAACTGTAAATTAGTGTAAATACTGTTTTTTAAGTGTTTGTATTTTTACATTTGTTCCATCTTGTATTTGTCGTGTGCTGCTGTGACTGAATAAAAAAAAATTTTTTTTGATTCTTGGGTACAAAACAATTAAAAATGAGAAAAATCTAAAGCATACTGCAGATTTCTTTATTGCTATTTCAGTTCGTTTCATGTATTTATTTATAAGGACAACGCACATTAATCAACATTTCTGTAAAAGTGCCAGCGTTAGCCAGCTGGCTAATTTGCAACTGCAGTCCTTTGGCAAGATGTTTTGAAACCAATGAGGTGAGGTCTTCTGTCCCCACAGCACAAAAACAAGCGGGAAGGAGGAGCAACAGTAGTTTCAAGTTCATACTATAAACTGAATACATTGTGAGTGATGAGATCAGCAATTTATATTTACTATACATGGGAAAGCAGTCAAGTGCTTTCACTGGTGTAACGTATCTGGTGTGGTGGGAAACACACTTGAATGTGGCTTGTTCAGTCCACAAAGTTTTCGATCTGACTAGACATCATCCTATTGACAGTCTGTGCCATCGTCTGTGCCGACACTCTTAACTGTTGAACCTTGTCTGAGTTCGGCTATGACTTGGCAGTTTCACAGTGGATGCTAACTGATGCCCATTCGAACTGGCATGAAAGAAGTTTCCCACAGTGTCCTCACAACGGCTGCAGCTCAGACAGGTGGCTGACAGACAGGTTCTCCATGTTCAGCCACAACTTTTGAAGCACAGGATTTCAGTTTTACCGACTTCAAAAAGCAGCACACTGAATGTTGGGTTGCATAGCATTTTAGTACAAGCTACACAATCTGCATGAAATTCACTGCAAAATCTAGCAGGAGAGCCGTTTTTACTTGTGTGGCCTGTGCCACTAAAAACTGAGGACATTAAAGCCATGCAAGTCTAAATCATGGGCTGGTGGCCTGCTTTCCATTCCCCTCTGATGGCTGAGCTGTGGGTTTCGTGACACCTCCACACAGGAACTGCTGGTATCAATCTGATATAAATCTGAATTTAGGAAATACAGACAAAGATGCAAAGCTGAGGTTTGAGGTTGGCAGCATGGCTTGGTCTGTCTGTTATCTCCATGAAGCACAACAAATTAACCCAACTCCATATTTACACAGTCAAAGGTCAGAGAAGCAAATGTAAAAGTACGACTGTTTGCTCATTAGATTCAGATGTTCAGTTAGGCTGTAAAGTTGGTTTCGAGTTGGAAATTAAATTAAAAGATCTTGAATTCCGTCTCTATCAAGTGTTACTGTATGTCTACCGGCACATAGAAAGACGAGAGGAAAAGACAGATGGAGGAAGAAAAAGTCATCTACTGTAAAAAGACAATACCTGGGATGTTATTGTGGTCACTGAGGTTGGCCCCAGACAACTGCAGCCTACCTGCTGAATTCAGGTGAGACCACATTCTTTCATTTTCCTCCTTTGTACTGTTTCTTCGTCTCACGACAGGAAACCATCAGTCAAGTCAATAACATGTTCTGCTTAACTGCAGAGCCTCACTATGGATGTCCATGGGGACCCTGGCAGATGTCTTGAATTTGTCTTAACTGGAGAACACTAATGGCAATATTACCACTCAGCTCATCTTTAGTGTATTCTGAATATGTCTGTGTATTCCAGTTTAATGTACAAACCTAGCTTTGATTCCTGCCTGTTAACTTAACATAAAACATATCTTTTTGAATCTACTGTATGGCTTACATCGAGTAGATCCCTCAGTTCACGTTAGGTAAGCCAGGGAGAAGTGCTTCTCACGCATGTTTAAAAAAGAAGAAACTGCAAAAATTAGTCATATCCTGTTGCAAAATGCAATTTATCTTCTTGTTTCATATGTAATGTTGTAAGTACTAAGATTAGATGCAGCCTGTATAGGATGAGAATTTGCTGTGTGAATAGATCAGATCCTCAGCGGATATAGTTTTACCCTAAATAAGTACAGGATGAGAATATCACCATGAGAGTTGAACAACTGATTCATTTGGAGGGCATCTGTTTGTGGACAAAATAACATGGACACCTTACAATAAGATATACAATTCAGGGCAACACCAAAAAAAGCTATGGCCTCACTTTTCTCTCATCAGAAATGCAACATTAAAAGCTTCATCAAGGCAGTAAAGTTTCCAGAACTATTGTATTATTTTCTATTATATCAAACGTTATTTATCTGAGGTGTCCTATCAGATGGGCCGGAGTTCCCCTTTTTTGTACCCTGTCAGTTGTTTGATAGTATTTTACTGCAGAGAAAACAAAGTTGTTTTATTGAATCCTTGACGTGAATCTATACATACATAGTGATACTGAAATTGTTGATGTTTAAGCTTGGTGTCTTTTTTTCTTTTCCTCAGTAGTCGGTCAAGGCTGCATTTATACTAACACCATTTGGAGTGAAAGTTTTAGGTTTTTTGGTGGCTTTTTGCTGCAACACTTAATGGTAAGGTGTTAGAACTGACTCATGTTAGTGGAAACTGGGACATCCAGTGTTGGAAGAAGTACTAAGATCATTTACTTTGATAAAGGTGTCAGTACCACAAAAATAAAACACACTGTAAACTGTAAAATAAACTGTAAAGATACTAGTAAAACCCTTACATTAAGTACAGAAATTTTGTTACTGATTCAACAGTGTGTAAGCAGCATTTTACTGTTGTAGCTGGTCGAGGTAAAGCTAATTTTAACTACTTTAGATACAGTTAGCCAGTTTAGTACAATGATTCCCAACCTAAGGGTCAGGGCCGTATAAGGGATAAGGGACGGATAAATCTGAAAGAAGAAAAAACAAAATTCTGTGACACAAATTTCTATTCAGTGTTTTTGTGACTTTTCTGTGATCTTTGCTTTCGTGACTTCTTTGGGTGTTTATTAAAATGAAACCATCTGAGACATTTAGTGAGGAAGTGATTCTCTTGTTCAACTACTAACAACTCATAGACATCGTAAATGCAGTACAGTAGAAGTATAAAAGAGCATAAAATGGATATACTCAAGTACAACTACCTCAAAATTGTACTCAAGTACAGTACTTGAGTGAACGTACTTAATTATATTCCAACACTGTATGAATCACACCAACTTGTAATCCCATTTGTGTGTTTACTTTCCTCCTAAAGACAAATATGTGGATAAATACAATCAAATCATAATTTCTACTCCCCAGTCTCTCCATGTACCCCCTGGTAACTGCAGGAGGTCCCCCAGGTTGGGAATCACTGCCTTATATAGTGGTGTTGTTGCATATCAGTGTCTGGATAAAAAGCATCAACCACACTGTTAGAACATACTACATACTACATATTTAATACTACATATTATTTCATTATAGACTACTACCACAAGGTGGCGTAGCTTGCACAGCAGAGTTAGCCTGTAGTTTTGGTTTCAGGGAGAGTTACCAGCAAACACACAAGTTGGAAATGAAACTAACTCCATCTAGTGGTGGTCTGGATGGGAGGCCATGTCTGGGGGATCAGTGATGGACATCAAGTTTAAAATTCATGAGGTTTGTCTTGTCCTTGCAAAAGAATCTCATTCCCAAAGAGCTGCTAATAGACAGGCAGATTGATTGTATACTGTATTACTAATATTCCACATTCCTCATTATCCCACAACTGAAGTACAGTAGTAATCACCACTGGGGAAAACAGTAAAAAGTAAAAATCTGAGCAGGTCTGGACTGTGTAGTGAAGAATGCGAAAGACTCACAAGTAGAGCAGCACCTGTGGTTTGGGAACATCCCATCCATCTTTCTGCACAGGGGGAATTGTGTGTGTGTGTGTGTGTGTGTGTGTGTGTGTGTGTGTGTGTGCATGAAGGAGATGTGGGAGAGAAAGAAAAAGAGGAACAGAGGGAGGACATGGCGGAGTCTATGAGTAATAGGAGGGACAGAGTGAGCATATGTGACCCGTTGACATCGAGCGGGCTGCAGTCTGGTTTCAGCTGGCCTATGGTCTGGTTCTGTGGACCACAGGAAGCCTCAGGGGAGATGGCTTACGTATCAGCAATGACCCACTGGCTTTGAGCACAATGTACTACTATAACAAGTCACAAAAAGCTCATCATGAAAGTTGAAGTGTGCCTCATTGGCAAATTTGAAGCGTATTGTGGAAAACAGCGAAATGGTGCATATAAGAAAGGAAACGGAAAAGGAAAGCTATCCGTTTATCCAGGCAAACAGGATCTTCATACCACTCCTCAGTGTAAAAAGAAATGTAATAGAACTTGGACCTCCACAATTCCAGCCCAAACAGGGAGCCTCTTATCACCCGCCATCTCTCCCACAGCTAATATTTCACTTCAGCTCCCGGGCCCACAGAATGAGAGACGTTTCCATTTCATGTCAGTCATTTCCAGGCCTGTGTGTTACCTGTGTGGTGATAAGTGTTTGACTGACTGGGAGTGTCGTTAGTCACTGTCCAGCTCCGAGTGACAGCCACAGATTGACGCTGATGATGAGGCCCGGTGTGTTCAGGGACAACAGAAAACCGCAGTTGATGTAGGGGGAGAAAACGTATTTACACACGTATAGTGACAAACACAACGGCATGCGGGAAAACATACTAAGCACATCAAGGCGGATTAAAAGAGAAGGCATTCTGTCTTTGTAATGACACAATCAAAGGACATGAGGGATCACATGCCTTCCTGATTTGCAAAATTGTGTTTAATTCCTATTACACCTACCTGACATCTACTGTATCTTTAATCTTAAAGGTGAATAATTCCCATTCACTTACATTAGCAACATGTCACTGCTTAATAGTGTGATGAATTAACAATTGTTGGACCCATTTCGGTGATGCTTTCTTTTGTGGGTCCTGTCATTTCTTAAAAATTACCAAAAAGTTTTGATAAAGTTATTAGATTTTAGTTAATTGTGCTGAGTTTGTAAGCAGTTCTTGATTTCCAGTGATGCCTTTTATGGAAATCAACTGCTGGGAACCACTACTCTATTTAAATCTCAGTAAATATTCATTAATCATGTATTATTAGAAACTTTATTGTTCATATATATTGAATTTCTTGTTTTTTTGTAGACACATTTCACATTTTATAAATGTTCAGCTGACACAAAGACTCTTTAGGTTAATCTAGCATTTAATTTCAGTCTCTGTTTAACACATCATGTTTCTCCTATAATAAGTACCAAATTACAAGGAACCTCTCTATACATTGACAGTTAATATCAGTTACTTTCTAGGAAATTACAGGAAAATAAGGTAACCATTAAATAACATGTTTACCCCCATTTTTCTTGGTGATTACTCCAAAAAAACCCTAACTATGAGATCATCCATGAATGTAGGCCTCTTGAGGAATAGGTAAAAGACATAAAGATGGATTTTCTGGTAAATAAGGTAGTTTAGTTGTGGATTAAATGTTCAGCATAATGTCAGTGACCATATTTACTTCCCCTAATCAGCAGAATAAGCAAATGGGCTACAGTGGTCTAAATCTGGCCCTCTAATGAAGATATTAGGCCCTTTGAGGAAAGTGTTTTCCCCCTTGTTTACATCACAACTTTTACATGATTTTCCATAAATCAGCTGCAGATAATCTAAATATAAGACTTAATCCCAACAATTATGACCTCGTAACATCTAATACTGCTCCAATGTGTAGAGAGGCATGCAAACCATGTCAATTACATGTCTAGTCGTGTAGAGCAACACAGAACATACATTTGCATAAATGAGACATTATTTTGCCAAATGAGTATTAATATGATGGCCACACCAGCAGTCTAAAATATTTAGTAATATCATGTTCACTCACTGTCACATTTTCACTTTAATTTAAACTTTTCACTCATTTAGGTTTACAGTCAGTTACAGGCAGCTGTCACGTAAAACAAACCACATGGTTTGATTTTGCATTCAAGTTTATTAACCTTTTTTGACATACATTATTTTATAGGTGAAGTGCACACATTTAGTTCATTTTGTTTTGTCAGCAAGTTGCATTAATATCATTTTCTTTCTTTAGAGTTACTGTGTTGCTGGTCCTGGGAAAAACGCCTGCCACAGCAAAGGGTTCCCCACATGTGTCATTTTGTTCGGTCAGCTCTGTGTTTGCTGATGTTAGTTTGTTGACTCTTGCAGGGGCCCAGTTTAGTTAACCTGCAATAACTGATTTTTTTGGCCACTTGGAGGCAGCAGAAACAAGTTGTGAACTCAACATTGACATATCACGAACTTTTAAGTTGATATAGTGAACTTTCTGTCCGCCTGATGAATGCAAATCCAATATTCACTCTTCTTTTAGCTTTGTTTTGGTCTCCACCAACTCCTGAGGGAAATATCTGGCTCTTTAGCTGCTAAATGCTCTACTGTGTTCAACAGCTAGTCTTTAACTGTGTCTGTCTGCTGTTTGATGCTGCAGTTCCCCTATCTGTAGGTACACTTTTTATTACAGCTGTTTTATGATTGTTGATTTGTGATTTAGTAGTAGAATTGAGTTTTTCTATAATTAGCTTACTGCTAACCAAGCTAGCCACTATTCTAGCTGTCTGAAACTAATGTGTTGCTTATACATTTTAATTAGTAAACTATTGAATTACTGTTGGGATAACTGTTGTGTATTTTACCTTGACTCTTGTGTGTATGTTTACTAGATTAATTACTATGTTGTACTTTGTATGGGGACTTAATGTTGATCTTTCACTGGTGATACTTGGTTTCTTCGCGACATGAAGCACAATTTAACTAATTTGACAAATTTTATTATACCTTTCAGCCAATTCTTGTTTATAGAATCTCATGTTTTCTGATTTGAAATCACTATTGTTGAATTTGTCACCCAATACTGTTTTCACAGCTTCACAATTGCTTCCAGTAAAAACTTCAAAGGCAATCCGCTGCCTTCAACCTTTACTGGAAATGTGTTGTTGTGTTGCTGTATAGCCGTGCAGCTACACATATAATGAGGGCAGAAGACTTAAATAAAAAATAAAAAATAAACATATTAAAAACATATAAATCTTCATTTCCACCTTGCCTGTAAAGTGTTAGGCCCCCGATGAACAATGCTGAAAAAATCTAGTCCATGGTTGAACCTTACTTGCTGACCCCTGGCATGGCAGGATCTTCAAATGAGCCTAATCACAGGAAGCAGCAAATACATTAAAACAGTAGTAACAATGATAATGTAGATGACAGTGAGGAATGAAGTTTGCAACACTATTTCAGTCTTTCGAAGACAAATTACAACATCCTCGATTTTGTTTCACCATTAGTCTCACTATGGGCCAACCTGGCAAAAAAAAACAAAAATAAACAGGAAATAATACAGCACTACAAGGCCAAGAAGTTCAATCTCTGGACATCTCTGGAACATGTTTTCACCCTCACGCCCTCTACCCTTCCTTTTACCTCCTCTTCTAAAAACGAGGCAGTAAGCCGTGAGATGGATGGGCTGAGCGTTGCAAGGTTTCCAGAAGCGAACAGAGTCTGACTGCTGCTCTACCTGAGGAGCAAAAACAAAAGAGCCATCTCTACCTGTAGGACTGTGGGAGTCGAGACTTTGATCTGGACCAGAAAGAGAGAGTAGTTTGATGAAATATTGATGCTTTTTTTTTTAACTGTGTCCTGTGGGAGCTCAGTCTGCTCTTAGGATGTGTGCGCTGATCCACAATACTTCTCCGTGCCTCGCTAGATGAGAATGGACTTGAGTATGCGGCTCAAGGAGTCTTATCGGTCCTAATGGGCCTAATGATGACCCCCCACTCTGGGCTAGAACTGGTCAGGGACTTTTCTTTTTGTTGATCAAAAGAAGAGGTGCTTTAAATCAGTCAACACCTATTGCAAAATACACACACAAGTTATGTGTGTCTGACAACATCTTTACAGAATCTTGACAGCAAAGCCTGCGCATGACTTAGATCTTTATTTGGTGATGGATGGGTTATTGTTTGCCCTTGAAATAAAGGTGCAACCGCTGTAAGCGTACATGTTTTATACTTTAACACGTACATTTATAACTGGAGACGCCACCCTGAAAATTCATAAAAATCAAGTTAATTTGATGCTAAGTTTTAAGCTGACAGACAACTTTCAAATCAAAAATTAGCATCTTGAAAGAACTCTAACAAATACATAAACACTGGAGCATTTGATGCACATGTTTAAAGTGACTTCCTCTTCATAGTGATACTGTTTTGGCCCACTATTCAAATATTAAGGCCTTGTTAAGCCCAGTATCAGACCATGTAATATGATTTCAACTGGGTGCTCAGAAACTTTGATTTGAGTTTGTATGAGTGACCCACATTCTTCAAGCAACAATGATCTCCGTGCAAGAAAAAAAAAAATCTGAATATTGATAATTGCCTAGAGTGCTTTTGTCTGAAAGTTAAGAGGCCAACACACTCCAATCAGACCAAAAAAGAGGGTGGAAGACGAGGGTGGGGGGAGTTTATCACTCTCCCATGCTCACGTTCATACACAGAGATAGATGGAGGGCATAATGACTTCTGCGCAAAAAAGCAGAATGATTATTTAAACTTAAAGGAAGAGGAGAAAGAGGCAGAGAAATGGGTCGGGGGGGGGGGGTGTCTTAGGAGGAGCCAGGGGCAGGAGATAGTCTGGGAAAGGTCTCGCGTTAATGTGGAATTAACATGCCTTTCCATTGGAGTCCATTAGATAATCATATTCATACCACACAAGGCTCCAAACCCTTCTCTGTTTCATTATTCCCTTTTAATCCAGCCTGATAAGGGGGTGCAGGCGTCGTGGTTTTATTATGTCGTCATTTGGATTCCACATGAAATCCCCACGGGATGTTATCACGGGGAAATTGCTTAAATAGCCCAAGTGGATATAGTTTTTGCGTTTATTATTTCTGACGGATTCAAAATAATTGCAAATATCCTTTTCTGATTATTTGGGGCTGAGAGTCTTATCAGCCATTCACACTAATGGCCCACTCAAGCCACCCGATACCTCCGGCAGGGGGTAGGAGGGATGTTGGGAGGAGAGGAGGGGAGTGCTGTGTTCAGTGTCCTGAATGTACAAGCGTGTACAGGTACAGTACATGTGAGGAAAAGGGAAAGAAGGGAGGAAAAACCAACGTGAACAGAGAAGGGAAAGAAGTGGAAAGGGACTTCGAACTCTGAAACACTCCTGACGGTGGACTAGAGGTCACGGAAGCTCCCCTTTGTGGTATGTTTGTCCTTGGCAAACAGGCCCAGTGTCAAGTGGCTGTAGTCATTTGTTGGTTGGCACACTTGTACTTGTAGTCCAAAGATTAAGAGCAAGTACATCCTTTGGGGCCTTTATTAGATAGAGACAGTGTCGATACAGAAACATGGGGAGTGAAAGAGGGAGACAACAAGCAACAGAGTTCCCTGGCCTTTTATTTGTAGTTATATGGTAGCCTATTGTTGCTGTCTCCAAATTTAGTTAGTTTTCAGATTTACTCAAGGATTGATTGTTCCTTTATGGGTTGAGAAAATTCTCCTACTTCTTAAGCTAAATTAACCATTTTAAAACCCATTAAATGTTATGAATATCCATTTTTTTTCTTAGCTCATGAAAGGTTTTCAGAAGACAGCGACTACCAGATCAAGATCAAAAAGTTTTCAAATAAATTGTTACAACATGTGTTATAATCATCTTAGACTTCTTCAAAATGAAATGTGTGATTTAGAACAACACAATGAATGTGGAAATATTCTCCCTGTTCAGTTTACATCTCAAATGGTCAGTTCACCCAAAATACAAAAGACAATCTCATTTACCCTTAGAGGTATCAAGCCATGCACATAGATTTTGTTTTTATTTGCCCAGATATGGAGATATCTGTCTCTCAGAGATTTCTGCCGCCACTCCAATACAGTTGAGTTGAATGTAATTTAATTCCTGTTGTTCGAAGCACTGAAAAATTACATTTACAATTTTTGACAACACCATCTTTCACTAGAAACAGTGTCATCTTACTCTTACTCTCCCTACTTTTAAGATTAAGAGTTTCTCGGTGTTTTGCCTTTATTTTTTTTTTAAGTGACCGAGTATGAGACAGACAGGAAACATGGGGACTGAGAGGGGGATATATCGTGCAACAAGGGTTTCAAAGCGGGAACATTGCAGCTATATGTTATACGTCTTAACCATTAGGCCACCATCCTTATTACTCTTAATAATCCACAGTCACAGATCACAATTATGAATCAATATTTCAGGAAATATATATATAAAAAAATAATACTGTCAACAGTTTCCACAGGGAATCTCTTTCTTTGGTAGAAAATAGTTCCAAATGAGAAAATACTGTATGTTTTGTTGTAATTTAGGTGGACTGACCCATTAGAATATTTGGATTTCCATTTCCACCTTTAAAATGCAATCTAAGAAGTTAAAAAGCAGCCTTTAAAAACCTATATGTAGTTTATATTTAGACTTGGCAGCTCTGAGCAAGATTATGTGTTGCCAGCGGTGGAAAGTAACTAAGTACATTTACTCAAGTACTGTACTTAAGTACAATTTTGAGCTACTTGTACTTTAATTGAGTATTCCCTTTTAATGCTACTTTTTCTTCTACTCCACTACATTCAGATGAAAATGTACTTTTAACACTACACTACTACTACATGTGTTTGACAGCTATAGTTACTGGTTACTTTAAGAATAAACTACCCTACAGTGTATGTAAAAGTCAAAATAACTCCACCTTGACAGCATTAAAATGCTACTTACACATAATAGTAATAATATGTATATATATGATAAACACAACACTCACAGTGGCATTCTGTATAATGAGTACTATTCATAAAATACATTTTTCTGCCAATACTTCTATATTTCCACTTTAAAATGTTAATGCAAGACTGTTACTTGCAATAGATTCTTTTCATACAGTGGTGTTGCTACTTTTAATTAAGTAAGAGATTGCAATACTAACTGAAGACACTTCAAGTATTCCTTTATCTTAAGATACTGCCTTTCTGCTGGGGAAAACACAGGAGCCTCTGTCAGTCCTGTTCATGCAGCCAGTGCATTTCCAGCGGTCACATCTGTGTGGATATAATATGCTTATTCTGCCGTATCCATTTCACAGTGACATCTGTCCAGCGGCGAAAAATTAAAGGCAAAAATCCAAATGCCTACACAACATTCTGCCAAGTATTGATTTACTGTTACCCGTGTAACATATGTGGACACACTGAGCGCTACATATTATTTCAGTGAGATCATGGCTGAAACTGGAAACACGCTCCGTCAGTTGATAATTTTTTGAAAAAGCCCAGGATGCAGATGTTGATCTTGAGTGCACAGGATTTATTTTAGATTCTTGATTGTGCTGTGAGGAGAAGTGACAATATGTGAGTGTGTGTGCATGCTTATGACTGGTTATTGTGTGTGTGTGTGTGTGTGTGTGTGTGTCTGTGTGTGTTTGTGAGCATGCCCGAGTGTCTACCTTAGTGAGTACACCTCCCTGTCTGTAGATCTCAGGGTCTGGAACAAACAGTAGTTCCTTCTTAATTGGGGTGAGGTCTGGGGCTTAAAGGGGGCCAAGAAGGGACCCGAACCCCTTTTTTTCTCCTCCAGAATCACTTTGGCTACAGAGGTGCTTTTGATGTGTGCTTTGGCTCTGCGAGCCCTACTCTGGAATATGTTCTTGGGAGACCATTGGTTACTTGCCTCCAGGCAGAATCTCAATCCCCAGGATCCTGGCCCTCTTTGATGAAATACTTTCGGGAGCCGCTAACCCTACTGATGCCCATGTGCACCCCCTCCCTCCTCCTTTACCCTCTTGTTCTCCCCCACCTCTGCGTTCCTGGGATTCTCTTTGAGAGATTCATAACAAGGACTTTATCTCTGTGTAGTCCAGGCCAGATGAGCACTGCCTGACAAACTGACAGGAGAATTAGTCGTGTCTTACAGAGCACCTTTGACTGTCTCCTCTCTTGGCCCGACTTCCTGTCGTCACGGACGCAAGCATTTTCATTGTACTGACACTGATTTATATCACAGCTCATATTCTCTCATTGTGCATGTGTAGCATTTCTGTATTCGTTTTTTTTTTTTTTTTTTAAACTCATAACCGTATTTATTATGTCTGGATTGTAATTTAAAATCATCAAATATAAACTCTTGTGCTTTTATTTTGACATTTTATGGCCTATAAAGATGAAGATCTGTATGTGTAGATTTATTGATGAATAGAGACAATACTTGAGATGAAACCAAATCATACATTCAAAATCCATCTTCATATTCTGAGAAAATCAGAATCAAACATTTGGAGGTTTATTGATGACAAAGACGTTGACAGCTGTGACAGAAGATCTTAGGCTGTGATAGGCAGTAATTAGTCAATGCAGACTTTATTGGCATCAGGAAACTAATTATAAAACATCTTTAAAAAAAAAAAAAAAATAAAAGAGAAAATCCCTTTAAATTACAGACTTGTTTATTTGCCACAGTAGCTGATGGGATGTGTGTTACACTCAGGATAAAAACACTAACTGTGTCGTGATGGACTTGACCTCTCGGCCACACACACACATTCAAATCCCGGTTAAACGATTAACTGGTGATTTTCCTCTCCAAACTCCCACCTCTTCATTGATTGAAACAACACCCTAAAGACCTCTCTTACCACATAATTTCCCTGTATATTGATTATGTATATTGATTATAACCTAACCCTACAGGAAGGCTCCCCTCTGCTTTACCGCGGCATTAGGTATCACTCTGAAGGCTGAAACCCAGGAGACTATTTTAGCTCTCATAAATTAGAAGTTTCCAATATGTAAGTCAGATTGCTCCATAATGTAAATTGGGGCTTTTAAGGTGGATTATTGAAAAAGAGGCCTCTAAACAGTAAAAAATGTCCCTTATACTTAATTTAATTACTCATAAAGAAATCCTCATAATTACTAAAAATAAATCAATATATTTGTTGTCTGTTACTGTGATTCTCACAAGCAAATGTATCCAAACAAGCAGTGCAAAGAGTGATGCAGGTTGACATCATGCTGAATGTAATGTTAGATATGTCCCATAAGTTTAATTATAGGGATTTATGTAAATGTACACAGTGCAACACACTGTTTTTCTTGCTGTTCTTTAAGCTTTTGTGAAAAGTGACTGGCAGCTTTAAATTATGTTACACTACACCAGTGCAGTTTTAGCAGGTGAAGACACAATGTCTTTTATAAAGCAGAGTCCCACTAGAGTCCTTGATGTGGTCCATTTCTTACCCTGTTCATTCAAACACTCCTAAGTTACATGGACAAACAAGGAGAAAACCAACAGGATAATGGTGCCAAAGATATTCAAAAACATACTTTCTTGTCAGTGAAAACATTTTTTTTCTCTCCTAACTTGGGTCAGTAGACAGATAAGAAATAGGATGGTGAGAAAACTGAGTGTAATGTTGGTTTATGCTCCGTAAATTGTAATATTAGGACTAACTAGGATTAAAGTTTCAAAAAATGTTGGCTTAAAGAAAGAAAGAAAGACAGAAAAGAAAAGAAGAAAGAAAGAAAGAAAGGGGTACACAAAATAAAAAAGGAGGGAGGCAGTGAGTAAAGGAGGGAGCAATCCAAAGGGAGGAGTCAAGCGAGGGAAGGAGCAGCTGGAGTCCCACACTTCGCCCTCTCTCTTCTCCTCGAAAAAGCGCACTAAATGTAATAACAACTCTACACGCGCTTCTCTGAGGCTTATGTTGTTTTTACGCACATCTGCGGTCTGCTAACGGCAGATATTATCGGCAGGCTGATGGTGTTAGCCCGGCGGTGGTTGAACACAGCAAACTGTGAGAAGGAGGAGAAAGACAGGCAAGAGGAAAAACTCTGGCAGCGCCGTTTTGGAGTTGGAGTTGCAGCGTAAAAAAAAAGTCCCAGGCAACTCCAGAGGCACATCTGCAACTTAGGAAGAGAAGAAGACGAAGGCAGAAGCCAAATAAATTTTTTTTCTGTGAAGATAAAAGTCAAGAATTAGAGGGGAGATCACCCAGAAACAAGTAAGTAAATTCACACAGCAGCGGAATTGGCTTTGAACATTGTTGCGCTTATTGGTCTACTTTTAAAGTTTAGTTTAAAAGAGATTTTGTGAAGCAGCAGAGGTTTCACATTTCAAAACGATGGAATTTCATACAAGTTTAGGTGTAGACATGAAGTGGATTAACAGAAGAAACAGTGGTATGAAACAGCAGCTTTTCAAACAACGATGAAAGCTTCGATCTGGGATCCCAAAACAGCCGAAAATGCACCACAGACTGTGGTTCACTTGGCCTGGGTGTGATTTATTCTCTGTGAAATAAGTGTTGGTTGTTAGAACCCCCGGATGGCACACACACACACACACACACAAGTATCCGACAGACAGATGTGCATTTTAAAACTAGTTTGAAGTTGCATAAAGTTTGGTAGTAATGAAAAACGTGTTTTGGATCTTTGATGTAGGCAGTAACACAGACGAAACACGTGTAATTCTGTTGGGAGTTTTGAAATGAAACTTTATGAACTTCTGCACACATGAAACTTTGTTGGACTTTTGCCTGAAGAAACGCGCGTGGGGGGTGGGGGGCATGCATATATATGTGCATGTGTGATCATATTTCAGTGTCTGTTATTGATTCGGTTTATCCTGCAGAAACAGTTACATGGACATGCTCAGGCACTATTTTTTATTTTTTTTAAATCCATCCAAGCCTGTGACTGACCCTGGCCTTGACCTTTTAACATTTACACTTATTTAATTTTATAACCTTTGTACAACTCAAACATTTCTACATCACTGGTTTTTATAATATTTCCAAAACTTAAAAGTCAATTTGAGGCCTTTTTTGATTTACACAAGAATTATTTTCACTGCAAAATATGTCCATATTAACACCTCATTTAGTTGCAGAGTTTGCATTGAACTGATATTTTTAAACAAGTGGAAATTGCAGTATGTCACTGAGGTGAAATTGTATTTTCAGTGCACTTTCATTTTATTTTCTGCAGAAACAAGTGTCAGTATCTGGAAACCTGAAAGAGTTGAAGCATTTAGAAGCAGGAAATCATTCAGTTTCAATCTGACAATTTGATTTGCATTGGGAAGTTTTGAAATTATTATGTATTTCACCTAAAAAAAAGAAAAAAAAGGAAAAAGGTTTGAGGATACATCATAGTGTGTTTGAAGGCATGTGCTCAGAGAAATTTAAGCCCATTACAGTGGGGTCTCTGGCCCTGCAGGGGTCCGTATGGGGAGTTTTATGGGGCCCCAAGCAAAATTAGAAATGCTGTGAAGTCACTGTAATTTAGTTTATTAGAATTCACTGGATTTATCACAATTAAAAATGGGTAAGAAGGACTAATACAATCACAGGTCTGTCCCTTTCATATAGACAGTCCTTCATTTAAAAACAAAATCAACACTGGTAAAACAAACAAACACATGGACTTGTGCAGGGTGAAAAAAAAAATCTCTCTAACAGAAGTCTCTGTGTTCATTTTGGGGGTCCGGGACATGAAAACATTTGAGAGCCCCCGAGCCTCCACATGTGCGAATATTTGTTTGAAACTTTCCCTCCTGTCCTCGCCAGCTGTTCCACATTTTATCTGCTTGTCTGCTCTCGGGTTTCACACAGACGACGAGGGTCCGAGGTGCTCAGCCATGCGGTGCAGCTCAAATCCTCCTTTTTTTGACACTTGGCAAATTATTAACGGAGGTCTGGCTGCCTTGAGACGGAGCAGTGAGTGAACACACCAAATAAGATGTTTAACAGCACAAGTTCACATAGATAAAAATCTCCTTTAAGCTATTTTTATGAGGCTGTTCCATCACTCATCTTGGCTGTGGATTTGGCTCTGAGCAGAGTTTTTGCAGGTCTTGGTTACATTTGTCTAATAAAATTAAAAAGGGGACTGTCACATAAACTGTCATTTTATATGTCCCCTGTATTATTTATAATAACAAAATAACTTTTCACAGGGCCTTCAAGTAGTAAATGAATCACTGTCATGTCAATGATTCAGCTCGGTTAACTTGAAAAATAATGAAGGGACGGATCAGGCCTTAAAGCACTCAGATTTTAGGCCTAATATTTAATATTTTAAAATGACATCATGAGATTAATTTGTAATTATAATTTTCTTAATTGAGATTAAACAAATAGAGCTGTACATTTTCCCTTTACAGTATATAGTTTGCTATTTGTGGCTTGTGACTTGTTAATCATTTAAAAATAAAACTTAAAAATACCACATAATTGTGTCTATATAGATATTATCTGAGGCTAAAATTATGATGGCATCTGATTTTATTTTCAAAGTGTTGGCAAAATTTTAGATGTGATATATTTTCCACAAGCCTTGAATTAAGTGTGATTAAATAAAATGTCAGTGACTGACTGATGGCAGAGAAATCTGTGACATTTTTGGATTTAATATTCCACAGAACAACATTAAACATAACTAAGTTTAATTTCTGTTTTTACACAACGTGTCGATGTCAGTAAAATCTTTAAGTATGTGAGATATATTAAAACACATAAAACAGCTTGATATTGTGAAAGAAATCACTATCCAACAATAAATATGTATGAATATTATATGCGGACACTTAACATTGTTTTTGGTACTAACAGGAAACTACTAAGGGGGATAATGATGTCAAACAGGTGCACCTTTACCCCCCCAAAAAAAAAGGACTTTGTCTCATTATGATGCAGCAGCAGTGATGAATGCAGCAGTGTTTAAGATGCTAATCTGCTGGAATGAGATGCACAACTCGGAGCCATTCGCTTACTGTAGCCAGCAAAGATGTATCATTGCCGTTCTCTGCTTCTTCAGCTGCATGCGTGAGGAGCAGGCGGATAACGTTTCCCTCTGCAGGAGTCGGCCCGTCAGATAGCAGCAGCGTACTGTTTTATCTCAACTTTAAGCACTACTTTAAGTAAAATAATGCATAGCGACACTGGCCCAGTACACCGGTGACCTGGCGACCTGGCAGAATAGGGGCTGTCATGTTAATGCAGGGAGATGACATGCTATTAGCTTTTGAGGTATGGCCCTCTCCTCTTTTTAAGGGCCTTACATTCACAACTAAAGACAGGTTCTGTCCTCAGGCCTTTTACACCCTGCAGGAATAATACCTGTTATCAGGTTTGTATGCAAGAGGCCCTAATGAGCTGTGTTGTTGTGCTAATGCCGTGGCCTGAAGCCTTCAAAGAGGTGGCAAATGTTTGTTAAAACGAGGGTAATGTGAGGAAGTTGATTTTCCTTAAGACAATGTTAGCTCGCTTGTTTTGCAGGTTTTTCTACAGGTTGTGTGTTTTCCCTGTTTTGTGTTTTTTCTAAATTGTCCCGTTTCTTTGGAGGTTACATGAATCACACAGAGGTGTACATAGTAACAATTATTCTATGTTTTAAAATACACAGTAACCACCTGACCAGTGAAAGTTTGGAGTAATTCCCTGTATAATTTGATTAGCTGTTGCTTTCCCTTGCATATAACTGGTGTAGTTGAGTTGATGGCCCCCAAAAGAAATCTCTCACTTTGATGATTTGGTACTTTGATATGTTGACATCAAATGAAACAGACACAGTGGGGAAAGAAAGAGGACAAGTCAGACAGAGGTAGTGATTGAGGAAAAAAAGGCTGTGCATGAGAGCGGGTGGAAATGTGTGTGTGTGTGTGTGTGTGCGAGTTGGTGTGGTTTGCGTGGCGCGGAGGAGTGCTATGAAAAGTTGGGCTGAGATGGCAAACCTGAGAAGCGTCAAAACGTCTGGATGCATTTGCGTGCGAGCAGAGACAAGAAGGGGTCTTCGGGTGTGCAAGGGCTTCTCCTTGGCCTCCTAATCCCCAGGCCCAGCCATCCCTTCAGGGCATGCCTCAGATCTGGCTCTCTGGCTCTCCGCGCGGACGACCCAGCTCCGCCAGCAGATTTAATATGCTATGTGTTCCTGCTCCCCCGGCTCCCCTCCACCTCAACCATCATTGTCCCAGAGCGGGACCCCCGCTCCCCGCTTCAAGGAGCCTGCTAAAGGCACCTTTCAAGCCGGGTGATGTCTTTGGATAAGGCGTACGTACGGTGGGGGGAAAGTGGCGATGAAGAGGGTGTGAGACTCAAGATATCGTACTGTAATTTCAGATATGTATATTACACACATTCAGGAATCTTAATACACTCGGGGCTTTCGCAAACAGCATACTGACACAACAGTCATACGCCTCACCACACTCGAAATGCAAGCATGTACACGCATACTGCTCATTCAAACTTCTCTTTCTGTCTATTCCTCTGTTTCTTCTTCTTTCACTCATACACAAACACACATGTTTAGTTTTTATTTAGTCTCCTTTTCTTTTTCCCTCTCTTTATGGAAGCAACTTTTTTTTTTTCATTTGTCTGAAGAAATAAGAAATGGGAGGAAAAAAAGTGGGAGCTCAAGTTGCCTTAGCAGGGGCTGAGAGAGGGCTGGTTTGTTTTCCATGGCTTTGGCCTGTTGGAAACTCCGACTGGACCTGACAATTAGTCTGGTCAACTGCTCTCCCAGAGTGAGGCACCGAAGACGGCAATAAAAAAGGGAAAAAAGAGTGAAAACAGTCAAGTAAACTGTGTTTTGAAAAAGTGATTTGAATTTACGATCGATTAAGTTGTGTTTGACAGCTTAATATAAGCCCTGTTGTAGGTCATGGTACATGTTATTACAAATGCAGGTTTGTGTGCGAGAATGCAGAGTGTGCCAGCTAGCGGCTGCGTTTTCTTTTCTCACATACTTGAGGAGAAACAGGACAGGTCACACCTGCGTGTGGGTGCCGCTCATCGCCTCCTCTGTTTGCTGTAGCCGCCGTAAAAATGTCTTTAAGTGTGAAGTGTAGCAGCAAGAGGTGAAGTGCTTTGGTTTGGGGCCCATTTGCTTGTGGGCTGTGTGTAAAGTTGAGCACCTAAAGACACAGTTTCCCGGGGCTGGGGTTGTTATTGCAGATGTGGCATTGTGTCAGCTTTGATGGGAGCCGGTTGTGGCATCCGTGAGGGGGTCTGTGCTTTCTCGTCCGGGGTGGTGATTGGGGGACAGATGAACTGGCTGCTTGCTGTGAACAATGATCTGTCAGTTACTCCTGCTTCTTGATGTGTGAAGCCATGAGTCAGGCTCTGTCTGCTCAAGACACCAGTACGCACACACGTTCTTTCCTCCAGAATTATTTGAACTGAGCAAGAAAAATCTACAGTGTTAACAGTGCATTTTCCAAACAAAACTCCTGTCCTTACACCATTAATGAAGTTATGCATTGTCATGCAATAATGCTTACAATGTGAACCCAGTGTGTTTGCAATCCCATGCTGCTTGTAGTTGTCTTTCAGTGGGAGTTATCCCTGAGTCTTGCTGCATCCTGGAGTGGAGGTCAAGGAGGGGTCTATTGTTTGAATGTCAAATATAAATCCCAAGGTTAATACCTGAAAGAAGCACAGGCCCAGACATTCTCTCTCCTCTCCAAACATGTTTAGATGAGTACCTCTTCCCCCACTTTGTTCCTTCATTCCCTTCTGCTGCGGACTTAGGGCAAGTTGGAAAAGGAGGGGTCGGGCATCCCGTATAAACCCCTCTAGTGTGTTCTTCTCAGCAATGAATGCTAACAGGCCCTGGCTCTAATAATGCCTCATCTTAGAAAAACAAAAGGGGAACTCTACTATCTGAGCAAATTTCTGCCCCGACCTGAAAGAGCCCTCCTTTGACAGCGCAGCATTTGAAGACTAATCGTTTTTTCTCATGCAAAGCACGCTGTTTTAAGAGCCCGGGCCACGGAAAGAGAGGGGGCTGTGTTTTAACAATACTCCGCAGGGAGTGAGGAACAGGGTTCGGGGAGGGGAGGTGGAGTTGAAGGGGGGGGGGGTTTCTTTCTCCTTTGCTCCTCAGACAAAGCCCAGTTCCTTTCAGGGTTGCATGGGGGGTGGGTTGCGTGGGGGGGAAGAGGAGGGAGCATCCAGGAGTTTGAGTTCCTTGAAAGAGAGGGACTCCAGCCGTTTTTAATGACAGTTTGTCATCATGGCTCCTCCACCGTCCAGGCAAAATGTAGGGCTGGTCTTGCAGTGACAGGCCTGGAAAGAAGTGGGCCAGAGAAAATTTATAGAGAAACAGAAATATTAACGTGTACATGGGGCCCTAAAACGGCTTTGGCTATTCCTGCCAGACTGGTGTTTTTATTAAGAGGGGTCGACATGCTTTGGAAATATATCTTATTCATGAAGAAAGCCAGGTTAGACTTCCCAAAGAATTCATTATATTCCCCCAGATGCGGCTTTGCGGGTTGCAGCCGTCCCTCGGAGGACGTGGAGCATGGAGCGCGACATTGTAAAGCCTCCCTCAGTGGGCACGGGAGTGCGAAGGGTTCCATTTGTCAAAGGTGCTGGAGTCTTTTTCCCTCCTCAACACTTTCCCGGCTCAGTCTCAAACTCATTGTCTGAGCAAAGGCAGGACATTAGTCACCGCAACACCACGGGAGCCTGCAGGGCTAAGGACCAGTGCTCTGGAGCCCGGGCTGGGACAGAGGGGAGGAGAGAGGGTAGAGGGAGGAACGGAGGGAGGGAGGGAGCGACGGAAAAGGTGAGAGAGGGGCAGGAAAGGAGGAGGAAATGTGGGGTAGACGGAAAGTGAGGAAGAGGGAAGACGAGAGAGCGCAGAGTATGTGTGTGGGAGAGGGAGAAAGACCATGGGGGGGTTAGAGGGAGTGGAGTCTGTAGCTCTACCTCAGGGCTCAGTATGTAAGCCCCTGTCTACCCCCCAAAGCTGCTTTCACAAAGAGATTTACAAGACAGGTCTCTGGTGGGCTTTGCTGCCCTGCATTATGAGTGAGTGAGTGTGTAAATGTATGTGTGTGTGTCTTGCTGAAAATGACTTTTTTTTTTTTTTTAGGACTTTTTGTATCATCTATGCAAGAAAGATATTCACCCAAATTTACCAATCCAGGCAGGTCAGACTCAAAACAGCCCCAGTGGAGCAGTGTGAATAACCTATTCCCCCTGGTGGCGGGGGGGTGTTTGTGTGTGCGTGTCTGCATTCATGTGTGAATGTATTTCACAGATTCACACATACAAGGGATCCTGTTAGCTTTTGGAATTATTTATAAAGCCTGGCTTTTGTGTGGCGCTCTAAGTCCTTGTCTCCTCCCATTACTGCCTATGACTCTACCTGGGCTTCCTTCAGCCCCCAAATGCTCCCTCAGCCACCCTCCCAGCACAAGGAACTGAATTTGGTGTTATATCTAAACCCTTTACAGCTACTAGTTTCCAGAGAGAATCACTTTCTTTCTCTTTATATATACTGGCTGAGGATTTGCTCCTCTGGAAAAATAGTTTTCTCATTTAGAAAGTCATAATCTGCGGAGACAAACACAATCTATACACTTCAGAGAGACACACAAAGTTATACCGAACCATCCCATATGGCCTTAATTACCCTGTAATCCAGGGAAGTTTTCCCCCTTTTTCTTGCACGAACCTAGCAGGGGTGAAGGTTTTAGTGTGTTTGAGATGGTTTATGTTAATGTTGCTTTTATTGAAACAAGCTGGGATGTGATTATAGTCCTGCTCGGTACATATGAGCAGCGAACTGCTCTAGCCTCCCCATCTCCCTCTGGCATAGAGATCAATGCAAACCAGCTAACGCAGGGTAATAAGCCATTAGTACACACATTGTTGGAGAGATTTACATACATCGACCGGCGAACTGATAAACTAGGTTCCGTGTCCTAGAGGTAAGAATTATTGTGTGTGTGAGTGATTAGCTGAATGAACTCTGGGTTAGAGTGTTTGTGTGAACCATCGCCGGGTGATCTCCTCCCAGTGACTGCCAGTCCTGTGTGATAGGTGCCAGATTGCGTAGCTGGGAGCCCGGTTGTCTCTGCTTGTCAGGAGAGCAGGTTGGAGGAGGGGAGATGTGAGGATGATTACACTGTACACCGTTCCTCTGATCTGATTCATCACTAACTGTCTCTCCTGCAAAGGGTGAACTTATTATCCCTGTCTCAACTTCCACTGTGGAGCCAGCTGCTCTCCATGCTTCCCAATTAACCCCAGGCACCCGTCAAACGCTCCAATTAAGGCACCCTCCTCCTCCTCCTCCTCACGAATTTATTTGCCTGCAATAGCCGGCCCTGCTCCAGTTGGGATGCTCCAGCATGCAGAGAAAGAGTGAGTGAGTGAGCCAGCAAGCGTTGAGCATGTTTGTTTAGGAGCTGTCCTAAGCAATGGCGTTACAGCTCCCAGATTTATTTGAGGCGGGGTTGCAAACAGCTGAAACGAGTAAATACACCCAGATGTTTGGCTTCCTCGCGATCATGTCGGCGGGCCTGAGGGGGCTGCCTGTCTAATGACAGTCTTGTTCCTCGCTCGTTATGCCGGGGATTTTCAGGGGGCCATTTTGTGACTGTGCTCTTTGGAGTTTATGGGAAGTTTTTTGTTGAACACTTGGCAGTGCTGTGAGGTTTATGGCATCTCATTCCAGTGTTGTGTGGTGTGATATCATCTTGGTATTTGAGTTGCGTGAGTCTTTTTCACTGGGCTGAGAGTTTCTTCCGAACTCTGCCTTTTGAAATCTGAAATATTCAGCTGTGTGTTTTTGATGCATTGGTTTCTGATGAGCAACAGCGTGTGTGTGTGTAGGAGTGTTGCTGAAGGTGGTGTACAGGTTTGGCAGCACTGCCAAATCCTCTGAGACTGCCTGTGTGTGTGTGTGGAGCCTACGAGCTGGCGCAGAGGGATGGGGGGGCTCTGTGGCTGATATGAAAGTGAAGGGAGAGAGTTGTCTCCCACCGCTGCCGCTGGGAGAGCCGTCAGGGAGCTAGAAGTCTCCGGGACTCCCTCTGAGCTTCAGCTGTCTTTGATCTCACACCTCCGCTGCCGTATACTCCATATTACTCTATAGAACACACTCTCACCTGCTGCCAATCCTGCAACACAGACCCACAGTTCACACGAATAAGACTCTTAAGTTGTATGCTCCACTTACCGACCTGCACGAGGGCCAGTGAACCCATTCTCTGTGTTGTGGTTTCATGTGAAAGCACTACTCTTACAACAAAGAAGGAAGAAATCTTTTAAAACAGCAACTGCAAGAAGGCTTTGGGCTGATATTGGGCTGCAACCACTCTTTATTTACACGATCAGTTAATCTGTTGATTATTTTTTCCATTAATTAATAAATCATTTAGTGTATCATTTTGTCAGAAATCAGTGAAAAAAGTGCCCATTAGAAGTCATTAGATGTCTTTGAATGTCTCATTTTGTCTGACCTAAACCCAAATATATTCAGTTATAAAACAGAGAAAAGTGGGAAATGTGCACTTTTGAGGAGCTGGAACCAGCAAATGTTTGGCATTTTTTCTTGATAAATTAATAATTGATTCAACTAATCAACTGCGCGTTTCAGCAGTGTGTTTCATTGTGCCAGCACGCCCATCTCATTAAAAGCATGTACTTTGTGTTGTTGCGTGCGCTTCCTCCCCTTTTTACTCATCACTCACATGTTGAAATAAGGTTGGAGTGCTGATAGAGTGACCTTACTTTAACGTATATTTCAGCCCGTCTGATGAATGATAAGGGGAATGCGAAGATACAACAGAATCATCGGTTTCTGCATCTGTGGAATGTGTGACCCAGTGTTACCCTTTTGGATCTGTTCCCATTCACACAGGAAGCATTAGAGCAATGCCATTTCTTCCTTTTCTCTTCCCTTTCCCCCCTTCTCTCCCTGCATTCCTTTTGACTGACTGCGGCACATTTCAGGACAGCTTCATTCAGCATTCCTTTACATCCCGATTTGTTTGCCCTCCCCTCTTATTTTTTTTCAAGTCTCCCTCTGTTTAGGTCCGGTTTTATCATGCGAGAGCCAAACACCAAGACAACTTCATCTCATCCAATTTTCACCCCTTTAATTCAGTTTAAATGGCATGGCCGCAAGGGCCAGAACGGGAATTAATAAGAGCCAATAAAGCTCGCCACTGGGGCATCAAGGCCAGTCTTTAAGTAAACATTATGACTTCTTGAGGGGGGATTCAGGGGCAGCACTTGATGGATTGTGGCGGCGCTTGGGAAGGGCTAATTTCTCACTTAGCCGTCCTGATGGGGCTAGCTAATAGGCCTTGCTTTGCCTGGCTGATTGTCTGCTGGCTTTATTATTGTGCATTATCGCGCTGCCCCCTGGCTGTTGTTAACGTTCGGCCCCGGAGACGCCAGGGCCCATCATTAATCACATACCAGCACAGACTCACTGCGCTCCAACACTTATCCCAATGACACAAAGGAATGAAGGAGAGGAAAGAGAGATAGAAAGGAGGAGGGAAAGAATGAGAGCAGGAGAAGGAGTATGCATGAAATAAATGAGCAGAAGAGAAGGGGAAGTCCAAGTGGGCAGGGCAGCTTCGCAATAACTCTGTAACCTGTAGCTGCACAGCCGCCGGATTGCGCTCGGTAGTTCAGTTGCCTCAAGTAGCGCTACTCTTTGTGATACACTTCTGTCTAAGGCACAGGGGATAAGAGGAGTGTATTCTACAGTCCCCAGGGCTAAGTGTGAAGACCTTCTGTCAAAGCCATACTTCCTGCCACTACACTCACACAGGACCATCTCTCTGCTTGATCCTTCTCTGAGTGCACGTGTGAGGAGGAGGCATAGAGAGAGAGAGATGTGTGTGAGGTTTTCATCAGTACAGGAATTTCTCTTCCTCAAACTCATCCCCTCCCTGGGGTCCCGTCTCTTATTTATGTTTTGCACACAGTGATCGCGCTTGCATACTGAGAGGCGTATAGAGCACCTGGTGCATCTAACTCCAATGCACACCGTCATGCAGCAAGGCTCACACACTCTCAGACACAGTTGAAACAGAACCTCTTTCTCCCTGTGCCATGTTCACACACACAAACACACACACACATTACATAGGAACTGTGCTCTGAAACAACGCAGCGCACGGCGTAACATGTTCTCTTTCGCTGCGAAAGCACAATGAAGGATGTTGTTGTCGCGCTCTGGTTGTGGCATCGTGCACAAGTGCTTTCTAAAGCTTTGTATGAAAAAGACTGTTTTCACTGGAGATGAGAGGCCCACTGACAGGATACAGACCTCACTCTCTTGCTTTACAGTGTGTGCCATGTGCAGGGGCCACTCGAGTGGAAACCTTAGCTGTAGAGTATGTTGTGGATGCTGCTACAGACTGATTTTATAATAAACTGAGTTTCAGCTGTGTGGATGCAAGCAAAGTCTGTTATAAAGTAGGGGAAAGTATTTGTAATCTTAATCTCTGCAAGTTCAAGACAAAAAAAAACTTTTGCCTATAGAAAAAGTGTTTTTCTTTTCTTCCCAAGGACCTTCACGGTATTTGGCTGAAGTAATAGGTTGCATTGTTTGCTTTGGCCTGCAGTAAATGGCTGAACAAGCATCTTTTCCTTCTCCTCAAGAATCAGGGAAAGTGTCTGATCAAACAAAGGCTCTACGTTTTAGCAGGGGAAGAAAATGAATCAAGTGGAGAGTGGTGGAAACCAATACTGCATAACTGGGCCACCACGGCAACAGAGCTGCCTGCATTATCCATTGTCTCAGTCTTCACAGCCCCGCTTGCCCTGACACAAGTGGCTCACGAACAAATGCAAAGTCAAAATAAATAAACAATCTAATAAGCAGGGGGCTGTGGGGAAAACGCTCAAGATTTCCATTGTGGCGCATGCTTTATTTGCCCCTTATCTACTGGGTAGCGAGTGCAAAAGAAGCATCGTGTAAGCATTACGATTACATCGTGTGGGTTTGTTACCCAGGAATGTAAGATGCACTCAGCTCATTCTGCGGTGCAACACACAGGGTCCCTCACCAGCCCTCCAAAGCATCTTAAGTGGAGAGGTCTGAGGGACCAAGACGCACGCGAGGATAATCTTATTAGCTCCGCTGAAAGCTACTGATGGGCTGTGTTGTTGCACTGTTTGTCCTTGACAAAAAAATACAAACACTCCTCATTTACACAGGCAAATGTTGTGCAGTGCATTTGTGATAGCAGCACATATTGTTTGCGGATGGAATGCTATTATGATGCCGTGCCTCCGGTGTAAAGGTAAATTAAAGACAGGTAGATCTTTTGTAAAATCTTAATGCAGAAAAAGCATAAAATATACATTCATTTGCATCAACTTTAAGTTTTACAATGTAGCGGTAAAAAGCGGGACTCACACATCATGGTAGGATCATATAGAAACATGTAAATGAGTAACAATCTGAATAGCTCAACCATGTCACTGTATACAAAAGAGTGAGAAGGCCTAGCACTAAACCAGTTTGCATGTGCATATCTGGGATTTGATATGTATGTGTGTGGCGGGGTGTGACTAATTCCTGCTAAATGGCCCTTACTTGAGGGGCTGGTCCCCATCAGCTGTAGGCCAGACTTAGTGCCATATGGTCACAATGTTAAATTTCACTGGTGAATGGGAGCCACAACCACCAAATCCCCAATCCCCCCTCCCCCCTCCCCTCTTTGCCTTGCAGGGCCAAGGGAAAGCCATACTGTAAGTGCAGTGTTGAACACAGCATGGAAACCCAAGTATGTGGTTTCCTCAGAGAACCATTGAGTTTGAGAACACCTCCTCAGTAGGGATTTTGAACCCATGACAGGTCCTCTAACCACCAGCAGACACTTCCACTGTCTCCTTAAGGGGCCTCATCCCCTCACTGACCTTATCCAATGCAAACACATGCAGCCTGAGCCAGCGCATTCTGTTTTATTGCTGGATTCAGCTAATCTTGCTGAAGGGCTTAGACTCCTCCTCCCTCTTTGCCCCTCAGTGTTTTAGTTATTCCAGCTGTGCAGGAGCCCTTAATGTTGTTGGCATAGCTGCGAAATGTGCAAAAACACACATTGTGTTCACAGGAAAACATGTGCAGGCATGCAGGGGCACAGTGAGGTGCACACACATGCATGCACAAATACATGAGCACACACACACACACATTCTCGTGCTCCTCCCTTTCTCCATTCATTTTCTCCCCCTCTTATCCCACTTTTGCTCACAATCTCCCTCAATCGTCTCCATCTCCCATCTCTCCCCTCCCCTCTAACTCGCTGCGCTGCGGTGCGTTTGTGCGGTGTTGATAAGCCTAAGATAGCAGATCTCGGTGGTCGCTGATGTAATGATGATGAATGCTGCGGCGCTGCCAGTCTCCCCCCTCAGGGGGCCCTCAACACTGAACAGTCGCCCTAATGAAATGAACACAAATACAGTACCCCGTCTGTGAGGGGGGGTTGCTAAATCTAAGAAGACACTTCAAGAGTTTATATGAAAATGTCTCCCAGTTTCTGAGTGTGTGTGTGTGTGCCATCCATTTGCAAATGTGTTCCTAATGACAGAATGCGAACTGGAGGTACACCTTAAGCACTTTCATAGAGTTAAGCTTGTAAAGATGTAGCCTTTAAATAACAAAAGGCAGTGATTTTTTGATAGTGTTAGCAGTCGTTTGAGCTTGCGTGAAGAAAAAAAGAAAAAGTTAATTTTTTTCTATCAAAGGCAAAAGTTTATTTTAGTGTTTCACTTTGATGTGTACAATTTGCAGATGACTTTCAACTCAGTGCCTTTGTCACCAAGGCGTATAATTTATGTTAAATTGATTTGCTTAATGTGCTTATAAAATAAGAATGTTTTTTGTTTTTTTTTTCTGAGGGAACTGTCTGAATTGTGGTATTTTAAACCTGTTTAATCGCCTCCCTTTCTGTGTGGAAGGATTACAGTTGAGCACAAATAAAGATACACCCTCTTTCTCTCTTCTCTAATTGGGTGTAGGACAGACATTTCATGGGAAAGACATTAATATGAAATTAACATTTATTTTGGGTAACAACAGCAACCAATGCCTAGTTGTAATTCCTTCTTTTGTGCCAGGCCTCTGTGACACACCACTGATGCAGGGTCTATAAGGCAGTCTCCATACATATGGTTATTTCTGTACTGTCTCATGTAAATGTGTTATATATAAAAATCAGATTTCTGCATCTGCTTCTGCATCTGGTTATATATATTAGTATATTAGCGTTTCTTTTCGTTAGTGAAGGTTCAAAGTGCTAAATGAAAATGAGTAATTCTGTAGGGAAGTAGGATCTCTGTCATTAGATTAACATCTTATGCAAAAGGATAAACACAGAAAAAAACTTTTTCACATCAAGAACCATTCTTTCCACATGATAAAGCCTTGATGTAAACACAGATGGAAGTGTCTTTGTGTTGGTGAATTTCGGAGTGTTTTTGGAGATTTGGACAGGGTCGAAAATGAGCAACACGAAAGGCGAAAGCAGAGACGAGAACATCTGCAGGATTGGGTGTGGGTCAGAGGGATTATGGGTGAAAAGGTCCTGCTTTTAATTGCTGCTTTGGTACTGTGGCCTGCCTTGTGGAACACAAAAGGCCGGTCAGACACGCTTCAGTGGCTTGGACTTGCGAATATTTGCCCGACCAGTGGAATGCCCCGCTTTCTCCTCACCTCCCCTACAAACCCCAATCCCGACCCTCATATTCATTGCACTTTCAGCTCTTTTTGAGCTCTGCTCTGACTCACCTGGGGGCGGCAGCAAGACACACACACATACATGTATGCACTCTCTGCACGCAAAGCATGTTGGGAGCTATTCAGTAACAGCTGTAAAGTAGGTTCTCTCCCTGTTCTTTTCCCCTCCACTGCTTTTGCTCAAGTTCAGTCATTAGAATGATGTAATGACAGTTTCAAAGAGGGAGGCTAAAAAAAATGTTTCTCTGATCGCTCTCTCGTTTTGGTTTCTGCCGATGAAAGTGAATGAGTGGCACCTAAGATCAGTTATCATAGTAGGAACTGCAAAGGTGCATGTGCAGACATACATGCGCCACACATATTCTAACGATTAACTCGCTCATACTGCAAAGACCCCCAGAAATGAAAGCATTCACTCTATCAAACACGTGCAGCAGTAATTTGAGATGATATCTGTGCAAGTAGGACAAAAATGTCTTTGGTTGGGGATGACATGTATTCATGTGGGAGTGATTAGAGGACGAGCTCTTGTTTAATTCTGTTTTGATTGGTAAGGGAGTAATTGCATTGTGTTTTTTTTTTCCTCCTCTGTTTTTTTTCGTAAGCCAGCAATTGCTTACAGATGTTGTTGTCGGGTCAGAATGGAAGACAGACTCTGGTTTTTCTGGGGGTTGGGAAAAAAAACAAACAAAGCGCACAGTGTTTGTCTGAAGTTTACCCCTCACCACTTCCCCCTCGCCTTCCCTCCTTGGGGAGTTGGTAAAAATCAGCCCCCCCTTCTCTTGTAGTTTCAGCAGCACACCTCTGTTTGCATTATATCTGACTTTACTGCTGGCCTTTGTAACCATGCATGTTTATAGGGTGGAGGACAATTAAATAGTACAGTTGGGTAATTATTTTTGGAAAGAAAATGTTAGTCAGACTAAATATTTCCAGTAATTATCCATGAATTATGGAGTCTAAGTAAAGGCTTTGTATTGGATCAAATGAAGCTGTCCTGTACTTTGTGTAAATGAATGGTTGTGGTGTATCGCCGTGTTGTCTCCATAATCAGAGACCTCTATGACCTAGATAGTTGAGTTTGTAGACGGCCTCTGAGGTGCTTAACTGAGCAGCATGTCTGCTAGACTGTTGGCTGAACCCCTTCTAAACCCACAGACAGTATTAACTTGAACCACCTTTATTCTTTGAAAGAAAAATTGCCCGGCACCATGATATTCCCAAAAGGGCCTTCAAACAACCCTTGTTGTTTCAGGACTGTGAACGTTTCTCTCTCTGTGGTATCCCCTTAAGGTTTCTCCTTTCTCTGTGGAAAGACTGCTAGAGCAGGATTATCAGTATATCCACAAGCTGCCTTTACTTCTATTCTGAGATATAAAACCTAGTCAGGATGTCCTGCCACGCTATGTTTATAGAGTTGTTTTTTTTTTTGACAAGAAGTCAGAAGTTTAGTGTGACATAGTTGAGAATAAGGTAGGCTATATTTTGGTTTTGGATATTTAACCACAGTTAGCTGAGAAGGAGATCAGACCACGACAAGCAGATCAGAGCCCAGCAGGTTTTAGTTAAAATAAATCAGGGTGAGCTGGTGGATTGACCCGTGGTCTGCTCTGGGCATCATGAAAAGAGAGGATTGGGTCTGAAGTTTTCCTCACAAGGTTCTCAGTCTTGACGTCTTTTCTTGAGGCACTCTATTGTTAAAATGTGAACTTAGATCAAACAAGAGATACTTATTTTTTAAACTTAATGCACAAATCAAGCCAATGATTTACTTCAGTTTTACAAGCACAAAACAAAACATGCATATACGAGCTGGTTCATCTTGTCTTATGTGCTTCATGTCTTTTGCATTCACCCGTCCTCCCTCTACCTTCTTCTTCTCCGCCAGTTAATCCCGTCTCCATGAGGTGTTGAGGAATGAGCAATCGCCATGGAAACCCAGTCCCAGGCCAGTTCAGCAGCTGAGAAGAAGAAGAGGGTGGAGACCATTGTGGCGACCAAGGGCTCATCAGCACGCAATGACATCAGTGAGAAGGCGGTGGCCTCCAGCACCACCTCAAACGGTACGCGTCACCTCTTAACTGCACACTCAGCCGCTGTGGTTAATGTAAATATAATTTGGGTCATTTGGAATAAACCAAGTTTGGGAGAGATTGGTCCATTAGTCAGCGTACCAGTTGAGTAATGGGAACATTGAGCCCGACACCATGAGTGAATGTGATGCCAATAGGAGATTGGCCACAGGTAAAAATCACTACACATCTGATATTCAGGTGTTTTTTCACCTGAGACAGAAAAAAGAAAGACCCAGGTAAACAATAATATACTTTCAAATTGTATGTATCCACATTTCTTAAAAATAAGATCCAGAAACAACTTATTTGTAAAGAAACTGTCAACTCAACTTTCTCTGTGCAGGCTCAGGTCGGTCACATCTGTTAATCAAACTTCATCACTAACTTGTGGATAAACATGCCATTGAATCACAAGTTTCATCCACTGTTATCCTTAATTTAGCTAAAGTCATAAAAGGCTTTATGTATTGATGTATTCGAGACCTCTATGAGCTAGACACAGAGGTTTGGCTACCTGCTATCACTCAACATATTTGGGCATCGGGCCATTGACCTACTGGGGATCAAGGAATGTTTTTTTTGTGCTTATATTCTCATTACTTTTAAGATGAAACTGACCAACTCCCCCAAAACACGATTTAAAGATTAAGACACGCACAGGTCCTTGCTTACGTTACTTATGTTTACTTTTCCCCTATTCTCTTGGTTCACAGTGAGTCACATACAACCCTTGCTGGTAGCAAAACCTTGGCATGTTTACATAGCAATGTCTTCAACACATGCTATTAAAAGTGGCGTGGAGCTTACAGTTCACTAAGTCTGTCACCATTCAGCCTTTCATTCTCAATTCAGATGCTGGAATGAGGAATATTAGATGGTGATTCTTTTTTTTTTTTTTTTTTTGCTGTAAAGCCTTGGATCATCAAGCTAAAGTCATAACAAAACCAAAGTTGAGATCACCACGGCCTAAGCTGCAGCTGTGCTCATTAGCAGTGAGAGGATTTGGATGTTTTTGGGTGTGGAGGCTGTTGGCTTTAGGAGCTGGAGCTGGTGGCCTGAGTTTTCTGTCGCCCCCCTTTGACGCTCCTGATGTCAAATGAGATCATCCCAAGTGTGACCAGGAGACAAACAGTCCAGGAAAGGCTAAATAAGTTGCTGTGACTTGCTCCCCATATGGGAGTTATCACAGGAAGTGAGTCAGGTAATGCATCCTGAAGCAGCTTGGGAACACTCTCACTCTTACTCATTCCCAGATGGCCAGCACTGTTTTATTAATTAAAGGGGCAGCAAGGGGGGGAAAAAAAGTTTGTTGTGGAAAAAGCATGGATGTAATTTTGCTCTGTGATTGTGGATTTTTCTTCGTAACGTGCAGCACTGAACAGCATAAGGTTTGTCTTGAAAACCTTGCTGAGGATTCTCCTACACCACGTCAGAAGATACGCTACAGCTTTAAGCAATGTGGCCCTCCCTAAAATACAGTAGTCTCATAATTCACTTGACGAAGGGAGGGATGATACTTATCTGCAGAGAAAGGTCCCCTTTTAGATCCCGATCTCTCTCTTGGAATCAGAAGATAGCTTACACATTCTTTGTGTTGTTATAATTACAGCACATTCCCAAGTCGCCCCCAGAACTCATAACCTCTTATCAGGTGTAACCCTACACTCGCCTCAACTTTAACCCCCGTAGCCCCTGCCCGACCGCCTCCATCCAAACAAAAGGTAATTGTGAGCAGCTGTGGAACCCCAGTGACTGGTTCTTCTTAGGAAGGCCCAGCAAAATATTTCCCCCCGTCAAGCAGAGCAGCGGCCCCTGATCTCGGCGCAGCGGAAACCCCGTGGTGCGCCCAGCAACAGCGTGCTACGATAAGTTGTGAAAAGTGGAAAATAAGTGTTTGGGGGCAGGTGGAGTGGACATGGCGGATGTTTAGCTTGGTCTTTCCAAAGCAATCCCTGCTACTGAGAAGAGCAGCCTTTTTCTGTGATTGGACTCAGCTTGGAAACAGGTATTGATCTGATCAGATCTTGTAGCTGATCAGTGGCAACTTTAATCTGTTCTAATTAGCAAACTTTACGTGCGCTACAGGGATAATTCTCAACTTATCTCCGTGCTTCTCCTCCACTCTGTCTTCCCCTCTTGTCCTTAGTCTGTAAGTTTTGTCCAAGTTGAGCAGGCCCAGAGTAATTATTAAGTCCTGGTGGAGCGTTCCCACATGGTTGGCTAAATGGTGGCTTCATCCTGTGTGCCATTCATCTCTGTGCCCCCTCCTCTTGCACTGACAGCTCAAAAGAGCCGACTGTGCCACAACAATGCTGTGATTGGTGCTCTTTAGGAGGGTTTCGGGGGGGGGGGAGGTGCTCTACCCTCCCACCCTCATCATTCTGCAGGCAGGTGGACCACAAAGTCCCCTGATTCTTTTGTTGGGTCCCGAGCTAAAAAAAAAAAAGATGTCCATGCTCCTTGGCTGAATAAATCCTGTCGTCATGGGATAATTTACTAATAAAAAAAAGGAGAAAAAACGGGGTGGGGGCTAAAGGATTGGTTATTTGCAAAGGAGAAAAAGAAGGGGAAAAAGTTTCTGGTTGGTTGGACTTTTATGATATGGGTGCTGCTGATTTGAGGAAAGAGAGGGAGTTAGTGTGAGTAATAGGATGAGAATTGAAAAATGGGGAGGGGAACAACTGGACACAGTTCTGAAAATTGTCAGTGAATGCTGTTTTAACATGACAGAGTCTCTGTAAAGCAGGTTATGAAGTGGGTGAGTTGGGACCTTTTTAATGGTCATGCTTAAAAGGGCAAGAGCAAGGGTCTCAGAGGCAAACAAGTTAAGCCTTAAAGGGCAACAAATGTTAGGCTTTCGTGTAGGTTACCAGAGAAATCCCTAAGCAAATGGAGAGCGTGGCTAAAGTGTTTAAAGAGGAAGAAAAAAGAACACTTGACTGCTTTGAAGAAAAAAAAAATCTCCTGATGGGAAGAGAAGGAAGAATGATACAGAGAGCGGGGAGAGATAGAGGAAGAGTGAGGGGCCACCTTCTTTTTAGGCAGCCATTTAAATGATCAACAGTAAATAGAGGGGAATGTCATCTGACAGAAATAAAGTTCCCGTTAACAGCGGGGATGGAAAGTAATTTACAGATACGCTGTCCCCGCCATCTTTGTGCCTCCCAGATAAGGTTTCATTTCAGAAACGGATAGGAGACATTTTCACTTACGGGCCCCCATTCTGGGACACCTGTGATAACAGCTTGTGGACCCCTAATTGAAAATGGGTTTCAAAATGGATTTTCACTTTTCTTCCTCCCTCCTCTCCCCCTCCACTCCCTCCCTCCCTCATGACTAACCCCCCACCCCCGTCAACACCCAGCTCCATCCCTTTTTTTCCTTGGCGTTGCCTTGTCGTTGGCAGAGGGAGGCAATACTGGTAGGACAAGGAGGGAGAGAAAGGAGGAAGGGAGGGAGGCTTGGGGGAAATGGAGCGTTGGGAGCGGATCATCCCTCAGCCCGTGTCACAGCTATGACAGCCGCGTGATCCGTCTTATTAATGAAATCATTGATCACTTGATGGGACTCATAATCAACTGTTTCTCCACTGTGTCCTGCCCCATCTCCTCCCCCTCCTCCTCCCTCCTCATGCTGCCACCTCTGCTTTCCACCTTTTTTTTTTTTTTTTTATCCCTGTTTTATCCCCCCCTAAAAGATAAACCACTTTGGAAATCTGATCTTTTTTTCTGTGACTGGAGAAAAAGAAAAGATAGATAAATACATAAAATTAACAAGAACACCCAGACACTGCCTGACAATAAATGCTGACACGTGATTCAGCATCCGGAGGTCTGATGGGGATTTTGAAATGGCAAGAATTGCAAGAAATGTGTCTGCTTACTTTCTTAAATTGGGCATTTTTTTTTAGAGGAAACAAGTTGGTAGTTATTTTAAGAATTGCACTTAGTTGTTAAAAGGTGATCTCTGTCATCTGTATTTGTGCTGTATGTATTTCATGGGGACCAAAGGAGGAAGCAGGGGCCCCTCTGTGTTACCCTACTCTGGGTTCTGCCTGTGGGGGCTAATGAGAGAGGACTGATGGAGGGATAAGGGACCTCATGGGAGCTCTGGCTGGCCCACGGGTCAAACAGCACAATGAAGGAGGCGTTATAGAGTCTGACACACAACCCCACACAGGAAAACTGGCTTTTAGTGTCAAAAGACCTCTGTTTGGTACATCAATTATACATAAAATACATACAACCTTAGTATATAAGCAGAAATACCACAATATGGCTGTTTTCATTATAGTTCATCATGAGGTTTTAGAGATATATAGGTATTAAATATAAAATATCTGTAAATTAGGGTTTGTAAGTCACACTGGCCTCACGTGCACACACAGTGGATGTGCTTTGCCTTCGCTGGTGAGTCATAGCCATTTCATGGACCTCTGCACTGAAGGCAATTTCCTGCAGCAGCAGGGGGACGGGCTTTGGCAGAGCCACCTCACAGGGGCCTGAGGCGCAGGATTAGCTTAGCCTCACTGCTACTCAGGGTGGAGGGGAACCTCAGCTGCTCAACCCAGTGCAGCCCAGCCAGGCCTCTCTTGTCTGGCACACTTCCGCATGCCCAAATCTGCCTGCTGGAAGATGCAAGTAAGCCACTGCCTCAAGACTTTTGCATGCTGTGGAGATGCCGCCAAAATTTAGCTGTAGTGGAATTGCCTCTTTTTTGGTCAGTGATCATCCTACTTGTTTGCCCTGGTAGGTGTAGCAAGAAATACAGCTTTGAACCTCAGTGGAGTCCTTAAAATTAGCCCTAGAAGGATATTCCAATTTATTACAACTTGAGTCATGTTTTTGTAGTTTTTCCGTCGTTTCTATCAGTTGTGATAACACTGGACTCACCAAAGAAATGATCTGGGAACATATTGCTACAATGAAGTCAGGCAAAACATGAGCAAAAGATAAATAAGTCAGATTATTTAAACCAGTTTATTTGGATGGATAAAACCTGAAATGTCAGTAAAATTAAATGTCTTTTGTTGCACACAAAAACTGTACGGATGCACAACTATGGTAAGTCCAGCAGCAGAATTCAGTCTTTAAACTGTGGTAGATGTTTGCAACGGTCAGGTAGGGTAGTATATTGCTCGCCTTGGTTTTCTCTTCCAAATAAGTTTGGCAGCATGGGAGTTCATTATAAAGATGTATGTATGTATTCCTTGCTTGGCCTTCCTTTTAGTGATGTTGCCCCATTCCCTGACCCTGGCAATCAACTTCATAAGTACAGCAGTATTATTACCAAAAGAGATGATGGGCACAACTACAAAATAAGACCTAAGTTGTATGTTGTAATTGAATTTGTCTTTAATTTGACTCAGAGTAATGCGCTGATACAGAGTGCAATCTCAATTCGACATCTCAGTCATAGATATTTAATTTTAATATGTTGTGATAATTCATGCTGACCATCACAGAAGAACCTGAGATCATTTTCACTGACATGCTGAGAGCCAGAATAGCCTGGGAGTCAGAGGTCACCTGGGTCAGAGACAAGTCTCTGAACCAACAACCAGCCTCACAAAGACAAATCAGCCTGCCCTGTGTGAGAGGATTGGGAGTACATCGACCAGCCTGGCCCTGCTGCATCCCGGCAGCACTGTGGCCCTGCTGGATCTCACTCGTCTCAGAGAGGGAGGCTCAGGGTCGACCAAGGGCCCCATAAACTCATAAACCCATAAAGTGGGGAAACAGTAGTTGAATATTCTACCACTCTGTCCATTTGTCGGTAGGCATCAGTGGCCTCCCTCCTGCCAGGAGGAACAAAGCAGAAGTGTCCTGACCCTGCCAGGAGGATTTATTGTGGTGTGTTCTCGTCCGCATCCTCTCTGTTTTGTTCGCTCACTCACGCCTCCTTACCACAGTCGGGTTCTTGTTGAATGGGATGCAGTAGCAACTAGTGGCCTTGCCACCAGGGTTGGAGTTTATATGAAAGAATGAATGTGTATGAATGTGTATGGACAGGTCCTACTAGTGAGCTGCTAGTTTGATATATAAGTGTTAAGGACATAACAAATGATCTGTACCATGGCTTGTGAATAATTGTTTCTCTGTGTGCTAAAAACACTAAAAAGACACACAAATAATACATCATTAGTTTGCATATACATGTATACATGTTTTATGGGTACATTACAAGAAAAGGTACCACGGATGAAAAACTACTTGTGGTGTTTTCACAGTGATACTTTATTTTTTTGTTAATTCAATAACCAAATGATAGAGCAGTTTATAAAACATGTTTTAATATTTATGTCTTTTGTGTCCTTTCACCCTCATCAAGTACATTTTTCTAACATGTTGGCATAGTGGTAACTGTTATTTAAAATGATAAATCAAAATGTCATTTTAAAGAAGTCATTGAGGTTAATAAAAAAAGGCAGTTTAAAAAATGTTTTTGGCATTGTAGTTTTAAAAAGACAGCATGTGAACTTAGTTTGCTGTACCAAGATCACATAAAAAAACTCCTTCAAGTCTTTGGTTGATGTCTAGATGAGCAAACCATGCAGAAATATCTGAATGTAGCAGAATTTTAGTTTGGAGCCTGAAAGAAATAAAAAGTGGCCTGTATGTTTCAGGCCTTTCCGCTCTCTGCGCAGAACTCATTGGATTAAATCAAGACATGCTTTCAGGTTTGAGAGAGCAAAAGGCCCAAAACCCCCTAATCTCTCTCCCCTGACCTCCACACCCTCTGGGCCTTGACTCTCACCCTTCTCCCTGCTCCCCCTCCCCTTTTCCCGCCCAGCTCTCTCCCTCGCAGTGCGAAAGAGGAGCTAGGATCAAAGGCCATAAACCATGGCAGTGATTTCTGGTGATTGATTAGAAGCAGAGGTTGAGAAGCAGCGGCTCTCTACCCTCCATTCTTCCCACCCTCCGGTGCTGCGTACGCATTCTCCCAGGGCTCTCGTAAATAGCTCAGGCTTCAAGTGTGAAAAGAGTTGCCACGATTGGCAGACAGAGCCCAGAAACACATCCGTGCCGGAGCGGCTTGGCCAGTTTCTCTGCCTCTTCCTCCTGGATGGCAGGGGGGTGTCAGTTGATAAGAACCATTTGTTGTCTCGCTTGGATCTGGGGAGGGACAGTGTAATCCCCTCGCCCTGGTCTGTTCGCAGAGCTGGAGGAAAAGAGCAGAGGAGAGGAGGAGGAATTGATTTTCAGAGAGAGGGCATGCGGAGAATTGAACTCAGATGTGTAGCAGAGACAGGGTTTGAAAGAAACATTCTACTTGCGGGGAAACAAATGTCTGTAGCTTACAGCAGAGGGGCCGTGCAATTTGAACTTGAGCAAGTCCTTCTAATGTTAATCAATTGCATAGCTGTCTTTCACCATTCTCTCCCCGCCTCCTCCTCCTCCCCCCTGTCCCAAGCCCAACTCAGCCCGGAGGCCTCTTGACAAGCAAGTGGTCCTGTAAAGGCATTTTAATAGGCCATGCCCATTCAGAGGCACTGAGATTAACGCTTGAACCACATCTCCTACATGCATGCTTTTTGCACAGAGACACAAATACACATGCACCTCTTTCTCTGTCTTTCCTACCCTGTCTGATCTCACCTGGAGCTGTGAGTCTAATGATGTTTGGAGTGTGGGCCTCGCAGCGACAGCTCCAGTCCCGGGGAGATGTGTCTCATGTCAGACTTTGCGCCAGACAGACTCCAATAAGGAAAGGGGGGCAGTGGTGGGGTGGGGTGGGTGTTCTTCAACGCAGCTGGAGCGAAGCCAAAACTAAAAGTGCAATTCTCTGAAGGTTTTGTTTTTCCTCTGTGGTATTTACAAAGTGATTGAGCGCATTTTTGAGTGTCATGGCGTATCTCATTACGCTCTTAAAAGCTTTTTATCCATCCACATGCTCTAAGATATGTACACATGCAGTACATACTGCAGATACTCAGTCATGCATGCTTGCAGACACATAATCTCTCATTTTCTCTCACTTTCCTCAACTGCACCAAACTGTACACACACACACTTGGTGCAGCTGGAGGATGGGCCGTCATTATTAACTGTTTGGCGACCTCATGACTTCATCTTTGGAGCTGTCAAAGGCGGCCCACATTATGTCTCCGCTTGGCTCAATGTGCTCTTTGTTCTGGCTTGGCTCTGGAGCAGCTCAGCATGGGGCTGCGTGAGTCCAACAGTCCCACTGCGGCTTTGGAGGGAGGGAGAGGGATGGATGCAGGGAGGTAGTGGAGATTTGGGGTAGACATGGGAGCTGGGAGAAGACCTGGGAGAATGAGGGATTAGATCAGGAAACCAGGAGTAAGTAACAAGAGATTAGCGGGAAGAAAGTGCGAATGAGATGCAGAAGGTGGGATGTAAAGAGGTAGAAGAGGGTGGATGAAGGATGGAGAGGGAGGGAAATGCTACATGCTACAGGTGAATCTTAAAGTAGCCTATAACAGCTGAGTCTTTTACTATGATGATTTTAAGCATTGCTCTCCTTCCATCCCACTGACTCATTCCAATATGAACACCAGATTATGAAGGCAACATGTCATCTGAGCTGCACCGGCCATCCCTGTGTGGAATGTGGGATTAATGGCAAAGTAATGCAGAGATTAGAGAAGGAGGCGAGAGTGGAGAGGGAGAGGAGGATTCGCCTGGCGAGAGTGACAGGAGAGGTCATACATGAGGAGAGCTCATTACAGAGAGGGAGCAGCAACAGGAGGCAGAGGGACTGGGAGAGACATGGGGAGTGAGGGGGAAATGGACAGAGTGCTGAAGCAGGAGGTATGATGAGAAAAACTAAGAGGTGAAAGATGAAAAAGATTTAGGAAGCCACATAATATGTGGCCAGACAGAGGAAACCAACACTTTCTACTCCACTTTCATTCTAATGTCAGGATGCCATTATCTGGCTGTGTCCATTTACACTTGAATTGACGTGGCTGGAGATATGTGTTCTGGACATATTTTCACCGTTGTAAATTATGCATTAAAAGCTTTCTTTTAATACTATCCCCAGTGTTCCTCAACATATAAATGTGAGATTCCCTCTGACAAATGGTTGTTTGATTGGTTATAAACATTGCAATTTAATTTCTAATAAGTCATGTTTTTTTTCTGTCAGTTTGATACGACGAATGGCCCTGAAAGTGACATCTGAAAGTGAGCTGATTTGAACCGTTGGAAGTATTAACATGGTTCTACGAGGTGTAACCTCTAGCTTCAGCCCCTCCGTTAGTGGTGCAGGAATTTTAAGCTCAGCGATTGGATGTTTCATGCCCCAACGCCCCAACACTCCTTCGAAGTTGTACATAGTCTTGTGCCATTGTCTTTTTCATCAAAGAATCAGATTTTTTTCAAGGTAGTTGCTTATCTTTTTAACTGATGATTCAACAGAAATAATGTCATGCCTATCCAAACCTCAGAAATCCCCACTACTGCCAGTCACCTCAAATTATTTATGGAGAAAATTGATAGGATTTTTACTACACCTCAAATAACTCCTCTCTCTATGACACACTACAATGTACACTAAGTGAGCGTGTAGGGACTCAGTAACCATTGACACATACTGGCTGATCTAACCTGTTATATACAATATGATTGCTCCAGCCACTAGTCCATCATATCGTCCAAACTGGCAACTTTCACACTGTATTCTGCTTTTTATTGCACTACAGAGCCACTTATCTAATCATATAGAAAATCTGTTGCCTTTTACTTTCCCCTGCTCACCTCCAACCTCCAGCCCCTTCCCAGCAGACTGTGGTTAAGTCTGTTTGGCCGAACATAGCAGATCCTCTAATCTGCAGAGCTTTCCCTGCCTGCCACAGACACTGTAATGAAGGGGTCCAGGTCTCACCTGTATTTTAAGGGGGAGAGGGATGAAATACACCCTGTTTATTAAGCGGGCACTCTCATTCATATCACACGCTGGGGGCGGGTGAGGCTCAGGTCTGGGATTTTGTAGCAAACGTGGCCCAAATCGTCAGCTGTAATGATGATAGGATGTTGGAAGGCAAAAAGGGATCTTTGTGAGGTGATTTGGCACCTTTTAGGTCTTGATAGGAAAAAAAATGTGGAAAATGAACGAATGTTATTTTAGATAATTAATGTGTCAAGCTGTAAAGGCAAAAAGTTGATTCTATTAGCATTTTTTTTTTTAACACCAGGTGACTTAATGTGTGTGCTGAACAGCCCCTCATTGTGGGAGCAGAGTGAAGGAGTCAGTTGAGTTGTGTTATTTTTATGGCATTTGGCTTGTAGTTTGGAATTCTGATTGTCATGCTCTCTGGTAAAAAGGCCTTATGTCCAAATGTGACGGGTTAGAAACTGTAAGCATTACCAGCTGCACCATCAAAGGCCCAGGCATGCTGTTCATTTAACCTAGATCCGTCACACTCATGTGTAGCCCCTGATTCAACCTGTAATGTAGACATTCAGCAGAAGGCATTAGACTGAGACTAATGTAGAGTAATGGATGCAAATTAACTCCCAGCACCTCCCTACCTGTGATATGTCAAAGGTTTCTGACTATGTTTGAATATATTTGGCTGGGGTGCTGTTGGAAATTAATACAGGTTTACAATAAATAACATCATTACCAGCAAATATAACCTACAATTCTGTGCCAACACACAGAGAGTACATCCACACTAAGGTGGCTAAATTTGAATCTTTTTCTCTCTGTTTTGGTCCACTCTATGCCGGCGTGTGTGACACCTGTAAATGAAGATTTTCAAAAATGGTGTTCAGAGTGGATAGGTATGAAAATAGCATGTGTTTCAATGTACATGGGAAAAACTATTAACAGAAACAGAAAAAAAAAACGTAAATGAAAACAACTAAATTGTGAGTTCAGTAGGTGGTCACAGACAGAACAGAAAGTTTCTTACCAGATCTTACCAGGTGTTGGCTGAGATGCATACTTTTGTTCTTTGCCGACTGAAATAGGATGAAGAAGAGTTTTAGCCATTTTCCTACTGTTTAGACATTTTAGTGTGGACTGAGACCTTTCACGAAAATGACAAAGTGCTTTCACACTGTAACAGCATTTTCAAAAGTAGCCTGCTTAGTGTGGACGTAGTCTAAGTGTTGTTACATGGCTCTTTTAAGCAGTTTCACCTCTATTTGCTGAGCCGCATAGCAGGTGCAAGAATAGATCAGCAGCAACAGAGCAGGCAGTGAATTAGACAGACAGATCTGAACATCCACAAGCCTAATCACCACAGAAGAGAGAGGGAGAGGGAGAGAGAGAGTCCACTCTGGACTTAGACGTTCACCAGTCATTGATAAAGTGCTTAGCAGCAGGAAAATTAATGAATCCGGCCTGACTGGGAGAGGGGGTTTTGGGGTTGAAGGGGAGGGAGTGGAAGAAGAGGAGGAGGGCTGTTGGGGTTGTGCGGGGGGGTAATCCTGTTCCAGCTAAATGGCTGATCCCTCTCATTCCTTAGATATCAAATGTCAAGAGTTAAATTAGCCTGCTAGCCTCAGATAGGAGTTAACATGCTTTTAAATGGGGCGGGGCGCTGCGATTCCTGCCCCGTCTGGGATGGCGGGCAGGTGCCTTTGAAGTGTCTAATTATCCAGCTTCTAGTAAGTGCTGGCTAACTTAATGGGGGCCTCCATACCTCAGTGCAGTGCACGCTTATGCACACATGTACCAGAATGTGTGAATGTGCACTTTTACACACAACAAAAACACACTACATCACACTTTGTTTACATAAGAGGAACAAAAGCAACATGGACGTAAAGTTTGAACTATTAAAAGTTAAGTGAAAGAACTTTATGATATCATTCTATTCTGTAAGGTGGGAAACATCCACAGTGGCATTTTGGATCATATTTGATGTGCTTGAAATTGCTATATTATTTTTTCTATTTTATCCTAACTGTTGGCTCTGTGTTTCTTTGCTTTGGCTGGATATCCATTTCTCTTGGCGAGCCGTTCCTAATCTGAGTGCCACAGACTTGGTCCGGATCACTCTGGTGTCAGAAGTGGGATTCCAATGCTGAGGCCCAGTGGAAAGCTGGCCCACTCTGGTCTGGTGGGCAGTGTGCCCAGAATCACCCTAAAAGACCCACTATCCCAAACGGACATATTTCTGCCCTAGTCTGCCCTCGCACACAATCATTTTATATTGTTACAGAGGACAGTGTAAATAACTAACAGGTTATGGCTGATCACTGCTGGCTTGTGACTATCTGAAGCAATGCTAATACAGTCTATAAGCCAATCAGACCACTAAATGGCATTTTTTTGCTTTGAAGCCTTGATCAAATGCATCTCGTGGTGTTTGATTCCTCAAAGAATGCAGGCCAAGGTGCCCTTTGAGGGAAAAGCCTTAAAAGCCATAACTATCCATGGTCAAAAACGCATCAGTGTGCATTTTAGAGTCAGGGCTTTCAGCTCTCTCACCGCAATGCTCATTGCTCCCTCACAATGTGGCCCTGATGAAATGGTAGTGGGGTTTCGGACTGCTCTATGGTGGGCCTGTGCCCCTAATGTGTGAATAAGGGGTAGCCAGGGGCAGGCAGAGGCTTGGCACGACACAACCCTGCTGTGAGGCTGATTTGAGGTGAGCGCCGGGAAGATGGAAGGCGCCAAGCAGGCTTTGATTTGCCCCTCCCCAGCCCCGGGGCCTGGAGGCTGGGACTGCGAGATGCTGAGCTCTGGGTGCGTCCCAGCAGACCCCTGGCGGCAGAGAGAATGGGCTGGGACTGCGGGCTGTGGAGCAAGGGGGATGGGGCGTGGGCTGCCGAGAGCCAAATTGAGATGTGGGAGTCGTCGAATTTGGCTGGATGAATATTGAAGAGGGCATTTGTGGGCGCTGAGTGGGAAATCAGCAGTTGACAATAGACTGCTAACCAGGAGAGGGAACATCCTGACCTGCCCATGCCTCTCTCTGCAATTCATCCAAACATCAGTCACACGCTGATGGTTAAATAATGTACCACTACGGATTCGCTCTGCAGAGACAGAATCAAACATGAGCGCAAAGTTAAAGGGAGTGAACTTTATGCTTGCTGCAGTTCTCCAGAGCTCTGACAAATATTTTGACTGGGGATAGCTAACTATCACGCCCACAGATATGGGAGTAATGACCTGATTCTGCCTTCTGACATTTAGAAGATTTGTTTGTCAAGGAGTTTCTCGAATGTCACCCTTTTCAGGCAGATACAGGAAGCTCCATTAGGACTTGGTAACCTTCACATAATGCAGAACTGAACTGTATTGTGGGGAAGGCACCCAGCTCCTTGTGGCACTGAGCCCGTCAGCCAAGAAGTTGATCAGAAAAATACCTCACACAATTGCGGTAATCCCCTGCGCTCTTGTTGTGTTGGGTTTGGTGGAGTTTGAGCGGTCTCTCTCCCTCCCTTGTCTTTCAGCCTGCACTAATCGTGAATGATTCCCTCTGTTTATAGCGCCAATGCCAGGGCCAGTGAATCAGGTACATAAGCCTAAGCCGCTTGGAGAGGTGCTCTTATTAAACTCTAGCCAGCTGCTGGAATTTTTCTTCCCCCTCTCATTGTTAATTGGGGAGTCTTGAGTCTTTCCCGGGAGTTGATTTGCAAGAGAAAGAAAAAAAGGAGCAAGAGATTATTGCACAGGAGGAGAGGAGCTTTGAAGAAGTGTTTTGTGATTTCACTGTATATCCTCCACTCCTCTCCTCCTTGTTCACTCTCCATGTGCTCCCCAGCCAAAACCTGTTTGTGCCACTGACAACAGTGCTTTGAGAAGTTCGAAGGTGGAACACAGCATACGTCTGGCTTTGGCTCAGAGGTACAACACCTCCTCTGATGTTTAGGCTTTTAGGAAAGGCGGTAATGGGGGGAAAGAGTTGCTGTGTGATGTGAAATGGCCCTTTGTGCACCCCTGAAACATACATGTCTCAGCTTTAGAGAGTCTGACTGAGTTCAGGCTGGAGGGCAAATCAGGTGCTTGAGAGTCAAGGACAGATTGGCATGTGGAGGAACAGCAATCCTTGTTCTTAACCTCTGCCTCTAGAAAATACCTTCAAAAACAACAAGCCAAAGGTTTTGTTTCACTTTTCATTTCTTTGAAATGGCTGGGCACCCTTAACTTAAGCCCCCTTTGTCCCAGAGCCAAACTCTTAGAGGACTTGGCCCCACTCCATATCTCATTATCTCTTTTAAAATTTCATTTTGTCATTGCGTCCACGCTCTCTTTTATGCCGCCATATTAAAGGCCATGCATAGGGTTTTCTCTGAAGGTATTCGTACCAGTTTTACAATAGAGACCCCAGACAAGGGGAAAAAAGGAAGAAACCTGGGCTTTAGGATTTAATGAGTGGCTTGCTGGGGGTGAAAGAAGGATAGAAAGCAAGTGAGGGAGAGCAAGAGAGAGTGCATTTGTAGAGGGCTAGAGAGAGAGAGAGGAGAAAGAGTAGTAAGGGAGGAAGAATGCAGGAATGAAGCACCAGGTACCATAATAGTGGCAGAGAAAGCTCCTGAAATACTAGAGCTGGGGCGTGTGCTCTGATCAGGACGGCAGTGAGCACAATTACCTTCTTTTCAAATCCTTCAGTGACACTGCGGGAGGAAGGAGGACTTTGAAACTTGAAAGGCAGGAGCTCGCTTTCAACCTCAAACGCGAGCAGGAAAGGGCTCTGAAATTTGTTCAGTGCTCCCCATCCACCATTAGCTTGTTTCTTCCTCTCGCCTCCAGGCATTTAAGCGCTTTTTGAAAAGATGTTAAGAAATTCAATCACCATAGAGAGAGAGCGGGATAGTTCTTTTTTTTCAGTTTTTTTGAGAGGCATGCTTTCCTCTGGTCCACAGAGAACCGGCCTGCTGCTTTTGTATTGGGCTGAATAGACCTGCAAACTGGTAGAGGACTGGATGTGGCAACCATGGGAAAAGAGAGGGAAATAAAAGAGGAATGAAAAATGAGGGAGGGAAAAAGGGAAAGGGTCTGTTGGGCGGATGGTCAGAGTTAGAGAAGTGTTGAAGGGTTGAACTTTTCAAAGTTGCATGTGTTTACCTGTGTCTGCTCTGTCTTCATTAGCCCATATTTTTTTGACAGATAACTGATATACGAATACAAAAAGTTTCCAACAGCAGGTTCAAGCAGCACAGAAGAGAAACCTTACTTGAGACTTCTGGTTCTCTTCCACCAGTACGAGGGGTCAATTGACCCTTGTGCTGCTGAGTGTTTGTTTAACCATTTAAGGTGCTATAAACTGAGGTAATGAAGCCCCTTAAGGTGGTATATGGTAGAATGATGAACCCCCCTGTGGGCTTTCCATGGTGACTGGAGGGGGATGGTGGGACTGTGACACTGCTGTGATTGAACTATTAGTCGCTTGACCTCCCTCAGAGGAGAGAGACATATCTGAATAGCAGTGGGGGTCACTGGAGAAGAAGAAGAAAAAAAGGAACAACAAGAAAGATGGGGGATAGTGAGTGAACAAGACAAGTTAAAATAGTGAGAAAATAGTAATGCATAGAGTATTTTCTAAAGTAAGCCTCCTTAAAGTAGTTTCTTACTTGGCAGAAGATGTTTTAGACCAGTTTTAGTGCCCAATGGCCTCCTAACTGCTACACTATCTAAGGCCCCAGTGATGAATCTATTTATAAAACATCAAATATCTGTATGAAAGTCAGAAAAAGGGCTCATAAATATGGAGACAGGTTTTACTTCTCCAGATGTAGTGCTGGATTTTCTGGATGTGAAAGAGCTGAGAGTACACAGTGGAAGCCTGTGCTACACACAGCTACATGCTCTACCCTTAGCAGTGCTTGCTCCCAGCATAGTTTACAGTCTCGACTTCTTTCAATCCATGTCAGGAGATGAACCCAATTCCGAAATCCCTTTATGTTAATATTGCGCTTTGCAAGAGCAAACCTATTAATCCAGCTTTAACCGTATAAGTGCCATTATTCCCTTAATAAGATCACTGGCTGTGCAGTATAGGATTAAATACTTATATCATAACTGACACTGTCATTTCCTGCGGATGAGAGTGGCTTGCCTCTCTGGCTGTCAGTTCCGCGTTAAGAATCCTTGAATCTGCTGCCAGTGCTGCACTGATGCACGGCTGGCCCGAACGCTGGTAATGGATGTGGGAGAGTGAGGGGAATAAAAGCGGGACCCATGGGTTGCTACCCTGCTCTCTCTTCGCCTCTCTCAATCTCATTCTCTCTTTCTGTTTCTCTCTCTTAACCTCCCCCTTTCTGATCGCTTCTCTTCTTCTGTGAAGTGGTACAGCACTGTGGCGGCCCTCTCCAGTGCTTAAGGTAGTGCTCTTTAATCTGGCCCTCTCCTTTGTTCTTAATTGGCCGTTGGATGCTGTTGGGTTGCAGTGCATAGTGGGGAAGCCTTGCACGGCTAGGCTGCTAATACTACAGAACCTCTGGCGGCAGCACAGAGGCATTTTGCCAGGTTCTCAGGGAGCGACATTAACGCAAGAAAGAGCATTGGGGTGTACTGATGACCAACACCCTCAATGTTGAAATCATGTACATGGAGACTATTTACAGCAGTAGCTGATAAAGGAGACACTACAGAAAAGACTAATACCAGGTCAGGAGGCTAACTGACCCTTATACATGTCAGTTCAGAGGTCAGACAAAGGATCAAGGGTCGTGTCTTTCTGATAGAGCTCAGCCCTTGAACTTAACTCTACATATATCCTCTTTACCCAGCATGCCAGGAAGCTTTCCCCATAGACCCCACTCCTCCTAATTTTGCCCTCAGAGTAAGAAAGATTTAGTTTAAGAAAAGAGAGAGAGAGAGAGTGAGGAGATGGAGCAAAAAAGAGAATGAAGGAGGGTGGGGTTGATACAACCCATGACGCTGGTTAATGGGCAGCCTGGAATGCAGGCGGAATGGGAATCCATTTCTTTATTAAAAGAACAGACAGAGCTGAATTTAAAAACAGACTTTTGGGAAACGCTGCCTCAACTGTGCGAAATGGAGAGGTTATGATTTTTTCATTCATGGCGTACATTTGCTCATTGCCTCTGAACTCCCACATCTGGCGCCGTGGAAGACAAACCCTGGCAGATTTACAGCTATAATGCCCCGTACGTTTCAGGTGTACAAAGCTGATCTCCAGCTCCTCCCTTTACCAGCTTACCTTCTACGTGAACTGACTTCCTCACCATGTGTATGGGTGAACATGCGTGTGTTCAGCTGTGTGTCTGTGAGAGCGGCTATGTGTATGGAAACACAGCCTCACAGATTCTCACATCTGCTCCCAGCTTTTATTCTTATATCTACTCATAATCTGCAGCTCGTTGTTTTCCTCCTCCAAAGTTTTAACATCAGAATCTCCTCCTCTCCCCTTGCAGAGGACGAGAGTTCAGGCACGCCTTACCACCGTGAGAGGCGCAATGCCATCAGCTCCCAGGCCCCGACGCCCTGTGCTCCTGACAGGAACATAAGCGAGGAGCCCTCCACCTCCACAGAAGAACGCCCCTCCCTTCTTAAGAAGGAGCTGCATGGTTCCCTGCCCCACCTGGCTGACCATGCCCTGCCATACAGAGGCACTCTGTTCGCTATGGACCCCCGCAATGGCTACCTAGACTCACACTACGGTAAGTCCACTCGCCACAAAATAGTTGGTGTTATATATTTTTAAAGTGGGAAAACTTGTAGATTTTGTAAAGTAAAGAAACTACACACCTCAAGGACATGTTTGTACCACCCCAAACGCTGAGGCCAAGTTTGTCTCTTTACTGTAGGTGAGAGGCAGGACTGCCAGATGCTTGATTAAGTCTGACAGATTAGCCTCTCTCCCTCTAGCGCTCGCTCTCGCTTCCACACACACACACACACACACACACACACACACACACACACACACACACACACACACACATTTGTGAACACATGCACGCACACTTGTCTTGTTTTGTGCCTGGGAAGTTAGTATGGGGAACGGCCAGCGTAGCTTCTTAATTCCCTCATTAGGGGCCTGTCTGAACACAGTACTCCGCTTTCTCTCATCAACACACACTTCAAAGCCCCAAAGCAGCGCCGAGTCAAACCTCACCACCCCCTACTCTGCCTCTCTCTCTCTCTGTGGGACTCAGAGACTGTGTGAGAGAAAGGCGGCGAGAGAGAGAGAGAGAGAGAGAGAGACTAATGGAGATGAAGCCTGAGAGATTGAGGTGAAGGGAGAGCTGTGGCTTGAGTGAGATACTGAAGATAATTTGAAAAAAAAGAAAAAGGTGAGATAGACAGTAGTAGTTAGATGAAAGCGGAGCTGTGTGTGTATGTGGAAAGAGAGAACAGGAGATGGATGATTGGGGAGTAAGAGGCTGATTAGGAGGTTAATTCAGCCGCCACTATAGCCAGGACTTAGCCTGCAGACAAGGATTTGATGTGATAGCTTGTTTAGTTTGGTTAAATTGGCTCTGAATTGGGGCAGACAGAGTGGGACAGAGGGATTTTAATCCAGTGGCAGTAATGAAAAGTCCAGTGGACCCCAACCTTATACTGTAACTCTATTTATTCAGCCACTTCATTAGCTACTGTTCCCGCGTACTCGTGTACCTGAGACTCACCAAGGTGCCTCTTTAAGGGAAAGGTTACTTAAAACCAGGCAGTGGTGCTGTGGACAGGACCCTCGAGGGCAGAACATTACTGCCCATTACATCCTGACCTAAGTCAGCAACACTGCCACTTCTCATTTTATGTATGTGTGTGGGTATGTGTGAAGGAGCTCTGGAGGTTCCAGACCACTGAAGCCCTGGGGTAGGATTGGGGTGGGGGTGGGGGGTCACTCTGAGGCTTGGGGTCATGTGGAAAAGTCACAGTCTGAAATGGAGAGTTCAAAAGCAGCAGGAAAAGTCAAAAGGGCCGTGGAGCTTCGAGAGGCTTTCTTTGTGCGTTGGGACTCAAGAGGCTGGATGGCTGCAGTACGAGGCTGAGTAGAGCAGAGCACAGTGATGCTTGCTGGGAAACTGTAGGCATGATGCACATAGATTTTACTCTCCTTCTCCACTGCTTCTTCCACATTTTAACATAAAAGTCTTTAGTGCTAGTGCCAAAACAATAAGTTGACCAACACAAAACTAATCAGCAACAATTTGATAATTTATCAATTGCCAGTCGCATCTTCTGAAATTCTTTTTTCTCTTATTGATATCATTGTCAAGTTAATATCTTAAGGTTTTCAACTACTGTCAACTATTTGTTTTACCATTTCTGTCATTTTAAATACAAAATGATTGATTAATCAATTGAAAAAAAAAGTCAGAATAATCAACAATGAAAGTAATTGTTAGTTGCAGCCCTAGTGTCAGTAAATATAAAAGAATTACACAAAAAAGTTAAGATCTGATTGGTTACCAGTGTGATAAAGAGAAATAACACCAATCAAGATGAAAAATAACACAAATTTTGACTTTAAAAAAAACACATGAATGGCTTCTAGTGTTTTTCATCGATGTTTCTCCTTCAGTTCTCTGATCCTGACTCTGCTCAGGAAGACTTATGATCTCAGATGAGAGCATTGCTGTGTAAAACACCTCCTTCTGGCCCCAGGTGTTGAGGACATGGGTTGTCCCTAAAGGCGGCGGTCCCATTCTGTGTGATTGAACCCAGTACCAGAGCTCAATCCCCATGAGCTCCAGCGGTCTGAGGGTCAGCAGAACGAAAGGGTTCCCCCAAAGCCTCCGCTTCCCCTCCCTCCCTCAGCTGCTTTGAACCAGAAGCCTGTAGCGTCTGTCGCCACTACTGCGCCACAAGGTGTAAAAAGCCACGGGCTCCTGTTCTGGTTTCTGGTTCCATACACATGTGAACACACATATTTTACACACACACACACACACACACACACACACACACAGCCCTTACTCCACCAGCGGTAGTCCCTCTCTATGAGGGCTTTGTCACCTCCTAAATTCATCCCAGGTGTGTGCATGTGTGTGTGTTTGTGATGGAGAGGGGGCCCTAAGCCTTTGTGCTGTGCTTGCATAGCGTGCCACGCCACGCAGCAGACAGCCAGGTAAATCCGATTACTCTTAGCTCTGGTGTGTGTCAGTGCTTAATGTGCCTAAATGCGACGGCACCTGCAGCCTCCCCACACCTGGTCGCTGGGTCGTTAACGAGGTGGCGAAGCTCTGGGAGGCGTGGGAGTTGAACAACGAGAAGAGAGCAAGGGGGGTTTATCTTCAGGGGTCTGTGCTCTGGGTAAATCTCTGCTATTCACCCAGACTTGTGATCTCCCACTCCTCTTACGTCCGTGGCCTAAGACTGTGTTTACTCTGGTTTTTACACCCACTTCAGTGCAGAAAAGAGGAGGCACTAAGGAAACATTGCCCCCATTGTTAGCATTAGCTAATCGTGGTGATGCCTGCGTCTTAGCCGCTTTTCTTGGGCAAACACTGGATAAGAGTCCATATCCTTCTTACCACAACACTAATACACAAGGCTTTGCTGTGGGATAAGAAGAAAGGATTGAGATGAGGATTAATGAGGGAGAAGTCTTTTTTTAAAGATCTTAATTGTGTAGAAGTGTGAATGGGATGCGCCGCGCCGACATCTGTTTACATTGTGCGCTGATTAGCTGGTCAGTGGTCCTTCAGCAACAGTGAGCCCACTTGCTGGCGAAGCATCTCTGCTTCCTCTGAGGGGATCTTCTTCTTTAAAGTGCCTCTTTTTTAAACACTTGCCCTTCTTTGCCAGACTAAACACATCCATGGAGGGACTTAAAGCACATCCCTTTCAGTGGCTTTCTTGCAATTGTTAAAACTGCACTGAAACAACCCGAAAATGTTTAGAGAAAGGAAGGCAACTAGAGGAAAGTAAATTTGTCTTTAGAGACAATGCTTAAGTATTTTGGCGCTGAAGTGACATACGTTTCGTGGCTCTATTGTATCTGTGATACAGTACTTCATTGATAGGAATAAACCAGACACATTACGTGTGTCTCCAGGCTGTGATGGCTGCCTATCAGTCCAATAGTCTTTGGGTTAGCTCCTTAAAAAATCTAGCCCAGATCTGGCTGCCAGGGCCTAATCCCCACACCAAAGCCTTGCTGTCCTTGACTGATCTCAGAAACCAAGCCTGCTAAGCTAGAGGCAGTGGAGGTATGGATCTCTTGGCTGAAGGATTCCTTCACATGTATCATAGTAACCCTGCTCTCTGAGCCTGGACAAAGGTGACCGCTACCTGGATCATACTGGCCCTGTGTTCTGGGAAAGCGAGCGGGAACACTGAGGCATGGCGTAAAATCCATCCCGGGGTTTTATGATGTGGTGGGGGTGGTGGGTGTCCAGTCACAGGGGTTAAACTCTAAACTGCTGCGCTGAGCTGATCTCAGGTCTACTGGGCCGTAGCACACCAGCCGCTGCCCCGGCGTCAGTCTGTCTGGCTCTGTATCAAAATGCAGCTGACCACTGAGCTGAATGAGCTAGCTGTCACCAAACTGAACGTGATCCGCACAACAATGGCCCCAGACTCTCTATAGTTAATTACAGTGCATGGTCTTTCAGTTCATATGGACTGCACAGGACCTTTCCATACGTCTTGAAAGAGTAAGAGCGGCAAAGAATAGTGTGCGTGTATGTAGAGGTGGAAAAAGAATACAAACAGAGCACTCTTCTGAACTTGCACTCAAAGAACAAACTTTCTGACCTCTCGTTGGTTTTAACCTGACAAGTACTGGCTGGGATACAGGTTCAAACATCCTCCCCCACCCAAAGAACTGGGGAGTACAGAGGAGAGCCTGGGGTGAGAAGACACGTGCCTGTTTCAAGGGTAAGTGTTTGTCTTTGTGATTGTTTCAATATTGGCTTTTTGAGCATGGTGGCGCGGTGTAGTTCCCCAGCGGTGTGCCGGCACAGAGAAGCCTGGGGCACACTGCAGGCAATGGAGAGGGATCCCTTCCATACACCCTTTCATCAAGTAAGAACAACATGGGCCTGTGCTCTGCTGTGGCCCCTTGGTCCAGCGCACCAGGGATAATCAGATGATCCCCTTTTATACAGCTTATTAGAGGCATCTCATGCTGTAAGATAGGCCATATTCTCACATGCATGTGCCCCTTTTTAGCGCTTGATGATTTAAGGGGGTTAAGCAGAGTTTGAAGTGCTTTGAGAATGCACTTTCATACCATCTTAAGGTCATGTGGTGCTCTCACCACAAAGCTGATGCGTGTGAACTGAGTATCTCAGAATAATGGCAGTTCTTATTAACAATGACGAGATTAAATGTGAAGGGGCTAAGAAGAATTAAAAGAATTTCCAGAGAACTTAAGATGTTCAAAGAAGAATACTCAGCATTTCTTGGTATCATTGTCACAACATCTGTCAGTGTGTTTTACTTCTTTTCAAATGAGATTGGTTAATCAGTCAAGTCACAGAGGCAAGTAGGAACAATAGCATTTTGTTGATGTTGTGAAGGCTTAAAATGAAGATTTGCTGCATCTGGTACATCCAAAAGGAGAAGCAACTGCAGAAAACACCACTGGCAACAATAACATTAAGCACTATACTATAAAAAAACAAGACTAAATGCTCATGGGGGCTTCTCCTCAGCTAGCTGGTTGAGCTTTTCTCTCCTCCTTAAGTTACCCTGTAGTCTCCAGTAGGATAATCACCTCTGAGTGCTACGGGAGAATCAGAGTTAGTTCATGCCTTTCTACATGTTTGTTTCCCGTGTATCCAAATCTCATTGCTGCTTTTTGTATTTTGCATTTCTCTCACATAGTGACAAAGATAAGCGTCCTTATCCCTCCAGTCAACAACCCCGTATCTGGCTGTCGTCTCTGGAGGGTCGCAAGTATATATTGTTCTACACGAAGAGGAGGCTGATGAACACAGTATAATTAAAATGTTTCCAGCAGCCTGGTGAAATGTAAGATATCAGAGGAGAAAAGAGAAAGAGGAAGGGAGTCAGGGCTGAGTCTGAGGGTATAAGTGAGACAGAGGGGTAAGGAAAAGAGAGAAGAGCCAGAGAGAGTGGAAGAAGAAGGAGGAGGGGGTGTAACAAAGCAGAAAATGAAGAGAGACATAAAAGAATGGGAGCTCAAGGAGGTCAGGCCCATCACAGGCTTTAGTGTTGCCTTTAAAGATGCCTGGGACAGGTGGCAGCTCCAGACAATCTCGCACCACAGAGCAGCATCCTCTCATGAGGAGATAAGGGATTCCTCCATCCAGGCACCCTCCTCTCCCTCCTCCTCCCACCTCTCCTTCACTCACACTCTCCACCTCCCTTATGCCCACCTCCCTCCCCTTCCTCCCGTCTTGGGGTTCTCCCAGACAGGCTGCTTTGATGTGGCTCAGTGTGAGCGGGCAGCTGTAGGCCACGGGGCTACAGCAGCGCTGCTGGGCCACTGGGCCGGCGGACCGTTGGGAGCCGACTCGAGCGCGGCTCAATCAGTGGGGCTCTCCGGTGCCCGGCACTTTCAGGTCTCATTAAAGCGCTCCGGCAGGGTTAATCCTCTTTAAGGTTTACATGGGCCCCAGTTTGTCTCTCTGCCCAGGCTGAGGGAACCCCTGGGCGCCACCTGCGTGACAAAGACTCAAATCACTGTGACACAAGTTCCCCTCCGTCTGTTGCCTCACTCCTCTGCTCCCCTTGTATTTTATGTTCTCCTCTCTCTTCCCTCTTTCTCTATGGCTCCCACTTGCCTTCCCCTGTGCATTCTGCCTCTTCTTCGCTCCCCTTCCCTTGATAGTACCTAGGCCTGGTTGTAAGTCTTTTAGGATTATTTGGGTGGAATCTGTTGACAGGGGTGCAGTAAATGGATTACAACTTTGTCCTTGTTTTGGGATGCTGTGAGGAGGGAAAGGGGAGAGATCGGGAGAATGTGCTTTGAATAATGAGAGAGTCAAAGAAAAAGAGATAGACCGAGAGCAGGATTAACTGAAAGAATTAGGAAGACGGTGCAAGAGTGAGAGAGAGGGTGAAAGAGAGGCTAAGGTGACAGCAATGCAAAGAGCTCAGAGAGTGGAAAAAAGGGAAAATCAGAGAGTTCCAGATGTTGTTGCACTTATACGACCTAATTGGTCCAGAAGTGTCGACCCCTGTCTGGCCCCTGCAGAGCCCAGCAGCCATTTGTCTGATTGCTGTGACACTTTGCTTTGTCTTTGCTCTGTGACGCACAGTTTCCTCCATTAGCCCAAATAATGGCCACATACCTCTAGAGGCGTGCACAGACTTTGTCTAATGTCTGTATGGGTTTGGTGGAAAATAGAGTAATAGACTTACAGTACAGGGGGAAATACCAATTGATTGTAAAATATATCAAAGGACTGCACTGGTGGTTTTGAATGTTAAGCTTATAAACTTAAAATAATGTATGCATGACCATTTTTTAAAGGATACAATGTGTTTTTAGATTGATTTCCCACCTTCCAGGCAGCCACTGGTTTCAACACATATAAAAATCAGCTTGCAGATGTTTACCTGCATGAGATAGATCATCCAGAACATTTTGTTGCCAATTATGAACTCGTTTCGTGAATTCAAAGATTTTCCAAGATTGAGATTTCACAGTTGGTTCTCAAACTGCAACCGCTGTAATGCAAAAGACAACATGGTACCCTTTTTGCAACATCCACGTCTCTTCCCTCATTGAGTTCTAGGTTTTCCTGCGACATAGGTAATTAATGCATCGCTGCTGGCAGTTCTCCCTGAAATCTTGGGTATCAGAGTGCCCTTGAATGCACCACTGAGGAGAATTTTTAAACTGGCTCCTTCTTTTAACCACATTACCATATAATACATAATTTTGACATAAAAATAAAGGTGACAAAACTCTTAACCAAGACTAAAGTCTCTGCAAGTTGATATTCATAGCACACAAACTGGAAATGTGATTTTGTAAACAAAATTACATTTGGTCAGTGGCCTCTCAGCATGATTCAAAATTGAGAAACTGTCCAGTTTCCCCCAAGCAGTGTCCAGCCTGTGTGTTATGAGAATGCAGGTATATTAGCCTCACAGTCACTATCACACAGCCACATGCAGTTTCAGTATCACCTGCATAGGGGCCCAGGGAGGAGCTGTGACGGGTGAGGGTCAGTCAGTCACAGAGTAGCCTGATACAGCTGTGGCAATCATGAACACTGTCACTGATATGACCTTGGCTCATATATAGATGTCGCAGTAAATCCCAAATAATTTATCATACATTTTCTATCCTACGGGGATTTAAAGGAGTCTTTAAAAACAGATTGCGGACGCATCTTTTCATTTCTTTTTGGTGACCCCAGTTCCTAAATAATGATCTCAAAAAAGACCAAAAACCTAAGGCGGCCTTGTATCTGAGTTGAGTAAATCACACAGGGGTTAGTTGAAGCAAAATAAATGTAGCAAAGTCCTGGTGAGTTAACCTGAGGTTTAAACCAACTCTCTTCTCTCTGAGAGGTATCATCGTTTGAAAAGAGAAGGAGATAGATAGATGTGAGAGATAAAGAGAGAGAGAAGGGGAAAGAGGTGTAGCGCAGTGTTTCAGCTACTAAACTGCTGTGTAAATCTCTCCCCAGCTGGGTGGGGGAGAGGAGGCTGGAGGGTGGGGAAGGGTAGAGAGGGTGCTGGAGCGAGAGGGGGGGGGGCAACGCATAGCGCTTTGTTCTGCTCCCCAGCTTATCCCAATCTGGAGAAATTCACCAAATGTAGGAGATAGATTGGTGCTCCACAGAGGCCTCGTGAAATAACCTTCACTCCCTGATCCAAACTGGGATACAGGGAGGAAGGAAGGCGGGGAAGGGAAGGGAAGAAAAACGGAGCATAGCTGGGGTTGGATGGTGCTGGGGGCCCCTGGAAGAGCAGTGTGCGTGCTTAGCTCCACTCTGCAGCAAGGCAAGGGTCCTTGTGCTGGCATGCAATTTGTTAAGATTGACTCGGTTTGGTAAATGTCTTGCAGATGCCGGAGTTCCATTAAGATATTTGTGTGACTTATGGAGAAGGGAGGGGGTAGAAGAGGTAACTGCAAGCTGCTTGGATCACAGCCTACATCTTGATCTTCATCAGTCTGGTTCCTGACTCCCGGTTGCTAAAATCATGGCTTCTCACTGTATATTATTTCAGATATATGTCCTGCAAATGGATACACATTTCACAGGGGATACTCATCTGTAAAACTTAGAACTTTTAGATAAAGTTTGGCAGGGAATTGTTGCACATCACACAGATGATGTATGAGCATAGCGAACCCTTGGTTGACTGAAAAGTTATCATGTACTTAACTCTGTAAATATTGGTGCAAAGAGATAACCTGCTTGAACGTTAAGTCCCAGAGCAAATATGCATAGACTTGTAGAACCATGAAGAGAAAGGATGGGCATTGACCGACTTGTTCAGTCTAGACAAAGAAATTACTTCTGACAGCGAATAGCGATGGAATGTATACAGAGAGCGTATTATCGCGCATAGCTGACATTTCTCTTTTTTTTTTTACCGCTCACTTTCTCTTCTTTGTTCTGTTTTTCTTTTCCACCATGTTAATTGCATTTACCCACAGAAAGACTGTTTGTGTTTAAGGGTGTGAGAGCAATTGAGCAAGAGAGACAGGAAAAGCAAAAACAGAGTGGAACACAGCGGAAGAGAGGGAAAAAAATCTATTGATTTACAGGGGAAGGGCAGAGTGTGATCTGCCAGCCTTGCGTATATGATGAATGGCAGAGAGATTGGCAAGGCAACACTTAATATTCTTCTGTTATTTAACCTCTCTGCTTTCTCCTTTCTTCTCCCTCCTTCTTACCATTGCTCTTTGCTGAATAAAGGCTTTCTCTGTTCTAGTGCCCAAGCATCGCATACAGTATAGAAAGCTCTGCACAGCAAGAACATTAGGCTAATTTATACAGCGGTAATTAGGCCATTAGACCTGAAACAATCTGGGACCCATAATTAAGCAAAGCGCTCCAAAAGTCAACAGCAACTCCCATTGAGCTTAGCTAAACAGTCTCCGAAAGTGTTATTTACATGTCCAAACAGCTTGAGGTCTCAGCATAAGCAAACATGATGAGAGACGGGGTGTGAAAGGATAGATCACAGGGAGAGTTCGCCTTCACAAGAGAGCCAGCTTCCAAACTACTTCTACTGAGAGTCTTCATGGGGCTTCTCCATCTCCTTCTCTTGCCAGCCAGATAATAAATACTCAATAGTCATGCCTGTTAGCTGATATGTCATATGTGTGTTTACTAAAAGAAAAATTACCTCAGATACCCTCAAGCTGAAATGTTGCACATTACAGGAGTAATTTTTAATGAAGCATAATTCATTTTATTTTATTTTTCTTTCTGTGATTGTTTAAATGTGGTACAAAATACTGCGTCCAGTTAAAAACTCTCATGCTTTGATTTTCCACTACTGATATCAAAACCTGATGTTAACAGTTGATGTTTTTGGTAAAACAAATGTTATAAAAACAATTTGCATGAAACAATACGAGAAGGGAAAATAACTTTTTGGTGGATCTCCTCACAACTCATGGGCATTTGCAAAGTGTGCTGATGTTAATTTTAAGGGGTCATTAGGTAAAATAGTTGGAGACCACTTCTGCAAGTATCTCAAGGTGAAATCTCCAGGAGTAGGTAAAAAGCACCACTGTACTGTCCTTTTTTGCAGAGTAAAGTCGTGTACATGTCGAATTCACTCCCAGAATGGAGCGACACAAGTTGCACACACATGCGCTCGCAAACACGCAAAAGGACGAAGTCTGGAGCATCTTTCACACACTCTGCGAAGTGTTGCAGAGTTATGGTGTAACAGCAGGCCTCGCTGCAGACGAGCGTGCCTGAACAGTGAGATCGTGAGCGGGGAGAGAGGTGGCATAATGAAATCTGGCAGTCACAGCCCCGGCACAGGCTTCATATGTTCCACATTAGCAATTCACAAACCTCTGGAGCAGGCCTCAGCAGCCCTTTTCTCACTCCGCCATAGTCGCTTATGACAGTCTGTCACTGGCTCTTTGTGCCCTCGCAGCAGAGCGTCGATGAGAAGTGCAGTGTTTATGGAAGAGTGTTTCGTCCTCGCCTGCGGGTGACACTCTGTTAGAGCAGAGTCAATGAACCCTCACCAGAGGAGATGAGGAGCCCAGGTTTAGCAGCCAAGACAATAAACTCACAATGCTGAGTTGACAACAAAAGAGAAAGAATAGAAATTGTTTGTGTATTATCAAAACCCAAACCAGAATTGTGAGTGACAGCGCAAATTGTCCTAAAGTATCACATCACGTACGTTCCAAAGCGCAGTGAAGATCCTTTGTGGTAAAACTTCCATTATGAAAGGAGATTAACCAATAAGGATATTGCAAATGATGTGCTTTAGGCTTTATCCTCCCCTTGTCCTCCCCCTTCTTTTGAAATTATTCAAGTGTCCAATAAAGGACAAGGCAATTACCATCCTCTCTTTAATGAAGGGGAAGCTGGCTTTTGGTCCTGAGCACGGTGTGTTTGTGTTGAATTAGAATTAATGAGCCTGGTCAAAGTTTGCCTCTAATTGCCCTTTCATTAAGACTCATTTGTAATCATGTCTTAATGACTTCCATCCCTTCTCCTAAAAGAATAATAATAAAAAAAAGGAAAAATTTAAACCAAAAATGAATACTGCTACTATGAAAAGTTGCACTGGGGTGATTAAAATGTTGGAGAAGTGAATTGGTAGATAGCTATAATAGATGTTAGCTGTTCTATACTTGCAAAAAGTTTGCAAACTATGACATCCAGAGTTCCTGTATTCCTGACTTTCAGCATGTGATTGGTTGAGATGACTTCTTTAATCCCCCTCACTTTGCCAGCGGTGGTTCGCCATATGCGACCGGGACAAAACCGTCGTGATTACACTTTCCGTAGGAATGCTGGAGCTGCTGTGGTGTGTGGCCGCAGCGGGAAGGTAAAAACTGTGACGCGTGTGTTGGCTTCCTGTGTGCCTTCCAGCTGTATTCTGTATTAGAAGACGAGAATACCCCCTGAATATCCAGAAGAGCAGGGGCAATTTAGCCGCCGCGTAAACAGTAAGGAGTCCCTACAGGAAACACTGGAGATGGATTGCAGGATGGAGTCTCTCCCCCCTCTCTGCTTCGCCCTCTGTTCTTTGCGACTGTATACATTCCCCCCAGTGACACAGGGCTGTTTGCCTTGCTAATGGAGAGCTGCGCTGGCGTAAAAGAGGTGGCAGGCTCTATTTAGATAGGGCCATGGTAAAGTAAACTTCTGAGTTGGATTTAAATAAACCTCGGCGGAACAGTTTACCATGCGGCAAAGTCATGGGCCACAGCGGGAGGAGGGAGGGAGGGAGGGAAAGAGTGATGAAGGAGCAAGAAAAAAGGGTCCGGTCGAAGTACAGGGCTGTGCTGAGTGAGGAGCTCCAGAGACATAAACATACAGGGGATCTGGGTAATTCAATGAGGAGTGGCGGATGTGGGAATGTAGGTGTGTGTTGCGGGGGTGAAGGGGTGGGGTCTTTAAAATGATTTCACAGTATGTAATCTCTGCAGTCATCCCCTATTGCCCAACAGGACAGAGGTTAGTATAAAGTTCCTGCAATGTGGGCAGGGATCAGTAAGATTAGAAAACATGAAGCTCTTACTCCCATCGAGCTAGAACACAGCGCACAGACTCTGGTAAACCTGAAGGTTCATTTCCGACTCTGACAGCCGAGGGCCCACAGCCTTGGAGTGGAGCTGTGGAGAGTAAACAAAGCAGATTCTGCCCTTGTCTACCACAAGCCCATCCCTCTATCCTAGCATCCCCTCATCCCTCCCTCCCTCAGCAGCTCTGGAATCAGCCGAGGTGAGCCAAGCCAAAACTGAGTCATCAGGAGGAAACTATCAAACGGACAGAGACGGAGTGGTCAGATACTTGCCAAAGCTAGTAGGAGGAGAAGGAGGCTTTTACCACTTATCTCTTCTATTGCGAAAACAGAATGAAAACCCTAGATTGGTTTCTAGAAGTTTTCCTAAGTTTTCTTTTTCCTCTTTGAGCACATTAAGCAAACTCTAATTTGATCTAATATTATTAGTTATTTTCAGGGTGTATTTGGTAACATTAATGATCATCAAGAAGTAATTAGACCTTTAGTAGTGCTTGATGTAACACACCATAGTCAACAGGACTATGCAGTATATAAAGCATATAATATATAGATACAGTTTGGATTTAGGAGCTGGATTTAAGAGTTGTTTGTGCATCATTTCACTTAATTCCTCACCTGAAGAGTCGATCAAACCCCGTAGACTTTTTCTACCTCAACAATGAGTTTCTCCTCATTCACTGTGACACCTCAAAAGATGTGCTATCACCTGGCAAGAGAGGAAGTCGATGTTCAGTAGATTGTGGCAAGCAAGGGATGGAATCTGAAAAATGAACTGCTGCTTTTCTGGAGCATCAACAGGAAAATAAGGCGTCAGTGTTGCAGGGATGTCTGCCTTTTCGCTACAGGTGTGTGGGTTTATTCCGAAAACAATAGGGGTTGTTGTTTTCACGCACGTTATAGGGTGCCAGTCTTTTGGACTTAAAGGGGCACTCCACCAATTTAACATGTCAAAGTCAATTTTCTATATAGCATGTGAAAACAGCTGTATAATGTTGTCTTTGGCTCTGGAGAGAGCGTTCCAAAGTCTCAAGTTACATCACCTGGGTATCTCGGTATGAACTTGGAAACCCATATTAGGGACATCCGCTGCTTCAATTTTGACAATTCTGTTTTTAATCTGTTTCTTGCAAGTGCCCCGACTTTATGGAAGTGCAATACTAAATCCCTGGAGTACCTCCTTAAGACTTGCATCCTAATGCTGTAGGATTACAAACAACACCAAACTGATCCCCTCTTAATTGTTGCCGTGTTGGCCCGAGCTGGCAGTAATCATCCCAGTGAATGAATGAGCGATGAGGTAAGCAGACCTGAGAGGTGCTGGGGGGATCAACACCTGCTGCGTTGCCCATTGCTGCAGCTGTGTTTTGGCTTGGACCAACACTTGTAGAGCTGTCGGGCACCCCACCGTTTGGCCATTTGCCCTCTTGGCACACGCTTCTAAATGTTTACAAGCAAAAAAACCCCCCCCAAAAAACACATAGCTAGCAGCCTCAGAGACTCGCTGCGTGAAGGTATGCAGATGTTGACACATGCTTTGCCTCAGGGTGGTGATACGCGACTTGGCAAAGGTCTTAGTAACAGGCAATAAAGTGACGTGTTTTGGCAATGAGATGTGTTCATAAAGCATGTGAATGAAGAAATGATTAATTTGTTGTTGTGTGGACCCAGTAAAGTTTCCTTGTGTGTGTAAGTCATTTGCTGTTCCAGTCTTTCTGCACAAGTTTTAACCCATTTCAGTTTCACAACTCGACCCTCAGGTAGGCAGCATTTGAGCAAAATTCCCACTCACGGTTTGCTCGTTGCAACTTGTCCAACAAAGGATGAACAGTTGCAGCACAAAATTCCAGCTTTAGTTTTAAAGATTATGGTGTGGAGTGCAGTTAAGGTTAGAAGACGAGCGCGTACGTGTGTGAATCCAGCCTGGTGGCAGCACAACAGTTTCAATTTCAGGGGTAAAAATAGAGTAAGTCTTGGAGGCTCATATTATGCAAATGTTTTAATGTTTTATCTGGAGCTTCTCGATTCTCTTTGGCAGTTGTGACAAAACACTGAAACGGAAAAAGGATGTTTTTTGTTCTCATTTTGTACATTTCATTGGTTGTACTTAAACGTTATCCTTTGTACACAACCATATTATGCTTGGTACGGTGAGAAACATGCCATTTGGCTGCTTTTCTTACGGTTATTTATCGCTGTTTATTTTGAGTTCTATCAGCCTTGAGACATTTACAAAGACTTCCTCAGTGAATATTTTGAAGCAGTGCGGCTTTTAGTTCAGTGAATTTAATGAGGTCTAATTTGGGTGGGTCTGCTGAAAGATAGCCATCAACCACTGCCTTTCATTACAGCTGCTATTTAGATTAGCTGAGGAGGGAATGAATTCACATGACAATAATTTTGTTTAACCAGGAGTCTTACAAAGTGTAAAGGAAAAAAAAGTCTTATATTTCTTTCTTCTTCTTTGTTATTCTATACAGCTGCGCCACAGTTCTTCCCTACCTTCCATCCTCCTGTGCCAATCGACGACAGACATGCCCAGGGACGTTACATCTACGAGCCTTCCCCTGTGCCCCCTCTTCACGTGTAAGTCTCTCAAACTGGTCACACACTCGCACACACACACACACAGACACACACACACACTCAACCAAAATACTGCTGATCATACCTGAGGACACATTTTATTTAGCCGCATCACACGCATCACTGGCGAGCTTCCCGCTCCTAATGGCGATACAAATCAAGCTCCTGAACTTCCTTCCGCCTGTGGGTGTGGAGCATCCTCCTCATGGGTGCTGGGTGCCTCTCTTTGCCTTTCAGGATCAAAGGCCACAGCCCCGTACGTGCGCAACATGATCCTCATGTCAGAGACACGCAAATGAACATGTGTCAGAGACATGGAAACGAGAGCGGGGCGAGGGGAGCCTGGGAGCGTGCGATTCTCATAAGAGCACTGATCAAGCCTTGTCAAGAGAAGGAAGCAATGCCTCTGCTGACATCTACCCATCTCTGACAGACACACATGGGCTCCTGACACACGAACTGTATGCAACTAACCATCCCGCCCCATCCAATCACATGCACGAACAGGCTATCAAATATGAAGTAAGGTAAAAACATGGTGTCATGCCTCGTAAGAGAGAGTGGTAAGTATTTATAAGCAGGGGAACTCTTATTACAGTAGTCTCATATTTCCCTGGAGTGCTTCTGACGTTGCTGGCCGGGTCAGCGGAGAACTTCAAAGCACTCTGCATTCCCTCAGCTCACTTACATACACTCATGCACCAATTACTGTTTTTTTCTCCTCAGATTTAGTCACCTTCTTTCACTCTTTCTGTCTCTTCTACACTCTCCATCATTTGTATTCTCCGCGTCCAAACAGTGAGTACCATAAGGAGATGCTTCATTGTCCTTGCGGCGCTTGTTTCCTACCCGCAGACACGAAGGAAGCGATCACCGCGCGACGAGGACAAATTGGATGGGGCAGCTACTTGGGCCGCATTATGTTTGATATTCTTCATCATTATCAACTCCCCCATTCTCCTCCTCAGGAGTCATATCTCTCCCTTGCTGATGTGCCACTAAGCGTAATGAATTTTTTATGTCCCCCACCCTCCGCCTCCCCACCTCCGGCCCACCCTACCTCTCAGCCCCTCATCTCCTGCTCAGGGGCTGCAGCAGAGGAAAATAAAAAGGGGGGGAGAGAGGCGAGGAAATAAAAAAGGGAGGTGATTGATGCCCCGTGTCACTGCAAACAAAATGGCAAATATAATTTAGCATTTAGCTTATGCAGAGATAATGGGGCGAACACGCACCGGCAACATAGGCTCGAACAAACAGCCTGGCTTGTTATCCGTCAGGAGTGCTTTGGTACGATCTGGGGCACAGGTTAGGGAGGGGGAGGAAAGAAATGAGGAGGGGGTGGAGGGACAACACGGAGCCAGGGGATTGAATTAAGGGGGAGAAGTTACGCAGCGCCAGTGTCTTCAGTCACTCTGTCCGGACAGGAGTTATCTGTGCGCTTGGTTTGCTGTCACTGGAGACACGGGCGTGCTCTGCCATGCTACTTATGGTCTATTTATCCAAGCCATTAAGCATAGAGCTGTTTAATATGACACGCTATGCTGAGGGAAACTATTTGTCAATATTATAAGACAGCTGTTTAGTGGCCAGCCTTATTTGAATCAAGCCTGTGAATGCACTGTCATGCATGTTATCTATGAACTTACGTGGGTTTCATGCAGAAATAATCTCAACTACTTTTCTTTGCACAGGGAAGCAACAATATTGCCTGCTTGATTAAAAAAGCAGCACTGAATTCCTCAGTGAGAAGAAGCACTCATCAGATGCGGTATTACAGCTGGGTCCAACCACCTGATGGCAAATCAGAGTTAATTACACTTCCAGGTTCGGCTTTGTGCAAGTTTTAGCTGTGGCCAAACTTCACGACCGTAGAACTACAGCCAAAAAAAGTAAACACCTCTGGGGATTTAAAAGTGATGCATTCTGCTCAGTAATGTTGCTTGTAGCCAGCACGAGCAAATAGAGGCAGTCAACGTATAGCTGTCGCTTTAGAGAAATGGAAGGAGCCGGCTTATGGAGAAATATTGAATTGTTTTAAGACAAGTTCTCCTCGGTGAGCAGAATTAATCGTTATTAGCCCTCTCAAAGATATGCCTAAGTACACAGGGACTATTATTGCAGTACTTCCCCATGCAGCCTCTCATTACGGCCTGTAATTACAGTTGGGTTGGCCCTGCGGCAGTTCCATCAATCCAGCCAGCGTCCCCCGCCACGCACACAAGCCAGTCACCACTGGGCATCCGTGGCCGGAGAAAAACACGGCGAACGCCCAGCAGCTTGTTTCCTCTCTGCCACAATGACACATCCACCATCCATACGTGGCAAATGAACAGAATCATATCCTATTACTGTGAAGGGCCTAATTGAAACATGTTTATTTATGGCCCCCGTTTTCAGATGAGGAGCGGGTGTTAGCAGCGCAGCTAACGGGCTCCAGCGATATGAGGCGGTTGAATTAAATTAAAAGCTCATAAAATGAAATATGCTCTGTATTAGCTGCTTGACACTTAATTTGCCTTCAAATGAGCAGAGGAAATCACAAATTAACTGTCCTTTGTTTTTTTCCCTCTTTACCTCACCTCCCCTATTAGGCAAGGGAGAGCGCAATTACAGACAGAGGCTAATCGTTTAGTTTATGAATTCTTGTGGGGAAGGCACCAATGTGCCATTCAATATTAAAGCCTCAGGGTCGGGAAGGGGGGTGGGGGTCCGTTCTTGTGGGTGCTTGCTTTACTGAGGAACTCGTATATTCACATGAAAGAACGGCACTTTACAAGAGTTTCAAGAGTCCCAGTTTAAAATGAAACCAATGCCAACTAACAACAAGCTTCTTCTGAGTTTCCTTAACCTCTCAACTTAAGCAAAGCCTGATCCAGGATCAGCAAAAGTCTTTCCTGTCCTGTATCTAGTGCTTTTTCTTCTACGTGTCTCTGGTCTGGAAACAGCTGACCTCCAGCCTCACCGAAAAAAAAAGAAAGAGCCCTTCCTGCTCAAGAGAAGATGCTTCCTGCTTAAATAAACACATTGATCGGTGAAGAGCAGGCTCTCCATGGGAGCTCTGGTGTCCCTCTGCCACCACCATTGTGCGGGACTGGCTTAATGGGAGTTTGGGGGGAGGCCGGGGCCAAGAGAAGAGACCGCTCCTTTCATTTCAGCTTTATTGCCTGACCGCGGTACACAACAAAACAAAACAGCCCTCTCATGCGGCTCAGTGCCGGCTCTCGGTCACCCGGAGACCGCTCAGAACAAACAGAGGTATTCGTCACAAGTCAATTATCAGCATCACAGTTTACTCTGGCGTCCCGGGCCCTCGTGCTGTGAATGGGGCCACTAAAACAACAAAACATTCTTATGGGATAAGCAATTGACTCACAACCTTTTGCCCTGTCACCATATGTGGATTTAGGAAAGAGTCCATTTAGGAGTTCGTAAAGTTGTAAAGTAAAAAAGAAAGCCCTGAACTTTGACTTTTTGGGTTGTTTTTAAAAAAAATTTGATTGTGGATTTGTGATTCAATATTTGTACTATATATACAATATTAAATGGTTCTGAAAATAGATTTTTTTTTGTTGAAGCATCTGAACATGTGAGCAAATGTTTCAAATTACGTTTAAATTATCTGGAAAAGTAAAGTAAAACATAAATATATAATGCAGTATACACTTATATACCAAAATGAGTTTATATACTGTATATTGTTTTCTGTTCTGAGAGCATTTGATATAAAGACTGCTGTAAGTGCATTAAGGATGTTTTAACAGATTTAGTAAATGCAACAATCTGAAGCTCAAAGATGCCAAAAAAAAGTTTGATTTTAAAGAAAAGAAAACTTCTCAGTGTGACTCATGAATAAAGTCATGGACTGTATTTTCTGTCAGTGTGGAGGTAGAGTGCAGGTGGGGGCTGCCAGGGTGTGTTTTCCGTGTTCCCGGCCTGTGTGGTTGTTTCATTCAGGAGTGTGTTTGTTCAGCTGCGGGCTCCGGCCTGACTGGAAGGTATTCTGGAGGTACCGGGGGAGAGCTGTGGCACGTCTCTGTCATCGCAGCACAACCTCAGCTCTGAAATGATGAACCAGGAAGGAGTTAATTGACTCGAGGGCTGCGTGAGCTGTTGCTGTTGTATGTAAAGATTGCAAAAAACAAACAAACAAGTAAATCACCTTGTTAACCTCTGAATTCCAATTGTATTTCTGTAGGCAACTGAGATTCTCGCCAATTTCACACCGTTTCCGTGCACCAACTTTCACTCGCTTCCCCCTCGCTGTCCTCTGCCTTTGGCGGGGAGAGGGTTTTTTTTTTGTGTGTTTTTTTTTTTTGTGTGTGCCGTGTTGTTTTGTTATTTACATAAACTGTTGTCAGAGCGCCCAATCTGTGCATAGAGGAGCGGCGTGTTGCTTAGCATAAAGACCACGGTCTTATCTCAACACCTCCTTCCAGATGGGATGAGGCAGCGCATTGCAATACACACACACGCACACAAACACACGCACACAAACACACACACACACACACACGCGCACACACACACACACACACACACACACACACACACACACACACACACACACACACACACAAGTACAGACACATACACATGTTGGGAAAACAATAGTGTAGCTTTTACAGAAGCTAGAGGAAAAATGATTGGTAAGTGTGCAGCTTCATCAATGGCTGTTTATGGTGTGATTTGACTTTGCTGTGTCAAGGCCTCATTGTGCTGAAGGATGACCTGAAACCGAAATATCAACGTTTCAGGTAATCTTTCAACACCATTTTTACCAATCAATTTTGTCTGCATTTTTAGTCAAACATATGACACAGTAGCTGAAATTTGTAACTATATATTTTTAACATTTTTTCAGATTCTCTGTAGTTAAAAAAAAAAAATCAAAATCATACCCTTCTTGGCGATTTGCTGTTAATATTCCCATTTGAATATTGTCTAGACTAAAACAGAATGTGAAGTGGAGCCATAAATTACGTTAAGAATTAATGATTATTTCATAATCTCATCTGATAATTTCTGTCCAGATATGGCCACTGAAAAAGCAGGGCAGAGAGACGAAGGCCACTTTTTCATCCTCCTCTCCAACTGTCCAAAACCCATTCTGTGTGACTTCATAGGTCACCCCTCTCCGGTGCAGTCGCTGGTTTCCCTCCACCCTCGCTCCCCTCACTCCCCCCTCTTTAATACTTTCTCTATGGAGTAAGTCGGGGGGACAGGCGGTCACGCAGTAGCTGGCTTCATGATTAATGGTGTTTATTCTTGACAGAAGGCTCCTTTATTTATCTGCATTGCAGTTTCACTGATACTATCAGTCACCTGAATGAAAAATATTCAGTCATACCAATTTTGCAGTATAATTGAGTAGAGTCACTTCCTTTCAGTTTTTCCCCCCCTCTCGCTCTCCTCTCCCACTCTATCTGGCAGCCTTATCATCGCCACAGTAATTTTCGCGCTGCGTTGTTTGATATGGAGAGGCTGGCTTTAGCCGTATTTGACATAAAGCCTCTTCAATTTTCACTGGAGAAAAAAAAAAAGGGAAGAAAGAAAGTTGTGAAAATGTGCGAAGAGAGGAAAGTATCTCTCCCCCCCGTTTTTTTTTCTGAGGCAATTTCAGGATTTAGAGAGAAAGGAGATAAATGCCTAAGCAGAAATGTGGGCAGACTGAAGTTACAGTATATCTATTTTTTTTGTAATACACCAGTTTCAGAACCCTAAATGGGCAGTGTAGTCTTTTTTTCTATTCACCCTGTGCACAGGACCATGATATTTTGAAGGCACCTGTGTATTTTGAGAATGATGGATCCAGCAGGTTGGGGGGAAAAAAGAGAAGGAAAAAAAAAAAGAGAGTTTGGCACAGCAGATATTTGACAAGGCCTGTAAAGGTTTTAGGGTTGAGTCATTACCCGTGGAGATCTGTTAAGACATATTCCAAAACTCTACTTACCAGGCTAGGATTACCTACGCCGAGGCTGCTCCTGCTGCTGTGTGTATATTTGTCCCTAGATATTAAATATCACATTTGTTTTTTGTTTTTTTGCTCTTTGCTAAATGTTTTATGACTGATTTTGTATGTCTTTTACTGACAAATCTCGACTAAAGAAAATAATTCTTAGTATTTCTAATCTGCAAATGATTCCTTACATAACACTTTGATTCATGCAAATCAAATCCTGTCTGATTAACAAATATTTCCTGTTCATTGTATGTTCTCCAGTATTAGTCCTTTGGTTGAATTTAATTTTAGGGTCCATTATAAATGTCTTTGAAAAAAAAGGTACATTTCGATAAAAGAAGAATACATTAATCTCTAATATGAGGCCTGTGAATTTGCACATGTTAACACATTAATGGATTTGATTTTCTATACACAAGTCATTTGCCCCCCTCTTCATGTTTGAGATCTCAATTTGTAGCTCTCCCATGGAGCACAATGGAAAACCAGGTCTGAGGGGAAGAGATAACAGGCAGGTGCCAACAGCTCTGCGCTAATGTGTGTGTGTCCATGCTTACTGACACACACACACACACACACACACACACACACACACACACACGTGTTTGAAATATTTCCTCGTCAGTGTTTGAGCGTCAGTTTATTTATTTCACTGCCATTTTTTATTTGCTGTTCTTCACCTTTTTATTTTCCTCTTAAATGTGAAACAAACTAAATTACATTTAAATACATATTAATTTTCTTTTTTTAAAAAAAACGATGTTTGCTTGTCACCTCTTACACTTCAGGCTACATTTTCATCTTAGACATTTAATAATGTATAGTTTGCAAAATAATGATTTAAATAAGTATTATATGCATGATAAATAGGGCTGCAACTAATGATTATTTTCATTATTATTAATCTCCCTATTATTTTCTTGATTAATCGTTTTGTCTATAAAATGTCACTAGTGTAAAAGTGAAGAATGCCCATCACAATTTCCCAGAGCCCAAGGTGACGTATTCATATTGCTTTTTTATCCAGCAATCAGTCTAAAAACCCAGTTTACAGACATATATAGTTTACACATTGGAGAAGCTAGATCCAGACAATGTTCCATATTTTAAGACTGAAATGATTAATCGATGATAAAAATAGCTGCTGATTAATTTTATGTCAATCGACTAATTAATTAACCGACTAATCTTTTCAGCTTTAAGTCCAAATATCATGGACAGCAACACCAGGCAACATTGAGTAACATTTAATTTGCGTGATGTATTACATTCATAAAGAGCACATAACTAAAAGTCTTACAGTCTTCAGTGGCTTTGGTGGTAACTTATTTGATGGGTGTGGCAGACTGTCATTTTTATGAGCCGTGCCAGTTCTTACTTGGCTTTGTAAAAGACCCCTCCTCTCATTGGCGGGGCGCTATTAGAGAACGGCAGCGACTGTCAAGATATTACCCAGCGCTGGCAGCACGCCGCCTCACATCGTCTCCACAACCTCAGGCAGCCTCTGTCCTGACGTCTGCTTCACAAATACTATTAAAAAACGAGCCTTCCTCTAAAAGATGCTGTCATTTAAATATACCTTCCCGCAATCAGAGGACATGCTGATTTTTAAAAAAGGAAATTTGTTGCTCTTTACCTAATGCACAATAATCAATTTTAGTTCGAGACTCTTAAGAAATTGCGAGTCAGTTTTCAGCTCTTTTTGACTGAGCCTGTGCCCTGCAGACGTCATGCTGTAGCAGTGTAGAAATGTGGAATTTCCATTACTCTGATCTCTGGGCTGTAGGCTGCAGACCCTGCGATCCCACTCTGGGGGCCAGTTACAGCAAGTAACGAGGCCAGGGGAACAGGGCCATAAATCCTCTCCAACTCTCCTCATTTTCCATCCTCCCTCTCTCCTCCGCTTCCATCTTTCCTAGTCAAGCCTTCAATATATGATTTACGAAACCTAAATGCAACAATATGAAATATTACCACATGTTTAAAACGCCTTTAGTCCAGCTTAAGTTCGGCTGAAGACCATTTACAGTTTTAATGTAAGAGGAAATGAGTCATTGCCTCCCTTTCATTTTCTGCACCTCCTCTCCTCCCCTCTTTCTATTTGTTTATCTTCTAAATCCCAGAAAATTTCACTCCTTTTACACTCTCCTCACCAATGAAAATTAATTCATATCACATAAAGCGATTCTATTCTCTCAGCCCTTCGTTATCTCCCTTATCAGATGTGGTGTCCATTACATCTGATAGTGTGATAGGGAATAGTTTCATCTAATAATGTCGTTTGGAGTTTGGAACGAGCCAAAAAAGAAAACCTCTGCTATACTTCTGTCTCCCATGATACTTCGCTTTTCTTCTTTTTTCTTTTTTTAGAGTGGGGGTCAGCCTGTGAAGTTTTTTGTTTTTGTTTTTTCCTCCTACGAGCATCCGGCGGGAGCTGCACAAATATGCGCAGTCATGCACGCAACTGCGGGGTGACCACACTTGTAAGAATGCAGTGAGCTTTTTATTGCATGTCCATCATTTTTTGGCATCTCTGTGTGTGAGTGGTTGCACTACATTAGGAAGGAAAGTTTATTGAAAGGGATTAAATAAAGCTGGGACACTTGTTCCCCAGAGCAGAACAAATAAATGTTTCTCAAAGTAGGCTTATTAGGAATTCCCTTCCATTCATATCAGTTTTGTGTCACTTATGTAGCAGGTTTGTGAAACATCCTCCTTTGGGTATATCCAAAATGTACACAGGTCTGTGTTTAAGCCTCCCAAAGCTTCAGCAAGCCTGAGCTTGGCACCGCCACGCACTCAGCCCCTTCATGATTAAATATCAAGGAACTCCACTTGACATTTTATTAGTCCAACAAGATGGATGAAATGGCTAGAATAAAGTAGGCTGTGTCTTTTCACTTTCCCACCAGCACTTGCCTTTCTTCTGTCCAGATTTTCTTTCCTACCCCTCCTCTACAAGAAGTATGTATTAGGAAAACGTGATGGATTTCATTCTGAAAAGGAGATTTTCAGTGCTGAGAAGGAAACATATTTTTGAGTCTTGTACCTGATGCTCCTGTTCTCCCCCCTCTGTGTCTCAGCCCCCCCCCCCCCCCCCTTTTTTTTTGTTGTTTTTTTGCTGTTGTTCTACCTCAGATCTCTGTCTGAAGGATTAACCATCTCCAGCAGTGTGTCTCTGCTGTCTTGTTGCGCTGTGTATTGTTTGTGATTTGCTCAGGCCCATCCGTGCGGCTGCTCATTTCAGCAGCCCAGCGTGACGTGGTGAATTGAGGGGGATCCACGCCGCTCCTCGCAGCCCTGGGCCACACTCATTCTCCTCACCTGAGATGGGCTGTACGCACGCAGACACGCACGCTCATTACCGGACTTGTCGGGGGAAGCGGAGGCGGTGGGGTGTGGAACCTGAACCCTGTTTAGCTGCAGGCGTCAGATGAGTTTTTGTGTAAAGGCATCAGGGCCATCGAGACATTACTTGAGAGGAAAAGGAAAGATAGATGTGCTTCCTCCCTGTTTTCAGAAGTTTAACACTTCAACACCCAGGAGTCCCCTCCTGTCTTCTCTCTAGCCCGAGGCATGCCAGAGGAAGTCAAAACACTGACTGAGAGCAGCGCTAATTCCACCTGTGCTTACTTTGAAAAACAAAAAGCAGCAATCAAGTAATTTGCAAGCAAGTGGAGATGAAGGTGGAATGTTCCATGCAAAACAATCACTGTATTTGTAAAAGGGGAAAAAAATCAAGTACGCGAGAGGACCAAAAAAGGAACAAGAACATTTTTTTTTTTGCTCTCATGTTTATTCCCTGATTCCAGCCCCCTTGAAATTACAGGGGGAAAAAAAGGCAGGCTCATTTTGTGTAATTTCACTTTCATGTTTTCATTTTCTTGCTATATACTCTGTTGATTCGTTTTGGTAGACATTCTTATCTCGATGGCTGAAATTACATTTAATTGCAGTGTGGAAAAATGGCTTTCAGAACAGCCTGTGAAAAAAAAAGGGGAAGAAAAAAAACACCCCCCTGCTGCGTGGCAAAGCCAAACATAAACTTTTCAAAACGACAATTGCGTTCGGTCGTAATTTGGAACCAGCGCAAAAGAAAAGATGTGATTCTGTTGTTTTTGATAAAGCATAACCCTATTACTCTGTTTAAGTGTAAGGAGTGCCGAGGAGCTTTGATTTTAAACAAGAAGCGTTTTTCATGTGTGACACACCTTCAGCGGGTTTGTGACTCCTCTGGAGTTCACACAGGCAGCAGTTACAACCAGATCCTCTGACACCTGGACCCGTTTGTTATGACTTGAGCTTGTCACACTCGCTGGCTCTTGTTAATAAACACATGTTATCACTCCAGTGGCGTGGAAGTGATACGTGACTACAGGAATGTACTGTACAATGTTTCTGGCAGGACAAGTGTGTGTGTGTGTGTGTGCTCTTTCTGCTGCTTATATGTAGACGATGTGAGTGTGACTGAAACACACAAGGGGAGGAGATGGAGAAACTGAAGGAGAGCGCTGGTTATTCAACTGGACAGCGGGTGTGTGTGTGTGTGTGTGTGTGTGTGTGTGTGTGAACTGACTGTGCAGTGTATGCGAATGTCTGGCACGCCTCCAGAGGTATCCCACAGTGAGGGAATCCTGCTTGATGTGACCATGAATAGAAAGCCATCCCCACCCCCTGAACCCACCCAGGCCTTTGATGTCAGGGGGTCACACAGAGCCCTCGCAGCTCCGGGGGCACATAGTTACCCTGAACGCCTGGCAACCTCACCGTGCCATGCCAGGCTCATGGTCTGCTCTGCCCTGCCAGAAGGGAAAAAAAGCAGAGAGGAGGAAATTCTGGGAAGCAAACTATAACTGTTAATGCTCATAGAAAAGGCTAAAGGACAAATTCCTGGCCTTCATTTATCTCAAAAATGTATCAATTGAGGTCTTCTCAAATATGCCTCTGACCCTTGCTTACTTGTTTTGGTTTGCTCTAAGAAGGCAAAACCTAAGATATAATAACTGCACAAACACTGTGTTTGTCGCTGTCAGATTTTTTTTCGTAAATTCCAAAAAGCCATTTTGTTTTTCTGTCGGTGCTAGCTTTTTTCAGAATGTTTTTTTTTCTAAAACTTTGTTGCCAAGACAATACGAAAATACTAAAAGCCTCATCGCCTCCTTTAACTTAATGGCATTTAAGGAAAGTGTTGCATTACTAAAGCTGTATATAGTTGTGCGTTACGATGTAGCTATGGCTTCCAAGCATGTAGCCGCCGTAGCTTCGCTATAGGCTATGCCCCAACTGACGTGAGATACCATGTGGGAACCGCAAGAACCGCAATTGGTCAGCTTTGGCTACTTGTATTTTCTCCTAAAAGTTAAAGATGCTGGTAGAGAGAGCTGATAGTGAAGACAACATGAAGCAATAGTCTCATATTCAGTGATAAAACAAGGCGGACCTTCCACCATTGCTCGTGAATGAATCAAAGACTGTAAACACACTTATATGGGGAATATAATTAAGGCATGATAGAGCCGGATCATCTACAACACATCCATCTAGTGTTGGGGTGGTGCTATCAGCGGGTGAAATCCATCACTGAACTATAAATCAAAACCTAAGCTGTAGGCATCAGTGTTAACCCCTTGCGTCAACCATAAATCCAACTGTCAAGCTCCACTTTTAAGATAGTCAGCATAGATGACAGGTCCTTAAAACGGAGCAAACTGCATCTGCTGATGAAGACATTAGGCATACGCTTGAAAGCTCCAGAACAAACGAGTATGCCAACCTTGGTTAACGGTAATTTCGGGCTGTTAGCACTGACACCAAATCACGATCCAATTTGACAATAGAAGCAAAAAAATATGTCAGTGGCAACAAAATAAACAATCAAAGAGGGAGTCGAAGGCTAAAGAAAGCTGGCTTCTTAACATTGCTGGGTGGAGAAAGATGTATTTTTAAAAGCATCCACCTTTTGTGGGGTCATGTTAATTTTTTTTTTTGGCAGAGCAGCCAGATCCAGAGGCCCGTGGTTTGACTGAAGGCAGGCTGGATCTGAAAGTAAAATGAATTCAGTTTTAACTGCAGCTGTAATTGTCGTTACTAATGTGGAAAATGAAGTCATTGGAATGTGCTTCATTGGCAGAACTTAATGAAGACTTTCCCATTGAATCATTAGGAACCCAGAATATATCTACCTTCCTCTGTTTGTGTCTGTCTCTCGGTCTCTTTCTGTCTGTCTTCTCTCTTTCCCCTTGTCTCAGCTCCCTTTCCTCTCTCCTTGGGTCTCAGCTGGCTCTGTTCCTGTGGCCCTTTGATCTCAGTGAAAGGGTTTGGAGCTTTAAAGTGCTTCTGTTTCCGCTGTCAAGAGCCCCTCTCTTCCTACTCTCTGGTTTAGGCTTTCAGAGCGGTGGCAGCCTTGTGCTGTGGCTGGGTGGGTCTGGGGGGTGGGGGGGGCACAGGTTTCTATGAGGTGGTGAGATTGAGGCGAGGTTGGAGGGGTTTGGGTGTGTGATGCTGTCAGCCTCGGTCAGGAGAGGACTTGACTGATCCCAGTTCCCTCCAAAACCCCAGTTCCCACCTCACTCATGTGTCAAGAAAGACGAGTCTACATGGGTTTAACCTGCACCCTTGTACTTTTGTACTAGCTCCTCTTCCGGTACATTTCATATATACGAAGACAGCATTTTCACAGTGTTCCTGTACAAAATCATCACCTTGAAATATAGTGCACCCTCGCTGCAATAGCGTCATTTTGTCAGCCAAGGACAATTTACCTTGTTACCACCAATAAATGTATAGAATGGTAGTTCCTATTCATAGTAGTGACTGGTTTTTATATCAAACAGAGAAAACAATCAAATCACCTTTGCGATGTGTTAGGCCAGTTTCAGACTGATTTTAGCACCACTCCGTTAAAGCAGGAGGGGCCAACGCAGAGGGCTCGGGCAAACAAATGCAAGGTCATCCAGCAAAAACGTTGGCCTAACTTATAGCTATGCAGTGTCTCCCAGCAAGGCGCTGCATTGGCCAGTTAAATACATGCAAGGGAACAATCCTGCTAGATTACTTTGTAACGTGAATGCTGTATTTCTATTGTTTACCCCCAACAACTTCATTTTGAACGGCCACTTAGTTGGATGTGGATTCGTTTTTGCTAGTCATGCAGGTTCCTCCCACCTCTTGTTGAGCTGCTGAATGTATGCCACATAGGGAGATATTAAGTTGGCTTGTGTTAGCTAAAGCTAGGCTATCACTTTAGCTGCCTGCTCATAATTTTCACTACATAGCCAATATAATCATCTGTATCTAATCAATGCCAACAATTAGGTGTCATTAGGTCCCCCAGTGAAGTAATTGGCTGTAAACATGGAGTTAGGGGGCTACTATTCTATATACATACATATACCTGGTTATTGTAAACAAATGAGATCAAGTCAAAGTCATTTATGACCTCTTTGTTACGCAGGTGGCAATGTTAGTGCAAAATTAAGGCCACATTTCCCATTTCTATTGCTTCCTTTTGCAAAGTCGTAAGTATTTCTGTTGTTTTTCACTCTCAGTTGTCTTGGTGATTCTTAATGCCGATTTCTCAAGCGTCATTGGTAATTAGGTAAAGATTTATCAAGATGAAATGCTACGAATGGCTTTGATCTAACTTCTATTGGACTTGGTTGGTATCGTGACTCTCAGCTTTAATGTTTTCTCTTTTTCAAATCTCCTTCTTGGACCACTCCAGCAGCTACGGATGGAAAAATGATGGTCTGTGAACATTCACAGTTGCTGGATTATTGGATTTGGACTCACCAATTTCCTGTACCCTTCTGTGAAGCGCACATCAAGAAATTTTCATTTTATTTCATGCGCAACCATTTCATGCTCGAGCTAAAAGTATTTTGCAAAGCATGGTTCCTGTTTTAGCAGACCGCTGTGTCAATACCACCAGGTCTAACTGCTGCACCACAATGATACCTTCTGTCCTTAGTGAAGTCGTCAACCTTCACCGCAACTGTGTGTTTCTACTGTAGCTTTCACCAAAGAATTTATTAGTGTTGATATAACCTTGTTCCAAACAAAGATTCAAGGCCTGTTTACATGAACACACCCCTCCATGAAACCTCAAAATCTTTTGGGGGCATATTTACATTTGGCAAGTGTATATTCATCCGGTGAAATAAGACGACAGTTAAAAATCCACAGACCGCCCCGTGTAAACATGCGATGTCTTAAAGAGTTGCTGGCTGGTTTAAGTGAGGCCACGTGAAAGGAAATGGCTTCCATATGTCAGGAGCTCAGTCTTTCCTTGTGCCTTGTTTGCAGGATATCTTCTTTGAGCGTTAATAGGAATTATAGACCTACGAAGGGAAGTGGAGGAGTGAAGGAAAAGTTTTTTCTCTGCTAAGGCAGAGAAGCCTGCAAACCCTGCGGTACAGCTTTGATGTAAATCTTAAATCAGGTGTAACTAAGACGCTACTTCTCTGGCACACGCCCACTCGCACATCAGCACACACACAGGGTGAACATTCCTGCACACACACTGCACGTTGTCAGATTACTTCCTTTCGTCATGTTGATTAATGCATACTGGCAGACGCTAAGACGATCACGACCCTGCAGAGAGCAGCTGAACGCGGAGGATCGGACACTCTCTTGCTAGTACAGAAACACACCACACTCCTCCAAACCAATCCATCTCTCTCCTGTCCTCCTCAAATCCCCTCACACCTGGCTCTGCACCCCTTGAGACCTCTTTTTCTCTCCTCCTTCTCCAGCTCCCCCTTTCTCCTAACTCTTCTCTGTCCACCCTTCCCTCCCAATTCATAGTCCATATCTTCACATGCTCCCTCCTTCTCCTCCTCCCGACTACTGTTCATGCTCTGTCTTCCCTCCCTCATATCCTCCCTCCACACCTCTCTTCTCTTCAAACTTTTCTTTCCCTTTTCACCTTTCAACAGGCTGAATAATAACTCCCCGTGCCTCCATCTTCCCACCAATCAACATGTGTGCTCTCTTTTTTTCTTTTGTTTTCTGACCACCTCTTTTTTTCAGTACTCCCGGCCTTCCAGTAGGGCTCTGTTCCTATTCGCTAAGTTAATTGGAAAAACAAGGCAAGCAGAGGAACTTAGCCAGGGTCAGTGTAGGGAGATGCAGCCAAGGCATGACAGGGTTAATCAGTGTCATGGCAGCCGGAGTGGGTGTCTGGCTCTCCTCAAACAGGCATGTGGAGGGCCAGACGAGGAAAAAAAAGTCTTGAAATTTTTCTACCTTCCCTTCTGGGGTCTTATTTCTATATCTAAAATGTCATATGCAGCCATTTCAGGGACACAGAAATATTTGTCCTATATACTTTGCCATTAAATGGACCCTTGCACATATTTGAATTTATGGTTTTTAAATGTATTCCATTGTTACACTTTCTGACTTGTGATTAAAACGTTTCTGTTCCTATTTAAATTTTTCTTCTGTTATCAATGATAAAGCAGGTTTTGTTGTGTTTTCCCCGCAGCTGCATGAGCTCCTGCGTGCATGAGTGTGTGTGTGCGTGCGTGAGATGCATGGTCAACCATGTGACATCAAAGTGAGCGTCACTCTACAGCTGTGTTGTGATCTGCGTAAATGAGGCATGTAATGGTGGCGTGTGGGCACATGACTTGCTTATCATAAACACACTCTTTCACACACCTGTTTTGGAGTGCACAGTTGCCCTCTGCGTGGCTTGCTAGGTGTGGAGGAAGTAAAACAATTTCTCATGAATCTTTTTGACAGGAGACGTGCAGAAACACACCAATCAAATGGAGGTGGGAAAAAAAATTCCATGACCATTGTCTTGCAATCTCGCCTACGATCCCTTAATCTGTCACCTTTAACACAATTTAACAATGAGGCTTTTACTGAGATTCCTCTCTGGACTTCTCCTCCTGAGAGTGCTGTTGTCTTTTTCACATACACCTGCTTCAGCATCACTGAGACATGTTGTCACACACTTGAACACAGTGAAAGCCTTTTAAATCGTTCCATAGCCCCTTTGGGCTCATTACAGAAAGGCTCCTGAAGACAAAGTTTGTATGTGTGAATGCCTGTGTACACATGTGTCTGTGTGTTTCTGTGTGTGTCATTGAGTGTGTGTGTGTGTGTGTGTGTGTGTGTTGTTTCCGCTCCTCAGTGCTCATTATTTGCACTGGCCTGAGCTCTTTCATTAGGGGGGCTGTGAAGTGGAGGGACAGAGGGGCCGGTAGGGGATCAGGGGAAGGGGCGGAGGTCGTAATTGGGCTGTTCCGCTCCCCTGGCCTTGCTCAAGGTCACTGTGAGACAAACTCTGGGCCAGGTCTCTCACTCTTTCTTCCCCTTTCTCCCGTCTTTTCCCACCCTTTTCCATCTCTCCTCCTCCTCCTCACCTCCCTCTTAAACCCCCACTTTTTCCTCTCCCTCCCTCCTTCGCTCATCCTCTCCTTCTCCTGGGGTCTTTTGTCACAGTAGACTGGTCCACTGGGGAGCCACAGAGAAGTGGAGGGGCTAATTCAGTCTAATCTCTTAGCCTGTTAATGTCTGGCTGATATGTGGATTTCTCCACATCCTCAGGGGAAGGCCTTTGTGGTGAAGGCCATCATTATGAAGTTTCCTAGCCCTCCAAGCCAATTATAAGGAGGGAGACAAATTAGTTAATCTCAAACTTGGCTCTTAAGAAGTTTTCTTGATTGTTCTCAACTTTATTTCACATCTCATACCATAGAGACAATTCACAGTAAAGGTTTTTGATAAAAAACAATAGCCTGATAATGTTCATATTTTCTATTCAAAGAAAAAGATTGCATATCTTGTGTGAAACTTGCTGATGGATTTTGTACAACATTGTATCCGTCATGTGCAGTGCTGTACACGGTTTCAGCTCAAAGCCAAGTTTGAAGCCATCTGAGTAAAGTGGTGTAGCGTTGCTTGTCTGGTGCTGGCCAGCGGTGAGCTCGGTCTAACGTTTCCCTCTGATTAAGACACAGTGGTGAAAGCTGCCTTTGATCTGAGGAAATGTCTGCGTAGGGAGCAGTTGGAATGCAGCGCTCTCCTCTCTGCCTTGCAGATGGAGGGAGAGAGATAGTGTCACAGTCCATTTGTCTGGCCCTGCCACTGCCAGTCCACCCACGCTAGTAAAGTCTGGAGCATGACGTTCCTGTTGAAATTGTTGTTTACACAATGTTGGTGACATAAGAGCTTAATCAAATCAAAAGATGTTATTATTCCACGTGTGGTGACTTGATTGGTCGGATTGCAGACTTCAAAATGTTCAGCTCATTCAGGAAATTTATGTTATGATTTAACTTTTATATTTATCTTTTAGAATTTTTTCACATTCCATACTGCCTTACTGCCATACTGTCTTTACAGAAATCACACGCATTTTCCGCAGTAAATGCGTGTGAATGCTGTAAGTTTTATTTTGAGCTTAAAACACATTAAAAATATGTATCCATGTTCTTTCTATATTTTCTTCTCCATGTGTCTCTGCAGGCCTCCTGCGCTAGCGGGCAGTCCAGCGTTCTCCGACATCTCCCTCATCCGGATCTCGCCCCAGCGGAACCCCTCTGTGGGGGCGGAGTCGCCCTTTCACCCTCCGCATCCCTACATCAACCCATACATGGACTACATCCGCTCACTCCACAGCAGCCCCTCCATCTCTGTTCTGTCAGCCACCCGGGGCCTCAGCCCTGCAGATGGTGAATAAAGTGAAACATACACCGACTCACAAAGCATGATGCATGTATACACTCACAGCACAGATGCGCACTCAGCACTCACATCTGCACACAACCCCAGCAGGGCAGAAGTGGCCGACAAAGCCTCTGTAGACCCTTAAAAATGATATTTGAAATTGATTACCGAGGTTTGATTGCTACTAGCAGGATTCTCGATTCTCTGTATCAGTTTAATTCCTGTTTGAGATCAGAAGAGGTCAGGTGAGAGGCAACTAGATCCATCTCTATTAAGACCCAGGGGTTGGTGAGATGTTATCTGAGTGAGGGAGCGGGTGGATGGGAGTATTATGAGTGCAGCGCGATCCGTGTGGGTGGGGGCGCAGGTCGGAGGGAGGCTAATCCTTTTGATCTGTGAGTCATGTCAGAGACCTCTGGAGGATGCATCAGTGAGCGGCAGGGTCACGTACAGTTACAACGCGCACACCGAGGGAGGGTCGGATTCAAGTTCAGGGTTGGGGGTCGGTTGTTATGGCGTCCTACAGGGAGCATTTGTTTCCTGAGATCTCATGATGGATTTGGACTGGGAAATCGATTACAGTGGACACCAGAACTAGTTGAATTATATTAAAAAAACGGATACAAAATATCAATATTAAAAATTATTAAAAAGGAAAACTCACCCTCTATAGTGAATACATTTTTTAGCAACTTAGTGTGTGATGAAAAGATTGGTAGCGTTTAAATGATGTGATTTTAGTATTTACTAGTGCTGAAATGATTTTCAGTTTTCTATTATTTAAAATTGAATGTGTCACCTTGGGCGCTGGAAAATTAAATTGTGATTGGCATTTTTTTTTTTTTACTTTTTTTTTTTTTTTTTACATTTTATAGACTAAATAATTGAGTGGTTAATTTCAAAAATAAATGACAGAATAATCAATAATGAGAATAATTGTTGGTTGCAATCCTATTGTAGTATTTTCTCTGTGTTTTAAGATTAAGCTTAACAAATCTTTACCAAGGAAAGGTAAAAACCACTACAGCAAACTTAGCAAAAAAGTAAAACTGCTGCAAATGACCACGCCATAAAAAGTATGTATATTAAAGAGCTTATCTGCCAAATATCTACGTTAACCTTCAAGGTCTTGAAATGGCCTGGTGACCTATTACGGCCCTCATGTCATCAGCCATCAAGCTTTTGGCACTTCAGCAGCAGAGACCCACTTTCGCTCCCCACCTTGTGTTGAAGTGTATTTCTGAAAGGGCAGATAGCAGGGGCATTTCCTCTACACCAGCACACTCGACTTCATCTCATCCAGGTCTGTTAAAAGCTGTGTCTATGTGAAGACCAAGAGTCTCTGCTCGCAGCCTCACTCAGCCCCTCTCCGGCTCTCCAACACTCCAACAACGCAACTATATACTCAAGCTCAACCTCTCTACCCTCCAATTTTCCATTACCACAACATAATTTGCACCAGTCTCAGCTTGCTTTAAATCAAAATAGTCTCTCCAACCTACCACATGATCCCCTTTCAGTTCATAATGCTGTGAATTGTGAATGAGGCACCTAATTACTCCTTTAATCAATCCAGTGATTAATTAACCCATCAGCTTTTGTGTTGTTAGTATATCACCACGCTTACAGGGAGCCTCCTTCTTCAATATGCAATTTTTTTCCACCAAAAAGTACATTTGAATAATGATGAATTAATTAACAGAATCTAATGGAGATTTAAAGTGGGTGGGATTTAGTGCCACCCTCTTGCTGCCACACATTTGCTTTTTTTTTTTTTTTTTTTTTGCTCCTCCCTCACAATATTTCTCTCTCTTTTCTATGTGAGATGAGGTTCAGAGGTAGGCTTGCCCCTGATCCTATTGTAATGCTGAAGGAGCACCCGGTGGCTCACCAAGTCCTGAGGCAAGTCTCTGCCTTCTCCATGTCGAGTGCCACACTGACAGCCTTCCCCCGTTCCCCCCTTTTTGCCCCCAGGATCGCACTTGGATGCCAGCATTTCTGATTTAGAAATTCCCGCAAAGCCCTTTTCTGTGTTTGGATACTGAATGGGCCATATTATGGTTGAATGCAAAAGCAAAGCTAAGGCGGAACAGTGGAGACAATTAAGAACCCCCCCCCCTCCACTGAAGACATAATACCCAGATCGAATTAATTTAGAATTTTTTCTTACATTCATTCAACCAATCATGGATGCATATTGCAGGCATACAGACCAGCCTTAAGAGGAAATCTCCTCATACAGTGTTTCTTTATTTATTTTCTCTTTATTTCTTCAATTGGGGGGGGAAAGGAGCTGCAGCACTCTGTGGGTCTGAACCGATTCTATATTTGCATCCAAAACCACAGTGTTAGTCTTTTCCCTCTCTCTTTCTTAGAAAGGAAGCATAAGGAAGCCCACCACCAGATGTTTATTTTTAGGCTACGGTTCAAGGACTTACAGCACTCTACTGTATAACTAAGGGAATGACTTGGAAAAGAGAGGCATTTTGAGAAAGAGAGAAAGAAAGTGAAGTGGAGGCTGAATCGTTTGCTGTATCTTTATGCATGCAGATATATCTGGGCAGATTTAGGCCTTTTGTTTTCCTGTAGAGTTTAAGGGCGCACAGTCGAGGAGCAGGCTGCATATCTGCAGACTGCAGCCCTGATGTGTACAACACACAAGCACCATCTCTGGCAAAAGATGTGTCAGCTCACATACTCTTACCACACACACACACACACACACACACACACACACACATATATATACACTCTCTCCAAAGTGATCAAGGAACAGTAAGAAGATGAGAAAAGGCTGTTTAAGAATTGTATTGTAAGACGATCAGTTATGCTGTGCTCGGTATGAATGCATCAATCAAACACTAATGCACACTCACTGTAATCTCTGAGCAAGCATCCGGTAATCCCCAGTGAGGCTCTCCACTTCAGGTGATGCTCCCTGTGCAGCTGTTTTGCTCAACTTGATGGTGTTGCTAATGTGCTCATTACTGTTCTGCTGAGCTGATTATCATCTAATGTAAATGAACACAGGTTTATAACGCAGTGCAGGTGCTCTCCCTGTCGTGTTTTTCTCACTGCCTAATTCTTTTTCTTTACTCCCTATCTTCCTGTGTGTGTTTCTCCACTCTCTCTTCCCTGCCCACCTCTTTTCAAAAATTTCCTTCCATGCGTTCTCTCCGTCTCCTCATCTGTCACCTTCAGTTTTTGGTTGCCTTGCTTCCTCTTTGCTGACCCGATCGTTCTCCTGCTCCAGCCCCTCACACAGGTCTGACCACAGCCGAGTACTACCACCAGATGGCTTTGCTGGCGGGCCACCGTAGCCCTTATGCGACCGACCTGCTCCCCTCTGTGGCGTCCACAGCCGGCGCCAGCAGCGCCAGCGCCCTGCACATGGAATACCTGCAGGCGATGGAGAGTAAGTTTGCACTGATCTCACACATGAGTCATGACTGATAGCACAGTTTATTTCTAAGCATTTCAGAAGTGCTGATCGCTAGTTAGATTCTCTTAAGTATTCCATTATGACATGAGGTCCGAAATCCAGGGTCAACAGTTCTTGTGTGAGATTTACAGACAATGGGAGTTTTCTGAACTTAACCTTGATGATGCCAAGCTCAGGTTTATAAATCAGTTCTCCACAACACTCACCAAGTTGGATGAATATAATAACATTGTTAATTTTGTGTATTTATAGAGGCCAGTTTTGCATATCGTGGCTGTGACTGTGAAAACCACGTATCTCCAAATGGTCAACTTTTCATGAGCTACGGTAACAAAAACAGCCCTGTTTTCAGCTTTGTGACAATGCATTTTTCAGATAATCCAATAGGTTTATAAATGGTTTATTTAGCATAAGAAGTAGGAGAAATTTCTCGCGTAAACCTTAATTTAATTCATTTAAATAATTTAATTTAATTTCAATATGTAGCATATCCTGACTACACATTGAAATGTAGTTACTGAAATGATGTTTAAACAACAGTTTTAGGTAACCTAGACATCTAAAAACTGGATTTTTTAACCAGATGTAGCCCAGTAGGCGAAAAAAGACCCACCAAATCCATGCCTACTGGGATTGGACCTTTAAGTATTATGAGTGCATACCTGTACGTTATAGCATGGGTGGCCCCAGTGGGAATTCCACCTCTAAAATGCACCTTCACAAAACACCCACTGTATCTTGTACTATATATAGATCAAGCTACAGCTCAAACACAGCGAGGAGGGACCTGCAACTTTACTTTGACATGATTTAAATGAGCTGTTGTCTTAATGTGTTGGGCTCAGGACTGTGTGCAGAGGACTTATGCTAATGAGTTATTTTAAAGTGTAAATAGGAAATTAAGCGCACACTGATTCTTAGAAAGGTCAGACAGCCTCACCCCACTCCCTTTGATGAGAATGTATTTAGTCAGGCAGACGCCGCTTTCATGGAAATCCGGGGTGAAGTTCCCCATATTCCTCTGAACAAACTAATTAAAACTAGCCAAACTTGTGCGGGTATCAGAAAATTAATTGCTATTAAGTGGGAATTGGAATGTCCCACCATTCATCACTGGAGAAATCCTTTCTTCTGTGTCACTTTTTAAGATTAATAGACTGAAACAAAACAATTAGGGCCAAATTTAAGTGGAGATACGATGCTCCTCACTTAAAAAATGCCTGTGATCATTGCTGGTAATAACTCATCATGTTTCAACAATGTGTGTTCCAACGCCTGAAAAATTAACACTTTAAAGCTTTGTTGGATTTCAGAAAAAAAACATATACAAAGAGCAGAGTCTATCAAGAGGCTTTCGCTGATAATCTGGGCTACCATGTTACTGCGGCTATTTTAGTCTATTTCACATCAGTGTAATTACCTTCAGTGAGAGTTGTGCTAATGAAACAATGGGCCTGTCCTGCCTATTTGTGGTTTAATGGGCTATTGTCTATGTTCGCACTGCCTAATTAGTGCCATAGCTCTCATAGATCACATACTAAAGTCTGTATTTGTGGTCTTTGTGCTCTTTCCTTGCTGTTTTTTTCTATTCGTACGGCATTTTTCTCATTAATAGGTTCACTTTCAGTAACATTTTGAACACTGGAACTCATGTTTGATACAAACAAACCATTTAATTGTAGTTATTGATTATATTTCTCAAGCTGTAATTTCTGTAGATTGCCAATAATTGTATCTGTTCAGCAAAATTTACTAAAACAAACAAAAAGTGACACACAAAATTAAAAAAGTACACTAATTCTGAGAAATAGGATTACTGTCATTTTTCATGTCCAGAATGATTGTTTCCCCTAGTATCTTGTCCTAAAGTAAGTTTTCTGTAAGTCAAATTCTGGCCTTATATTCACACTTCAGCCCTCCCCCTGTGATAGCGTCCCTCTCAGGTGGCCCCGAGGCATGTTGGCGAGGGTTCAACCCCAGTTTTGGAGCCAGCTTTTATTTCCAACGCCGTCAGTCCGGCTTGTCTAAACCCTCCCTGGCCAGAAGAATTAATGACGCGGCGCGTAACCAGCCATCCCGTCCATAAATCAAGAGGAAATTAGAGGGACAGTCTTGCTACGAGCCAGCACGCTCCTCTCTCTGTCTCCCCGGTTGGCCGATTTATCATTTGGGCTGTGCATTAATAAATACCACTCCCATGAGGCTTTGCAGTGGTGGGACGCCGGCCCTGCTGTTGAATTAGGAGAATTCACTCGCAGTGGATTCGGCTTGTTTAAAAAGTGTCAGGTGTGTCAAATTTTAAACGTAGAAGGCTGGATTTGTCCATCATTTGTTTTGTTTTTTGCAGCATTCGATGTATTAGCTATTCGAGATAAATGAAATAGTGAAAAATCAGACATGTCGAGGAGCGTCACATGACAAACTACATTGTATTTAGCAATTGTGTGCGCTCTGGGATTTGTATGTATATATGTATGCCCCCCACCTCCCACACCCCTGTCACTAAGACATAAAAAGATTTTCCATACAATGACAATGTAAAGGGGGTTTTGCTCTCCATACAGCTTCATGCCGTAGTCGAAACTCAGGCCTACGTATGCCAGAACACCACCGCTGCCACCACAGAGCCATCCACACACACACATTCACATCCACACACTGTGATTACCATGTGAATGGAGCGTTCTGTAATCGTTGAATGTGTCAAACGAGAGATGGAGCATTTACGTTTGGGAGATGGATGGATTGTGGGGGACGTAAATATGGAGGGGGGTTATCGGGGCTGCGTAAGCTGGTTTTGTTCGCCTTTATAAAATAACTCAAAATGTTTTATTTCCAAGTCTTGAGTCACAAAGTCATTGTGTCAGTTCATGCACAAAGCGCGACATCCCCTCAGCGCTCCCCCCTCCCCCACCCTCCATCTTCCTCTGTTTTTCCCTGTCTTGTTTGTGACATCTCCATGTGAAAAGACAAAAAAAGTCATGTTTTAATCTCTACCCGTGGCTCATTGTATGTGCAGAGAGAATGGTTGTGCCGTTTCCGCCTTTTACCTTTTCAAACCCCCTTTTAGTATTTCCAGTCAACACTGATTGCATTTGAATAACGAGTCAAATTGGACTTGATTAAATATTACCATACACAGTCAGAGCATTTCTCCAACATAAAAGGCATGTTTTCTCATGGATGAAATGCAAGCAGTGCATCAAGTGACAGCTGAACACTCATTCAGATGAGCCTTTTGTCTGATGATTGACAAAAATGTCATCTGTTGGGGTTAGATTAGGTTAGAGTTTGGATGAAGTCAAACAGAAAATCATGTATAAACCAGCAAATGCTCTTTTTTGATCTGTGACTAATTTTTTAGGAATTTAGCTGACACTCTTCTCCAAAAAACATGGAATGAGGGAGCAGATAAGGGTTCATTTACACTTTTACAGGGCATCTTAACCTTTCACTTTCACAGCAGCCGCTTGGCAGTCATTCTTTTCTTACTCTGACCTCTTTCTTCCCTCATCCTGCAGGCTCTCGTTTCTCGAGCCCGCGGCTGCCATCACGGCCCAGCAGGAAGCGCCCCCTGCCCATCTCGCCCCTCTCTGAGCACAGCTTTGACCTGCAGACCATGATCCGCAACTCGCCCAACTCTCTCGTCACCATGCTCAACAACTCTCGCTCCAGCTCCTCCACCAGCGGCTCCTACGGTCACCTCTCTGCTGGAGCCATCAGGTAACTGTCCTCCATGAATTATTTTCAAAGCTCCCAGGTCATATATTATTATTATTATTATTATTTTCTTGGGATATCTTGGATTGGGCTTGAGACTTTACATATTTGACAGAAAGCCTGCGTTACTAACTGGAAGTGTGGGGTTTGAAAAAAATTAGCTTTGAGGAGATAGGGGAGGTCTAATGCAAGACACTATCAAGTTGCATTATGGGAATTGTAGGATCCAGTGTTTCTGGACTAAAAATCAGGACATTTCAGCCTTTGCTTCTTCGATTTTGGACATTTTGTGAGTGTTATGGAAGTGCAATGCAAACTCATTGCATTACCCCTTTAAAGTTGTAAAAAAATAACTCATCCTGTCAGGGTGTCTTTCAGGAGCTTTGATTGATTGCGATTCTCTCAAGGTGGTCATTCAGGGACTACCATGTGCCAATGATAAATCAAGGGGGGGGGGATAATATCATTGATTGGTATTTTTCATACAGCAACACTTGTAGTGCAGAACCCGTCAGGATGGCAAGATAATATTACTGTAGTTACAAAGCACTCTCATTTGTGTGAGAGAAAGGAAGGGTGAAAGAAAGTGTGTGGTGGAGCGAACAAGAGTGTGTGTGTGCGTGTGTGTGTGTCGTCCATGTCAAACCCCCATGTGGGTGACGATCTCCCAGCCAGCCAGTCAGCCTGCCTCCCCGGCGGCTTGTGTCAGTCATCCGGTGCACCTCATGGAATCACATACATCACGCCCCGGTACCAGAGACGAGCAAAGGGAAGAAAAAGAAAAGAAGAGAGAGGGGAAAAGGAAAGATCCATCGCCCCACCCACAGACATTGATCAGCGATCTGTAAGAAGAGCCTGATCAATCACGCTGCACGCTCAGCCACTGTCCTAGTGACAGGACCCAAATAGCCAGAGCCAACAGACTGATGAGTGATATGACAAGCGGATGGGCCCCCAAATGTGTCTCGGTCCATTGATTTCCACTCGGCTCGTAATAAGATCAGCAGACATATGGGTCGCGGCGAGAGCGAAGCGTCAGGGCTCAGGATGAATGGAGGCCGCTGCTGTCGAGCCACACAGATCTGTGTTTATCTGGTGGTTTACCTGCGGTTACACAGACCCCGAAGGAGGTTTGGTGGCTTCTGGGATTTTTAGGATAAACAAAGTTAGCTCAGGTTGAGGGTAAATAAGCTGAGGAAACAAGTCTGTTGCAGGAACAGGGAATTAATTTTGCTTTATTTACATGGCTATACGACTCACTCCAGATTGTTTATCATCTGTATCATTTGCCCAGTGGAAGAATGACATACTGCCTTACACAGACCACATGGTAATTCACTGTGTGTTAACAAGCTGAACATTCATTGGCAGGGATTTGCCGGCAGCCCCGTGGTTCCAGCATTACCACACCATCTCCTGTCAGATTGTCCTCAGGGAGGAGGAGCTATCCAGAACAATCCATTTATTCACTGTCTTTCTCCTTTTTTTGTCTCATTGCCTTTGCAACTGATGTTTTAGTGAAGTTGTATTTTAGTTTATGATTATTTTTCCCAATATAACTAGTCCCTCTTCTGCTCTCTCCAGCCCAGCGTTAAGCTTTGCCTACCCTCCAACCCCGGTGGCTTTGCACGTGCACCAGCAGCTGATTGGCCGTCAACCGGGCATAGTGGGCTCTGCCTTTGGCCACAGTCCGCCCCTCATCCACCCATCGCCGGCCTTCGTCACCCAGAGGCCCGTACCTGGCATCCCCCCCTCCGGTCTCAGTGCCAGCGAGCGCTCAGCCATCTCCAACGACTCCTCACAGGTGAGAGCGGCGGCAGGCACCCGTGCGATTCATCATCACAGTTAATAGATAGCGGCGTCGCATGCCAGCCACATCTCAGCAAAACGCAGCGAGCTAACATGGTACAGGCAGGACCCCCCCTCCACACGCCCATCTCCTGGGAGTTTCCTCCTACTTGTGTTGTCTCTTGTTTTTAGACTGCCGAGCACGGCCCAGAACGTGCCTGCAGCAAACAACAAGGGGCTTGTTAGCATAGAATCCCACTGCTGACTCCATTAATCACTAGAGAGAGAACAAGGATATAGAGGGGGAATATTGACATGGATGGATGGATCCAAGGGGGCTTTTTCTCTCCTTCCTCAACCCTTACTGTATGTGCGGGCCCACATTTGAAGTAAATATTCAATGTTTATTACCCGTCCTCCCTGCTGTTTCCCATCGCTTGAATTTTGTGTTATCGCGAATGAGGCCTCATTCAAATTGGGAACACCAAAATTGCCTTTTCCTTCTCCTGAATAAACAGAATATTGCTTTGGGGCCACAGCCATATCTCATTTGTTTCAGCTAAGATAGAAGGGCAAATGTGTTAGAAGTTTCCTTGGCGTTTCCTGAAAATGTTGTAGTGATCCTGTCAGTCTCTGTAACGTGTTTCCTTTTCCACAACCTCCTTGTTAATTATTTTGTTCTTGTGAATTCGTGGTATGTAACAAGAATTCCCCCAAGGGGCGAATTTAAGCCAGGGCCAAAGTCAGGTCATCCATTGGTTCAGTGAATGGTTCATTGAATTGGTCCATGAGTTTGTTTTAATTGCTGTGATTAGAGGAGCTAATGCCATACAGTGAATTGCATAGTTTTTCATTTGCACAGTTAAAGCTGAGGGACTGGGGATACGGAAACCATTATGGTGCAAACACAGTTGTTTTTTTTCAGCTTGATTAAGTAAATGATTAACTTACTTATAAGCATCACATGCATATTTAATGATATTATAGAGGATAACATAAGAAAAATCAGTAAAATATAAAATTGAATCATCTATATAGTCAAGTATATGTCATGGGAAGCTCGAAATGATGAAATATTTTCTGTTTTTCCGCAGACCAAACCAACAAGTGAATCTGCAGTGAGCAGCACAGGAGACCCAATGCACCACAAACGCTCCAAAATGAAACCAGAGGAAGAGTTGCCGAGCCCAGGCGCGCTGAGCGTACAGGTGAGGATTGTCCACATTTTTCAACAATATGAAAATATATTTTCATTCATTCACCGGCTCCGTAGGATATTCTTCAGCTATCTGGCAAAATTATCCACATTCTGGCAAAAATGTATCATACTGCAAATTGGTAGGTAAGTCCCAGAATTCACCAGCCAGTTTTTATTTTTGGATTTTTCCACTAGAATAGGAAGCCCATATAATGGCTGGTCACCTGCCAAAGTGGCCGCAACAATAGACAAGCTTACCAGCCACAGTTTGTATTTATTTACCTGCGTTTGGCTGTTTGTTGGTGTTAGTTTCCCACCCTGCTCTTATCAGTCGCTGTTTCCGAAGCAAAACAATTCATTGATCTTTGGGAGACTAGAAGGAAATTGTTTTTGCTATTGTTTAATCAAAATTTTAAGTGGCTGGAAAAATGAAAGAGAAATGTGATAACAGTAAGGGTTTGCATCTGCAGGAAAAACCTTATTAAAGTTGATATTCAGGCAGCAGCAGATTCAGCCTGAGGTGTGTGGTGGAAGCCCAGGCTCTCCTGAATTAGCCCGCAGCAGCTCTCTGCTCCACTCAGCCACCTAGCTGTGACAGTGAAATATGTCTGGGCTAATAGAGCAACCTACAGCAGGAAAAGGGGGTTAGATTCCTCAAATACTCGCCCCGGTCCTGTCGTATAACAACCCCCAAATACAGAGCGGGGCTTTCAGCGCTACATTTCCGCTCTCCACACTTTTCTCCCAGGCAGCCAAACAAGGCCAGATTCATAAGGGCACTGTGGCTGAGACCTGTAACCAAATCATTCTTGGCTGTGCCTTTCATGTAAACCAGCAGGGCGGTAAAAAATGACTTTTATGACAGATTTGGATGGACTGATGTTGGGGAGAAGAAGTCAGTTCCTGTAGCTTTCATGCTTTTACGTGGAGCCTGGTACAAAGTCAATTTATTTCCATTTTTCCCATTTCATTGTTGAACTAGAACTTTTTCATCGTTGTTCCTCAGGACCATCCTGACGGGATGACCCTGGTGAAGGAGGAAGGGGACAAGGATGAAAGCAAACAGGAGCCAGAGGTGGTTTATGAGACAAACTGCCACTGGGAGAACTGTTGCCGCGAGTTTGACACGCAGGAGCAGCTAGTACAAGTGAGTAGCACACACACATACATACAAAAATAGTCACATTTAAAAAACAGTGGCACAAGGTGCTTATATAAGGTCTAACTCCAGCACAGCATGTAAAGCTGCCCAAAGTATTTCTATATATTGGCAACTCCAAATGAAAGCTGAGAAATTTCAATATCCAGAAATCCTGTAATGGTACGTCAGTAAATTGTGCACAGAATGTGATTTTTTAATGATTTAAACAGTTTAGAAAAAGGAACAAGAAAGGCAAAACGTCTCTGAACCAAGTGCTTGCTTGCTGCTGTTTAGCAGATGGTTTGCATTTCACTCTTCAGTTGCGATTCATCACTTCCTGTGAGCAGAGAAGTGTTCACACCCAACCCCAGTTGTTCTCCAGGACCAGAGCTTCTTGTAGGGAAACAAGGAGACACAACAGGGTGTTTACAGCTGGGTAAGATGGGTGAAGACTTACATAAAAAGGCTTCCCGGTGCAGCTCAGAAAACACACACCAAAACTACAATGTCTTTTGGTTTGTATGCTGTGAGAGTTTTCAGTGTTTTTCTTTCCTCAAACTCAGTGGATCCCAGCAACATCGCCTGTCTGCAGCTGTACTATTCTGCACAATGCCTCCTATCAGGCCACAACCCCTGCCTGTGCGTCTGTGCAGCAGCAGCAGCAGCAGCAGCAGCAAGCTACAGTAGAGTCAGAGCTGCAGGCATTGACTGATATTGCTGCTGGATTCCTGATTGGATCCAGGGACGGTGGTAATGGGCTCAAAAGCTGGAGAGCACATCTCACAGCTGAACGCGGCTAACTGATTTGGCGGGTTAAGCCTCCCAGAGTCAGGATGTGAGCTTTGTGTACAACACTGGACCGGCCCTCCTCCTGGCTGCTATCAGAACTCTCACACAGCCCGGGAGATGGATGGCTCTCATCGTATTGCGCCAGAGGGTTCACTGTTAAGCTAAATATTAATGACATTATGGTCGTGTCGCCCCCACTGCGGCTACTTACACTGACGCTATTAGCTCTGCTGCTCTCTCGCGGCCTGTGAACTGCTCACCCGTCAGCCAGCTGAGAGAGCCGACTGAAGTTGGAGAAGTGGTGAAAATACACCGATATGATGCCGTGAACAAGGGACGCTGGAGTGCGCGCACACACACACACATATACGTGCACATGAAACACACATCACCACACATCTGATAGAAAGATCCTCAGCTCTCCACAGCTGTCTATTTGCCGTCTTGACATTGCAATCCTCAGCCGCGGTGGTAACCCCTATCTATAATTGATATCCTCAGCGCGGAATGGGCTGCCTCCCGTGTTTGAAGGGCTCGGCTCAAAGGTTGAGAATCTTGACAACTTCTTGCCCCTGTTTCAGGGGGCGGAATGAGTTAAGGTGGTGGGAGAGGAGGGGGAGGATGGCTTCTTAATAGAGGAAAAGCTTGCTCACATCCTCCCCCTACTGTAGTCACACCAGGTGGCCATCTGAACAAAACAATGTCCTCTCATTCCTCCACATATACTATCCAGCCTAACCTTGCCAAGCTGCACTTATTATCAGATTGCCGTGTAGACAGGCACCAACAAAATCCTTATTAGTTTTCCATTTTCCATCTTGGAAGGTTTTTATTTTTATTTTTTTCTGGCATTTGACTTTCTGATATTGCATTTTATTTCTCATTTTCTATGCACATGAAGATATGCAGAGAGATGCCAATAAAAGTCTTCGCCTACAGAATCCATGCCCTCTAATTCAGCAGAGCGGACGAGAAAATGCTCTTATCTCTCCGCACCCCCACCCCCCCTCAGTAATAGGATAAGTACAGTATTTGGACCACAGTGGCTCTCCTCGCACACTGGGAGGGGTTTGGGGGTGGGGGGGTGGGGGATTTCCATATAACCAAACAATGGAGCGTCCCTTCCCCCTGTACTTGTCTTCTGAAATGGCTTTGGGGATAAAAACATGATGAGAAAAAAAAAAAAACAGTTTCTCTTTGGTTGTAACCAATTCAGCCACTAGCTTTTGCACAAAGTTTACACATGGATTCATATTCAATGAAACATGCTCAAAAATGTGGCTGCTGTGTCGACAGTCTACGTCATGAAATAAATGTTGTTGTTTTTTTTGAAGTATTAAAAGCCTGCACTCAAATATCCCTTTTCCTTTGTGGTTGGCCTAATTTTAGAATTAAGCCTTCACACCACCCTCATCGCTTTCCACCTTGTTCAAAAGCACTCCTGCCGAGCTCTTCATGCATATTTTTACACTTTCCAACATGCTCTCACCATGACACGCCACGGCGTTCCTTTATCATCTGCGTTTAAGCGCTCTCGGTGCAGCCGATAAGATAAACATCAGATCTATGCAATTTAGCTCACTTATCTGGCCTACCCAGTCAGCAAAAGCGAAGCGGGTGTCAATTTTAGTTTGCTGTATTTATTTCATTTATTACATTCCAACTCTCTATACCTCTCCATCTCCCTCTCTGTCAGCTCCACATTCTTTTGCTTCCGCATTTTTTGGGCATAAACCTCTCCCCCTCTCATTTTCTCTTTCATTTTCTCTCCCTCCCCTCTTTCCCCTCAGAGGGAGTACTTTTAAAGATAAGGCCTGGTGGCTTCTTTAATGTCTCTCTTGAAGTGGGCTTTCTTCACTCGGTTTTGTCGCCGGAGATGCCAACCCCAGACTCCCATAATTCCCTAATATGGCCTTGCTCAACAATCTTGTATTATTTTCTCATGGATCTATTACTGATACTTCACCATGGAGAAATTTACAAGGGAGCTATGCATTTTCAGCGCCCTTGTATGATGGAGAAATTAATGTAAGCCGTATTGTCCTCTGTGTGGCAAAGCAGTTTATTAGTAAAGAGTGGCTGTAGAGTTTTTGGATATGGAGGGACAAAAAAGAATCAAGTGTGGCATTATGAAAGGTGATCAAATTTGAATCAGCATAAAAGTTTATTGTTTTTTCATCACATAGATTTGCTAAATGAATTAGCATAATTTATTATTCTTCAGCTTCTTTGTAAAAAATGACTTTTCTGTGATCATCCATTTCCGTTTCTTAGTTACTACTTGACCACTTACAAGAAACTTGTGATCTTGTGTTCACATAACCTTCAAAAACTGAACCATTACAGGCTTGCAGACTTGAGAATTCAGGTTCTGTCCTGTCATTGTGGGCCTGTTGATTTTTGAGGATGTTTTAGACTATATATGTGGGGTGTCTGATGGGGTTGGTGGTCTGTATGTGTGTGTTCTCACAGCTCATCAGGCCTTTCCCACCCTCCACAGTCTACCAGTTCTGTTCCAGGTCATCTACATAGGTGGCGCTGTGATGTCCTTGTTCTTAGATGGGGAGCTGGCTCTCCTCCTGTGTGCAGCCTTGTTGAGGCAGCTGCTGTGCGCCTCCCCGGTGTTAAAGGAAGATAAACGCAGGCGCAGTCTGAAGGCAGCCCCCTCTCTGGCTGCTGGCGCAGGCTTTTAATTGGTAAAATGCAGATTTTTTTTGATCAGGAGAAGGATTAGGCCCCTTATCTGTCAAGAGTATCTTACTCTAAGATGAAAAGACTGTGCTGAATTACACATGCCAATTCTAGCTCCCTGCCCCCTGCTCGCTCGCTCACTTACTCTCATCCTCCCTCCTTCCCTCACACACTCAATTTTTTCCCCCTTTTACTTCCTCCCTCCTCCCTCCCTCCCTTCTTTGCCTTTTTCATGCTCTTTTTCCCCGTCTCTTTACACAAAGCACTTCAGCAACTGACATCACAAAAGAGCATATGATTTATTAGGCGGTGTTTGATAAAGCTAAACGGTGTTGCGGGTCCCACAGCTTAGTGAAATTGCCTTGTAAACAGGCCCTCTTTTCATGCACGCTTGCATTCTAATGCATGAGGGTTACGTCCCAGAGAGAGTTTGATAAGGAGACATGGAGATGGATACTGAAGTGGGCAAACGCTGGGTAACAGCAAAAAAAAAAAAGAAAAGAAAAAAGATAGGATTGTGTGTATTACAGTAATGCATGTAGAGATGCGTGTGTTTGAACATTCACATAAAGGGACAGAAAATCATTTTAAATCAGAGGCTTTTATTTTTTAGAAATAAAAGAAAACATTAAAACTTAAATCCAAGAGTTAAAGTGTTTGTGTATTTTAGTGCTATTTATGTTCATGGATGTTTTTGCCATGCACCCAAGCAGCAGGGGTCTGGACCAAGAAAACTGTGCCTGCACCTGTGTGTATGTGTGTGCACCTCTCATACGTCACAGACGGCTTCAGTGTCCCCTGTGTCCGTGTCCCTGGCGCTCCGTGTCGTGCGGCTCCCTCCTAAATCCATCTTGGTGGCGTTTTTACAGTTGTTGGCCGATAAGCTGGCAGGGGGAAGATGAATAACCTGCTGCGCCGCTGCTATCAGCACCTGTTTGTCGATTTAGCCGGCCAACGGGGCCTGTCTGCTCAGCATGGAGATTATTGATTCAATAAGAATTGCCATTAGATCATGCCATTAGGTTTCCTCGGCGGCCCCTCTCCCCGTGCTGTCTGTCCCCCTCTCTGTCAGCTCAGAGGCTCATGCATCACACCCGTCAACGACCTCCTTCATTTGTACAAACAGGGTGCGAGTGTGTATCCATCTGTGTGTGCAAGTGCGTGCATGCACTCGTGTTGTGCCAGCCACCCGCATGATCCAACACCATGTCGCTCTCCCATCGCTCTCAGCCAGGGGATATTGAATGCTGTTCACAACAGACCGATAGCTTGCCACAGGGATTCCCTCACAGAGAGGAAGAAAAAGAGAAGACGAGTCAGGTTTTCTGAGGCTCTGACCGAGGTGGGGAGGAGATCAATCTTGGGGAAACTTCACTAACGTCTGTGGTCATCCAGTCCCCAATCATTTTCCATGGAATTAGTCTTGTTTTGTCACTTTGAAATTAAAAACTGTCAAGTGAGAATAATGGAGGTCCTTTGCGGATATGTTAGCGTCAATTTTACTCTTTGCTTTTACTGTCGCACCCTGCTGTTACTGCGCTGACTCTTTTGTCGATATACCTCATTTAGTAGTACTGGGAAGTGCAGTGGTTTTGTAGTTAGAGAGGGTCAAAATGTCCTGACGGAAAATTAAAAAAATTGGGGCGCTTTCTGTCATGGTTATATGTGGGGTCATGATCTGGCCAGTGGGCAGGGCACTGGGAAGGTACAAAGATGCCATTGTGAGAGCAGTGTCGTGCCTGGAGGGGAACTGACCCTGGATGCTTTATTTGATTTGGTCCTGCATATTTTATAGCTCAACAATCTTGCGAGTAAGTGCTCAAAGAAAGCACGTTTTCCCCAGACATTTAAGAGCATTCAAAATCAAGTCTCTATTTATCTCCTTTCCTTCTCGCTTGTTGCCATCCGTCCCTCTTCATTCACCCCCAAGGTAAAAAGACTCTTCTCCGCTGCTCAGGAATGTAATAATACCGGTTTCTTTTGGTCAGGATATTGTGTCTGTCTCCCTGGGTTTAAATTGCTCCCGGAAAGGCACTTCAGAGGCCACCACAGTGTTGTCTCTGAAAGAGGGCCAGATGTTGACTTCGTCCCCAGAGGGTGTACGTCTGTATGACTTTTTTTCCCTCCTCACCGCCTTCATTCCTCTGCAACATCCACCACTTACCCAGTTTTACAAGACAGTTAGTGAGAAAAGAAGAAGAAAGACGGAGAGAAAGGTGGAGAGAAGGGGATGAAGCAAGAGAAAGGTGGTGCTCACAGATATAATGCTTGGCTGGAGTTGTAAAGCCCTGGCATTTCAGATGCCTCGACTGAACTTTTGATTTCTTGCCCTATCTCCTCACCTCCCTCCCACCTTCCCTTCTTCCTAAGCCTCAGATTGGAAGTTGCCACGGCAGCACAACTGTCAGCACTTGTCATAAAGGGGCGAGGGCCCAATGTGATGCGAAGTGACAGGGTTTTATTTGAAAAAGCAAGATTGGACACAGACTCACAAGTCTGCCTTTTTCCCCTGTGTTTGTGCAGATTTCAACAGAGTGAGAAGAGAAAGAGAAAGGCCAGAAAGGAAGGAAGGAAAGAGTTAAGAGAAATGAGATGGAAGAAATTAAATGGAGAAAGTACCACATAAAAAGAAATGGAAAACAGGAAAGAGAATGTTGTATTTGCCCCCTATGCTTCAGAGCAAAAATGTCCACAAGCTGAAGAACAAATCAGTTAAGGCAAAATAAAATTGCACTTAGTCCTTACTTACTTACATGTACAGACACAGCAAGGGCTTATAATAATGCATTGGTTGCTTTGGTTAAGGTTCTGCCATCTTCTTTTCTAGCACATCAACAATGACCACATCCATGGGGAGAAGAAGGAGTTTGTGTGTCGGTGGGAGGAATGCTCTCGAGAGCAGAAGCCCTTCAAGGCACAATACATGCTGGTGGTCCACATGCGAAGGCATACTGGGGAAAAACCCCACAAGTGCACAGTAAGGATACTGCTATATGCTCAGCTGACTTAATTTATTTGCCTATTAAATGCTATTTTACATGCAACCTGCTAACACAAGATTCAAGCTGTATGAGTGATGTCCTCTTCTCTCTCTTCCTGCAGTTTGAGGGCTGTGCCAAGGCCTACTCCCGTTTGGAAAACCTTAAGACTCACTTACGATCCCACACCGGAGAGAAACCTTATGTGTGTGAACACGAAGGCTGCAACAAGGCCTTTTCCAATGCCTCAGATCGGGCGAAACATCAGAATCGCACACACTCAAATGAGGTACTGACAAACAGAATTTCAGACAGTTATGTTCCTTTGACTTTGCTGCTTGAATGTGGTGTTCACAAGCAACATGTTTCTCACAGCTCATCTTTCTCCTTTCATTTTTAGAAACCGTATGTGTGTAAAATCCCAGGCTGCACCAAACGCTACACGGACCCTAGCTCCTTACGCAAGCACGTGAAGACGGTGCACGGGCCGGAGGCGCACGTCACCAAAAAACAGCGTGGAGATTACCCGCGCCCTCCGCCCCAACCCCGGGAGCCTGGGGGCAACAGCCAGGGCCGGTCACCAGGGCAACTGCCCCTGGGTGGGTATACGGACCAAAGGGAGTACAACCATGCTACCTCAAAACAGGATGAATGTCTGCAGGTCAAGTCCATCAAAACAGAGAAGCCCATGGTGAGACTTTATTTAAGGTTTCTATCAATTTTGCTGACACTCACACCTTTAACACTACTTTGATTCTTTTCCTAATACTTTTACTACTAATTTCTTTACTTTAACATAGTAATTTAAATGCCTAGTATTTAAGTTTGTGTGTGATTTAACATTAAATTGGGGCCATGCACATTAACACTGAAGTCTTCTAATGAGTCAACGTTTTCTTCTATCCAATGCTTCGGCATTTCTCTCCTTCCCTTTCTAAGGACAGTGGGTAATCAGGTGAGATAGGTATCCCTTCATATTGCATTTGTAAAATATCCTTTCACTCGTTCCTTTATTGCTCATCGTTTTATTGTCTGTTTTACAGTCTTTTCTCATCTCACATTCTCACAACTGCTTGGCTTGACTTTCACCTGAAACACACCAGATTTGTTCTCATTGTAGTTTTCCCTCATCGCTCACATTCATAAAAAGAGTATAAAAAGTATTCTTCTCATTTCATTGTATAACACTTTGAAGAGTGGCAATGATATTTACCAAAGGCAATGTTTTTTCCTGAGCAGTGTGCATGCCTTTGGGCAGAACTGTGAGGGCACTGAAAGTATGCCAGATACTGCCCAGGGCTCCATTGTGCAGCCAAATTCATTCACTCAGTAAATGGGGTGAATGCCCGCTAAACACTGTTGACATTTGATGCCAAAAAAAGTAATTCCATTATTCCTCAGTGCAACATAGTTCCTAGAATTTAGTAAACAACCTAATTAGGCACTAGCCGGTCTCACAAAAGGCCTGTATCCTATTTTCCTATCCTCTGAAAACAACCCAAAACCTAATTTCTCTTTAAAAAAAAAAGTTTTTGTGTGTCCCAACTGGATCACAGGGGGAGGCATTACTCATGCCCCAATAATGTACAAAACATTGTCTTCCAAACAGATTTTCTAAAAGGATAAATGCAGAAGTTGGTTCTCTGTTTTGGACAACCAGCTCAAACTGCAATGATTATACAAGATGATTATATGAACACATTAATAGAATTATCTTTCATAATGGTCAGTCATCTTTTATGAATAATTGTCACTGTCTAATGTTTATAGGGAATGCATCCTTTAAAAGATCATATTTTATCATTGTTTGTGACATATGACACTGTATACCTTCCCTTGGGTTACCTGAAATAAACTTGAAAATCATCTGCTTTTTTTCCTTTCCTGGTCTGTGTCTGTCAGACGTCTCAGCCAAGCCCTGGCAGTCAGTCTACATGCAGCAGTGACCAGTCCCCCGTCAGCACCTATCCCAGCAGTGGAGTCCAGCTTGCTGTGAGCGCCGGGCGCTCGCCAGGGGAGGGGCTGGAGGAGGACGAGGAGAAAGAGGAAAACGAAGAGGAGGCATACGAGGAGTGTGAGGGTGAGCCAGCCCCCATCATGGACTCCACAGTCTCCACGGCAACCACGGCCATGCTGACCCTGCAGGCGAGGCGAAGTGTTGGCCGCCCCCTGCGCTGGATGGAGCACATCAAGATGGAGAGGCTGAAGCAGGTGAATGGAGCGCTGCCCAGGATGGGGCCCCTGTCCCCTACACCGCCCCCAAAAGGTTCCACACTACCCAACATCCTGGGGAAGGGTAAGTTTCATTTTGTTTGAAAAACCTTTTTCTAAATGCTCTTATAATGCATGCACTGTAGCATGTACTGTAGTATCCTTATTTCGACACATGGTTGAGCTCATGTGGGCATTTTACAGTTAAAAACACCTGCACACAGAATTTACACATCACCACAAATATGTGTATGAATCATGCTTTGAGAAATTAATTATCCTGAATTCCATCTTGCCCATTTTGGCTGAAGCATTTAGGCAAAACAAATGCTTAAAATTTACTGTTCCGCTGGAAAATGGTATCAAAACCATATCAAGTCGTATATCATATCAGAGAACATAGCATGTAACAATGTTTCATGGCCAAGTGCTGCCTGTTGTCTATGGCAACATCTGTTTGAGGGATCTCTCCACACTTGCACTAATCTCCCTTTCACCACATAATTTCCTTGTTTTCTCCATTGGTGACCAAACTTTCTTTATTCCCTTTTCTCTGTCTGTGTTCTCCCCAGGATCCTGTCTGGGCAGACAGTGGGGGGTGTCTGCTCCTCAGCCACCTGCTCATACTGAGCTGAGCAGCACAGAGCTAACAGTGCTTAATTTGCTCCGAGACCGGCGTGACAGCAGTGGTAGTGCCACCAGTTCAGCCTACCTGAGCAGCAGTCGGCGCTCTTCTGGCATCTCCCCTTGCTTCTCCAGTCGACGCTCTAGCCAGGCTTCCCAGAGTGAGGGTACGATGGCAGCTGCCCACCACCGCCGCCTCCACAACCTTAGCTCCACCGACTCTTATGACCCCATCTCCACTGATGCCTCCCGCCGGTCCAGTGAGGCAAGCCAGTATGGAGGTGGGGCAGGAGGAGGGGGTGGAGGGATACTCTCAGGTGGGGGCTGTGGAGGTGTAGGAGGAGTAGGTATAGGAGGAGGAGGGGGGTCACGGGGGATGCTCAATTTAACCCCAGCACAGCACTACCACCTGAAAGCCAAGTATGCAGCAGCAACTGGCGGCCCACCTCCCACGCCTCTACCCAACATGGAGCGCATGAGCTTGAAGACTCGCATGGCCATGATGGATGAAGGTGGTAGCAACCACTCTTTGCCGCCTCTAGTCAGGCCACATCGCTGCAGCAATGGCACCAACGGGTACACCAATGGGTACATGGAACATGCAGGTTATAGGAGGAGGATCCTCTATCCTGGCGAGGGACCACTAAATGGGAACCGTAGGGCCAGTGACCCAGTGCGGACGCAGGCTCCTGATATTTGCAGTCTGCCCCCAGTGCAACGCTTCAACAGCCTTAACAACCTCCACCCTCTTCCACCTCTGTCTCATCATTCTACACCTGAAACTCGCAACTTTAGCCTACAGAACTACACCCGCTCAGAGGGCAACTTACAGAGAGGCCTGCAGCACTCACCGTACACTCCTAGCATTGCTGAACACGCAGCCTTAGAAGCCCTGGCCATGGAGGATGACGTGGAGGCTGGCCTGTTGCTTGGGGATGAGGATATGCTACCAGATGACCTGGTGCAGTATCTCCACTCCCAGGTTCAGGTTGATGGTGGCTCCTATATGCACATTGAGGACCAAATAGCTTCTAGCCAAAGGGATACCTCCCATCCATCTATGGAGGAGATAGAACAGATCCAGACTTCAGGGTTGAACATGGCCTTCCCTGGGTCCCACAGTCTCCAACAGCAGCAGATGGCAGAGCGGAAGAGCCCTAGTAAGCTTCCCATCCAGTGGAATGAAGTGAGCTCCGGGAGTACTGACAGGTCTCCTCTGAGGGAACAAAACCACCAGACACAGTGTGGAAGGTGGTCGGGCACAGAACATGGACCGACATCTGCGCCTTTTGGCAGGTTTGGAAACATGGTGGTTCAGCAGCAAGTGTCCCTTGATTTCCAAAACAGTTGTGCCCAGGCTAATCAGTCTCAAAGTGCTTGCTGCATCAACACTGGGGTGAAGCTAGAGACATCGCCGAACTCCTGCATGGAGATGAGAGGTACTGGCCACAACTCTACAAACACCTTTGGAAGGCCTAACTTCTCACAGAGCATTGATGGGCTTCTTCCGCAGGGCTTCAAGCAGCAGGCCTCCAATGGACCTCAAAAACAGAGCCACTTTCCACAGAACCACAACAGTAGCACCTCTTGCCAAAATGGAAACAACCTAGTCCTTAGCAGGGCCTCTATGGACAACCTACTCAGCCTCTCCCAGGGAAGTGCTCTTTATCACAATCGGCAGATCCATGCCCCTCGCCCACCGATCAACAGTTACAGGAACTTGGTCAGGACCCAGCAGTACCTCAATCCCGAGAACACAGGTGAAATCCAGGCTAGTCTCAACCAGCAGCAACAACTGCAGAGAAGTGGGGACCACTGTGCCCTTGCGCATCAGGTATCTGGGCTGAAACTGGAGGCCCCAGACCATGGATATTTAGAGCAGGGCTTTGGTGACTGCCTCTCTTACGAACCAGCGGATCGCAAGGCCTCCTCGTTCCCTGTCCTGGAGGACCAGTGCGTGCTGGACTCCATGGCTGAGTCTGTGGGACAAGGCGGTGGCAGTGGCAGTGGGAACTCGGTTGCCCTTCTCTCCCCTGGTGCAGACCAGGTGACCAGCACAGTGGATGGCAATGTGCCTGGTGTATTAGATGAGGGGGTAAGCCTGGACTTTGGTGTCATGCTAGAGGATGGCTTTGACCAGGGTAGCTTGGTCTCAGGGGTGTTGAGTCCCTCCATCTTCCAGGGTTTGTCCAGGACCTCATCACGCCTGACCACCCCTCGAGCATCCGCGACCTTCCACAGTGTGGCCCCTGGCTTAAACAACATGGCAATTGGAGACATGAGCTCTCTCCTCACCACATTAGCTGAGGAGAGCAAGTTCCTGGCTATCATGCAGTAGCTGTTCTCTCTCTCTCTCAGCTTCCTCCTCCCTTAGGAAAAATGGAAAAAAAGGAAGAGAAAAACTCTGGTGTATGTGAAGATTAAGACCAAAGTGGCAATTATGAGAACTTTATTATGTACTTAAAAGTGTTGTGGAACAGGCAGTTGCCAAACCCATTTATTTTGTAAAAATGTCATCCCACACAGAAATGGGATGTGTCAAAATTATGTATAGATAAATAGTTATATTCCGTTTCTGGAATGTAGGCTATTTTTGGAAGCTCTTCTCTTCGTATTACTATGTGATGGTGAGCAAAAGCTCACTTCTTTAAAACAGTATTCTGTGTATTGTTACTGTTTTTGCTGTACACACTGATGGTAAAAATGCATGTATTCAAGGTTAAACATGAACACTGTCTATATTAAGTACATAGACTAGCCCATGTGCCAAGTATCTACCGTTTGATCCCACAGGTACAAAGTCGCTAAATCCATTCTTGTTACAGCAGGTCAGACATGGGTCATTAATTTAACAGGCCCAGATGATAACTTTATATATCATAGGTTTTAATAAGTGGTGTGTATTTACATTTGTTGTCATTTTGTTTGTATGTTACTTTTGTGAATCTGTAAATGTTTCAGTGCTTCTACCAAGTGGTGTTTTTGTCAAGAGTAAATGCGGTATGGTATCGAGTCCAAAAAATGGACACATCCAAGTCTTCAAGGCACCGTCTACTTGATATCTAAATGGCTCAATTTAGTTAGTCTGGTAAGGTACTTACAAGTGTATATAACAGTGTTTTTATATTCTGTTTGTGATAATTTGATTATTGACGTTGGATTGCACGGTTGCTCGGAGCTGATATGAAAATGGACATTTTCTCCTTGATGATCAACGGTCCCATTTGGTGCTTTATGTATGCTTACATGAATAGATATGAGTACTTCATGTTTTTTTTTCTTAATGACCAACAATGGTCCACAGCACATGAATTTCCCTCTCATGATGATAAATGCTGTAAAGTGACGTGTTTTGTTTCATAGGAAATCATCTGTATTGTTTTCTCCAAAGCTCTTAAATTCAGAATGTGTACTGCCATCGAGTATTGCAGTGACTTTGTCAACAGTGTTAGTATTGCCTTGCAGTCTTATGTGACTGAACACAGAATATTGAGTAGTTTACCTTTTATTCAGCATAAAAGCAATGAGGTACAAATTGTTTTATTGTTCTTTGGTACTTTTGTCATTTTTGTAGCTGTGCATTGATGGTGGGTTTTTTTTTCTTCAAAAAAGTAGAAATCATTTCCTTTGAAAGAAGGAAATTTCACTGAGGTATGTGCCTTATAAGTATCTGCCTGTCGGTAAAGAGAAAGATCACTGCCAATCTTCCATTGTGAATTATGAAAAAATTAAAGATAAACATTTAAAGTGTCTTGTGAGACCTGAAAAAAGATTAAATGACAGAACATTTATATAAGAAAAGTCTGAATATCAGAAAAGTTAAGATTTGCGAAATGCATTCTACTTTTCTTTGTTTTTTTTTAAGTTTTCACATTTATTGTGCTTTTATATAATGTGTAAATACAATACTCTTTCTGTAGGTTTAGCAGAGGAAATGGGGAGTATCCTGGGGCCAATAAAGAATTGACTTTGAAAGCAGGGATTCCCAGGCCCTGGGTAGAGGCCAGTCAGATCTGGCTCCGAGCGGAGCTTCAAGGGCCCAGCACTGCCCCTCCGCCAGAAGAGCCACTTTGCTCTTTTATAACTGACTACAAATGTTTGTATGGTTTTAATAAAAATGGAAATTATATTTTAAGTCTCTTTTCTTCTATATTTGCTGGTTTTGATAATATATGTGTTGGTTTGAATTATGGTTTTGTTTCAATGGAGACAACAACCCAAGATAGAAGATAAACAGAATAACTACTTCTGTAATTGTGCCCACACACTGTATATTACTATAAATCAAACCGATTACCTCATCAAACCACATCCAAAGAAATCATATTATGCAACCTGATAAAAAACCAACAGTAAATAAATATATAGCCTGATGTTAGATAAATATACTCCTCATTAAAAATAAAATAAACAAAGTTCCAAGATCAGTCACCATCAGTACCGTCATTCATGGAGAATACCTAGACCTTCTGATGCCCTCTTCTGATCATCACAAGAAATTACAATTACATTGTAAGGTGTGAATTTCCTCCTCATGAATTTGATAGCATGGTTATAAATTACTTGTTTGGTTACATATTCACATTAAAAGCAGTCATGCCCTCGTCTCTCTATGTTGAGATTAAAGCCAGTAGCAGTTAGTATCCCTGATCATTCACACCGACATCTTTACCAGTGGTTATTCCACTATAGCCCACGTGTTTACAGACCCTTTAAGCCTGACAGCCCATCAGCTCATATCAGAAGCCCTTTTAGAGAGCTCTTGCATCATTCCCTAACTTTCCAGACGGAGAAAAATGGGAATCTATTCTAAGCGAGTCTCCCATTATGCTTCTTAGAAGCTCAACACAAGTGCAATCATGCGATGGAAATGAAGGGTACAGTTAGACTTTCCGCTGCGGAGAGGGAGCATGAGAGCTGTAAATCGTTCCAACTGGATCCAAGACGGACCTTTTGATGCTCTGAGGCTGCAGCAATCTTCAGACTGCACTTAGTGGGGTACACGGATAAAAAAAAAAGAAGCCCTTTTTGGACAGCTAACATCCAGTTGAGAAATCTGTGCAAATGTTCCATGACTGTTTCGCTTCCTATCCAACACTTAACAATTTTATAGGAATTGAGCTATTGGTAAGCAGGATGTACAGGACATCATATCACTCACCATGCCCACATGTTGGGGATAGAATGAAGAAAGGGGGTTTGGTATACAATAGGAAACATTTTATTACTAAAAAGTTGTCTTATACTGAAGGTGCTCTTTCAGCAGCGTTTCCACAACTATTCTTTATTGAAATCACAAGATAGTTTTTTACCACTTAATGGAAAATAAACAAATCACACATGAAATGACACTAACTGCGGACTATATACAACAATGGGAGAGGAGGGTCACAGGTGGGGCTTCAATAGGCCAGCATTGTTTGGTGTTTTAACACACTAGGCTCATACAGAAGGCACTTGAATGTGAGAGCCTTAAGAGCCAGGACCTAGCCAGAGGAAGGGGAGGAAGGTAAAAAACATGAAAATGTCCAGCAACAGAAAACAATGACTACCTGTTTTGAAAATAATAAAATAAAAAATCTTGTTCAAGGAGTACATAATATGCATCTATTCCTTCCGTTCAGACCTCAAGGCCTGAAGACTTGGTTTGGGGTTGTGGGGTGGCTGTCACATGTGGGACACTGATGCACATACAGAGCATTTACACAGGCCTGCACCACAGAAATCTAGAGCACAAAGGGTGCACATTCAAAAGCATGCATCGGCCCACAATGGGAATTGTGGTTAAAAAAAGAAATGATGTATTTAGATATCTGCAACTACAACAAAACTCAACTGTCTGCTGCTTGAGATTGTTAATGCAATAGACATACAGTATTTACAGGATTTATATTTTTCTTTAAAACATCTGTCACTCCAATGCCAGTTAAATTAAAAAAAAAAAGTCCATAACTGCATTGCTGGGTATGAGGGGAAGTTTACAAAGATATATTGCAAAATCAACGCCTTCGAGAATGGCTACCATTTAATGATCTATTTACAATAAAACATAATTATGTATCCATAAACAAAATAAAGTTGAGGAAGAACAAAAAGTCATGACATTCTGAATAGAAGTCTGTGGGTTGGCTGCTTCACTGCAGAGGTTCCTGTCAGAGCTGGTTTAGTGGTTGGTTCTATGTCTGCTCTGGGAGTGTGTGGCGTTCAGGGTGTCAGATCTTCTCCTGGATAAAGGGGTGCTGCAGAGCCTGGTTGATGCTGATGCGTTTGGCTGGGTCCAGCATCAGGGTGCCATCCAGCAGGTCCTTCAGTTGCATCACCTTCTTCCTCTGGTCCTCAGGCAGGCGCTGGCCTCCTATCATGTCTGCCAGCAGGTCTTTGGTGGGGTTGATGGTGCTCATCACCGTCACCTTCTCCTGATGGGGCAGAGAAACAGAGAAATGACAGATGTTAAGATGAATCAATAATGATTACAACTACTGCACATTTTCAGTATGTATTAAATACTGTAAGATCTGAACAGCCAATAAAATAATATTTTATACTTGTAGGACATGTTAATTTTCATCAGGTGAAAATGTACCAAAGTAGTAAGAAAGAACACCTTACCCTTTCAGTCACTTTGTCTACTTCAATGTACAGGAAGTTCAAATTCTGATCAAAGTGCTGGTCTTTGAACAAGCCTTTACGGATCATCTGAGGAAAGAAAACCACGATATTACATCAGCCATAACGTCTTGAACAGTGCATGGAACAGCACGTCCCACTTCATCTAGGAAAGGGAAACAAGAACTGAAGGAACTGAAATTGTATGATGAAATTTTACCTTGTTGGGCATCTTGCCCTTGAGGTCCATAGCTAGTTTGATCATGTGATTGTTGGAAGATCCAGGAAACAGGATTTTGCCAGTGTAAAGCTCATATAAAGTGCAGCCAACAGACCACATGTCAATCCCATAGTCATACGGCTTTCCTATGACTGAAACAGAAAGTAATTGTGAGCAAGGTCCAGTTTTGAATGCAACTGATTAATGATGAGAGTGCAAATAATGCAACTTACTGATTTCTGGAGCTCTGTAGAATCTGCTGACCAGGTATGGTGTGATGTCATTGTCAGCAACATGGGATGCAGAACCAAAGTCACACAGCTTCAAAATGGTCTTTGACTCATTCACCTTTTAAGGACAAAAAAAATAAATGAGTACACATGAGATTGTGCCATTTTCAGCATTCTATAACCTGAACTTGATTTGAGGATTGAGGATTGACGCTGTACCAGGATATTGTCAGGCTTGATGTCAGCATGGAGGATGTTGCATCGTTTGAGCAGCTTGAGGGCCAAGAAGAGCTGCTGACTGTAGGAACGCACAGCCTTGATGTGGAGCCCAACATCTTTACCGTATTTCTTCAACACCTCTCGCAAATTCATACTATGGATAAGAATACAACAGGTAATTAGGAAGTGAGGCCATCACATAAACGCAACAAACAGCAGTGGACGCACAGCTCAAATGAGAAGAATGAGATGATGAGAAGGAAGGAGTAGTGTACCTGAGAGGCTCAAATACCAGACAAAGATGCTGCTTGTGGTAGAAGTGCCTGAAGAGGCGAAGGCAGTGGAACTTGTCATCAGGATCAGCGTCATTCAGCTTCTTGAGGAATTCTAACTCTTTCAACCCGGTCTTCTGCCTGTTGACCAAAAAGATCATGTAAGTTGTTCATCGATGCAAATTCAATCAAACATCCACATGACTGTTGTTGTTGAAAGTATTGTATTTCTAAGCATCTATACTTGCTCGGATATACATTCATGTTAAAATGTTTTTAGTCAATATAAAAAAGGGAAGACTCACATGAGCTCATTGTTTCGGATGATCTTGACTGCCACCTCCTGGCCAGCCCTGGCAGTGTCCCTCGCTCTGATCACGTTGCTGAATACACCCTGGCCAGTGTAGCCATACACATCATAGCGCTTGTCCAGCGTCTCCCCAATGTTCACCCCTAAAACAGCCACACAATGCACAAACTTATTAATGACAAGGAGGCTGTTACTCCACTTAAAAAAAGCAAACAGACATTGACAGGAGACATTGCTTATGTTAAGTTGCAATGGTACATTGCGTTGATATTAAGCAAGCATTGATGAGCGTTTCCTCCGATACTGACACAGCCCTCGTCACAGGCTTGCCTCCAGATAACACCTGAGGAAACATAAGGATTATGGAGGCAGCACTTACGGTAGTAACCCTCAGCATCAGTCCAGTTGTCCCTGAGGTTGGGGTTCTCCTTGAAGTCCTTCCCTACACCTGCTGCTCTCATCCTGGCACTCTGCAGACACAACACAACAATGAGGTCAGTAGCTCAATAACAGCTGCTGAGAGTTTTCAAGTGTTTCCTATCATCTTATTCTCTGCTGAAACTTCCGACAAAGCCACTGTAAATTATGTAGATACTAAAATGCAGAGGAAAATGATAAGAGTAACGCTCAGATGTACTACAAAATCTGACATTTACATTTTCCTAAATCCCAAATGAAAACACTTACATCAAAGTCAGCAGCAAACATGTCATCTGACTCTGTAAACATGTCAGGGGCTGAAGGCTTCTTTGGGTTGGCTCCTGAAACAAACAAAAACAACACAACACAGCATGAGTTTCTAGTCATCCACCATGTTGTAAAACAGAATATCTGGAACATGTGTTTGATTCACATACTCTGCAGAGATCAAAATATGCTGCAGGTGGCAGAGACACCCAGGCTTTGGATTACAAGCCAGCAACTGAATGAACACATGACAGAAAGAAACAAAATTAAAAGGCCTGCATCACACAACTCTGCATTTTTTCACACAAATCAAGCCACCAGATGCCATTTTAGTTTCGCATAGACTGGTATTCTTTAGCCAGTCTATGACATAACAGTGTGAAATAGGCCACAGAAAAATGTCAAATAGTTCCAAACTGCAGGGAAGTGCAAATATTAATGCACATTTATAGTTCAATGAATTCATAGACAGGGCAAAAATACTACCAATCAGCTTTCATCTTTGTAAATTGGACTTCCTCCATATCTGCTAAACTGACCATGATTGAACTGGGGAAACAAAAAAATGCCATTTTGCTTCCTATGAAAATCAAAAAAACAGAAAACTGACAAGAGACTGTTCAAAAGTGATTGCTCTCCCTGATAGAGCTTTCAGCTGTTCAGGATCTGATCTCCATGTTCACAGAAGACTGTGCTCTTCAGTGATGAAGGGGAGAAGAATCTTTTCTACAGCTACATTTCAAAGGTTTAAGTGATGGGCGAGGCTGGAAGGAGGATAGGCCGCAATATTCTGTACTTACCTGGGTCAAGCTAACCCCATTCTGCCACAGATAACATATTTGGAGCTACTTTTGTGCTTGACCTATTCCTCTTCCTAGTTTAACAAAGATTTCAAGCCACACGATTGACGTCTTCTTGGCAACTGGTGTGATCATACCTCTGGCTAGCAGATATGGAGGAAAGAGCACTGAATGGTAATGGTGAGAGGAACAATATCCGCCACATGAGGGTCTTCCAACATGCACATAAATCTCACCAACTCCTGTCTATATATCAGAGAGAGATACTTCACTTTTGCATCCTGTCCCAGTGTTCCTCAAATCTTCATATTTAAGTTTTAGAGAAATGAATTGCATGTTGACACTTGCAGTTAACTACGAAGCCCACACCTGATGGTGTGGTTCATTCAGTTGGCCTTGTATGCCAGCAGATATGATCACTTTGACCAAGACATTACCGTCTTTCTCCTGGGCGATGAGGTTGTGCTTGGCTTTGATGCTGGCCTCAAAGGTGTTGAGGTTCTCGCGTTCATACTCCTTAACGTCTGCGGCTACTCGCTCCAGGATGTCGTCGGGTGAGGGGGAACGGCTGCGTGTGCTGCTCTGAGGGCTGCTGGGCTCTGACACCATGTTGCTGTCCTCATTCCCAACCTTGTATTTCTGTACAATGGCAGGAATTGTGTGATCAGAACACATCTTAAAACACAGTAAGTCATGGACATTAGTTGTGTTATTTTCTTCCAGATAGACAGACAGACAACTACATAAAGAGTATACGTTACAGCTTCTTCACAAATATTGGACTGATAATGGCAACTAATAAAACAGCAGGTTTGGATCAGCACTGGTGTATACAGACCTGGACAATGGCCAAGCGCTGCTGGCGGCGCTGTTCAATGAGAGCTTCCTCATCTACCTCCTCTCCATCAAAGTCCTCTAACCTGCAAACACAAACAAGGCTTTAAGAAATATGGAGCACAATTTCCTGTTACTATCAGGGCCAATATGAGTGAATGCTGAGGTAGCATGTCAGCTCCAGATTGTCTGACCTATTTCCAATTGCAATCAATTGCTAAAACTTTTTTAGAAATCTTTTCTTTCAGGCAATGAATACAGTTGCCATGAACAAGTTTAACCCAATGTTAGTCAACTGTGTAACAGTCATGGTTGCAGACATGGACCGTTTCTAAATAAACTTTCAGTTGATCGCAAATGATCAAATCAGCCACCCAATTTCACATGTAAAACACATTAAAACAACAGCCTCTATATGTATAGTACATGTCCATGGTTTGCCTCTTATGTCTGACAAACAGGGAAACAGAAACACTAATATTTTTTTACTCACACTTCTTCCTCCGAGGATTCCTGGTCGACCTTCATGCCCTCCGAAAGGCTGCCCTTGAACTTGTCCTCATCTCTGCTGCGTCTTCTTCTCCTCTCCCGATCGCGGGACATTGAGCGTCGGTACTGTCTGAGCCTGCCATACCTGTCTCTCTCCCCAGACCTGCAAAATATAGATGTCAAAGAGGGATAGCTTATTACCTCGTAAACGTTTTAACCTGAAAAAGTCTTGCCATAAAGCTACTGTGAGACACCAAATGAAAGCAAAGAGAGAAACGCTAACACAGAATTTAAGACAAAAAAAAAAAAACAAGAACATGACAAATTTCTGACTAAATCCAGAAAGTCAAAGTTTAAAAAAACAAAAAAAACAAAAAACATTGGCATAACTCAGAGGAAATGTCCTCTGCTGTGAGCAGAGACAAATGAAAGTTGAGTAAAAAGTGCCATCACCTGTGTCCCAGTGGAGACCATCTGCGGGGGGAAGAGCGGGAGCGTCGTCGTGGTGATGGGGACCTCCGTCTTAGAGGTGAGCGACTAATCCTGCCTCGATGGGATGGTCTGGGACTGTTCTCTCGGGATCTGTCTCTGGCTGGTCCTGCATCGGCCCGGGGGCGCTTCCTGTAGAAACATCAAGGAAGTGGACAGACAAGCTGAACTGGACATTCTACTATGAAGGACTAACAGTGAAAGCTTTCAAATACTGAGTATTTCTCTCTATAATTTCTTTATATTCAACACTTTATCGATGTCATTATTCACTCCGATGACTTTTGCCATTTCACAAAGCTACTCTAAGTCCTATGTTTTATAAATGAACGATGAACTGTCAAATATTTGATGTCTGTACATCTTTTAGAATCAGTCAGATTATTATTGATTTATGTAGCATTTCACTCTGACTCATCTGTTACAGTCAACTTATTTTAATGCGAGAAGTTATAAAAAGTTAGAACAACTCTGTTCCCCAACCTCAGTGGTGAGTCCTGCCTGTCAGCATCCCTCCTCCTGACGTCTGGCGAGCGGCTGCGGCCTCTCCTGACGGGGGACCTTGTTCTGGATGGTGAGTGGCTCTGTTTCGATGTCCTGTCTGAGGCACTAGCCGAGGGGAGGTGGGCATCTCGGTGGCGAGGAGAAGCACTGCGTTTCCTAATGGGGCTTTGAGGCCCTCGTCTATGAGGGGAGCGGTTCTCTTTCCCAGATGAAGCGTCCTTGGATGGGGACTTGGCTGGTCGCTTGTCCCGATCAGCATCTGGGCGACTTGGCCGTTCTCGTCCAGGTGATCTGGACCGTCGGCTCGCTCTCTCCTGGTTTGGTCTGTCATCCCGCTGTGGAGAGGAACGTTTATCAGTGCGGCTGCCTTTCTGCTCTCCTCTCCAGCTGGAGGGGGAGTTGGACTTCCTGGTTCTCTCCTTGGACCTGTCAGTGCTGTCTGAACGCTTTCTGTCTTTTGACCTGCTCCTGCCGCGGCCTCTGTCTTTAACACCCGTGTCCTTGGAGGTTTTGGTCACCTTGTCCTGCTTTGACTCCTTGGCCTGTCCTAGCCTGTCCGCAGACTTACTCCGACTACGACGCTTGGTGCTGGTCTTACTGCCCTCTGTTGAGTCCCGTCTAGATTTCCCACTTTTCCCCCCTCTGGGAGATATGGGTTTCCCTGAGCTGCCTCTCTGACGCTGTTCTCCATTTCTGATCCTAGCATCTCCATCCTCTTCGGATCCAGAGTTATAACCCTGAAGGATCAAGCCCATGCCTGACTGAACCTTGCCCTCCATCAACTGGCTGTCCAGCTCAGCTTTGATCATGGCCCTCTGTTTCTCCAAATCCTCCAACAGGGCCCTGTCGTCCAGACTTGGATTTCCAGAGGAGGGAGAGGATTCAACTTTTTTGTGGCTGGAGGAGCCAAAGAGGACAGCGCCAGAGGGAGAGGAGCCCTCTTTGCGTTTGTGTTTCCTGTGTTTGTGACGATGCTTGCGTTTGCGGTCCTTGTCCTCATCAGAGGCATGCTTGTGTTTTTTGTGCTTACTACGATGCTTGTGTTTTTTCCTCTTGTGTTTACCGCTGCTGCTGTGATGTTTGGACCCCTCTTCTGTTTTCTCGCCATTAGTCACTGCCTCCTCCTAAGATGAGAGATGACGCATCAGCTTGACAATTCATTCAGGTGTAAGATCATCTCAATATTTCAATTTTTAGATATGTTGTGAACATATGTGATGTGATTTTAGTCATTTGGAAAAAATAAACAAGTTACACTGATCCAAAATCTATCTCCATATTCCCATAGAACAATTAAACTTCATTTAGGGAAAAACAAAATCAGAAACACGTACAGGACCCTCCAAATGAAATTGGATGTGTTGTTAGCTGCTGTTGAATATAGCTTTGTGAAAACCTGCCAGAATATTATACGATATATACACTAAACTGACACCATTTGTTGTTCATTGTATCCAGATCGAGGTGCAGACATGGAGCACCGCTGCCAGTTTGACACCAACAAAATTTAGACTGCTTCAGTTAAAGTTACTTAAAACTAGATTTAGAAAGTTTAGATCAGAATCATGGCATCATACCACTGAGGATATTTAGGTCTTGCTGCTGTCCACCCCTACCTCTTCCTCCTCTTCTTCCTCTGAAACATCTCCGCTGTCCTCATTTCCACTTCTTTCGTGGCTTTCCAGATCCTGCTTCCTGTTTATAAAGAGAACGATCTTAGATATTGAGCACACAATATTATACATTAGTGCTGAAATGATCACCGTATCTCATTAAGCAGATCAGGTATCAGCCATGACATGGACTGATCCACAATAAATGGAGTTTCTATGCAAAAAAGAAAAGTACACAGTTCATTCACAACAAGTAAAAATCGATTAATTGAACAAATAATCCATGCATTGACCGATAATGACAATAGTCCCTGATGGTAACTGTAATAAACAGAGGACATGGAGCTGGACAGAAGCTTTCTATTGTTGTCTCTCTCCCAACACCAGTAACCATTGGCAACCAGGGCACCTGTCACTTTGGGAATCATAAAAAATAAATAAAATTCAAACTTTCTGTTCTGTGGTGAAATCGACTCCTTTAAAGTTCGGAAATAAGATCGCTTTAGATAAAATTAAAAAAAAAAAAAGGGGGGGGCTTTTAGCAGAGGTTTTGCGTACATTTTATTTATTTATTTATTTATTTATTTATGAAAACGTATACACTGCTGTCCTCCTCCAGCAGCAAACGGTAGACAGATGTGAACACGCGTGAAATAAAAGTCAGTAGAGTTGAAGCGTCGCCGTTAACGCCGAGGTTACGTAACGTGCCGAGGTTAAGAAACACGAAGCAGCGACGTTAAGAGCAGCAGCTGCGACGGAAAGAAGTCAAGTGTACGCGCTTGTCACCGCGTACACTTGACTTTTGGTCGCTGTCCCCCCGCCGAGGCGGTTCTCCCTCACCGGCTCGGGTCCGCTAACTTGGAGCTAAGCGAGCTACATCCGAGGGTAGCTGCCAGCCACGCTAACCTACGACACGGGGGCCGCTGCGCCGCTGCCAGGCGCAAATGTGCGACTGTATGTGCGTGTTGCGGAGGGAAACGCACGGCACTGCGGCCGACGTGCGCCTCTACAGTCTACGCGTTTAGCGAAACTTAACGCTGCGCGAAGCTAAAGAGCGTTAGCTACTCGGCTAAGAAAATAGCCCCGGCAACAGCGCGAAGCTGCTCCTCCGCTAACCTCCGCCGATCCCACTCACACGGCGGCTCCCCTTCCGATTTCGGACGAGGGAGGCACCTGCGCCTCGTTCCCACGAACGTCTTATCTTTAATTAAACGACTTACACGTGCTCGTTGCCATTATTCATTCTGCTGGACGCGATGTCCATCTCGACGTCGGCCATTTTCCTCGGCTGCGGGGCCTTTTCTTCTTCGATTATTTTGGCCACGAGAGGCACAACGACACCGAAACACCGACGTGCCATCTGTTGTGCTGGCGGCGCACTGCAATCGGGATTTGTGCACTGAAATTTGTCTTTTGTCCACCAGGGTGTATGACTGTAACTTAAGGTTTTCAAGCCAGTTTTTATTTATTTATTTTTATATATATATATATATATATATATATATATATATGCAAAAAGACTGCAGAAACAAAGTATTCCGTTCTTGTCTGTTATTAATTAACAAACTTTTCCAAATGGTTCTATTGATTCCAATATCTTGCCTCAAATAAGTTTGATCATTTAAAAATGATCTTAGAGGAATCTGTCACATTATGAAAAAAAGTCATTTTTAAAAAACACCCACCCCTTTTCTTAAGAATGCCAAAATTATCCATAACCCTGAAAAAAAAAAAGCACAGTCAGAGATTTCCTGATAGTGTTAGAATTAGAAAGTACATATAACCTATACAGTGTTCAGATCTTACTTGAGTTTTCACAGAGTTGAGAGACGCTGAACCATCGCACCAGGAGCCCTGGGTGCAGCCTTTGAGAGACAGCCAAACAACAGGCTACAAAAAAAAAAAAAGAGAAAAAACAGCAAAGGGTGGGCTCTAGGAAGTAGCTTGGTTTGCTTATACCACAGGATGACCCTGGAAGTCAATTAGTGGATCATGTGGTTTTGGGGGCTCCTCATGCACCATGGGGTGCATTCATGTGGGCGTTGTGATCCTCACTGTGCCCCTTTGGTATGCTCAATGACTGCTTGATTTAAAGTTTCTCTCCTCCAGTACAGCATTGTAACAGCAAGACCGGCAGCTCATTTGGTTAAATATCTTAATAAGGTATCTAAAGAGATTATAATCCTAAAGGTCATCTATTTTTGGACTTTATGGTAATATGTATGTTTTTACACATAATCTCTGTACAGTATGTATTTCATTAGCCTTTGTCCTGCACTTTTAGCAGGTAGGGATACTGACATTAAACTTTCATGCTGCTTTAATTTTAGGCCACTTAACTGTAACTTGACTAGTCTGGTTGACTCAGCAATAAAGTAATTGAATGTGTTGATACTGCAATATTGCATTCCATTTATGCGCCATGATTAATTAAACAGCACTTGCTTGAAAAGAAAAAGCACCTTTCCAAAATTTTACTAGCAGAACAGTTTAGTTTTGGAACAAAATCATTCTGACCTATATGTATAGTATACATTTTGTAGGTATTGTACAACTGATGCTGTTTATTTAATGATAGCGTACGAGACAAATAGTATTCTGAAATCTAATATTTTAAAGATGAAATTCACTGTTTCACACTGCAAAAACAAGCCTGACAGGAGAAGAAACCTTATATTTAGCCAATGAAGTATCTTGTATGTAACATCAAGATGCGTTTTAATTTGCTCTGCATTCATAATGAGACATGTAAGTTACATTTCTGACATGTAAGTGTGATTGCAGTCTCGGCCTTATGATACTCAGAGTACTCATAAGATGTACACGTGCAAACAACAAGTCCATTATCAGAGATACTAATCCTTCTCAGAAGGGAAACCACAAAATGAGATTGTTAACAGGAAAGGGTAAAAATAACAAACACCACATCTGACTCAGTGTGTTGCCTCGTATAAAACTGAAACATCATCATTATACAGGTTTGAGACATCAAGCCGCAACGCAAAAAGTTGCAAAATACTAAAACAACTAAGCAGTACGTACACACACACACACACACACACACACACACACACACACACACACACACACACACACAGTAGGTGTTATCATGCGTTTTAATGACATTTTGCTTGGTGTGGGCTAGAGTAAACATTTTAAAATGTTTCCTTGGATTCCGTTTCAGATTATAAAGCAATTTATATAAAAAAAATATAATAAAAATCGAATGGGCCTCTAGTTGTTGCTTGAGCCCGTCCGATATAAATGTGTGTACAATATACAGAGGGTCTAAAGGCTGTAACTCAGTCTGGGCTTTCTGCTGTGCAGTGTATCTCAGATTTATACAGTAAAGTTGCAAGCTGGAGGTCCCACCACAGATTAAAGTGTCGGTCATGGAGACATTAGATATTCCATTAGCTGAGAGACCTCTGTCGCAGTGTGCCCAGTAAATCATGGACCTATACAGTATGTGGATGATGCTGTGTGCTGCTGTGGAGTCTGGAGAAGACACTGACTGTGTGTCGTACACTATGATTTATAATGTTGCATGGCCAGTTTGTAAAGATGAAGCTTTTGTTTGTACAATATATGTTTCTCCATTTTACCTTCTTTCTTTATATTTTTACTGTATTAACTTAAGGCAATACATCAAATACATGACTTGTCTACTCTGAAAGTCATAAACTTTAAAGGAATAGTTTGACATTTTGGGAAATGCTCTTCCTCACTTTCTTGCCGGGAGTTATACGAGAAGATCAATACCACTCTCATGTCTCTCCCTTATGTATGAAGCTGGAGCCAGAGGACAGTTAGCTTAGCTTAGCATAAAGACAGGGGGACACAGCTAGCCTGGACCGGAGTCTTGTTGTCACTGTGAGGTTGCCAGCCAACTAGCAGAGACCCCAGGAAGTGACTGCTCCCGACCAAGAAATAGTCTGGCACATAATTCCCCATATAACCCAATTGTTTTCATTTTTTCACTTCAGTTTTTGTATGGATTAAACTAACAAGATATAACGTGTTAGTTAGTGAGCTTTAGAGGTGCCGATAGGTGGATTTTGTTACCTTTGAACTGGCTAGCTTTTCCCCCTGCTAACTTTTTTTCCCACAACGTCAAACTTTTTCTTTAAGTCATCCTGAAACTCTTGTTCGTTCATTAGTGAATCTCTCTTTACAAGCGAATGTTTTCGAACCCACAAAACTTCATTTTAAATTCCAATGTAGATCCCATGTGTTTCGTATGTCAGGCTGAGATTTAGGGAAATGGGTATAAATTGATGCACAAGACATCTAGAATATTTCCATATAGAGGTAATGGTGCATCCATAAAAAAACATGGGTTCGTATATTTAATTTACCGTGTTATCACAGTTTGTGCAGTAAAAACTGTGAAAACATTACAGATGGAACAACATTCACAGAGCCAACTGCATGAACTTCTTGATGCCCCAAACTCACAGATCTGATTTACGACTTTTGTAGCTGGAACTTGGATTTCCATAGAGGGGAAATAAAACGAGCAGACGTTAGGTCTGCCTTGACTCTTATAGGGCCTCTGCTCTCCAAGCTTCACTGGAGACACAATAAGGATGGGGCCATAAAACATGAGGTCCAACAGATGCGCAGTGAAGACAACCACAGTCCATTATAGAGCCTGTTAAAAACACTCAGGCAGTTCGCTAACCCACTGTCACCTCAGCCCCTGCACTCTTCATTGGGTTTTGTCTGCTGTTATGGACGAGGACAGAGTTATAGCTTGGAATGACTTCCGAGTGAAGCTCTGCCACAGCTCACAATGCTCCTCAATGAAATGGGAACGCCTGCTTCCATCAACGCAGATGTTCTTTGTTCCCTGACAGATGTGTCTATCTTTATGTTTTTCTTTTTCTGTTCCTTTCTGAACAGTTTTGTTTTATAGGCCTCTGATGTTGGATTTTCTGAAAGAATAGGGGCTGGCATTTACAAGGGCAAAGAAGTCTGTTTGGGAGTACGACCTAAGCATATGGCCTTGTCAGAGGTTGAAATTTATGTTTCCTTCAAGGGAAGGGATGAGGAAGCAGGTTTACATTGTCATGGCTTGTGAGCAGCCGGAGCAGAGTGACTTTGGAACTGGCGTTCATTTCTCTGTTGTCATCACAGGTGATTTTACTGCAGAAATCTAAAGAAGTTCTTTTAATTAGGGGCAGGCTGGGCCATCATTTGAAGCTTGGTTGGAGACATTTGTTTTAACATCACTGTAGGTCTAGGGTGTGGCAGTTTGGAGTTTGGCATTGAGGGAGTGAAACTAGAAAACAGGAGATGTAGAAGCCCTCATTTTCCTCCTCTCAGCTGCATAATTAAACATGGGTGTAAAATTTTATTTGGGCGATAATCAAGGCCCCAAATGTCAGCCTTTAACGATACTGTAGGTCCACCACCCAGGTTACAAGGTAAACATCCACCCTAAGCTGGACCTCAACGTATGATGCTGTATAGTTAATTTTGAGAAAATGTGTCATCAAAACACATTATGCTGCTCCATTGTTATACTGTGTTATAAGAGTTGTCTTAATCAAAACTCCCTTAGATTAAGAGTCAGAAAAGTCATTCCGGTACAGGAAGCGCCGTGATAGAGATATATAGACCTCCCTGCATGTGCCACTGCAAGTTTTTAATATTCAGAAACACAGATTGGCAAGCCGTTTCCCCGTTTCCAGTCTTTTATGCTAAGCTAAGCTAAGCGTCTCCAAATTCATATTTAACAGACATGTGAGAGTGGCATCAATCTTCTCATCTAACTCAGCAAGAAAGTGAATATGCTTATTTTCCAAAATGTAAAAAAAATTTCCTTTAAGTGTTAAATGTTGTGAGGTCTCAGATGCTAAAAATCCCAACCTATATACACCATAACTCTTACCCTTACAAATTTAGTCATATACAATTCTTAATCCTAAACTAATCCTGAATTAATCCTTATGATAACCCAAAACAAATCCAGATTCTTATTTTAAACCTAAATCCAGTTGCTAATCCTAAATTAGTCCATTAAAAAGTGTCAAGTGGCAGAGTGCCTCCTCAGTTTGGAGGATTTGTTCATATCTTTCTATTCTGTGAGGACATTTGAGCACACACAAACATACACAAAAACAAACTGTCGTCTATCTGGTGACACATCAGCCTCTCATCAAACAAACCAACCCTGAACAATTGCTGTTGCTCTCTTACTTTCCTCCCACAGAGTTTTGGCATCGGCTCTGTGGTAATGAGAGACAAATGTGTTTAGAATTCTGCATGAGGAGGCTTTTAAGGATGAGTGGGCAAAACTATATTTTTCCATTTAAAGTTTACTCTTTCAGAGGAATTATACTGGAATGGGGTATTGAGACAGAATGTGCTGACTCTGTAGATGTGGCCAAACCACACACTGAAGCCCTGCTCGAAACGGACAGATCCTATCATTACACAGGGGGAGAAGGGTTTTTTTCGATAATACTGAGGCGGTTTCACTGTGTAATACAATTATTCTCTAATCATTCGTGCTTAAAATGAAATGTGCAGCATACAGCATCCACACTTTAAATTTTTTTTGAAGCATATTGCCAGTAGGAAACGGACTATTTCACAATAGGACATAGCTTCATTGTTTTTCTAACACTTTAAAGTTTTGAATGGACTGTCGGCTGGTCGGTCCACCACTTTATTCCAGATTGAAATGTCTCAACAATTATTGGATGGATTGCTGAATACAGACAGACAGACATTCATTGTCCCCAGAGGAAGAATCCTACTGACTTTGGTGATCCTCTGCCTTTCCATCTAGCACCACCATGAGGCGGACTTTTTTTGTGTGAGAAATCTCTCAACAACTATTAAATGGATTGCCATGAAATTTGGTGCAGGTATTCATGGTGCCCAGAGGATGAATCCTGATATCTCTGGTGTTCCCCTGACTTTTCATCTAGCACCATCATCAGGTCAAATTTTTAATCCGTCCAGCAGCTTCATTATGACCAAATAGCTGCAAAAGTAATAAACTAATAATTGTATAGAAACTATTAATAATTCGTGTTTTGTGCTAACAAGCAAATGTCAGCATGCTAACATGCTAAACTAAGATGCTGACCATGGTAAACATTATAGCTGCTAAACATCAGCATGTTAACATTGCCTTTGTAAGTATCATGCTAATATTAGCATGTTTCCTGCCTCACAGAGCTGTTAGCTTAGCTGTAGACTTTGTCTTGTTTTACTTTACCTTAGTTTGACTTTGCACCTTGAAACCTTTCAGATGCATTTGTTCAATTAAACCTCAATAGGTGGTGACAGAGAACCACCATTTTCTGAATAAATGTTACATAGAATTTATACATAATTTAAATAGAAACTACAAGTTGGCAGACTTTAATTTTTATTCATTCAAGGCCAAAGGATGTCTCATTTTGGATCATCATCTAGGCTGCTCAGATTTCTCTTTTACCTTTTGATTCCGTCTCTGGAAGTCAGTCTGATGTTAGTCAGAAAATTGTGGTTCTTCGACGCTGTCCACCGAGGTCGAACCCAGTCATTACAGGATAATCAGAACCCCAGACCTGTACCTTACTACGTGACAATTCAGTGCTGGACTGGTCTGAGCTACTTTATTATTACAGTGCTGTATCACAGTAATTTTCTTCCCACTGTATAATTTCTATTATAATGATACAAGTCAATGTGCAGCAGACAGTAATATCTGAAGGAGCTCTAATATGCTCCATAGCATTCCTGATGCTTCCCTTTGATATCATTTTCAATATTTATTATACATAACTGCTCATGATGTACAATGAAGATCTGAGCACCACAAACTACTGGTTTACATTTCTGGACAACTTGTCAATGAAACGATTGCACAGAAAATTACAGGGAAATAGCGTCACATGTCTGTGGTTGACAATGTGGAACTTCCAGAGAAGCAGGAATCACCGAGTCTAGATCTTCAGAATATTTCCTATATGTATTTACATATTTCCCTATTTTCTATACTGTTGCAACATCTTTTAAATACTGACAGTTTGACAGCATCACCATCTAATATGTCCTCTCACTGGCAGCAAAGAACTGAGCAGCTGAATATGAAACCGTCACATGTTCAGGAGACCTTTGGACAGTTTAAATGTGGCAAATTGAAACTATATATTTTCCTGACTGGCTGCATTGCCCTGTTTGGAGTTCTTTATATTTGCAGTAGTGAGACTGAAACACAAAAAAGTGTGATTGCCAGCTCAAAAGGGGGCATGAATGTAGACTTTTGCAGCAACCATCTGCTCGTCTCATAAAATGTAATGCGCACATTACAGCAGGATTGCTTTCTCTGATCTCATTGGAACAATATTTCCATTTTCTGCACAGATTTATGTGCATTTGTGCATCTGTCCAGTAAAGAGTTTTTACAGCTTGCTTTTACTTGCAATTAACTTGCTATTTCCTGAACTGTGTTGTATGAATTGCCTTTACCAGAACTGTTTGCAGGCAGTCCTTTTCCCACAGTACAGTAGTTAAATTACGGCTGAATCGTCATTACTTGACTTGGCCATGACTTCCTGTAAAGCTCTTTTACTGTCTCTGTCTCTCCACTCAGTGAAACATTAGTGTGCTGCTCAATCAAGCAATGCAGAGTAAACTGGCTCCTTTTTTGGTCACTCTGACAGGAGACGAATAATAGGCTGCAGTGCATATTCTTTGCTGTGACTGAATATAGGCTAAAATACAGTTTTTCCTTGGAGATGTGAGTTATGTGAAGTCAGAAATGGAGAATCTTGCATAGTCAAATGTTACTGCTCCTGAGCTGGAACGAGAAGTGCAGGATTTGAGTTGTTGGACTTTGAGATTGCATTTCAGCAGCCTCTTCTGATTTTTTCTTTTTTTTTTTGGTCCTGTGGTTATTTCCAAACATCTCATTTCAAGATTAAGTGTACTGATTTAAGGACAGACGTGGCAATGGCATCAAATCCAGGATTAATAAAAGCTATGAGTAAAGAAAAAGGAGGAAAATAAGCTGTTTCTCCTGATTTATAAATAAGGAGATGGACAGTTGTGTTTTTGCTGCCCTTTGCAATCTTTGCATAATAATACCCTGTTGTCAAGGAGGGAGGAAGGAAGGAGGGAGGGAGGAAGGAGAGGGGAGGAAACTGCGCTGAAAGAAGCGCAACTGCTTGTCCAGACGGTGTGAAGTGAAATGTTCTGGATTTAGGAAACTAACGGCAGACTGGACGAGGGACTTTACTTTGAGATATGTAGCCTTTGGACTTGTTAAAAAAAAAAAATCTTGTCGACGTCTTGCCGAGGATAAGAAAAATAAACTGTTGCTGTTGGATCGATATTGCCAAATCAGTTTTGCGGGGGCGTTATCTTTGACTCTGAAGTCTGTCTATTTTTTTCTCAAATCATGCCACGTTTGAGAATACGCCTGTGATGCGCTGAGCAAGTCATCCTCCTCCTCCTGTTTACGCACAGCTGCTGTGCTGATAGACCGCTCAGAGTAGACTGACCGAAAAGTTACCCAAGTTGTTTTTCCTTGTTTGCCAGAATTGTTCATTTCCAAATTTCTCTGGCCTCGACAGACTCCTTCAGCCCCCCGCCCGCTGACCCGCCCCAGCATGCTGGACTGACGTCTTGAGGAATGGCATCGGCTGTGTTTGAAGGCACGTCGCTGGTCAACATGTTTGTCCGGGACTGCTGGGTCAACGGGATCCGGAGGCTCATCATCAGCCAGCGGGGAGAGGAAGAGGAGTTCTTCGAGATTAGGACAGAGTGGTCTGACAGGAACATTTTATACTTGCATCGGAGTTATTCCGATCTGGGGCGGCTGTTTAAGAGACTGGCAGAGTCCTTTCCTGAGGACAGAAGAGACCTCTCCAAGTCTCCACTGATAGAAGGTTGGTCTGATGGGAAATAACAGAATGTGACAGTTATATGGCAGGAAGTTTAGAGGTTTTAATGCAGTAACAATATAACTATTTAATATATACATTTTTAGGGTCTGATCAGGGGCGTAGCTACAAATTATGGGGCCACAGGGGTGGCAGGGCCCCCCTCAACTTTCTCTTCATCTACACTACTATTTTTTTCTAGGGCCGAACAAGCAAATATTTGGCATTTTTGCTTTATGAAAGACTTAAATAACTCATTAAAATTATTGTAGCTTAAGTTACGGAATTATTATTTAACAAATAGTTTCAGCTCATCACTAAAATCCTTCTCCACTTTGCTGCAACATAAATGCACCTCAGTGCAGCTACTATATTATTACTGATGACTTTTATGGACTTGTTGGAAAGTTTAGGTTTTGCTCTACCAGACCAGGAAAATTTCCCAACTGGTGGATTGAGGGGAGGAAAGCTTTTCATGTGCCTGCACAGGAAAACTCCCGCAAAATGATATTCCTGTTTACATTTAGCCTCAGATAGCAAAATAGACTGCTGTTTTGTGCTTTTGGGAAAGTTTATTTTTCTTTGCATTTTTTTGTGGATTACAGTCAGACCCTGTTACTTTAGTAACCAGCTGTGTGAAGTAAAACTATAAAACATTTCTAAATGTACAATTGAAAACCATAAGGACATTTCTTTCCAGATACCTCAGCTTTGGGTTCTATAGGTAGATGGCACTATTAAGCATCACTCCACTATAGGGTTTAACTAGTATTAAGATGATTTGATTTATAAGTTTAGGGCAGCAAAATAAAAAAAGGAAAACATGGTCAACATAATCAATAAGGGTTTAGGGCTAATCTGAAAATAGCTTAGACTGACATGCTTTTGTTTGGACAGGTTAATATTTAACAAAGTCCACTGTCGGATGTCACATTAGCAGACCTATCACATAGCCTCAAGACCACAAGACCAACATGCTGACAGCGTGTTTCTAATCCTTGTCAATATTTGGGAGCTAAAAAGGCTGTAAGGTCTGCTTTCACCTCTTTGTGGCCTAAAAGTTGGGTTCCCCATGAGAAAACACCAACAGTACCAACACTGACTTCCATGTGAAAATCTGGTCTTTAGGAGGATGATGGATGTTTTACTGGGCTGTTTGTGCAGCACTGTGATCAGTGGCAATGGCAGATGTATTCCTACAATCTAATGAGAAAAAAAAAAAAAAACAAGCACAGGGAGAACTTTCAACTTTGCATAGAAAGCTCTACGGCTGCAATATATACCCAGCTGTGAGGTGGCAGTTCTTGATGGGACAGCACCAAGCTAAAATGTTGACATTAAACACTCCATCACAGTTATCAGTAACATCATTCTGCGCTACGCTTCACTCAGACATCTACATGTCGTCACTCTCCAATAAAAACATGCGACTCCAAATGTGGTGGTTTGGAATTTTTTTTTTTTAACATAAATTGAAGGATCTAAATGTTCATTTGTGTGCGCTACAAAATAGTTGACATTTTGGAGATACATGTTTTTCACATGACATCGACGATGTGATAGATGCGTCTGTGTGTACGTGGCAAAATAATTTTAAAAGGTATTACAGGTATTCAAAAAAGTTTAATATTAGGTCAAGATGCCTGATTAATTTTTTCAAAGTCTGGCAACACCGTTTTACTTTGAGGAAATAAGTGGTTCACAGGGGTTGAGCTGGACCTTGAAAAACTGTCCTTTGTTTGACTTCTTCTCTGGTGTGGTAGTATGAGGAAAAAGTTACAATGCAGCAAGGGAGGTCTCACACACAGAACAAAAAATAGATTTAGACTGGACTTTAAATATTTCTAGTTGATACATTACAGGGCTGTACAGACAATGAAAAAGAAAAAAAACCGTGCAAACATTTCAGTCCATGTCAGACTTTCCTCAGAGCAAAATGAGGCATGCATGATGATTAGCCCTATATATGGGTTACTCTGCAGGTGCACCTAGTCAATGATCAAGGGCTTGATTAAACACACATGAAGCCAATTTCCTGCAGGTCAAGTCATTACAAACACCTTAGAAGAATATAGTTGCATAGCACTGACACATTCTCATACACACACTGATATAAATACATGTAATGTGTCAAACTGTTCTCTGTGTGTGAGTCCTTCTTTGCTGCACTGTAATGTGAGCAAATAAAACATGATTTCATTGACAGGTTTAAAGGTTATAATTCATGAAAAGGTGCCGTGACATCTTCTGCTAGTGCCATCTGGTAAAACTCTACGGCAAAGTTTTTTTTGCAGGGCTTTGTAGAGGGAAGTCTTTTGCCATAATAGCCCAAACCTATGGCCCTCAGGGTTTGGATCTTTGACACTGTGGTGCTGTGGCACTGCCAACAGGTTTGGCAGAGCTCCCAGCTTGCTCTGTGTGTATGATCTCCCCACACAGTCTCCTTAGCACTTCCCTTTTGTGTCTACCCACTGAGCCTATACGAATGTTTTGGAAACACCCGTAAAGTGGCGACTGGAAAGCTTTGCTTCCTGCCCATGCACTGAAATAGCTGACGGGGTTGTCGACAGCTCGCTGCTTTGCCAGTGCAGTGCAGTGCATTTTGGGAAGAGACATTTCAGACCTCATGACTCACTTTTCACTTCTTTTTTCACTGTCTGTCTGCCTTCATATCCTGATTACAGCTAAAAGATAAATGGAGCTGCGATATCAGCACTGAAGGAGACATCAGCGTTACTTTAGTGACTCAAGCTGGCTTGACAGTTTCATTGATGGATAGCAAGCCCCAGGGTTAATAACATTCCCCTAATGGCCTTTCCTTAATTCCTACCTCTGTTCAGTATTTCATTTGCATCCCTTCTAATTGCCACTCAGATTGAAAGTCCCCAAGAAAAAATGTAGCTCTGGCCTTTCTCAGTCCACTTTGCTCCAGTTTCTGGCTCTGCTCATGTTTTCCTGTTTCTGTGCTGCGCCTAGGCAACAAGGAAGGCGTGCAGAGCTTTCAGACTGATGTCATGATGAGAGAGAGAAAGAGAGGGGGGGGGGGGGGTGACTGGGAGAGGACTGGACTTCCCATATTTAGTCCTTTGGGTCTGCGAGGCCTCCATAACACTTACCTTTACATGTGACCACAGAGTGAACACAGACAGGAAGTGATTGCTCATATTCCATGTGAGCCAGATTCCACAGAGGAATATCGCTGACACAAGCTGTGTCCAAAATCACTCCCTTTACTTTCAGTTATAAACAAAAAATTATAAATGGATACCTTCCGTTCTAAATTAGTGCCAGTATTAAAGGAATAGTTCGACACTTTGGGAAATAAGCTTATTCGCTTTCTTGCTGAAAGTTAGCTGAGAAAATCGACACCGCTCTCATATCTCTCTGGTAAACATGAAGCTACAATACAGCCAGCAGCTGGTTAGCTTAGCTTAGCATAAAGAATGGAAACAGGGGGAAACAGCTAGCCTGGCTCTGCCCAAAAGTGACAAAATACGTCTTCCAGCACCTCTAAAGCTCACCAATTAACAAGGTTTGTTTAATCTGTACAAAAGCCGACGTGCATGTTAATTAGTGAGCTTTAGAGGTGCTGGTAGGCAAATCAGTGCAAAAACCACAGTGTAACTCTTATGCTAAGCTAAGCTAACTGGCTGCAAGCTGTAGCGTTAAATTTAACAGACAGAGATCAGAGTGGTATCAATCTTCTCCTCTAACTCTCGGCAAGAAAGTGAATATTCGTATTTCCCAAAATGTTGAACTACTCCTTGAAACTCTAGGCAAGGGCAGCAAAAGTGAGGCTCAGTTAGCTTTGAGTTTGCGTTGTTTGTGTAGCTAATAAAAAAAAGAAAAAACTAAGCAGCTGCTTAGTGAGAACCATGGGAACTTAACTTTGGAGGTGTGATATTGGTTGTTTAAGTAAATAACCTTTAATTAGGTTACTCATGGCAGTTTTTGGGATGTGGTCATGGTAAAATAGCACTGATTTTACTTTTAAAATATGGACACTTAAATAAAATGTCATTTAGTAAATATAGTGCACTAGGTAGCGAATATGTAGTGATTTTGGACACGCAGCCAGACGATACTGGTACTTGTACACACCGGGTACAAGAAATGTGTGTGACATAGCCTGACCCTCTCATGGACACGGTTGCTTACTGATGTTTGACTGCGGTCCTCTGCTTGTTGACTGAGGTGTCCAGAAATAACACGTTGACGAAACTGCGTCGAGTTAGCGGTTAGATGATAAAGGGTTAGGCTGCTGACATGTGCTTATCAGATCTGTGCAGAAGATAGTTGTGAAATAGCTGGTGCTTACAACATCTGATGACTGTTTAGATAATGTGTTTGAGGATGACTCGGGCACAGTCGAGTTCCTACGTCTACTGTGGTATTTCAGCTAATAGATGAAGTGGCTTGTCAACATGGCATGCTGTCACAGAACACAACAGACGAGTGACTTTAGTGTGTAATTACAATGATTATGAGGCGGGCGGGCACATACATACATACATAAAAGTTCATGTATCTGTGTAATTACTGTTATTGTTACATTTTACTAACTTGTTGCACTAGGCAGGCATACTCACTTAATCTGATCTTCCAAAAAGGCGATAATTAAGAGTGAAGGCCATAAAGAAATAACCAAAAACCACTTCCTGGCTAAAAGACTTTTGCAGGAGGATAATATTCTGTGAAGCCAAATGAAGAAGTGTTTGTAGAGGACAATAAGACTTACTGGGGGCTGTATGAGCAATCTCAGAAAGAAGTCAGAAAAGGCTGAATAATCACTTATAACACAAGGACCAAAGTAGCCAGGAAGCGCATACAGGAAACAGACTCAGGAAATGTTGTGTCAGTGTCTTTGAAGACATTTTCCAGAGGGAAAACCTGTAATTGTAACAAACATAGCAAATCTGAGATGAAATATACACAGATGAATATTTCATAGTTTTTGGAGATGAAACTGGTGATTTGCAGTGTGCCCCAGTGGGAGGAGAGGTGCAGTAGGAGGGGTGTCACAGGCATTCCAGTGGCGTACTGCATATTTTGGTGTCAACATTGATTGCATTTTGTGCACACCCGAGTTTTGTGCCTTTTCTGACACTTAAAGTGATGGAACGACCCGCGTTAACCTCTCCAAAATCACCCAAACTCCTTTTATGCACTGTTTTTTATTATGCACTCTTTTCTAAGTGTAGACATGTCTGATTGCACAGTATAAGTTACTGTTTTATTCTGATCATAGTAGTGATGCCAGGAAGACAGAGTAAAAATGAATATCTGATTCTAACCAGCATCTGTCATCCACTGCAGTTTCCTTATATAAAAGTATTTTAGCTGATTAACATCCTTTAAATCCCTCTGATGGCAGCAGGTATGTGTTGAATATGCAGTCTTTAATTGGAGAGGACGATTGCACATCGTCAAATAGCGACTACACACACCAGATCCACTGTGGTTACCATGATTAAAATCTTGCGTAACCAGCACCAAGCTGTTGCAAAAATATCTACACATACTTCTCTTTTGCACATCAAACGGGCCTGTTATATTTTGATACTCTACACAACCTGCCTGTTTATGCAGTAAAAAATCATGCATCCTTACACAAAACATGACCTCTGAACTCCAGTATTCCCAGAAATATTATTTAAAATTGACATCATCTGCTTATGGCAGCATATGTGGTCTCTGTGTGTCCTCTTACCTGTTACCTGTTACCTCTCAGGACGAGCACCTCTGGACTTTCCACTCCATGACCAAACTATCAGCATGTTCTGGTGGAGAAAACTACTTTTTAAAGGGAGGAGAGGACTTGTGATAATTATCACCAGTCCCTAACAAACCCTCTGATAACGTACGATAATACATTCTTCCTAATCCCACCCTGTTTCCATGTGCACCCTAGCTGCGCTGTGTGCCTGCACCTAATAAATAATGTGCACTTGATTCATAACACTAGCGCCCTACATGGCAGGATATAAACTTTACTAATCTATTTTAAAGGACAACAACTAACAAGACTGGGTGCGGTTTAAAGTCTCTGTGGTCAAGTAATTATCCGGGCTTTGTTTCCGTTTAAGATGTTAACTGCTGTTAACTCATACTGACTTGAAGCTTGTCTAGGCTCTATTTTGGTACCAAATATCCGACAATCAAGCATCTCACAAAATGGTATGCACTGTAACAACACAGATTAAACTAATGTAATGGTTGCTAATATGCTGGACTGGACTCGGCTGTCGGCTTCTGGTCTCCTTGAGGTTCTTTCCTGACCGAAGCTACATGAAAACAGTCTGAACAACTTGCAGTCTGTACAATTGCCTTGATTTATATTACATTACATTTCACACTCACTCCTTATTAGGTCTGCTTTAACTGATACAAAATTAAATATTGGCTCTAAACTCTCAAAAGCATCAGTACAAAAATATCTGTATTGTTATTCGCCTTAAACAGATTTACTTAAACTGCCGAAAAACTTGACTCACAGCTGTTCGATTACGACAAAATAACACAATATATCAGTATAAGCTTTAAACATGTATGATTTGTTACATTTACAGAGAAAACAGACAAACAGGTCTTAAAGGGACTTAATAAAAGAACCTGATGCACATGCAGTATGAGGTTCAGACTGGGTGGGTGTCTCACTTGGTTCCTCGTGATGATTTAACAGCCCAATCACTCTTCACATCCCCCTGGGTATGATGTCACCACTGCTGACCATTATAAATGGATGAGACTGTGACTGTGCATAGTGTTGCTTTAGGCTCTCTTACTCAGTGTTTCCATGTAACAGTAACCGCTGTGTGACTACGTTTGCATCAGACAGAGCCTCATCAGTGTGGCTGCAGTCTTCATCATTACTCTCCTCACCACATCCCTTTGTCAGCATGGCAGTAAATGATGCTTTGCTGACTGCTCGCTCACATGGGCGGCAGCCTTGTGTTGCTAAAAGTGCTGATTTTACACTCCCACTGCCTCTTAAATTGCATTCCTAGTTGTATGCAGGTTTAACATGCAATCACAGACAGTACTCTGTAGCTTTTCTCTCTACCACTGTTATTACTTTCCTCTGTTATTACTGCTATTGCTGTACAAATGTTTGCAATTACACCGACAGTTTTACAGCATCACTTTATACTGTGTACTTGTTCTAAAGACAATGACAAGTAGTCTATTTTTTTCTTCCTCCTGCTTGGGGTAAATATCAGGGGGCATTGTTAATAAAAAGGTTACTGTATTTAACAGACTGCTACCTTTTCACTTGCGTTTGTGGCAACCTTTTTCAAGAATAGGGATAAAGTCAGACCTTTCTGGCTTTTTGTGTGCTGACTTTTGGACAGATAACAGTCTGATGGCAGTAAAGGTCATAACAGCTGCCCTTTTTTTATCGCACAGGCATTGAAATAATTACACTAAACATTTTGATTCTGGGACAGTTTCTTTGTACATCAGACTTGTTCAGTGTTGATTGTTTAAATATTTTAAAATATTTTTACTTTATTCTTGAGGCTGTAGTTACTGATACTGTTGTATTGCAGTGGCGGACTTGGGCTGTCTGAGGGGCAGGGGTGAAAAAAATAAAAAGAGCTCCAGCTGAAAGGCAGAAAGTCGTGATCTATTTATGGTGAAACAGTTCCAAACCCTTTAGTAGCATGTAGGGCAGCATATATGGCACTTTATCACGTTTTCTTGCACACTGGGCCAACTTAGAGGGCACTTTATCACGTTTTATCTACCATAGAGGCATCCAAAAGTCACTTTTCGAACATTGGGGCACTGGGGTCCACCAGTGTTATATTGTATTGTATTATATTGTGATAGGTTTGGGGTTTGGGGGTAGCATAACAAAAAATACCATACAGTTGAAACATACACCTCTCTGACACTGTAACAACAAACGCTGAAGGCTATAGGCTTCACAAAGATTGGATCAATCGCAAAGCTGTTGTATTGCATTATATTAGATTGCACAGGTGTACCTAATAAACTTTTAACTGTGTATTTTGGAAAATATTTTTGAAATCCTCACACTAGGGCTGATGATTTCAGATGTTCATATTTCTTTGTTTCAGGGCTGGTAAAAATCAAAGAGGCAAACGACATCGAGGAGAAACTGAACGAGGTGGAAAGACTACTGAAGAATGCAATCAATATGCCATGCAAGGTCGGTCATTCAACTATTACCCTTCAGATAATAACTAATATCAGTACGTTATTAGCATATTCACTGTGCATGAAACGTACAACTATATAGGCTAAAACTGACTAAAAACCTGACTCCACAGTATTCCAGGTCAGAGGTGATGTTAACTTTCTTTGAGCGGTCGCCGCTGGACCAAGTGCTGAGGAATGACAAAGTCCACAGAATCCAGCCATGCTTTCAGAGTCCAGTCAAGATATCAGGTACATATCTAGTATTCTTGTGTAACACAAAGATGGAGCCACTGTTGACGTCCCTAATGTCATGATGACTTAACAAATGTCACTCTGCACCTTTTTAGAAATCATGCGCTCCAATGGATTCTGTCTGGCCAATACGGAAACCATCGTATTTGATCACAGTCTCCCTGAAGAAAAAGAGAGACCCTCATCCACAGACTCTGTAGAACATACGTGAGTATTAAGACCACTCCTCAATGTTTCTGTCTCTGTCTTACCTCAGTCTTTCTCATATTGGCTTTTTCATACGTTACTCTGTAAGATCGGTTAAAAAAATCATGCCATGAGTGAGCAAGCTGCTTGCAGTGTAACACAAATGACCTGCTTGTTTTCCACAAATATAAGAATTTCCATGTTTGCTCTCGAGTGTACATTAAGTGTTTTTTGTGAGTGTGGGAGTCCTTCAATGTGAACCAAACCAAGGACCCTCCACCCCCACAGGAAGTACACCTCTTCCTTCCCTGGGTGTGTGTAGGAAGCAAAAGAGGAACACAGTCCTCTTGATACTTCACACAAAACAGCACTTTACATCACTCTTAAATAGCTGACATTTTTTTACTACTGCAATGCTCTGACCTTGTATGAAGTCTCTGTGAGTTGATGTAGACAATCATCACAGGGCCTTAAATCAAATGCATCACACTTTTGATTCCTAAGTTAGACTCCACAGGTCCTTCCTGTCCTTGCAGTAACGTGTCTTTCATTTTGTTGCCAGGTATGAGGATGGAACAGAGTTTTTGCCAATGGAAACAGACGTGTGTGATGAGGAAACAGAAGCGTATGTCACCAACCTTTCCTACTACCATCTGGTCCCATTTGAAACTGACATCCTGGAATGAGGAGCTGAAGCCTGTTGATGGACATATGACACTATCATTGAGGAATAAGTACTCTTAAATGGAACCTAGCTATGCAACGCTGCACATAGCTGCTCCAAGTAAATGCTGCTGCTGCTGCTTATTCTAGCAACCTCTAGAGTTGCTTAAATTCCTTTAGCCCATTTTGGAGTCGGGCAGATGTACAGTGCGCACCAAAATGTTGCAGAAGAAGAATGCAACATCAGCACCTCTTTGTGTCTGCTACTTTAAACGACGTCACCAGTGTGCCTCATTCACATCCTTACTCGAGAGTACAAGAAAGAAATATGATGGGTTGTCTCTGTGCCTCTATGCTGGCTACAGAGGGCTTTCAGGTGTTGCAACGCGACCTGTGGCAGCAGCAATGGAGGCCCTTCAGTCCTCAAGCAGCCAACAGCTGGAGAGGTTTCAAAACATGCGGCTTGACCACTTCGAAAGAATTAAAATAGTATCAAACACATCAGTGTCTGTGGTTTGGAGTGTGACTGCAACCAGAGGGGGGAGGGCTACACGTCAGGCTAAATCTGGAGGCAAATTTACAGTATTGGACCATTCACTGTTATTTAAAAGCTGAATTAACCAGCACTCTTTCTTTTTCTATCTCAGTTGTTTTATCTTTTGCATTTATTCCCCAGTGGACCTCCATGATGGCATCGGCCTGGTTTGCTCGGAGATATGTGATGCATCTGGAAAGCCCACTGTTTTCTCATTTAAACTGCTCCCTGAAGTGTTATCCACAGTGTTGCCACTCTGGTGTTTTTATTCCTGTGGGAACACAGAAAGCTGTCACAAAGCTTTTTGTATGATATTTGTTCATGCCACAATTTCCACCAGCATTTAGGAACTTTTCTTGTTTGTAAAATACCAGCTCGAAACTCATAGGATAATTCCTGTTTTGTTGCTGTGATATGCAGTTGGTTCTTTGGCATGAGAGTGCTCTGAGATCCAAGTGAAACGAGACTGCATGTGGCAAATTTTGTCCAAAGTCTTCCTGATTTAGCATAAAACAAAAACTTGATGGTAAATCCAGCAAGAATAATGAAGCTTTTATGCTAATAGCCTTGAAACATGTGTTAGCATAAGCATTAGATAATTTTTTTATGGATATACACAGTATACTGTATATGTTTCACTTGGTTCTTGGACTGCTGTCAAATTAAAGAATATAAAAGAAATGTTTGTCATTATCATCATGTCTCTCTTTCCAAAGTGAGAACTTAATGCTGCCTTTTTGGATGTTGGTGAGGATTTTGTTTGTCTGAATAATAAATTAGAATGTAATATGTGTTAGTAATGTAGCTTGTAATGTCACTTATTTTATGTTTATTAATAAATAATTTGATATATTAGAGCAGAGCATTGAGTGTTGCCATTATGTGGATAACTGAATCATCTCACTGCTCTTTGTTGCCATGCGATGAGTGATGAAATGGGGCAAAGAAAGCTTTGTTTTATGGGTCAACTGAGGTCATATTGGACCTGTTCTGTAAGATGACGTCTGTGGGTTCAGTCTGACAGCTGACTGCAGTCTTAGTGAATGTGGGAGTCTGCAGCTCGGCCTGCAAATGGGGGAACAAATCCTCTCTTTATCTAAAGAAGACAAACGACCTTGCTGTACTAAAACTTTCTATAGGAAAAGTTGTGTGAAATAGGCAAACACTTGATTAAAATTCATGCCTTTTGTATGTGTTATGGGTCCTCCCACTATAAGGAGGTTGCTTTCACTTCTTGTAGCGCCTTTCACGCAACTGTGGAACTCAGTGGAGCAGTACGTGTGTTTTGAATGCAAGTGAAGGGCAACAATATGTATATTTGTGTAGGGTTAACTGTAAGGAAGTCGATCTGTCTGCATTGTTTTGACAGTTTTGTTAATGCAGAAGTCATTATGGCCTTACAATGAGGGCTAACAGCTTGTGTCCAGTTTTCTGCCCCCCCTCCCAAATACAAAGGCATTCAACCCTCACAAACACACGAGGCATCAACAGGACGGTCCTCCGCATGAGTCTATTTAGTAACACAGTCATGATCACAATTCACCCCATGAGAAAGTACAGCTCTTTCTCACTGTGCGAAACTATTTCTTTTTGTTTTCCTCTTTTCTCCAAGAATGACGTCTTGAATCGATGGAAATTCTTTGGACATAAAGGTTTCTGTTGAAAACGTCACTCTTCTAGAAAACAGCTTACACAGTGGTAAAGATTAATATGATTCAATAAAGAGAAACTGGAATTTTCATACCAAGGTCAAAAACTTTCAAAGAACAGCTTGATGTTTATCAAGTCATGCACGAGTTCATATTTAAAGATCAAATATCACTTAGGACGTCTGTCCCTTTGCAGGCTGCGGTAATGCATTATAAATAGTTATGACTAAAATGGTACTCAGCTGATTTGGTGCAGTGACAGGAGTGAGTAACACAATGCTTGTACTCCAGGTTCAGTGAAGCTTTTAAACATATGAATGTGCCCATTGTGCCAGCCAGGGGTGTGAGGATTGAGAGCAGGGCAGTGTGACAGATAATATATTTTATTTATTTTATAAACTTCATCCACACTCTGTGAAGCTAACCATTCTATGCCTTGTAATTTCATTTTTTATGTGCTCATGTGAGATCATTTTGAGTGTAAATGTATCAAAAGGATTGAATGAAGATTAATTATATAACCTTTTGAAAATGAAGTTTATGTGGTTTGATAACTTTAAAGCTATTCAGACAGTATTAGATACAAATGATTATTCTCAAAGCTTCTCAAAACAAATATGTTTCCAATAAAAGAAACGCTCATGTGATGTTGTTTGTGGAAATCATTATGGCACATTTGACACATATGGTACATTTAGTGGCCAAATAACAGTTTATTTGAGTACAATTTTACGGTACATGTATACTTTTACTTCTCCGCATTTCAGAGGGAAATATTGTACTTCTTATTCCACCACATGTATCTGCTAGCTATAGTTACTAGTTACTTTACAGATTTATCTCTTACATACAAAACATATGGTCATCTCATAAAATATAATACAGTACATAACTGTACGTCAGATAGTTAAAAGTAGCCCCTTGTCGACAGCTGCCTCAGTATGCATAATGAGCAAGGCTGGATTACCAAAAACAGGCAACTGCTCTGAGGGCCCAAACACTCAGGGGCCTCAAAAGCTCTGGGTTCAGTGTTAAATGTGAAAATTGATTAATTGCAGATTTGTTGGGGACGTTGCACCACTAAAGTATAATATCAGCTAAGCTGGGTCCTGCATCATTACATAGTCTTTCCAAATCTAGTTTTAAGACTTTTATTATTTTAGTTTATATTCTGATCACATGCTGCATATTCCTAAATCTGGGGCCACGCAGTGTAGTGTAAATCCAGGATAGGAGTATTGGTTGGTTGGTTTCTGGGTCTCTCTGTAAATAATGAAGCTGCTGTATGTAGTCTGTTGTGTACACTGCATACTTTAGGGAACTTGGAGGACACATACAGTACCCAATGCACAGAGGGTGATAGGTGAGGGGAGTGGTTGGTAGGGGCCCAACAGTTAAAATTTGTCCAGGGCCCCCCCTAACTAGTTAATCTGGACATATTAATATGTACTTGTATTACCTACATAGTACATGTTGCTTATAATATACTTAAGTATCATTTTGAATGCAGGACTGTACTTGTAATTACATATTTTTATATTGTAGCATTACTATGTTTACCTGCAGTACATCTAAGCAGAAGATACAGGCAGTGAAGGTTTTGGCCTGTTGCCTGTTTTAATTATATTAGAGCGCCATCTTGTGGTGAGTATCTGCAGTCATCATCAGTGTCCCACCACACTAATTCAATACAGTTAAGTACAGCTTATTGTTTGATAAATAAACATGATGATGACCAAATACACATTTAGGCCTACTACCATGTTCATCACATCATTTCTTATGGTGGTCTATTTATATTTATTTATTTATTCATTTAATATTATACTATTTGTCCAGAGTCATGTTCCAACAAAATGCACTCATATTATTGAAAAAGTCCAAATATGGGAAAATATTAGACTTAATAATAATAAACAATGTGCAGCTGTTGGTGCCTGAAGCCTTCAGGAGGCTGCGTAACCCTGCGCATGCGCAAAAGGTCCCAATTCAGCAGCTGTATTTCCTGCTTGCTGTTTTCACTCGAAGCGATGGCAGAAGTGAAAGCTTCCCTGATTTGTGGAGGTACGTTCACTTTTTATTTCATGCACATTTAACCCTGGACTGTACATGCTGTCACTGCATCTGTTAAACTGACTCTTAAAGCTCCCTTTGTTGAAACCGTGAAGCAAACTGATGCACAGTTAGCCGGGGCGACAGCTTTAGCTGGTGATGCTTCAGTCATGAGGCTTCAGGCTGGAGGGCTGGAGATAAGAGACGGAGAAGCTCTTTTCCCACATATAATACGTGCTTTATTTCTGTTTTAACATTGCAGTTGTAGCGGCTTTCCTAAGTTCAGCGGTGCTTGCATTTGTTGAGGATCTAGATGACACGTAAGTGATGCACTCACCTTCCTGCCACTGTCACATTATATAGCATGATCATGCAGTGCAACTTCCGATTATACCAAGAGTTTAATTCAGTGCTTACTTCTTCCCTGTTAGAGGTAAAACATGCAATCATAGTAGTTTGGCTCCCCCCCCTAACTTGTGCATAATGTAGTTTGATGCTGTTTTACCAGATTTTTAAGGGTTCGTCACATTTCCAAAGGGCTGCAGCCTTACAGGAAACAGAAGAGTTATTTACAGCAGAAACGCATTGGGGGGGGGAAGGCTTGGTTTCGTCTCATGTTTCCAGTTGCACAGTGCTTTTTAATTGGATGCCTGCACTGGGAAGTCTGCAGATATTTTGTCTCTTGTGTATTTGTGTTTGTGGGATCCTCTAATTAGTCTCTTTTTGTATATGGGGGGCTTTTTCTGCAACTTTATTTTTTTACAAATAAGAATTCTCATATCCATATACCCTGCGTAGTAATTGTTCTTCCGTCTGCTGTATCATTATTATTTTATGTTTAACATGTAACAAGCCTCTTGTAATGTGAGTCAGTCAGTATACAGTGTATAACATATGATTAACGTTATCTAGTATTGGCTAAAATATAAAAACTCATTCATTTATTCTTTTTCACAGATTTAAAGACACCAGAGTGAACGATATCTGGCTGGTTGATGTGAGTCTGACATTACTCTCTCACACACACACACACACACACACACACACACACACACACACACAAAAAACCAGTCTGGGTCCATTCAGCTGTGCTTTACTTTATATCCAGCACGCCGCTCTCCGGATCATCCCTTGCGGAAGTGGCAGCAGTCAGGGTGGGATGTAATGTAGGGGGGCCGGGGGCTGGAGGGGGTGTGCAGACTGTCCTCTGTGTTTGTGATTAGGGAATGAGAAGTCATGCATGCCGGGCAAAGCCAGGGGGCTCGGAGGGGTTTATATCAGAGTTTGTGTCTGGGTCCATATAAGCAAATCTAGCTTTCACTCCTAGTTTGGGAGGCAGGAGTGAATCCTCCTTATGCAGGGAAGTTTCAATACAGTGTCAACTGGTTATGTAGATGTTACTATTGTTGTGTTCAGAACTTATTTAACTTTTTTTACAACTGTATTCACAAAGTTGAAATTGGCACTGAACTGGCCAAATCCACTAAAAAAAGGAATTTGAATTCAAGTTGGGGAATGAAGAAATGACTGTTTGACTGAGCAGTTTTACTGTGTAATTGACCTGAATTACTGCCAGTTACATACTGTTTAAGTGTATTCTTAAAGCTCCACTAATCAGTATTTGTATCTTAATGAATCAAATGGCTTACGTAATGTATATTGGTGTTGTTTCCAGTGATTGATCCACAGGGAATTATCAGCCAACCCTTCAGCTCTTTTTAGAAGAAGCTTATTAGCCTCGTTTAGCTAATAGTTTTGGCTTTACAGCACATTAATGTCTCAGTTGCCTCTTGTCAGTCCTGTTACCAGCAGAAATAGGCAGCTGTTGGCAGCAAAAATGCCCAAAACGATAAACAATAAACCCACTGTACGCTACCTGCTCAGCACTAAGCGGCAGACAAAGTTAGTGACTAGCTGCTGAACATAGTGGAGCAGTTAGCAGCTAAACTGTTGGATGTGTAAATAGGCAATTGTTTGCTAACAAGTTCGTCAAATTGACTTAAAAGCTGATATGTCAATGTTGTGTTCACAGCTTGTTTCAGCTGCCAAACAAGTGGCCAAAAAAAATCAGTGGTTACAGGTTTAGGATGTGCCTTAAATAGCCCTTCATCTGGTCATAATTTGCAGCAGTGCATTTAAATGAGCCGAGCTACCGAGCTGTGAACATCTGTTGTCTAAAAACATGACAGTGTTGCTGTTTTGTACTTAAAAAAAAATCCGTCCCTGAGGTCATACACAATATCAGGTAGTCTTTCAAAGTACGATAGTGGCAACAACACGGCGCACACAAAGCTCTTAAAACACGTCTTATACACTAATAAACACAAAAAGGCAAGACAGTAATTTAAATCCATGTCAGTAGAAGCGCACAACATTAAACAATGGCACAACCAAATATTTAATTTGGTTGCTGTGCTTTAAAAAGTCCCACTGTCAAATAAGGTGAAATTAAGTTCGGTCAGTCCATGTAGTGTTATCCCTGCTGTAAGATGAGATGGAAGTGAAAATAAAGGATTTTAAATGTTTTGTTTGCTTCTTAAAAATCAACCCTGGTAAACACTCCAAATTCAGCACAGTGACGTACAAAGATATGTGTGTGATTACAAAAGAATATAGAATTTAGGATTTGGTTATTAACTATGTAGATAATGTTACATTTTGATTGATTATATATAATGTTGAAATGTTGACGGTGTGTTGCACATGAGTTAAAGATTGCTTTCTTCTCCTGGTTATTTTCAGTTCTATGCACCGTGGTGCGGCTACTGTAAAAAACTAGAGCCAGTATGGCATGACGTGGGAGTTGAGCTGAGGACCTCCGGGTCTCCGGTCCGCGTGGGAAAGATGGATGCCACTGCTTACTCTGGTGAGTAAATGATGAAGCACTGCAATGTCTTCCCTTGGAGCCTATTTGTCCCCAGATGATCATTTCATGCGCTGGAGACAAAGATTCAACCTAATTGACTGTGTTGTTCGACAACATGATGTTGTCCTGTATGTAAAAGGCTTTCAGGTCTTAAAAGCACCATAAACAATGCTAAAGATGGATTTAGAATATTATTTAATGATGTTTATTGTGACATTATTATAATATCTTAATGTTACTGTAATAGTTTTTGCCACATTAATCATATAGTGAAAAATTAGTATTGTAAAATTACAGTAATGCTATATTACATTATGCAGGTTGTGCTTTAATAATGGTGTAATAGAGTAATCCACGGACATGTATCATCTAATACATTGATTGACAGACTGAATCCTTTAATTTATATTCCACTGGGCTTTTAAAGGAATAGTTCAACATTTTGGGAAATGTGCTTATTAGATTCTAGTGGAGAGTTAGATTAATACTACTCTCATTATCTGTGCGTTATGTATAAGGCTATATCTGTCTGCTGGGTTAGCTTAGCTTAGCTTAGCCTGGCTACTAGCTAGACGTGAGAGTGATATCAATCTTCTCATCTAGATCTAGATCTAGATCTAGGTCTTCTCATGGGTGGCTGTGGCTCTGTAAAAGTGCTTTGGGAAACGTTAAGGTTGAAAAAGCACTCTATAAGTGAAGTCCATTTACCATATCTAACTATGGGAAAGAAAGTGAATATGCATATTTCTCTATTTGTCAGACAAATCCTTTAATCATACAGGTTTCAGATGATTGATACACACTGATTTTACACTTTGTCTGAAGTTAAGAAGATATTTGAACCCTGTACAAAGATGACAACAGGATACTTAAACTTAAGATTTTTTGTCTGAGTTGCTTTATCTGTCTTCTATATTGCAGGAATGGCATCAGAGTTCGGTGTTCGTGGTTACCCCACAATAAAACTGTAAGTTACATCTCTCTTAACCTACCCTGTCTTAACTGTTGACTGTTTACTTTGATTCAGAATGTTTGTTTTTTGTAATTGTATTTAAATACCACTGTAACCATGCACAATTTTAACATTTTTTGCAAATTGCTGTAAATTTCTTAACCACTCAGTGCAGCTTTGAATCGGCCATCCACAGAGAAATCCATATGAGATTAAACTCTGACCTTCAGGGTCTGAACACAGTGTGATAATCAGTCCAATACAATATATCTGCAGATTGCACACTTTCTGTGAAGCTTCTAATGTTCAATATTTGTGAATGTGTCAGAGAGGCATTGATTCACCTGTATAGTACTTTCTGAGGCTGTAATTTGTGATTTTGGTGTTGTATTATATTATATTATATTGTATACTGTAGCCATTATTTTGCCCCTGCTCCCTTCACCTCCTGTATCTCAAATGTCTGTACTTAAGTTGGTATTGTGTTATTATCAGGATCCTTTTACCCCACTCTTGTCTTTTTTCCCTTGAGGTTTGGCCTGTTGAGATGCCCTTAGATGACTTATTCAGGAGGGAACAAGGTGTTGTTGCCGCTTCCTTAAGGCATAACTAAGTGACAAACTCTGCTCACACCTTTTGAGCTTAAATTTTATTAGGTTCGGCACTCCTGGATGCTGTTAATTATACATTTTTTGTTCGATAAACTGTGTTTAAAATCAGGTTTAGCTATTTAAATTTGCCTCTTTCTTATATTGAACTTTCCCAAATCACTTGATTGATTAACAAATCAAGAGTGTTTGATGGTGTTTTCACTGGTGAAGTTTATCAACTGATTTTTCCCATCTATCTCATTACTTTTTTTTTCTTGAAGTGCAAGTGACATTTTTCATATTTAAATTAATGATTTTAGGTAGGCGACAGCTGCTCAACAGCAGAGCTCATGTTGACTTGGAAGAAATGATTATCCTTCATAGCAGAGTTTCCTCCATATATTTGAAACAGAATCATTTATCTGCACGCTGCCATAATGGGCTCTCCATTTAGTTTCATCAAGCTCATTTGGGAAAGTGCCACAGGATCACGGCAGGGTTCATAACATTAAGCCAAGCGAGTGATGAAACATCCATCGAGGAACACGAGATACCTCCCTTGGAGACAGAAGGAGACTTGATTTAGAGTTCTGCTTCCCCCTGAGTTCATTAAGCCCTGTGGGCTGATGCAACCTTAGCAATCCTTATTGCTTTCTGCGTGTTGTAGGAGCTCGACTCGAGCAGTTTCCTTGGCTGGAGCTCAGTCAGAGACAGTCATTTGTTTTGTTTTTTCATTGGAGGCGCTGTGATTGAAGATGAAGTTGACCTTTGTGGTGAAGAAGCTTTTCCTGGAGGATTTGCTGTTTCATCAGAACATCTTGTAAGGGACAGGTTGTCGTTGCCATGCTCAGATGTCAGGCACCGACTTTAATAGTCCCAAAGACAAGTGCTGTCTTTAATGGGCTGTAACTAATGGTTATTGTCATCATTGATTAATCTGTCGATTATTTTTTTGACTGTTTATTAATGGTTTAGTCTATGAAATATAAAAAACGTGAAAAATGCAGGGAAAGGACTGTTGGCAAGTTTTGAGAGCCCCAGGTGACGTCTTCAAATGTCCAAACCCAAAGATATTATGTTTAAAATGATACACTCAGTGGCCACTTTATTAGGTACACCTGTACATTTGCTTGTTAATACACATATCTATTCAGTCAATCATTTGGCAGCAACTCAGTGCATAAAACCATGCAGACTTGGTCAAGAGGTTCAGTTGTTGTTCACACCAAACATCAGAATGGGGAGGAAATGTGACCTGAGTGACTTTGTCCCTGGAATGATTGTTGGTACCAGACAGGGTGGATTGAATATCTCAGAAACGGCTGATCTCCTGGGATTTTCACATATAGCAGTCTCTAGACAGAGAAATGTTGGAAAAACAAGAAACGTCCAGTGAGCGGCAGTTATGTGGGCTAAAGTGCCTCGTTACTGAGAGAGGTCAGAGGAGAACTGTCAGACTGGTTCAAGTCGACAGGAAGGCGACAGTAACTCAAATAACCACATGTTGCAACAGTGCTATGAAGAAGAGCATCTTTGATTGCACAACACGTCGAACTTTGAAGTGAATGGGCTACAGCAGCCACACTGGGTTCCACTCCTGTCAGCTAAGAACAGGAGGCCACAGTGGGCGCAGGCTCACCAAAACTGGACAGTAGAAGATTGGAAAAACATCGCCTGGTCTGATGAATCTCAATTTCTGCTGCCACATGCAGATGGCAGGGTCAGAATTTGGCGTAAACGTACCAGTCATGCAGTGTTTAAATGCCACAGAAACACAATTATTGTTGCTGACCATGTGCGTCCCTTGATGGCCACAGTCTACCCATCTTCTAATGGCTACTTCCAGCAGGATAACGCTCCATGGCACAAAGCACACATCATCTCAAGCTTGTTCCACCAACATGACTGTGAGTTCAGTGTCCTCCAATGACCTCCACAGTCACCAGAGCTCAACCCAATAGAGCACCTTTTGGGATGTGGCGGAACGGTAGATTCACAGCGTGAATATGCAGGCGACAAATCTGCAGCAACTGCGTGGTGCTATCATGGAGCAGAACTTCTAAGGAAATATTTCCAGCACCTTGTTGAAGCCATGCCACGAAGAATTCAGGCTGTTCTGGGGGCAAAGGGGAGTCTAATACCACACAGTATTAGAAAGGTTTACCGAAGAAGAAAGTGGCCAATGAGTGTATAAAACAGAGAAAAGCAGCAAATGTTCACATTTCAGAAGACGGAACCAACTAAAACAATTAAAAGATTGTCAAAATAGTTGCTGATTAATTTTCTGTCGATTGACTAATCAAACGATTTAGTTTGAGCTTTGCCTCTGCTGTAATAGTCTTTCCCTTTCATCGAATGAGTTTTTTTCTGACAAACCAATATCCTGAATGCAAAGTTCAATGCCATGCAATTGATTTCCATTTTATTTTCATTTTCACATGATTGTTTCAGTCGTCATCCTCACTGCACAAAACAATGAATGGTGCTGAATGGTTTTACGATTGAATTAACAGCCTTTCACTCTTTATATTTGTTTCTGTCTCTCCTTCTCAGGTTAAAGGGTGATCTTGCCTATAATTACAAGGGACCAAGGACAAAAGATGATATTGTAGAGTTTGCCAACAGGGTGGCAGGGTAAGTCGGAGCCTTCAGTCACTTCAAAAAGAAATGACATGAACTGATAAATAAACTGAACGTCCCTTATGTCACAGGAACACATGCTGTACTAATAAGAGACGTCCAAGCAAGCTTATCAATGTAGGCCACATTCGTTTCATAGCTCAATGGATTTCCTCCTCTGATGCTCCAGTTTAAGCCACTGTATCAACTGAGCCCGACAGATTTCTCCTCCTTGAGGGAAATCAAGCTAGATCCGTGACAGAGGGGCTGATCAAAAGCTTGGCTCTGACTTGAATCCAGGGCTGCAAGTTGTTGAATCTCCACTGGGTGGCGCCACCAGCACAGAAATCAATAACAGAATTGTTGGAATTTTGATATCAGTTATCAGTACATTACTGTGCCATATTTGTGCTGATATGGGATTTCACTCATCAAAGTGAACTCATCTGTGTGGGTTTTATTTCCCTCTCCAGACCGGCCGTGCGGGCACTTCCCAGCAAGCAGATGTTCGAGCACATGATGAAGCGGCATGACGTGCTCTTTGTGTATGTCGGCGGGGAGTCTCCCCTCAAAGTAAGCACCATTTAGGTCACCCAGACATGAATCGAGATTGCTGTTTTATTCTAAGCACCCAGCTTCTTCAGAACTACCACAATGCTATAACTGTATTGATTGAATGACTGCTCTGCTGCTGCTGGTTGTGTGTAATACCTTCTAGAGAATCAGCCTTTACAACTGTTTAACACTGATTCATTGAAAGCTATTGTGTAAATGCTGAAAGACCCGTTTTGCTGTTGCAGGAGAAGTACAACGACGTAGCGTCTGAGCTCATTGTCTACACCTATTTCTTCTCGGCTTCAGAGGAAGTCTTTCCAGAGGTAAAGCTTTGAATATGCATCCCTTTGAATTTCAGAAAAAAGTTGAAATCACTTGTGGAGAGTTTCATATTTTTTCTCATCATACATCATTGATACTCTTTAGTATCGTGCAGCCAGTTGATGTTTCTATCCCTGCTAGTTTTATAGATTAAAGTAAAGTGAATTATTACATTCCTTTAGCATAATCTTCCTATAACTGCATATACAGATACCAGGCTTACTGGCTGTCTTTGCAGTATGCAAAAAAGGTATAAGTTTCACAGTTTGCTGCAAAGCCCTGCTGCCAACAGTCTTGTCCCACATTTTGCAGGTGCACATACATTCATAGAGTCAAAATGATTTATGGAACTTGGTTTTAAATTAAGTATCTTTTGTGTTTTCAACAGTCAGTAACTTTGCCAGAGCTTCCTACGGTTGTAGTCTTTAAGGACGGAGCCTACTTTACCTATGATGGTGAGTATTGTGTTACTTTGTCTTCATCCACTATAGTCTTGGGAAGTCGTTTTGTTCAATTAGTCATAAAAAGGCATAAGAAATAGTTCAAGTGGCCAGTAGGGTGCCATTTGTGTACTGCTCCTCGTTTTTTTCCCCTCTTTCCTTCCCTCTTTGTTTTCACTAGCTGTGTTCCTCTAGTTTTCCCGTCCCTGCTGCTCTTCTTTCATCTTCCTCACCACAGTTATGGTGTGCCTGGCCCATCATAAAGCACCCAGGGCTCTGCCCACTATTGTGTGTGAGGTGAGGCCAGTGATGTTATGGTGGTTTGTCTTTGGGCGGATATACAGTACATAGCAGGCCAGGGTGGAGGGGAGTGAGAGACCACAGTTCAGGGCAAAGAAACCAGTACAGAGCTGGTACTGTGTATACAATCATTTAAAACCAATAATTGAATCCCTGAAGCAGCCGTCAAGTCTCTGCACAAAAATCATATTTGACATGAGAGGTTTAGAGGAGCTGCTTTTTTCTGTTGCCAAATTTGAAGCCTCTCACCGCAACAACATGAGTTCACCACATTCCTCCATGATGTCTTGTATTTTGCTGCCACTTTGGGCCTGAGCTGGGAGGCGGAAGCGGAAGCGAAGAGCGTCGAGGCACAATGCCAACACAAAGGGGCACCAGTAGTGGCTGTTGGGCAGGTTTGGTGGACGGTGTAGCGCCCGGAGAACAAAATCCATCTCCGCAGCCGCCTGCTTGTTCACATCCGTCTGCTCCACCTGACCATTACGGAAGGGGGGCTTCCTGCACCAGAATTGCAGCAGGAGAGGCTCGCCACAGTAGACGTTGATGACAAAAACTCCACACTCTGCAGAGTCCTCCAGGACCTTGATGCGGAGGATGTGGTGAATGTCTAGCATTGCCATGGTGACGGCGTATTAAGCTTGTCAAGGACTGAGAAGGTGAGCAGCATGGGAAAATGACATGGGTTGTGTCCTTCGTCACATGGCGGATTTCTCCTTTCCCTTTCAAGCCTCTAGAAATTGTAGAAGAAAAACGCTCTTATTAGCGGGTAGGTGAAAATGAATGAAAAATAATCAGAGTGCAACTCATTAAGCACTTACCTACAATGACAGCAAAAAATTTTCCACTGCATCAGAGAAAGTAGTTTGCCTTTTCCATTTTTTACCACCTGTGGTCCTCAGCATCTGGTTTCCCTCCAGCTGTACTGTGCTATGTTTCTCAGAGGACTGGTCTCACTGAAAACCCACTGACTGTGATATTGGATTAGGGAATAAATAAGGCTGAGGCATCTTATGTGGTTTTCTGTGACACTCACTTTGCATGATGTTCTGACAGAAACTTTTTATCAAATGTTATTTGGCTAAACTTCGAAGACACATTTGCATAGGCACCCAGTGACTCGGTTTTATGGCAGACTATGACGTTTATTCAAGTGTGTGAATGTATAACGCACATATTATATTTTTAGCTGTATTGTTTTTATCTACCAGCTACAGAACCTGGCAGCTCCCAGGATGTACAAGCAACCCCCCTGGTATTTGTTTTAGTATGTATTCTGTGAAGATGCAGATTCAAAACACTTATTAGAAATTCAGGGCACATTTACTGGTCTGACTTGTTGTGTCTTTAAAGAATAGATGCCATTGAGCAAAGCCACGCTGTCCAAATACGGCCTCTCGCTTTGTGTAAAATGATATTTGACGTATCGTTGTTTGCTTTGATTGGTTTAGTGCACATCACAAACAGCGGCATCCCTTTTTGAAGGGCGCTGTTAAAATATAGTACAGCACAGAGGCTCATACATATTTAATAACTCAAGTCCTCAGTTTCATACTTCTCTACAGGTCTACACTGTTTTTGTGCTTCCAGAGCTAAGTGGTTTTGATCATTGTGCATGTGAAGTGAAATCCACTGGGCTACATGTGAGTGCTGAAAGAAGACAGATGTATGTTAGTCTATTCAGTATGCTATTTGCAGATGATTCACTCGCTAGGAATGTGCTTTCAAACATGTTTTGGAGTGTTAATTCACATTAGTTAATACTCAGAGCCCAGCATCAGGCTTTCTGTTAATCTCTGTCAGTGGTTTATGGTTTGGCCTTGCCATCCCTTATATGGAAAGGTATATTAACCCAGCCAGCTGTGAGGCAGCACTATTTTGCATGTGTTTATTGGGAGCGCTGGAATGACAGGCAGATTAACAGTCCCATGAATGTGATGACAAGATGAGATCACACTTAAAAAGGTGATAACACACTGATGATATTTTATGACGGCACACATGGACAGTATTCACTTCATCAGTTATTTGAATTGGCAAAGACAACAAGGTCAGTGTGGAAGACATGCTGATGAGTTTTAATTTCCGAATTATGCAATACATTTGGTTGGCTCATCTTGGTCGTTCTACCACTTTCTCAGCAACTACTGGGTGGATTGCCATGAAATTTCGTGCAGACACTCATGGTCCCAAGAGGGTGAGGCCTACTGACTTTTCCTGTAGTGCCACCATGAGATTGACATTTTTGGTTTTGAGTAAAATATCTCAACAACTATTGGATGGATTGCCATGAAATTTGGTACACATTCATGTTCCCCTGATGATCATTTCATTATTAAACAGGACGAGAGTCTATAACAATGCTAGCTGCTCTCTGAGGCTGGATTTAGGAACAACAGTGTTTGAGTTAAAGGCTAACATACCCACAATGACAATGCTAGCACACAGATGTTTAGCAGGTATAATGTTTACCACGTTCACCCTCTTAGTTCAGTGTGTTAGCATGCTAACATTTGCTAATTAGCACTAGTACATCTGAGGCTGACGGGACTGCCTTTAGTTTTGCAGGTATGTGGACAAATTTAAATTTTGACCTGATGGTGGTACTAGATGAAAAGTCAGAGGGCCATCAAAGTTATTGCAGTTCATCCTGAAGGGAACATGAATGTGTGTGCCAAATTTCATTGCAATCCACCCGTTAGCTGATGAAACATTTCACTCATAACCACAAATGTCAACCTCATGGTGGCGCTAGAGGAAAAGTAAGGTGAAGTCAATAGGATACATCCTCTGGTGACCATGAATGTCTGTAAAAATGCCCCACCAAATCCCCTTAGTTGTGAAACAAAGTACGAATGTCTCTTGACCAAGATCCAATAATTTGTTTATTCCAAATAAATAAAATAACTGGTCAGCCTGCTTTCTTCCATATCAAGTAGCTGATTCCATAACTGAGCTACACATTTCTTCACAAGCATTTTCATTGTAAAGCTTTAAGCTTTTCTTTTGTTTACGTAGTAAGAAAGCGAAACATGTTGTCCTGTCCTTTCACTGAGCTTTCTTTCACTGTTAAATACATCAATCTTTTCATCTGCCACCTTCTGTGTGTCACCCTGTTTGAATTATCTTTGATGATATTACCTTCCTCCTCTCCCTCTCTTCTATGTCTCTCCCTCTGGTTTTGTTTCTACGCTATTTGCATCATCTTGGAGGTATTCTCCGCCATTAACCTTCATCCTTGAAATGTGTCGGGGCTGCCTCCTCCCTCCGCTTAAAACTCTGACACTGGATCATCCTGACTCCACCCACTGTCTGTTTCCATTCCCCCTCCTGCCCCTCATCTTTCTCTCTTGTCTCCCGCTGTGTGAACTCTGGGCTGACAGGCTCCTGTAGTCTCCAGTATGGAGATTGCGAGGTTGGTGCCCAGGAAGAGAGCAGCTCTAATTTGTTTCAAGGTGAAGCAGGTTCAGGCGACGTAGAGGTTCATCAGGCTGTACGCTCCCAGTATGGGGCCTTCAGCTCTCTCTCTCGCTTCTGGGAGCAGAGAGTCGGACAGCTGCATGCTGTCTATAAAGCCAAAACAACTGTGGAAAGAACTCTGTGGAATGTCTACCAGATTGACTGAGTCAGCAGCCTTAACAATAACACTGCTCTGCCTTTGCACAGCAGCAGCACTGAGAAATAGAGTGCATTACATTAAGGTCATTTTGATTCTAATACTAGTATAAGCGACGACCTTGGGGTTTTAAAAGCATGCTCAGGTTTTAGGTTGTCATGTTCGGTATTATGCTCCCAGCTCCTTTGGGGCCCTGCAGCTTAAGAACCATGTAAAAGTCGTCAGTGTTCTTGTAATTATTGTAATGGTGGCAGAAAGGTCATGATAACTTATTAACATGTCATAATGAGGTCCCAGCTACATTTGACATCAATTACGAGCATCCCGTAGCCTCTTTCAACCGGAGAGCGCTGTGTAAGCAGCCTCACTACACCCTATTTATACCCTGGAGGGACAGACTCTGGTTCCCGTTTGCATGTTGCCTCCAGATGTTAGGGTAGCAACAACATGTGGTTCACATTCAGGAAGCAATCCTTTATTTTACATCAGCTTATTTTTTTTATTTATTTGTTGCACTTCATCATTTTTTTGTTTTTGTTTTTGTTTTTTGCCTAATGCATCTGTTGAATTATGCATTCGCTCCAAATGTGTAAAAATCTGCCAAAACTGAGTCCGGAAAATGAATCTAAGTGTGTGTGGAGAATCATTTACAAACCAAATGTGTTTTTTTTTTTTTAAGACAGAACAGCATAATAGTTGGGAAAATAAGGTCAGGTGAGCCAGCATCTATTGTAATTGAAAATGACATTAATATTTTTGACAAATGGCTATTTGATAAATAGCAGATTAATCTTTGACAACATGCTTATGTGGACAATCCAGACTGAACAAAATGTTCTTTCTTTTATGTCTTGACAACCAAACAAATACTTTGATTGTTTACCTCTGGATTGATTCCCAATCTGCTCACTCTGAGTCACAATCCATTGTGCTGTTTCAGATCCAAAATAGCCTCCCTGAATACTTGGAATAGCAACCCAGATGCAGCCCTCTGTCAAAACAATTTCTGATCATTGTTTAACTGACCTCTGTCTATGAATGCTCAGCTTGTGTCCCGCTCTTTATTCCCTAGAGAGCGTACAGGTGGTAAACACCGTGATCTTCTTACAATCCAGGCATCAATACACTGTTGTGCTTTGCTTTTAATATTGACGGGTTGTGTGCTGAATGTCAATAGGTTCTTTGTTGTGCTTCTGCTCCTGAAAGAATCTGTCTCTTTGTGTTGCAGAGTACGAAGATGCTAGTTTGTCATCATGGGTGAACAAGGAGCGCTTCCCAGGATACCTTCAGATTGATGGCTTTACACTATATGAGCTTGGAGAAACAGGTGGCGTATGCATAAAATGTGTCATCCGTAATATGTTCTGTACTCCCAAACTGCATTTTACTAATTTTCAGGTATGTTTTACTTTTCCCCAGTTTAGTTTTTTATTTTTATTTCTCTCCAAAATGTATCTAATCATGACTTGTTGTTCCAAATCAAAATAATTTAAATAGTAGTCATATTACAGAGGTATAGTTTAATTTTAGGGCTATTATTAACTATTATTTTCATTATTAATTCATTTGCTGATTATCTTTCCACATTCCAAGCTGACGTGGGTCCAACCCAAAAGATACTGGTTTACTATCACATAAGACACTGAAATGTAGCAAATCCTCACATTTGAGAAGCTGGAATAATTGCATTTTTGCATAAAAAAATCACTTAAACGATTTTCAAAATAGTTGGAATTCATTTTCTATTTGCCGAATGATCCTAGACTCTGGGGGGCCCCGCGCTCAATGCAGTCAAAAAATTAATGTGGTCAGTTGTGCTTGATCAAACGTCATTGTATAGTGCCTTTATGGGAGGTTTAAAGGGGTTTATAGTTGTCATTGTGCCATCGGGGGCCCCTTTTCCCAAATTTGTTTTGGGGGGCCCCAAACATTTGCCTGGTTTGTCTCTCCTGATGGTGCACCTCTGCCGATTAACTAATAGATCAACTGACATATTGTTTCAGCTCTGTTTTATTTTCACACATTTTTTGTGTCCTTTGTACTTTTAATGATTATGAAAGTCAATAGTAAACATTTTTAAAGTACAGAATGAGTAGCAGCATATATAATTTGAAGTGCACCAGCACTATGCACACAGCTTTACTCAGCCTGTCCCCTTAATTCTATTTCACACTAAAAATCCCTAATATTTAGCTTCCCACCCCAAAATATCCAATTAAAAATCAGGAATTTTTAGATCTGCTCTTGTCAAACGTTCCTTGTAAAAATATCAGCATTAATTGTGCATTGGGGCCATGATAGAAAAGACTGTCCATTCCCTCTAGATTTAGACCATGTTGCTCTACTTGCTCAAATGTGCATACACTTTCTCTCCCACAGGAAATTTAAGCTCAAGAGTGAAACACAAACTGTCTCTTAAAGGCAGTGAATTGCTGCTCCATGCAGAGAAAGCTGTGCTTTCTAATATTAGATACAGTATTTTACCTCTTTATGTTCAGTTTACTGAGATCAGTGATGCTCAGCGGTTGGCTCTTGCTTACATTTGTTGCTGCTTATAGTCTGTTTTTAACCCCAAATTTGGTGCTTAGTATTGGTAGTTCTGAACACAAAATAGTCTCTAAAGCATCTTAATTGGATAAACACTGTATGACTGATTAAAGACGGCATTGGCTGTGACTTCAGTCTGTTACAATAACTTAGTAGAGTTTAGATCAAAGTGGATTTGTGAAAACGGTGTAAACAGCCTTGTCTCTAAAGGCTTTTCAATCAAGTTTCATGCACTTGGGCTCATTGTGGGGGACGTTTTTAACGCTCTAAAAGCCTCATCCCACACACCGTAAGTCACGCTAACACAAAACTTGGTACCCGTGTCTAAATACCAGTGTTACCAAAATCAATGAATAGTCTCAAGATGTAATTTAGATCTATCTCAGGGGTTAGTAGCGTATTGAAAACAAAATCTATTTTGAGAGTAGAGTTTTGTTTTCTTTGTGGAGTACAGGAACATTGGAAGGCTGTTCTTCAGGGGCAGAGAGTGGATAATATGTCTGATAACTAAATACAAACAACCTGTTTAAAAGAGAGACAGCACTGCAATACTTTTAACATCTTTAATCAAAGTATTGTACAAATGCACAGTGAAAGAATGTCACAATCACACCAAAAACTAATGAAAACTGGAGCTTTAGTGTTCCTTTTCATGATGCCAGGCTGTGCACTGCCTTTACATAACTCAACATGCCACATAACCACAGTCAGTGACCACCAGGGGGCAGGCTGGTACTCTCATCCAAGCAACAAGGGGTTTCTAGCCTCAAACCATATAAGTGTGAATAACAGACCTTTTAAGTTGTGTAACAGTTTTTTTAAGTAGACCTATTTGTCATGTCGTGGGTTTTGGTTTTGAATGGCCCTGAAATAGCTCCTCTACCAGAAAGTGACCACTTGTTTCCTGTTAAACCAAGTAGAAAGCCTAAGCTAGCTTAATGTTTGAGTGATGAATGAATAAAGCGCACTTGGTGCCTCTTTCTTTCTTTTCCCCTGCTGAGAGGTGATTCGTCTCCTCCAGAGCCTCTTATCTGCCTGCCCCTTGTCTTCTCACCCCCTTTTTGTGTGTGTGATTGTGATTTGTAATCCCTGTCTGCCACCTCAGGCAAATTGGTGGCGATTGCAGTCATCGATGAGAAGGACCACACAGAGGAGAGTGGCAGGTACAAAGAACACTGAAATTAAAAAGCATGGCTGTATATAAATTACTCCCATGCACTCCCACGGTTACCACAATAGTTGTGCTTAAGTGCACGGCTTTCAAATAGAGATAAGACTTGCTGTTATTGTTTGGATCTTCCCACAAATTGCAGGCCTCGGCTAAAAAAAGGTTCATGTGGCATTTCACTCTCTTCTCATTTGCTTTTAGATTAAAGACCTTGATTCAGAGGGTAGCGAAGGAATACAGAGAACATTTTAACAGGTAAGGCACGGATACGCGAAGAGGTGAACGATGAACATCCAATTTATACATTTATTCCAGGATGGTGCACTCACTGGGGAACGCTGCCTGTCTACTCACAAGCAAGTTTATGCCTTTGTCGGGGCACGTCTGTTTTCGTTGAGGTTCAGTAGAAAGGTAATTATGCAAAATGTCAGCATCCAAATATAGGTGTTCTTTTCAGCTGTCAGTCAAAAACTCAGCTGTGTTTGTATTAATGCATCATTTTCTGTTCTCCAGCTCCAATTGTGCAATAACTGTCTTGTTGGACCTGTTCTTTTACTGGAGAGGAACCTATTTAACAAGGCACTGAATACAAAAAGGAAAAGCACTCAAAATGTATAATTTCATAACAGTATTGTTGTTATATTTGCTGTTAGTGGACAGTAAAGGGTGGAAAACAGATGATGCAGACACCCAAATGTTTAACACACACATGTAAAAACACGTGTATATGTGCAGCAGGATGATTTAGTGCGTACAGTAGGTAGGTCATCCTTCAGCTGGAGGACCCAGGTTAAAACAAATGTGTGCTTTGCTGAAGTGGCTCGAATTCAAATCGGCTCTAAGGTCGCTGTTATGTAGCTGACCCTTATCTCTGATCACTCCCAGTGGGGCGGCAGGCGACTAGAGTATTTCCTCAAAGGGATTAATAAAAAAAATTGTATCACATTTTCATCATTAAGTTGTGCTTAAGTTCCTCACTGTGCTCCATCATTGACCATGTTGCTTCATCTGATAGATTTGTGCTTTTGAATGAAGCAGTGTATCTCAAACCGCCATGATCAAAGTGTTTCTCCCTCTGCAGGCATTCCCATTAGGACTGATTGAATTACACAGATCCCTATCATCAATTAGACCACTATCCACCACACTACCTAGACTTCTGAGTTCAAGATCCCCACTGAGATCAGAGCTACCTGCAGTGTTCTGACACACCTAAACGGTACTTGTAATTACAAGTCGTAGGCTCGAGTGTCGCCCCCGGTGGTGGGCGGAGGCAGCGGGCAGGGTCGACAGATCATAGGTGATGATTGACATTTGAATGAGCTGATGCCGTTTGATGCAGTAATAAATGTCACGGTATTCAGCTCACCCATTTGTAGCATTTTGACAGAACAGTGAAAGCAAATCTCAGATCTGAGAGGGAACTTGTGTGTGTCTGTGTGTGGGGTGGGGGGTGGGGGGGGACAAGCCTACATGTGTGCAAATTGCACTTGTGGGAAAGTCTGATTTTGTCAGTTAGTGGGTGTGTGTTGGGTTGAAATTCTGTACCAGTCATTATTGTCTTGGCTTTTATGTGGCTGCACAGAAGGTTGGTGCAACAAGAGTAGGCAAGAAGCTTTGTCACAAAGAGCTTCTTCACAAACTGATCCTTTTGACCGACTTTCTGTCCATAAATAGTTCTTGACTCTCTAGGTTTCAGATGGAACTTACTGATTAGATGGTGAGCAACATTTTTAACATCTTAAAGCTGCACTAATCAATATGTTTATGTTTAAAATTGATTAAATATGTCATGTGAAAAATGTCAGTCGTAGGGATGAACGCAAAGAGAATTATCACTCGATTCTGCAGTTCCCCTCAGCTCTACGGAGCTTTATAGTGTCTTTCAGCTTGTTGTTTTGGTTGTGTGGTCTGCAACTTTACTGTTTTGGTTCCCTCCCTCCCTCCCATTTTGCAGCAAAAAAGCTCTCATAAACCCACTGTACGTTACCTGCCCAGCACCGAACGGCAGACATAGTTAGCGACTAGCTGGTGAACATAGTGGAGCATTTAGCAGCTAAAGAGCCAGATATTTGGATGGGTGAAGACCAAAGCAGAGCTAAGTGAATGCTAATGTTGTAAAACTTTGCTAACACGTTCGCTATATCAACTTTATGAGGTCAACATTGCATTTACAGCTTGTTGTGCCGCACCAAGTGGCCAAAATAACTAAATTAATACAGGTATAAAAACGTATGCCATATGAATAATTTGAAAGATGCTTAGATCACATACAAATATTACAGAGAGCTTTAAATTTGGTGATTTTTCTTAATATTGCATGTGCTGACCTGTGATTTAACTCCTGTCTAGAGTGCATATGCATGGTGAATTTTAGTTCCAGTTTTTTATATGATCATTGATTGTTCAATAATTAATTCCTGTCCACAGAGAAACCTTGCATTATAAAGTTTATCTCTGAGAGCTTAAAGCCAGCTGGTGACAAGGGTGACATGATTTTCATTTGGAATATTCTTGCCTACTTTCCCACAAGTGCAATTTGCACACATGTAGGCTTGTCCCCCCCCCCCCACACACACACTTTACCCGGAATATAAATTCTGTTGAAATCTCTTCTTCAGAAAGCACTCTTCTCTTCATGAGAACCACATGATGTGGCCGATAATGTCAATAAATAGCTACCTTCAGTTATAGAGGTTTCGTAAGTTAAATGAATAACTAAGACGCTTAAACATTTCCAGAGGGAACATTTAAGTAAATAGCCAAAATGTCCATCTCTTATGAGAAATCTGAAAGTATTTACCAGAAAAGAAGTGTTTCACATTCTTGCCCTCAGTTTGCTCCATGCCGCCTCTCACACATGCAAGTTTCTCAGTTAGTTACTCACCCCTCTTGGCCGGTCTGCTCAGCGGTCTGGCCAAGACGTGTCAGTGTGAGTGGGAAGATTGACACACATGGAAAACAGTTCTGTAAATATTTAAGTTATTGAGTATGGAAAGTATTAATATCAATGTAAGTCAGTCTTGGACATGTACAGACACTATGTCTGATCCATAACTCACACTGCTGCAGCTTTCAGAGCAAAAGTTGCAAACTGACTTTTTGATGAGCTTTATTCCCAGTCTGGCCCACTATTGTCAGCAAGATTATCACTAACACAGACTGATTTTATATTGCATCCACTGGAATTTATTATGTAGTTCAGTCTCTTCATAATCGTGTCATTGATATAAGCGCCGGCAGTATTGTGTAGCACCCATGGGACAAACGTGCTAGATGTAGCTATGATTCAATATGAATATAATATATATGTAGAGGCCCCCATAATCAGTCATTCAGTGGAAGTCACTGGCTTCCCTGGACTTGTGCAGCCCCCTCCCTAGTCTACCCACAATATACTCTGCTCAGACATGGTGCAGCACAATGAGATACAAATTGAATTCCTCCTCCTGCCTTATCGTTTGGATAAATCACCTGAGTCTTTTCTGCAGTGGTAAAGATGAGGAGAAACAGGAGACGACATAGGACCGAGTTTTGGGGATACTTTTGTCCTCAGTGACAAAAGTGATCCCATAGCGAGAACATGCGATTCCATTCAATGTGGTTTCATATTCGTCTGCCATTGTGCAGGAAAGTTGGCGTCCCAGTTTTATGCAGTCCACTGAGACAGGGAGAAGCACTCGTTTTGACTGTATTGTATGTTGTTTTTGATGCACTGTTTGTCTTTGTCTTGCATCCCCAGAGACTTCCAGTTTGGCCACATGGATGGGAATGACTACATTAACAGCCTCATTATGGGGTGAGTGTCTCACATCCAGCCTTACCTCTCTTTTCTCGTGTCATCCTCCTCTTCCTCTACCTCATATTACCTGCTGTCAGCTATTTAAACAGGTTTGGACCGACTTGTAATGCCAGCCTCTGCCATTAAATATGCTCTCTTGTGGAGAAGTCAATTACACAGATGGACTGTCATTTCTTCTTTAGTGCTCTTGGCAATTTTAACCCCCCACAGTCACGCACACACGCATACGAAAAAGCACAAGCTCCTGCAAATCTGCTTGTGCGAGGGCAGGATAGTAAGAGTAATATGAGGAATTTACGGATAAGGCTATGCATGGATTAAATCTATTGCGGTCATGTGTTTTAATAGCTTGTCAAAGAGCAGCGCTAATGATGCAGAGAGCCCTGGTGCAGTAGCTTTGCACCCAGGCTGAGGCCGCCTGTTGGTGTGTCTTGCTCGGAGAGGCCCTGCAACTGACATCCCACACTTTTAATTAGACAGAACCCTGCTAGTGTTACAGGCCAGCAGGGTTGTAGCAGTTGGCGTGTCTGTTTTGTGTCTACTAAAGTACAGTACCTAATTATGTGTCTTTGTACAATGTTGTGTGTCTTTTGTGTGAGACTCTGCAAGCGTAATAGACCGCTACAGGATGTTATTTTAATTTGAACATGTTATTGTTTGTATGAGGGAGATTATAGCAGACATGGTCTCCTAAGTCCTGTGTAATTAAAAGTGTGTCAGTGAGTACAGTAGAAGTCGTATTGGAAATATGACTACATTCAACCAACAGACTCCTGGTGCACGGCTGAAATTAGACAGGTGGTGTTTATATTTAAGGATAAAAGAGGTGATTAGCCTTCCTAATTTTGTATGAGTACATACAATATGTATTTCGCTGGGTTTAACAGGACTAAATTTGGCCACTGTAGCACAGGATTAATTGCCCTCCTTTGAGGAATGAAATCCTGGCCTGTCAATGTCCACTAATTCTCTCCCTTAGGAGAGCCATGGAAATAAATCTGATGGCTTTTTATCCCTGTTTCTGTCATCACAGCGATTACTGTGTTCTGGCAGCGGTCTGTCTGGCGTAAGGCTGCCCCTGCTTTCACCAGAGGCACATAGACACTCATGAATACACACACACACCCATACAACATGAGCACCACTCTAAGCCTGAGGCTGTCTCTGCCTCTGTTTAAACGGGGGATTATCGCTAACCCCTTATATGGAATGCATTGTGAGCTGTGAAAACTTAAAGAGGTGTGAGGTGACTGAAAAGTCTGTGTGTGAAGGGAAGACTTGTAATCATAGAAGGTGAATGACTAGAAAGAATATTATTACCACACAAACCAATGGTCATTTGATTTCTATTGTGAAAATGGTATTCGGTATAACTTACATACTGTTTCCACAGCTGACAAGTGACAGTGGCAAGTCCCAGCTCACACACAAATACAGCTGATTCCTGTTAACGTCCATGACTCCATTTTTTCCCCCTGCTTCCAGTCTTCATGCTAACAGAGGCTAACGGCCTCCCGGCTCTAGCTTCATAGTCAAGGCTCGAAAGAGTGGTATCAATTTTCTCATGTAACTCTCGGCAAGAAGGCAAATAAGCTTATTGCCCAATATGTCGAAGTATTCCTTTAAAACACTAACTTTTAGCTCCATTCTTAAAGCACAGATATGAGAGAGGTATCGATTTTCTCATCTAACAACAGGCAAGAAATTAAGTAAGTGTATTTACTAAAATGTCAAACTGTTCCTTTTATAATCTAAATAAACATGGATAAAATTCCTGTGTGTTTAAAATAATAATAATTAAGCCTAATTATATGGCAGCCTTTTTAGGCAGCGTAAAGGAAATTACCTAAATGTGTGCTTTCTGCCAGTTCTAATTGTATATAGTACAGTATATGACCCTTCATTATGGGCGGCAAACCCCCAGTAGTCTCCACTCACAGAGGTGAATAGGCTAATCCATATTTATTTAAAATGGGTGCCATCTGTTGGAGTAGGCTGGATGTCAGATGGAACACGCATTCATAGTGTGTGTGTGTGTGTGTGTGTGTGTGTGTGTGTGATTGCAGATCTCAGCTGGACAGAGTAGTGAGGCGTTGATGACTCTACTGCACGGGCGTGTGTGTTTGCACTCCTGATCTCAGCCGGGTGGTGGATTGGGACATTGATGGATACGTGTGCGTGTGTGTGAAATTTGTTGCCGGGTTGAGTAACACCGCGGGGATGTGAGGTGGCAGGGCTGTGATGGACTGTTTGTGTGCCTGTGTGTATATGTGTGTGTGTGTATATCTAAGCACTAAGGATACCTTATCTAAGCCAGGGTTTGGTGTTGTGCGAGACTTGTGAAAGAAGGATTGCTTGTTTATATGACCTTGTTCGTTATCTCACTGAGCTTTGTAATTCCTCTCCTGATTTGTCGAAATAAGTGGGCTCCAGAGCGTACAGTGTGTAGGTCTCTGTTTCTGTGTATTCTGCTGAAATGTGGCAAGATCACTGGACTGGGCTTCTTTGTATGTTTTGTATATGTCTATGCATGGAAGCAGTGTTGCTTTTCTTCTGGACTCCCTGCGATTCACTTGTCAGCTGTAATTTGTAAAGGTCTCTTTAACTGTGACCGGCACAGACCCATAAAGCCCCTGAGTTGCACACTGTTTGCATAAAAGATAGAAGAAATGCCACTCTGAAATAGGCCAGGCTGCATCGCCTTTTTCCTCAGACAGAAAATCCTCTCTTTGAAAGAATGCCTATGGGGAAAAGTTAGGTTGCTCTGAGTACAAAGGGTTTGTTTATCTCACTATTGTATTCTCTGTGTTACAATTTGTTCTTTACGAAACAACAATTTGTTCTCATCTAATGATGCACTTTGATAGTGGCAATCCGAGGTGCTGAGGTTAAGAAGATTAAAAGCTGTTTCCTGTTTTTCTCAGGGAGGTGACAGTGCCCTCTGTTATCATCCTCAACACATCCAACGAGCAGTACTTCCTGCCCAGTGAGCCGATTGAGACCATGGAGCAGCTGGTACAATTCATCAACGGTGTTTTGAACGGTTCTGCACAGGTCCAAATCTTCTCCTCTTCTCTCTCTCCCTCCTCTCCATCTCCTGCTTTCTGTTTATGCATTCAGCTCAGTGTAGTAGCCCTTTCCCCCCCTTCCCCTTGTGTTGTACCATTGTAATCACACCAGTAGTCTTCATTAATCAAGCATGTTGCCTTGCATTTTAAGTCCTCCCTGGAAAATATTTTCACCAGATGAGGTATTTTTGCAATCTCCTTTTGCATGTTTGGATTTCCTATTGCTGTCCTTTCTGAACAGATTATCTACAATAATTCCGCCTTCTAAGTCAAACACTGAAATTACTACATGACTCTGTATTGTAGTGTGTACACGAATCTGGAAAAGAAATGTCATCGCTTTCCCTGCACTACACTAAAGTCACCAGATGTATGAAACCATAAGCCAAACATCCAGAGGTCCCGTCCTTTTTTCCAAGAAAGGTCTTGGCTATTTTTTGCTTGGCAAAACAAACCACCTCCCACCAAATAAACAGAGAGAGAAACCTCCATGTTTCTGCAGTCCAGTTCCTGGCAAAGCCTGGACAGTTTCAGCCTCTTCACGTCATGCTGGTAGTATCTGCCATGAGGTGTCTCAAGGCTGGTTTGTGCTTCATGTAGAAATACACAGAATAATGTGAGTTAAATGCCTTAAATTAAATTTTAAATAATGCAGATGTTGCAAAATATTAACAATAGTTACAGTTAGATTTCAAGGGTGTTTTTTCATATTTTTTCTTTTTCTTGCGGTGTGGAAAGAGCTGAATTTTTTTTCACACGACTAAAATTTTGGAGTGTTTTTCATAAGAAGCAGGAAAAGCATGAACGTTAAGGTACACAGACGGCGTGTTTAGCCTTGCATTAAGCATGAACCAGCCAGAGGAGGACAGAGTTGACAGGCTGTGGCATCTCTCTAGCAGGTTTTTAGGGAATAGATACATTTTTTGAAGTATATTCCCACTCACTGCTCTCGTGGTACAGGCTGGCTTCAGTTTATAAGTCCTCTATCCTTTGCTCCTTTGCAATTAAAAGAGAACAACTCCAACAACATGCTATAAAAATGTTTGTAAAAACTTGTCAAACTACTTTTGCAGTCCTCACACAGCACACGTCTCTGGAACAGCTGCTTCCACAAAAGTTATCCCATGCCCACCTTCGGCTCATTCTCAGAAGTCCTGCTTAGTCATAGCTCACTAATTGGCCATCCTGATGAATTAGCATCAGGACAGATCACTCATTGGCTGCCCAGGTGCTGTTGCCGAATAATGAGCTCAGACGGAGTAGAACTGCTGGACAGTGAACAAACTAGAGTCGGGCACATTAGATCAGTTTGTGCAGAGAAGCGGTTAATTAAACAACATTTTAAATGTCTGGGATGTACTGACCATATGACTGGATACCTGAGACTTGGATCATTGTGTGTGCATACTGCGTGAGTAGTTTGAGACGTTTTTATTGAAATACTGATAATTGTTTTGTTATTATTAACTTAAGAATGGATGAAACCTTGCATATGTCCTGCATAGTGGGGATAGACTAGACATGGTAGCTCCTCTGTTTCCATTACATGATCTGTCTCCCTGCAGGCGCATGGAGGTGATGGCGTCATTCAGAGGTTCAAGCGCGTGGCCTTTGATGCCAGGTCCACCATTATGGTAAGTTGGTGAGGGGAAATATTCTCCAACTGAATGTAGCAGCCTAGAGTGAACTGAACACAATGTTGTTGTTCAAAATGCTCAAAAAGTATTGTGTCATATTAATATCATATACATTTTTAATTAAATTAAATTAGTCAGCACTAGTGTTTAAATGAAATGCATCAGGTTGAATTTAAACCATTTAGCAATAAATAATTGCAAAATAGTTTAAAACAAGTCAGTCTACAGGATATCGCCATCATAACTAACTAAAAACCATTTTTGTGCACTGTGAACCTCAAATAAAGCTCCATATCCCCACATATTTCAGATATATTTAGTTTTAGTTTATGAGGTTATTTTTTTAGTAGACATGGTACTGCAGCTTTAGTTAAAACTGCATGAATAGATTTTTTGGCCACTTGTGAGCAGCACAACAAGCTGTAAACACAACAATGACATACACCCTAAATAGCCTAATAACGTTTATATGGCAAACTTGTTAGCACACAGTTGCTTATTCACACATCCAGCAGACACGTAGCAACATTAGCATTAATGTGCAGTTGCGTTTCTGGCCACCTGACGAAATCAAGTTCAATATTCACATTCCTTTTTAGCTCTGTTTTTGGTCTCCACCAGATCCTGAGGTAAATATCTGAATATCAGGTCTTTACCTCTACAGTTAAACCATTCATTATTATGATACTACTGAATGCCTTGTACTTGTTAATATGCTTCACACCATGCCTCACCTTGACTGTGTTTGCCAATTTAAATAAAATACCGTATATATGCAACCTGCGCCAAGTTCCCTAACACTGTAAAACAAATGCCCGAGTGCCCTGCTTTTTCCCTGTGGGAGAAAAACAACATTCAGAGGACAACACTGGGCGTACTACTGAGAATATGCAGTGCAGGCAGTAAACACAGTATGGGGAAAGAGAAACAGGCAATAGAGCAGGAAGAGGTGGAGTGATGAGAGCGGAGATAGGGTCAGGAGGCTGAACTCGCCTCTCCTCCCACTTTTACTCTAAGTAGTTGGTTCTTTTGGGAAAACTTTGTTTATTCTACAGAGGGTATGATAGGAATGTAAATACAGCTGTGTTGTAATGCTCCTCAGTTGGCACAGTTGTACTGTAAACACGGGTAAAGCTTAACACCGCCCTTAATGTCCTTAAAGGGATGTAGAGTACTCCTGAAGGAAAATTATAGATTTTATTCAGGAAAATGTTGAAATAGGAGGTATAGTGAATGCTGGAACTTAACCTTGAGGTACTACGAAGAAAGGCTTGTAGAACATTTTTTAGCTGTCAGGTCAAGTTTGACAGTTAGGTTTTTAAATGGAATCCGTGGGAGAATAAGACCTCTCAGAAAATGTTTTAATACAAAAACAATATTACCTTTCTTTGGGCTGTGTAAGAGCAAAGTGTGAAGGATTTTTATTTGTAAGAGACAAATAAAATTCCTAATCCTAGCTAAAAACAAGAAGAAGTGAACGGCTTGTCTTACACCTGTAAGAGAAAGGAGATGCTATTCTCTTCTTGCTTCCCTAAATTTGGCAAGCTGGAAGCATCACCATGGCTAGTCCTGCTCACAGTGACACTATATGATACAAAGCAGACAGGCAGCAGCCATCACCTTGCCCCCAGAGAGCCTATCTAAATGCACGTCTGACAGGAGCATGAGGAAGCAGCACACATTAGGCCCAATGACTCATAGCCAGCTGTGTTAGCATAGCATACCCATCTCTACCTCATCTAGCGTCGCACAGCACCGGCAATTACCATCCCTCTTGCAGTGGCAATGACTGGAGGGGATGTGAATATTTCTCTTCTTCTCAGCTCAGTGGCTGACAGAAGTTGTGACCAAATACTCCCTTCTAGGTACATTGTCTCTGATGTATCCTGCTATATTAAGGCCAAATGACTCATTTGTCACTGAGATCATTTAAAGAAGAACTTGCAAAGTGACTCGGGCATTGTTGTGCCCGCAGGAGATGAGGGAGCGTGTTTCGCAGGAGTGGAGTTGTGCGAAAGTTCAATTTTATATGCAGGTTCAGAACATGGATGTGAATGAGATGTTCTTTAATCACGACCAGGGAGCAGATCAACTCCCGAACAAATAGTTGGCTTTGTGCATTTACTGTATTTTCATCTAACTGATCCGTAGGGATTAATGCACTGACACTTCCATTTACCAAACATCTGCATAGGGGCCTCCTAAGGGTCTGTCACCAAATTTTATGTTGAATCTACAATCTACAGGTAGTAAATAAAGAGGAACAAAATAGTTGTAGTAGAAAAGTTTAGCTTACTGAAGGAAAAAGGTAAGAACATCACAGTATGTGTGTGCATGCAACCTTTGCACACATGTAAGTACATGTGTGGTCATCGGGGGATGAGCCTATTATAGGCGAGGAAGACAGAAAAAGAGTGTGTGTGTGTGCAGGAAATATGTTCAGACAGACTAGTGTATAAAGTGTATAGGTGGACCTTTGCTTGTGTTTGAAGTTTGAGATTTCTTTATTTATTTCACTTCAAACTGTACAATGTAAAAGTACAAGAGACCCAGAGGATTATAGATAAAAGGGTACAACTCTCCAATGTGGTCATCAGTGTAAAACAAAATAAAAACAAACAAGGCAGACGAGACAAGATAGAATACAAACAGTATAACACAATGCAGACATCCTAAAATTACATGACAGAAACTTAATTAATACTAAAATATTAAAGCCTGCCCGAGTTCCTGCAAATGATTTGTGACCTGCCTTCTAAACACACTCACGAAGCTTAATGGCGTAATGCAAATGAATGAATAAATGAATGAATAAAAATGCAGCATTGCCGTTAAAAAAAAATATAAAAGCCTGTCTGCAATTTTTTTCCATAAATATTTTGGATCTGCCCTCTAAATGGGATTTTGAATTCACTCTACCTAATAGCTGGGAGGCTCTTTACAATTGTCAACACTGGCTGTTGAGAGAGATGTAACACTTTTATTAAACAGCCAGATACTCACTCCACGTCTGTGCTGTAGTATATTGAAGAAGCGCTGAGAGAAATGAAAGAAAGAGATAAATTGTTGGTGTGTTTGTTGTTTTATGTGTGAACTTAATAAGGTCAGGGTCAGATTAATCCATTTGGGGACCTGGGGCATAAATGGGCTACTGGCCCCTGTCGAACCCCGGTTCCTCCCACTTTCTCTATATTTGTGCATGCATCCTTTAGCCTTTAAGTACCACATCATGAACAGTGTACATGGTAGACTTCACATGGCTACTCCAGTTTGTGGTAGTCTGTTTCTCAGACTGAATTGCCAACTTGTTTCACTTTATACATTCAGCCTGACATTGTGTTCATGTTAGACGATTTCTGTTTGAGGGTGGGGATGAGGGATTATTTTGTTTTGACATATTCGTCCTGCCCACGTAATTTTCAGTTGACAAAGAAGCTGCTTTTTTCTGTGATGATCAAAGCAATACTCCGATTTAAGAGTTACATGTGCTTTTCTAAATTGACTGACAACAACCTCAACCAATTCACGCCTGTCAACATTTATGTGGCCATTTTTCTGACGCTAGTTATATTGTACGGATGTAGCTAAGTAGCTAGTTAGCTACGTAAGAAGATGACTTCCCCATACTTAATTCTACAGAGCTCTGATTGGTCATTTGTCTCTCAAACCATGTGAAACAGCCACCAATGAGCACGACACCAGACATATTTGAATTGCAAAATAATTTAAATATATGGGCGATGATTTAGCTGTTAATTTAAATAAATACAAACTTATGTAGGAATATGCACCATGTACCGCCAAGCATAGTCTCAATCAAATACTAAAAGAATTAAAATTTGATTTTTAAGTAAGGGAGGCTCTATAAGACGGGTTCAACATTATAGAGCAACCAGCCGAAGATGCAGTGATGCAAAATCGTACCTCAGTACAGCGTGACATCACTGTTGGGTGCAACAGTGCACAACTTCAGCCATGTTAAGTTACTGTTTAAGTATAAAAGCCCCTATCACTTCAGTGTATACACTTTAGTGGTGCTTACTACCAAGCAAATTTGCAATTAATCAAATTAGCACTTGCAAATTAGCACAACTTGAATCCCGGCTTAAGGTATGGGGCTCTGCTGGGCAGTTGCCCATTTCTTATCTAGATTTGAATAAGACAAGAAAAAAGATGGTTTTTACCTGTATGTGCATATTTAAATCATGAGCATAGTGGCTTTAAGACATTTCATATATTCTTCTCTCTTCTGCCCTTTCTTGCTGTCCTCATTCATTCCATTATTTCTATATTTCCCTCAACCCATTCGCATCTCTTTCAAACTTCTCCCTCCCTCGCACCAACCCTTTTTGTCTTCCTTTCATCTTTTGTTGTCTTCCTTTCCTGCATCAGTCAGTGTTTCGCAGCTCTCCACTGCTGGGCTGCTTCCTGTTCGGCCTACCGCTGGGTGTAATTAGCCTGATGTGCTATGGCATCTGCACAGCTGAGTCGGATGATGGTTCGGAAGACATGGATGCGCTCAAGAGGGAGGGCCTGACTGACGAAGAGGAGGAAGAGGAGGAGGAGAGGCAAGGCGCCGCTGAGCTGGAGGGGCCCGAAGAGGGCGAGAACGAGGAAGATGAAGCTGGAGAGAAGGATCCCGGAGAGAAGAAAACTGATTAACACAGGGGCTCCCATCGGATAGAGGATAATAGGCCTAGTCAAATGCAGTGACATGAAACTCAAAGACATATCAATGTATTACTGTTCTGCTTCTTTGTCTTTCATATCACTTCCCCTCAATTCCCCTCTAGCACAGACTGTTCTCCCATCTCTGAGTTCTGTGTGTCAGTGTGTAAGGTCAGCTGCTCGGTGAAGCCATCGAGTAATGTTTAAAACTAACAGCCTTTTTAATGATGTCCAAGAGATGAAGGGATGGCTGGGAACCAAACATACCACTTATTTATTATGATTCGACCAACCAGTGGTTTATTCCATGTGATGTGTGACTCTTTCTCTGACATTGTTAGGTTGTTGTTTTGTAACCTCTTAAATGCCCTTACTATATCCTCCTTTTTCTGTCATATCCCAATCTCTTCTCTTTTGTTTCTTTTTGATTCCAGTTTGCTATGATATCCTAGAATAGTAGATAGTAGATAAATCTTACCTTCAAACTGAATATAACATACATACAGACATTTTGTTCACACCCCCCCCCCAACCTAAAGTGTAGGCTTATCATGTACAGTGATTGACGAGAATAGAAAGCAAAGGAAGTGCCCGAGAAGAAGGAAAATCTGCCATAAACAAATTGTGCTTTTCTATTGTATATTGCCTGAATTTAGGGATGCAAAGTGCCGAGCTTTACAACTTATTTCTCATGCCAGCCGCCTGTTAGTATACATTTATGAAGAGAGTTGATGAAAAAAGCTGGAATGGTTATTGGTATCAGTCAGTCTGATACTGGAATACGACAAAAATGCACTTTTTTTATTTTTACTCATTTCAACCCAACATGACCAACCTGCTAAAAAGTCTTAGTATAGATTGGTTGTACCTGTACAACAGACACCCATAACATGCATCAGTAGCTCCTGCTGGCTTTTAACATCTCATATTCCTTTAGATGGACTGGCTCTGTCTGTTTCCATATTTCAATCTGTCCTCCATCACTGGTTGCTATATTGAATTCAGTAGGCAGGTTGAAGTTTACATCCCGATGCACTGAGAAGTACACTGACCGTACAAAATATTAGGGCCGTCTTCCTACTGCTTAGTTTCACCCCTTTTTTTGTTATAACCCGCTATTGTCAGTTTTCTCAAGGCAAAAGAAATCCATCTCTATCCTTTTTTCATACCCTTGTGACCGTGTATGTAATAGCTGAAATCAAGTAGGGGTTATGGCTTCCCCTTGGATCCAGCCTATTTCATGAAAAGAGCAAGTGTTCCTAGAATCTGCTACGCCGGGTTTAATACCATTTTTATGAAAAATGCACCCAGTGGTGCCTCTCTGACAGCAAATTTCCAAACAACTTCTTGTTAGATTCTTACTCTGGATTGGTGCATGGAAACACCTGACATCACTTTTTTTTTTTTTTTTTTCAATAGAGCCCCGCCCACTTCAAATCAGTGAGATGAGTACAGACAAAACACAAGTACTGTATGTAAATAACTGGGATGGTTCCACATTTGGCAGATAACAATGTGATCGTGTTGGATCCCATCGCTCAAAGTAAGAAGCTGATGATTTAATTTAAAGCAATAGTTTGACATTTTGGGAAATGCGCTTATTCACTTTCTTGCCAAGGAGTTAGATGAGAAAGTTGATACGACTCTCATGTCTGAAGGGAAAATATGAAGCTAGTGCCAGCAGCTGGTTAGCTTAGCTTAGCACAAAGACTAGATTAAGCTAAGCTAATCAGACATGAGAGTTGCATTGATCTTCTCATCTAACTCTCGTCAAGAAAGCGAATAAGTGCATTTCCCAATATGCCTTTAGAGGGGTACGCTGGATTATTATTTGCTCTGCATTTGTTTTACATTATTCATCCGAAACATTCATGCATTTTGTTTAACGCACAGAGCTGCAAAGCAATTATAAGTCTGAAATGAGCAATGAAAGCTTCTATAGCAGGCTTTCTCTCGAGGGAACTTCAACACATGGTAATGAATGAGCATTAAGTTCATTCTTGACCTTGGGAACAGTAGTGTGACAAAGTAATCCAAACTCTAGGTCCTCATCCTGACTTCTTATTGAGCTTGACAACTCCATGACAGCTGAGCAAGCCAAGCTACTAAGTGGACCTTGAATTAAGATATTTTCAAATTGTAATGACTGTTTTGAGCTGTCAATGCTATTAATGTGTAAAGGTAATCCCCAATCCTTACCCCCATTCTGTAACCCTTTTTAAAAAGTGTAGCTGAGTAATATGATGGCTGCAGGATTTGTTATCCATCGTTGCTCATTTCATCGTGCTTTTGTAGCTCCGTAAATCTTGTAACTTGATAAACTTAGGCACCTCAACCTAAGTACACCTGTTGTTTTTGATATACAGAGATTATCTGTATCATTACTGTGAAACTGCCCTCGCCTTGCCTTCTGGTCTTTGTAGTTGCCTACCATTCTCTGCCAAACTTCCTCTTTGGGTTTGAATTGAGATTGTCACACTTTATTACAGGTTTGAAAGATTGAAATAAAGATTGTCCTCTTTTTTTTCTTGTTGACTGCTATCATTTTTCCATCTGATATGCATGTGCTGTTTTTTTTCTCATTTAAATGATCTGCCTGTCTTCCATTTAGACATCTATTTCTCCATCTATCTCCAATTATCACATGTATAAATGTGTTTTTTTTAATCTCTGCACAGCATAATCCTAGGTAGAGGTGTCTACTCAATTATAGCAGATATAATCAAATTTTAGGAGATCTAGGTTTAACCGCGCCTGATTGCATTACTTGATGTGAAACTCATTTATTTCTTCTCTTTAGGGAATGACAGCGCTCAAACTTGGAGACGTGACTTTACATAATGAAAAAGCACAATGTCACAGCGTACTTTCTGAAGCCTGGGTTTGAGAGATATGAAAAAAGAAAATTGTTGCTTTTTGGGAAATTTGGTTGTTTTTCAGGTCTCATAAAGTAGGAGAATGTTCATCTTCCATTGGATGTCATTTTGGGGATAAATTGCCACAAAGGGGGAGATAATATATTACTACATCAGAATCAGTGTCATTGAGTGGTGCTGATGCAAAAGTAATTCACCGCTCAATTACCTCGCTGTATATTCTGAGAATGAGTTTCATCGTGTGGCAAATGAAGGAGGCCTGCTGTCTCTTTTTCTTTCGGAGAACCAACAATCTAGCGCGCTAGACAAGGGCAATTACACTTTGCTGCTCATTCTGACATCTGTCTTATGTTGAAATGGCAAATTAAGGCGAGGTAGCAATCATCTCATTTCTGACTCACATGGAAGGTGTTAAATGGTTTCGGGTCACGTGTAGGGTCAAGGTAAAGAGACAGGTGGTTATTTGAGTTAATGCTTCGAACCTGTATTTCAAGGGTATTCTGAGCTCAGTTTGTGTCACTCAGCAAGATGAGAAATGGCTGATTAGCTTTGCTCACCATGGAAACCAACCCACACTTGTTCTCTGTGAGTCTTTGCAGATCCTGTTAGAAACGCAGTATATATATATATATTTTTTTGCATTATGGCTGATAAATGGCTGCAGCTGCTAAAGTCTATCTGTTTGGTGCCACCTCCATGCCTAATTACACAAACAATGTAGGCAAATTTGCCCTTTTGAGATTTCACCTCCCCTCAGTAAACGGCTCCGTTGTGCGTGTGTTTTTGTTTCCATCATCAGCGTGTAGATAATACCTCGCAGCTCTGTCCCGAGTATTTTTGGCGCTGCGACTTCACGTCAACAGTTCAACTGGGTTTAATAGCCACTTGTCAGATTGTCAGTCAATAGCTGGTGCTTGTTGTTGTTTTCTTCTGCCTGGCCTGGCATTTTGGAAAACTTTTTCTTCAGGGCCGTGTGAAAATGACTGCGTGCAAAGATGTCTGCTGCACATCAAAGCTGTAACACCTTCTCGTGCATCAAATATCAAACACACACACACACACACACCTGCAGAGGATAGCATCTGCCACTTGAAACGAAGATAAGAAAAACACATTAGAGTCAAAAATACACCCTGTTTCTGAAGGATGAATACTACAATGCTTATCTAAACTAAATGCTAATAATTGATTATTTCAATCAGAAAAACAGAGACAAAGTCATAAAACCATGGTGTTATGGATACAGTTTAAATCAATTTTTCATCTCAATTTTCTGTTTTCATGCAGTGTTATGTAAACCTGAACTCTCCGTAAGGGTCACCACAAATATGGTTACACCCCATATAATCACATCTGCAGATAGCATTTTGTCACAAACCTATTTAGCGTTCATCCCCTACTGTATTCTTGTCATGCTTTCCATTCTCTCATTGCACATAGTTTACAATGATAAGAGTGCAGATTTACTACTCATGTTTCTTCTAATTTTTTAAACAGTGGGTCCTTGATTGAAGCAAAAAACAGGCTAATTGCCAGACTTTTTATTCAATATAACCCTGTTTCTCTGCTTACATACTTGAACAGAGGTTAGATTAGCATTAGCTTTATTGTTAGATACCTTCAAACATGTTCCACTTTTAACGCTACAAGAGAAAAGGCTTGTAAGCATGAGGACCAACGAGGCGACTGGGACACTATCTCGGATAATGAATTTGGCCCAAATCCTCTGCTAGTTACGGTTGCTAAGCTATGATTGGACAATCGCTGTTTGGGGGAGGGGTTTAGTAAACGGTCAATTGGAAAACATAAAATTCAGAACGGCTGCAGCTCAGTGACTCATCCAGACTCCATATCTTAGTTTGTAACAAATCTTTATTTATAGCTGAAGCGTACAAATGATGTGCAGCTCTGCTGAGAATAACAAGTGCATGGCCCATATTATCCCTGTCACCTCTAAGTGCACTGTAAGCATTTCCCAGCGGAGTGTTCTGCTTATCACTCTGTCAAGGAGCTGCTGCCACACAGCAGTTGCCTAATGATGTTGCCTAGGTCGTGATCGTTTACTGAAGGGACCTGTCCCCTCAGGGGGGTCAGAGTGACTTACAGTACCTGAGACGGAAGTGTTTCTGGAGGAGGTGACGTGCCCGAGCACAGCTGACGATGCCGTCAGTCCCACCGTTGACAAGGGCTACTTCCATCCTCCAACCTGATTATCCAAAGAGCTTAAAAATCAGCTTTCACAGTCAAGGAAGACAACAGGTTCATCAACACATGGATGAGTGTTTGCCGTATGCGTGTGTGTGTCACAGCCTGTGTTTAATCTGATCCCTTCACACAGATGTTCAGGGACGTTACGTGACTTACTTCCAAGCCCTCTTATAGTGACTGTAGCCAGCTGGGTTTTAATGATGGTACAGTCACAACACTCATACACACTCCTACACGCGCTAACATGCACACACACTGTTGATGTGAGCACCTTCAGCTGCTCAGGCAACAAACTGCAGAAATTGGAGAGCTTGTGGGAACAGTCTCTGAATCCCTTTAACCCCTAAAAACTGGATATCTCAGGAAATACTACTGGGGCACGAGGAGCTGAGCGCTATATTCTGTGAAGAAAGTGGGATTTATTTAAGTTAACAGCATTTGCACAATAATCCTCAGGGGCACGTCTAGAACGTTTTGAATGGGTGGGGTCACAAGTTCAGAGGAGAGGGCTGTCTGTTTTTTTATGGACTATACATTATATTATATACTTTTATATATATGTACCTGTGTTCATAAACCCCTGAGCAAGATTCAAGATTTGCTTGTTGAGGCTCCAAATTTTCAACACTGAGCTCAGCAAACAAATCAGGATATGAAATAGGATCAATTACTTTCTTTATAGTGATCTTAAAATATTAATGGAGTTCTCTAATTAATATACCTGTGGCTAAAAGGGTATATGTGATGTTTTCGGTTTAATTAGCGTTTGGACCCCTACTGGTGTATTCAATTATTTATTGCTGGTTGGATGTCTGATATTATCCTTTCATCCTTTTTATCTTTTCTATCAACTGCAGCATTGTATGTTTCAGTGTCAGTTTTCTTATCTTCTTAGTACATGTATTGATCTGGTTTGATTCTGTGCTAAACATACACATACATAGCTCTACTTTCATATTTAATAGACAGATATGAGAGTGTAATAAGGCTGAAAAAATAAATATAGTGGCTGCACTTATGGCAGATGCATGATTTATTGCAAAATGAGTATGATTAGTGTGCTTTAAAGAATCAGGTGACAGGCGTCGCATGATATGACTGAACCACCGTGCATTGTGTAGCTTACACCATTCAAAACTGGGAGAAGGGGTGATCGACTGTGCAAAATGTTACGATAAACAACAAAGAACGTAAGAATCATTTCAACTTGATAAAAAGCAGGAGAACTTTAGAGCGACAAGCACAGCGAAGAGTTTATTTTGATGGGACTTAACTGTGCGGGGTGATCAGATTCCAGGGAGGGGCAATCCCACCCTTGCCCCCTTCTGCACACGCCCCTGCATCCCTACAATGGAGACAAATAATGCATTTAAAATTTACCAGATGCCTTTGAGAGTTCATGTGAACAATGACAAGTCGAGTAGAGACACCCGCTCCTGATGTGCCATTCTTTGGAACAGCAGCGCAAAGTGCTGTTAGTGGTCATTACTGAGCCCACTTTAGCATCCAACACCATGAAGGAATAACAACACAGTGCCTGCAGAGAGTAATAACATCTTAGTGCTCCTGTGGCCACATTTGGCTTAGGCCAGTGGTTAACTTTGCAATCTAATAGGAAATGTTTTCTTTTCAGCTCCCTCTGATAGCTTTTTAATTGGTTTCACTGACACTGTCACCTCTCTCCCTCAATAGCCTGGAGACCATGTTGTGTTTGCTACAGCACGGGAGCTCTAATGTAATCATGAAATAATCATAATTAGGAAAACATAATTGTGAGCAGTTATTTGGTTTAAAATGACCCAGAGGTGCAAACTAATCTCTTAAAATACATTCTTGTTGATGGTAGATGGCCTGGGAACACATTTAAAAACAAGCAATAATGAGGCTCGAGGACTATTACTGTTTGTAGGGACCACCACAACCGAGTCTATCACACACCTCTGGGCTTTCTGTTAATACTTCTGATAGAAACCTTCTGGGGTGTGATAATACACAGGGTTTTTCTGGTTGTTGCACTGAATTATTGTTATTGCATTAGGCTATACTGAAAGGGGTCTTTAATATTTGTCCAAAATATAAAATATTAGAAGGACAAGTGGAAAAAACACTAAGAAGCCTAAAACGATCACTTGCAAGTGCATGAATATAATGGTTACAACTGCATTATTTAAACAACACAGGTGGCTATACGACTTGTATATGCACATCTAACATGAGAGGCTGTATGAGATGAAAAAACTTTAGTACCTTATAGCAACAATTATTTTCTGTAAATTGAATCATTTCACATTCAAAATGCAACTGAATGCCGTTGGTGACACGGCTTCACTCAAGTCTAAGTCTCTGAAAAGAATCTGAAAAGGATGCGTAATTTTTTGACATTTTGATGAAAACAATAAGACATTCACTAAGACGGCTAAATGTCATTTTCCTGTTTTCACAAACAGCACAAGTTCAGTCAGAAGTTACCAGTTAACAGAGAATTTAGTTTATCCACATGTTCCTTCTACAGTGGTTGTCCTGATAAATTTAACAGGCGAGATGGCCAATTTATTTATGCATGTAAACCCAGATGAGGTAAAAAAGACATTTTTTTTTATTACTATACTTGTTTTTATTAGAAATATTTTTTGTTTTATTGTACAAAAAACAGACACACAGTTGTAGGACATTTTATAGTGATAAAGTTAAATACAAAGGCCTTTTAGTTTTTGTCATTATGATAGATGATGCTCATTACAGTACTACAATATTTTACATATAGTACTGTAATTTATATATTTATACTGTTTTTTCTAAGGTTTTCTGTGTCTACACTGTAAATTGTTTTAAGCTGCCTTAAAAATGTAAGTTAACTGAACTTGGCTTGAATAATTAGTTCAAAGTCGTCTTATAAGTTTTGAAAATGTAAAAGTTAACTGAACTTGAGAAAACATGTTAGCATGGCTTTTGTTATTATGAAAAGTAACAACCATGACTTCTCTTAACACATGATTATTATTAAAGACACACAGCAAGTTTCCATCATGTATGTTTTCTTCAAACTACAAAACAGAGGGGTCTCTGGCGAGTTTTAACTCTCAAACAATGCATGCTGGGAAGTCTGCTAATATGCTAATCACGTACTGTACATCAGAAACTTAATTTAATGAGTTTAATGAACTCACAGCAGTCAGTGCTGTCAGATCAACTCATGTTTATAAATTCTAAAGTGGTCAGAAAACAAAACTAAAATTTTTAAGTTGAGTTAACTTGACGTTAATAAAACTAGAGAAAAGATTAATTGATTCCACTAAATTCCTGTATGTTGTTTTACAGTGTTTTGTATGTATATCAGATTTGGTAAGTCAGTATCAATGCAAGTGTAGCTGTTGATGTGGAGTTGATTTGCATTGTCATGATATATATTTGTAGATGTAATACAGCAGCTAATGAGGATCCAAATAAACTAACAGTAGCCTACTAAGTTTCAATAGGGAAATCTGTAACTTGGCAAACTCAAACTATACTTCCTCAAAACTTCCTCGAAACTGCTCCAAAATAGAGTGAATACCAGATAAAAAACAACCTCACAATGTCATTGTCAAGCAGCATTGCTTTTAAGGCAGTGACATGTGCTCTCTATGGGGACACGAGCAGCCTGGATGAGTGGTGCAGAAGTTGTCAACCATCCAGATAAATCTTCTCAGAGCTCCACGCTGCTTAGACCACCCAGGAGGATCTGGCCCAGAGGTTCGTCAAGGACAGCCAGAGGCAGATTCAGAACTGGCCCTCAGCCCTGTTTTTTCCCCAAAGTGGGTTGTCTTTTGCGACTTCGGTTCTGTGTGTGTCTCTCTCTGTATGACGTGCGTGCCTTGTGTGGTGTAGCTGCAAGTAGGGCAGAGATTGTCTGTCATGCGTTTCCGCCTATCTGGACTTGGTTTAAACAGAGCGGAAAGTGAAAGCGCTGCTCAGTGTGGGCTTTGCGGCTCTGGCCAACGGTGACAGAGGGAGAAAAGATGGGATGGCGCACCTGGAGTTAATGACAAAAATTTAACGCTCATACGCAACATGAAGGGTCCTGCAGGATCACAGCCTGCCACAGCCACTTAGAGGCTACATTTGTCACGAGCAAAGAACGGGGAGCAGGCAGGCGGCGTTGCCTGTTCGAGGGTCCTTTGCTGCACCAGTTTGTATCAATCAGCTTGTCCTGACGGCAGCATGAAACAGAAAGAGAAACAGGTGCCAACTGTCCTCGCCTTAAAAAAAGTCATCAAAGATAGGGGCAGTTTGCAGTCTTACTTTCTTATCAAGGGTTTCTTTCCAAAATTGTATCTGTCTGGGGATTATTTTGATACCTTGTTATTTTAAATGAATGTCTTAAATTGGCTCATAACTCCATAGTGACCCCATTTCCTTTAACAGCAGTAATCGTATTGCCAGAAACGATAGATATTATAACTCAGTTTGAGATAAAAGTGTTTGGTATGTTACAGAGAGAGAAAGCATCACTACATCTGTAACGACTTACGTGTTCTTGGAATCTGCCCTTTACACTGATATTTTATTCATGTCTCAGAGAAAGACACAAAACAAAATGCAGAACCTGGCACTGCTGAGCTGCACATCATGTGGAATAAAGCACAATTAAGAGGACAATCTTCCAAAAATGATGAATGCCGATGCTCTTGCTCCACTGCTTTATCCATTTATCTTTCTTTGCAAATTACTTTTTTGTTTTGGTTTGATATTCTCACCCCTCTCCATCAAATACAACTAGAAGACATAGGGGCTATTTTTTTTGTTTGTTTGTTTTTTCCTACAATGTATTTTAAGCTTTAAACCACACAGCCACTGCTGATGAAAATCAGCTGGCTAGATTCAATACAATGCAACTAGCCAACCTGCAAGTAAAGATTTAATCTCAAAAGCACTCCATTTTGGGAGTAAGAAAAAAGTTTTACACAGTTTAAGAACAGAACTTCTCAAATAATTGACAGTTCACTAAACCCCGCTGTCCTTAGTTACTGTTGCTACGCCTGTCAAATGTTCCATTCTAGCACAACACATTTGCAGGTGTCAATGCTATTAAATTCATGTGTGCAGACAGATGATAAAATTGTGTGCACAAATTAGGTTTTGTTTTTCTCCATGATACCTGCCGTTATTCATATGATCTTTCCCAGCCGACTCATTAAAACCAGAACCCTGTAAAAGGATCTTAGATATGCACATGATGCCTACATACATATATGATGTTAAAGGATTGAGGCTAAAGCTGCACGTCCCAGGCAAAAAGTCAGCAAATGTAATTAAAATGTTATTAAATATTAAAACATTCTTGGACAAACAAGAGGTTAGATTTATGCTTCAATGTATATTTTACTTTTACAAGAGAAAAGGATTTGAGGATGAGGAATAACCGATGAGTTAACATAACGCCGTCTAATGTTTGGCTGGAGTTGCTGGACTCTACATTTCCTTAAACCAAATATAGAGCAGGACAGACACTATTTGTTACTCTTAAGTCTGATATAGTTGCATCTTGGATGGTGGATGTACCAGTCCACCACCCCGAACAGGTGTTTATCTAACCTGTAACCCCACTATATAATGTAGTTAACAAGTGACATGCCCCATGTCTTTAGAAATAATGCTAGGGTAATACTTAGCTAGTAAGCTACAGTTAGTTAGCCAGACATGCTAACTTTTGCAGCTTACATTAGGGCAGATAAACACACTGTTTAATCTATTCCTTACACTTTTGCTCTTGTGTTTGGTTTTGTAAAGGCTACAAAAAGATAGCACCCTCTTTAACTCTTTAAAAGTCCAGCATCGCACACTGCCTCAACATGTGGAGAAATCCAAAGCCTGACATGCCTGATGTGCCTGGTAACGGTTGCTAAGCTATGATTGGACAATCAGTGTTTGTGGGTGTGGTTTAGCAATTTCCTAATTACATTTTTAACAAGGTTTTGCTGTTCTTGAAAATATTTATGTATAAGTATATGTTTTATGGTTTGACTCTAGTCAGCGAGGTTGCCACTGTGGATGGAAAATGGAAGGGTGCAGAGAAACCTATAACTTTACGATTTATGACTTCCTAAAATGAATGTGGCACAAACAAAATTGTCCATTTTCATGGTCTGTGCAGGTATCAGAAAGCACCTTAACTTCCTTATTCACATGGGTACGACCAACCTGAGCAACTGAGACTTCTCTTTGGGTTATGGTAGATGACACGTCCACTTTATGCTGCCGTAGATTTACTAACCCCCATGCCTGACACACACACACACACACACACACACACACACACACACACACACACACACACACACACACACACACACACACACACACACACACACACACACAGCTTCTTGCTACCCATGCTGAAACAACCTTGTCTTCTTTAACCTCAAAAATGCTTATCAGAAATTGTATTTAAATTAACCCAAACCCACTCATGATGCACATGTGCGGATAGAAACATGCACACACACACACACACACACACACACACACACACACACACACACACACACACACACACACACACACACACACACACACACACACACACAAACCAGCCCTATCTCTCTATAATTCACCCCCACCCCCCTCTGTGGCTTCTGTCAACAATGTCTGATATCAGAATGAATCTGAAAAGTTGCTTTTCTTTGCCTATTAGCATGCAGGAGAGACACCATCTTTTTTGCATGTGAATAAACAGTTATTAAAATTACAGTCTGATTCTCAAGAGGATCAAAGATTAAACGGTTACACTGAGTGACACTTTCTGATCCCATTTTAAAGCCGGGCAACATACATTTGAATAAGCCAGTGTTTATTTTAATCTGACGACGGTCGGCACTTTAGGCAGCAGACTGAATAGTGATAACCTTCAACTGGGTGACCCCGGCTCAACTACTCATCTTTGCAAGCATCAGTCCTGCTGAGTGTTGGAGCGAAACACCAGATTCATTTTTCATTCACCAGCTTGCATTTTTACAAATTAATCCAAGACTTGAAGAAGCATTTATCTCTGCTTTATGAATCAGTAATAATCTGTGCATAATAAGGTTGACACGTTGCAAGTTTCCCTTCTAACTAGACCTGCTATTTCTACTTTGCTATTTCTGAAGTTCGTCAATAAATGCTGCTTGGATCTGATGCTCTGCAGTCTTCTTCTAAGGAAGGCAGTCAAATTCACCATCCTCATTACTAGGTCATGCACACACCAACCAGAGATTGTTCACTTAATCATGGCATGTTTTATAAATGCTGTTACTGAATTGTAAAGCATTTATAAATAATGAATCAACATTTATAAAGAGGTTAATATAAACTAGACTATTTTCTGAAGAAAATGCAGTGTGATTGCTGGGGGATGATGTTTTTTTTTTTTTTTGCTTTAAAAGCTGCAAATAAAGGAGCAACTGAAGCAGAATGAGCTGTAGGAAGAGGAATAATAAAACTATAGAAAAATTAAGTTGATGTTTAAGCAGTGAAAGGAGTTTAAGTTACCAAATATAAGTGTGAGCCTTGTTGTAAAGCGGCATCCAAAACTCTGGGTTCTGTCAACCAACTTCCAGACAATTCCTTTTAACTTTCAGCAAACAGTGAGTATTAATTTATTTACTTTCAAATAATTCTTTGTATAAAGAGCAAAAAAGTGCAGGTTTAATTCAGTACACATGCAGCACAAAGTGGGGCATCTAGATTCGTCATCTCTGCTAAATAATAGCAGCACATTTGATTTAAATATGGAATAACATGATATTTTGGAAACAAGCTGCCTGCATGCAGCCAAAAACAAGACTATGATGGCGATGAGACTGAACCAAAACAGTAAAGTTGTGAGACGGAAAACCAAAAGAATGAGCTGCAAGAAGCTAAAATGCTAAGAGCTGAAACTGCACAGTCAGGGTATAATTTTCTGTGGGTACATATTTTGGACTGAAGCTTAGTAAGCTGCTGAGTTCAGGAGTTACAGTGATGTAAAAACTTTAAAATTGTCTTTGCACAGCTCCATGAGCTGAGAAACTGCTACTCATAACTCAGGCGACAAAGACATACAGCTAGTGAAGCTTTTGTACGGTTCTTGACGGCGTCTTGTCAAAAACTGGGGAAATGTTGATGATGGAAAGACTTGAAGCAGCAGCCCTGTTAAACTGCCCAGCTTTTAGTCAAACTTGAAGTGGAGACATCTCCCCTCCAATATGTCTGCTGCTCTGAATTCAGAGATTCAGACATCAGTATGCCTGTGAGAGATAAACACGATGATGACTGCGGTGTCAAATACTGGAGTGTCGTGGCTGTGATAATGAAGTGTTGTTGCCTTGGCTAACAAGCGCTCTGTAACCGCCGCCGCTGTTCGCCCTGCTCTCCCACTGAAATCCTTAACAGCACATGATCAGAAGGCCTCCATGTTAGCTTGTTATGTGAATAATGACTTAATGGCAACAGTCGTGTCATGACACTTCTGTGATCATAGCAGGATACTACACTCTCCCTCCCTCTCGCTTTCTGTCTCACAAACACACACGCACTCACACGGGAGATTGCTATACTGTATCCACTTTGTCTTCCTCACTAATGTTGAATTGTGTGCCTCAGCGGGAATTTTATTGGCACTACTGCACATACTGTGGCATTATTCACTGGACCAAATGAATCTATGAGCTGTGAAATCATTCAAGGGGTGTAATGATAAGCTATCACAGATCTGTTCTAGCTTTTGTAGCAATAAAACACCCAGATAGAGTTAAGACTGTGAATATGCTGACACTTTGGAATGTGAAAAGCTGCAGTAGCAGAGTTAGGATGCACTTGCTGTTTTTTCCCTCATTCATCTTAAAGCATATTTCTTCAGAACCAGTGGACACTTTTATTATTAAACCCCAAAAGCACCCAAAGGGTGTCCATGCTCAGTCTGTAATGAATCACGTACATATTTAATTTTACATTCATACATGGCCTGACTACTTTCTATATTTATTTTGCAATAGTGTCGTGTAGGCAGCTACAGAGAAAGAGTTCACAAAGCACTTGTGTCTTTTAAATCATTTTCATTCACAGATTATTACCAGCAAGTAGCAGCAACTCATTACAAAATAAGTAGCATGCTGTGGAAACTTTTGGGGTTGACTGATATTGCAGATTAGTTTAGGATTGCAAGATGACAAAATAAATTCATGGAAGTCCTGAGGAACTGGAACTTTACTTGACTATTTACATTTTGTGAGACATTTCAGTTAAATTCAGAGGGAAATATCGAATCTTTACTTGAATTATGTGATTTTTATAGTCACACTGTGCTTTGCAGAAAAATGTTGGCTTTTTTTTAACCATGACAATAATATTTCCCAAACCTCGACCAGGTAGTTTTGGCTGCCTAACCTTAACCGCCGAACACAGATATTGTAGAAATAAGTCTTTGAAAAAATGTTGCCATTCAACGTTATAAATGGTTTTGCAGAACTGACCATTTTCGGGTGCTGGAAGGACAATAACGAGTGATACAAAAAGGAATTTCCGCACGCTACAGTCTGCATTTACTCTAGCTTTGAGTCTTTCATCAGGCATACAAACATAATGCAAGAACACTCCAGTAATTAGCCCCAGTGCAAAACTGTCTATCCCTGACACAAGATCACACTCAAGGGTGTTGTAGTCCTATAGCATGTGTGGATTACAAAGATAGCAGACAGGGGATACACATATTTAAAATATGAAGAAAATTGTATACTTCATAAACAATGATACTTTGAAAAACTGAAACAGAAGAATATATAACGCATTTTGTGTGTAAACCTGCTGCTGACATAAATTGGTCATTACAATGAGCTATCTAAGTCTACTACTACTACATAGTCTAGGGTGTTAATTTCTGTGTGAAAATACAAATGTGGTGTGAATGTATATACTGTATATACATATACATACATACTGTACATACATATATATGTATATATAGATTCACACATACGTATATACACATACTGTATACTGTATATATATGTATATCTGACAGGTGCCATTGTAATGAGGTAATCAATGTTCCTTCACTTCACCTGTCAGTGGTCCTAGATGCTGGTATAGCTGCAGATTTGTACGCATATAAACACAGTAAAGCCTGCAAACTGTGCAAAGGCAGTCACCACATAAGAACGAACAACTAAACTGCCACCAACCAAGTGAAATCAACACTCAGCTTTGACTTTGTGTCCATTCTTATATTTATCTTCATTATGCAACATTAGCATTTTTCTGATATGGTCACCTCACAGTATGATTTCCCCGTGAGTGCTCGGGCACTTACGGCTTTGGGTAAAACATTTCAAGACCTTTTCCATCTCTGATTTCTGAGCAGCGCAATCCCTGACAGAAGTAGCTGTACAGAGAAGCTTTTGGCAACAGCAGCTCAGATTTGATTAGTATGAAAAGATGGTTAAATGGGGTCAAAATTGCAAATGGCACCAGTTTGGAGTTGTCATGTCATGATACGCCTCTCCTCTGGCAGGGTCTCTGATCCACAGCTTCTGTCTGTGACTTATGTGACTGACACCCCTGGGTGAATCATAAGCCTGTTGCCTAGCACTGTATCGCCTACCCATCATTCTTTCCACGTGTGTCCCTCCCTCTCCTCCTCCCCCTTCCCCTCCCCCCTGTTTTATAGGTGGCTCATTGCTGTCACCACATGCTGTCTGTGGGGGAAAAGTGACTGCCACGCAGGTCTCTGGTATCTCAGCGCCCATCTGTCATCACCGGTCCAGCCCGGTTCCACACTGTGTCCAGGGAACATCAGGCGTGGGCTGGCCGCCCTGCAGGGTGGCTTGATGACTTCAGTGTATGCTCACAGTTACAGAACTGCCCAGAGATTGGATTTGTGTCAAGTTAAGCAGCAGGTTTTAGCAGATATCAGCTGTAATCTTTGTGTGTCCGTGTGGAGCCACTGCTGATAGTTTTCACAGCCTCAGCAGTTCTCACATACTGCATGATAGGATGTGACTGAAGATCTCCATTCACATGACATGACTAAATATGATGGCTGCATGACAGGGTGACTATATACAGCACAGTATATGTAGGAATTATTAGGGATGTTATTAAATGAAGTACACTGAGAACAGTCATCCTTGCAACATTTGTTCATATTTTTCACAAGTCTTTTTTAAATCAGAGTAATTAAGGTTTTTAATATAGCAGAAAAGTGTGATTTATTCTGGAAAAAAAAAAGGAGCTGCAAATCATCATCACAGAGTTGTCCTTCATATTTTTTACATTTAGCAGTGGTTGAAGGTAGCTAAGTACATTTACTCAAGCACTTACCTTAAAAACAATTTTGAGGTACTTGTACTTTCGCTAAGAGGTTCCAATTCTGACTACTTTATACTTAAATTTCACTACTGTTCAGAGGTACAAAGTGAATTAAAAATGAAAATTTGCTCTATTCTACCAGTTTTAACATCAAAACACTGCTTACATATAAACACATCAATAATTAGAATAATCCAAATACTCTCCATAATGAGTATTTACTTTTTACTTTACTAATTATGTATTTGAAAGCCAAATATTGAATACAGGACTTGCTGTTAAGTATTTTTCATTGAGGAATTGCTACTTTTTACTTATTGCTTCTCTTACTCAAGTAAAGGATCTGAATACTTTCACTGATATTTAGGGTGTACAGTAGGTTTCTTAGGACTGTGTAGTCATTATATCAAAAGCATTTTCATGTTAATGATGTGTTTTGGGGTGCTGGAGACCCCATCAGCTCAAAAAAACATACCTAACATTGTTTTATCAGCTTGATACTTTTATGAGTTCTCCTGATTTTATGACAATTGCTCATAAACATGATTTTGAACTGATGACGTGTTTCAGAAGTCAGCTACAGAAAATGATGCATTACTTCTGTTGCAAAACATGATTCAATACAATTGATTTTCATCTGCTCTACATCTGTGATCCGTGTTGACAGTACTGTTTACACAGAATTACCCTCCTAAATCCCAAATAAGTCTATTTAGATTTCTGTTATTGGAGTTTTATAACAGTTTGTTCATAAAAGGTTTGACAGGGAGTTTGACCTCTCAGGGCTCTAATTGACCCCAAACATAACATTTCTTTGTCTGTGAATGACCTTTTGGAAAACATCAATAATAGATTTCTTTGTGCATAGTCCATATTAAATAATACATATGAAATATTTCCTTATTTGGTGTATTAACAATGCTTTATGGTCAGCAGTGGCATCTGAGGGATATCAAACAATAAGGAAGTAAAGCATTAATGAGGATATAAGTCCTCAGCCACAAAGTATCATGCTGCTGTACTGAGTAAATGAACCTAAAGGACAAATTTTAGGACCAATTTTAGTTAGACTCCTCAGTTTATGGCAAGACAGTGTGTGTATCCCAGTTTCCCAACAGTAAGTGCTGAACATGTGATTCTATCAAAGGCCCATTTCCAGTGGTTTCAGCATTTTTAAATCACTCGCTAACCCAGATTTGGTCTCTGCTGAATCCCAACCCAGATCTGGTGTCTTGGCTAGCCACCCCACAGAATGCTGAATGGGTGATTTATCAGTTCTTGCTGTGCAGGGAAACTAAAAGATTTATGGCTCAAATCTTATTTATGTCACTGTTTCTGTGACTATCACCGTCACCGCTGACGTCTCTGACTCTTCCGCTCTCTCTTCTTGTCTATTTTGCTTTCTGTCTCTTAACCTTTAGAGGTCATTCCGGCGGTGCTATGCCATTGTTCCAATGGTCCATTATTCCGAAAACCCCAATAGGCCGAAAAATGTCCCATTGCTCCGAAAATGCACACTTTCCCTGCAGTTGTTAGTTCAGTGGCTGCCGGCCCTGTCCATGGTGCTGAATCGGCGGGGGCTAGGCTATCTTTCTGGCCTCACACCAAACGACATTTCAAGCGATTTTACTGTTGCAGACACGTTTCCAATGTCGGAATAAAATCATGACAGTTTTACCTCAATTGGTGCGCGCCCCCGTGGGCTGATCAAAAACTGTCTTAACAGCCTACAGTCTTTTTGTCATCTCGGCTGTTCCGACAAAATCAAACATGTTTGATAGTAGGGAGTTTTATCTCTTGGCTCATGCAATGTGTGAGGCGCAACGGAATGATTTACAGTATCAATAGCCAATGAAATGAACTGGCTGGCGGATCAGTTAAAAACTAATGGGTATAAGCACCAGTCTAGGAGAGTGTGAATTTTTGGAGCTATGGGCATATGGGCTTTTGGTTCAGCGGGACATTTTTCAGACTATTGGGGTTTTAGAACAATGGGCTGTCGGGACAATGGGCAGTCCCCATGCCGGTGAGGTTTAACTTCACTAAAGCTTGATGGGTAATCCTAATATATGCTGAAGATTTGGTATTCAATGAGCACTTGTGTTTGACCAGAAGCTGGAAGTATGTGACGTTTACACTACTGACACACGTCAGTCCCAGCATGTATTCATGATGGGATGAACGTGAACATACACTCAAGTACACTCACACAAACACACAGCTGCACTGTCTACTGTCAAACTGAATTAATGCGCAGGCTGAACCATTGCAAATGCAAGTTATTGCTTATTCTCTCTTCCATAGAAAATGTGCTCGATGAATAAAACATTTGTGAATAAACACATATTGATTTAAATATAACTCTATGAATGCGCTATAGATTGCTCTTGAGATTTTGTCCCCTTCCTTTCCCTTTACCCATTATTCCATAATCACTGACGTTAGCATATTTTTTCATCTCTCTTTTTCCATTTCACCCCTTTGCTATCTTGCAAAAAAATAAAAATAAAAAATTGGACTATTACCATTCAGGAAACGCAGCCTGATAATATAAATTGGTCAAATGCAAACAAGTGGGATCTGCTGATCCTAAATGTGAGTCACTAAGTCGAAAATTTTGGGCCTTGAAATGTCTGACAGCTTAAATCACTGTCACTCTGGGCAATGACGCAGAGAGAAATATGGAAGGGAGGAAGATGGAAAGAGAGGAAGAAATAATGAGTTTTCCCATAGTAGTCTATCTGTAGGGCCACAAAGGCCACAGTAAATATGAACAGCATTTAAATTTAAGCTTGTCATCGGTGGCTTTCTGCCAGATGACCAGAGTCTGGCATCATGCCTTTTTCATGAGCCCCTGCTGATAAAAATTCATAATCCTGATCTGCATTCTCTGATCAAAAGCCCTCCTGAAATGTGCAAACAGATTGTCACCTCATCTGAAACAGAGATGTTTCACAATGAAGAGTGCGGGTAAAACCACTGTGGGACACAAGCCCTCTTTCGGTATGAAAACGATACTTGAAAGGCGAGATAAAATATTCACCAGAGAGAAATATGGGGAGATAGCGCTTAGCCTTGAGCAAGCAGAGCTCCTGCTGCGAGATGCAGTGGGGAGAGAAAGAGATAGGAGGTGGGGAACGAGAGAGAGGAAGCTGGAGAGAAACTGGGTAAAATGGAAAGTGAGAGGGACTGTAAAACGAGATTTATTGAAGAGCAGATAAAGAAAGAATAGGTGAAAGAATGACCAGTAGGCAGTTAACACCTCAAAACTGTAAATCTGTCTCAGTGCCTATTAAAATGTAGCTTTGCCTGGAAAGGTCACATCTGTTTGCAAATTTGTTATAAAGCTCAGAAAAAGAGGCTAACACATACCTAAAGCCTCACCCATTTATATTTGGGTTCAACTGCAAAAAACAAGCAATTTATCTCAAAATACAGCAAAACAACCTGCATAAATGACACTAATTTAACACCTGACATTTTGTCTCCACACTCCTCAAGAGTGTCAGAGACAGAAGTATCCAAGGGATCATTTGATCATGGGAGAAAGGCATGATGTATTGATTCAGGACATAAAATTCTAGGTCACCATTGATTAGCAGACACTGGCCTTTTGCTTGCCTCTCTGTCATTGCGGGGCCTTGGCTTTATTTTTAGGCGAGGGCTGATCGATAGGAGGCCGCTTTGTGCGAGTCTCAGTGGCATTGTGCCTCCCTGTGGAGCCCGTGTAGGTCAGACCAAAGCACTCCGAAAGGTTGAACCAATGATGGGAATCAATGGATGAGAAATGTCAACTAACATGGCTGTTTACCACACTGGAGGACACTTTCTAGATACATATTGTTTCATGTGAACTGATGTCTAAACCCATTTATATTCGTCATCCCTTTAAACTTCTGCTAGATATAAATCTAGGACAGCTGGCTAAAGGAAAACAAGCAGACATTTTCAACCTATGTAGATAGACGTGTCTCGTTTATTTATGTAGTCAACTGGCAGAACAAGTAGTTGTATTATCATTTGTTGTTTTTTAAACTATGTGCTAATTCTCTTTCAAACATAATTACTCACATCACAATTATTTTGCAAATTCATGGAAAAAGATGTTCTGAGGCACAGTAATTAAACTAGATTATGATGGTGATGAGGTATTTTGTTATGCACATAAATATGCTCATCATTAGCTTACCGGACGCCACAAATTATTATAAAGCAGGTCCAGAATGCAACGCATACATTTTCGAATGATACCACAAAACGTCCGCAAATATAGAACACCACTTCACAGCAAAAGGAAGGAAAGGAAAGCATCAAAATTAAACAATCATTCTAATTTTTGATAATTTGTGTATTAAACCTGCATTAATTTATCTTTTTGCTACTTGGATTAGCAAACAGAAAACAGTTGCCTAGTAGCAGACATGGAGCAACATTAGCGTTTATTTGGAGTCGTGTTTTTGTCGACCTGACGAATGTAAGTTCAATATTCACTCTCATTTTGGCTCTGTTTTGGTCTGCACCAACTCAGGGAAATATCTGGATCTTTAGCTGCTAAATGCTCCAGTTCACGAAATCTTTGTTTTGTTTTTTTGTTGCTAAAAACAGCATCCTGCTTCTCTTTAGACACGACACTGATGAGAGCGCTGAGAGTGAATCGAAACAGTAAAGCTGCGGGTTGTGAAACCAAAACAATGAGCTGAAAGACACTAAAACGCTCCGTAGACCTGAGGGGAACTGCAGAGCTGGATGATGATTCTCTGTGTGTTTGTGTGTGAGTGACCCCTTTCACATTATAGAAAGTGGTTTCATCCATTATTAAATATAAAAATATTGATTAGTGCAGCTTTAATGTCTACAACAAAATGATAAATTGCCAATAAAGTAACTGGAACTTACAAGATAAATCAAAGTAAATAATAAAAAAGTCCGACATGTCTTCTTTTCCAAGCTATTGAGACAAAGTTAGCTAAAAAACATCAAAATTAAAAAAACTATTATCTGTATTTGCAGATTTAGGTGAGCCATTTCATAATACATGTGATATCTGATGCATATAAATCAATTGTTCTGTGTATGAAATTCAAGCTATAATAGCTAATAACAACAAATATGACTATTTCTGATATAAACATGAATAAACTATCATATTTTCGATTGAATGTGTCCAACTAGAAAGTGCCAAAATAGTTTTCCAGCCACATACATACTGTGTATTCAGATCTGTTATCTACTCTTGTAATCCTCCTAATGATCTATGTGCCGTGATGAGAAACATATCTGACCAACGCAGTCACGAAATGTTAAAGCACAACATATTACACAATTTAAAAAATGTTGTGAACAAAGGTGACCTGACAGCCCAATTACCACTCCACACTGCTTCAAGCTTCACTCTCTTGCTCTCTCATTTCCATGTGAGAGTCCACTCATGGAGCAAACATCCACCCACTTATGTGAGCCGCTTGAACTGCTCAATGACTCAGCAGCGTTACACGGTGAAATCACAATCTGTTTTTGAGAGGCACTTAAAGATCCTTAATCCATTCTGAAATTGGCCCTGATCGAAGTGGCCGTTTTTACATTTCGGTGTGACAAATTGTTTGTTTATGGTTTCAAACTGTTTTCAAAGTCGGTTATTTGTTATGTGCAAAACACTCTGGACAAATGATGCAACTATGAGGGAAAACTGTATCAACCATATTTATTCCAAGGTCATATTGTTTTTCACATGTTTTTCTTTCATACAAAGGCTTTTGGATTCTGCGTCAAAAATGTCAGAAGAAATCAACTGATACAAGTTTTCATATTTAATGCATTATTGATTTCTGAAGACAACACTTGCAAACAACCATGAGGAGAATCATAGATAAGCTAATGGCGTTTAGCATGTTTTTTATTGCAGCATGTCAGCGAGGACCACACAAAAACCTAATTAGGACATAAGAAAAACACATTTCAGCTGTAGAACATTATGTTTTTTTGTGGTATTTCTCTTAGCTTTCTTTCTTTTAAATAAACTGAATGATGTCCTCTCTTCAGGCCTTGAAAAAATACTCAAATTAAACAAGATGTGAATGTGAAAAATCAGTGGTGGAAGAAGTGCTCAGGTATAAAGTAGCAGAAAAGTACCTCAAAATTGTCCTTAAGTGCAGTACTACACCACTAGTGAAAATCACTTTTTGCTTTAAGTGCTCACAACTCACAGAAACATGTCACTTTTGATGAGGGTTTGCTTTTTCTTCATTTTAAAGGGTTACAAGCCAAAAAGGTTGGGAGCCTCTGCAATAACCACCAGAAACCTCTGTGACAAACAACCGTTTTAACAACTCACTCTTTTCCCCTCAAACTGAGTAGCTTTTCAGGTGTTTTTTTTTTGTATTTTATTAAAATCAAGGTTTTTTTCTCCAAATATGTTCTGAACAAAATGTTTAATTATTAGGCTAACATTTCAGGCACCAAACTTGGATTATTATGTGAATGTAAAGGTGTGTTCAGACAGAAAGCGAAGCGAATTTCCGCCTTGCGTCATTAGTGCAAATTTGACTGCTTGCTCGCTTGTGTTTATCCATCCAATGCACCCACAGCCAATGTACCAACTGTACACACGTTAACTGTAAGCTAACTAACAATGAACGCACCAAATGTTTCTGAGGGAGTGAGCTGTGTGTGTTTGTGCTCAGCTCAGCCGCTGACTGAACTCACCAGAAATGAACCATATGTGTTAGTCCAGGCAGAGTGCTGAAGTCGTGCTCCTATTGGCTGATTGGCATCAGTTGTTTGCAGTATTCTTTACAATGATTGGCTCATTCACAGCTGTGTGGCTAGTAACATCCAGTCATATTCACGTAGGTGTACAGTGTGGAAACTGCTGATTGCGCTCATGCTAACGTCGCTTGCTGCTGCAGCTCTGTTGTAGTACTTGTACAGTGGTTCACAGTGTCAGTGGCTCAGATGCTGGTGTGAGAGAGATAACAGGTGATTATAGAAACATCTATACCCGTAGGCCCTGTGTCACCCAGAAAGTCTCTCAGCAGTGCTGGTGTCAGCGGGGCTGTGGTGCATACAGGGCAGCAGCCGGTCAGTCTGGGGCAGCTGGTTCTCCGACACACAGCTCGGAACATTGATGCCTGCTACCAAGCCTCCTCATGCTCATTAGTAACATTACTTGGAGCACTGTGGGGCCCAGGGATCCTGCTCAAATTGGACGGCAGAGCTAGTCAGCGGTCTGAGGAGAAATGATAACATGGCCAGTTTTCAGGCCAAGGAGCACACACAAGGGCCAGGCGGATTAGAGTGAAGCACAGCCTTGTTTGGCCAAAAAAGAGAGTTTAACAATCTTGCGGCCAGCTGGTCAACTGTAGTGTATATTAGAGGCTGAATTGTGGTTTCAGTGCCTGAGGACATGATGACGACAGCATTCAGGCAGCCATGGAAAAAATAACAAGCAAGTTTAGAGTGTGCTGGAAAAGAAAAAAAAACAATAGCTTTTTACAGATATTTCTTTCTGTGCTCTGAAAGTATTTACCTTCTCAGGTTTATTGCAGTGTGTCACATTCACACCAAAACACAGCACTTGAAATGTCAGCTATTTCCAGGCTTGCATACTGCGAGAGGCAGATTCAAAATCCTCTTTTTCCCATGTGCTCATCCGCTGATAGACCTACAGCACGGAGGCAGGATTTGTTACCTTAGGCAGATGAAATGTGAGATCTCTGGTTGTGGTTTTTGTGTAAATGCGCACATTTACATGTTTTCCAGAAGGAAAACGTTATCTGCAGAAAGTGCAGTTGACAGTTTGCAGGTGCATGAGGTTATGTATAAGAGAGAGGTTTTTCTGAAGCCTCCCACGCTTCTCTCGCTGTCCTGGTGCTGGAGATTCACTGGTAATCTGAACAAATGTCTGTCTTGTTCTTTGATCTGGGATGATCAGTGATTAGTGAGAAAACCACAGAAACAAAGAGTCATACATTCTTATTCTCAGCCTCTAATAGATAGTATGTAAACAAGCGTGTCGGTATAAACCTTACATCGAGTTAAGATTACAGTTGACATGACCACTAATTGCCATTGAAGCCAATTAAAAGACCGTAACAATGTATTTAAAATGTGATACTTGCTCAAGATTACAGCTTCCCTGTCCAGATAAGATGCTTTGCAGCTGAGAATGTAATTTCTAAAGACAAATCGCGGCACTGTTGTGGCAGGCTTTTGCATTATGCATTTATTCCAGACAACCAACACAATTCAAACTTTGTGTTTTGTTAGGGGATAAACACTTGAAATGACTCCTCATGTAGAAAATACACTTGAGGAGAAAAGTTGGCAGGAACGTCAAGGGCTCTCATGTCTTTTGCATCTCAGGTGTGTGTGATCACAAAGTGTCACTAATACGCCATTCACGATGCCTGTTAAAAAGGGCTTCATTTGATCCCAGCAGCGCCACGGTGCTCCCTCAGTACCAGCACAAAAATACTGCAGCGAAAAGCAGCAGAAGAGCACTGATGTTCCACTACTTTTCTCATAAACAAACGCCTGACATTTGCCGTCTTGCACATTGAACATTGCACCTTGTACTTCTGTCAAAGAGTACCTTTGACTTTCACAAGTAATTCTTGTTTGAGGGCACCTGAAAGGATGATGGGAGGAAGAAGACTTCCTAAAATAGGCTGCTTATTTATAGCGTATGTTCAAAGCTTCAGATATTGCTCGCTTTATCTATATATATATATATATATATATATATATATATATATTTCTCCTGAGCGGTTTGCTTGAAAGAAGATGTGGCGTTGTCTCAGATAATACCGGGGAATTGTAAGAATATCTGAATGTCAATCTGACACATGTAGCATCAGGACATCAGTGGGGATAAATGTCCTGATATGTAAAGCTGTAGTAAACTTAAAGCATAAAAAACAACCGAATCAGTTGAGCTGAATATGCCTTGTCAGATGAACTCTTTGTTGCAGAGAAAGTCATATGTTTTGTCCTCCAGGCAGAGCAGAACTACAGGTCAACTACAGAACAGTAGCCCTGGATCTGACAGGGAACTGGATGTTTTGCTGAAAAGCACTTCAGCGCCATTCCTTAATTTTTCAACACATAAATATATAAATATTAATATACATATAGTAACTGATGAAAAAATCTGCATTTTGTGTGTTTCTTAAATGATCACAATTAAAAACACAAACCTGTGTTATACAATAAATGAATATAAACAGGCATTAAATGGGCACTCCACTGATTTTACCCATAAAGATCAAATTACTCATCATGACTGTGAAAACAGTTGTATACACTTATGTGTTCTGAGGGTGCTTTTCAAAGTTTGAAGCAAATAACCCCTTTTGATATCATCAGGGTTATCTCGTCCAGGGATGGAGAGTTAACATTTTTAACAGAAAGCCTGCTTTGTAAACTGGGGACGTGGTGTTTAAAAGAATTCAAAAAGGGGGAGTCTGGGGACTTGTGGGGGCGACTGCGCTCAACTCAAGAAATAGTCTGGCACATAATCCCCCGTAAAAACCACAATGTATTATTTTATTAACCTTTAGATGTGCTGGTAGGCAGATTTTTTTTTCCTTTGGACAGAGTCAGGCTAGCTGTTTGCCCCTGCTTCCACTCTTTATGCTAAGCTAAGCTAAGCAACTGCTGGCGGTAGCTTCATATTCACCGTACGGACAAGAATGTCAATAAGTGCATTTGCCAAAATGTCTGACTATTCCTTTAACTGGTCACCAGTCCAACCAAGAGACACGTATCAAGTTGTTATTATTAAAGTATCCTTCATTTTGTGAGCTTGACCCAAACTAGGGAGTAAAAGCCAGGATTTCCCAGCCTCTGCATTGATTTTAAACATTTTTCTTTACATCGGCCTCTTATCAGTCCCCCAAATCCTTATGGGAGTGCCATACTAAATTCTTACATAATTAATAATAATTATAACTAGAGTTACTCCCTGTATTAAAAAATCTGTGTTTTGGTGGCAGGGCGACCCTTTTTTTGGTTAACTGATTGTGCCTTTAATAACTAGGTAATCCTGCCACCCTGTTTGACACAGGCACCATTACATTTCCAACCACCCTCACCACTCTACACATCCTCTGGAGGCATACATTATCATGTGGGTGTGAGTGAAGAACACGTCATCTGAGCGCTTCAAGATTTAAGGCTCCAATTTGGTAATCTCTCTTTCTTTGACAACACACTGACATAATTTCATCCAGCTGTTTCTCAACCAGGGAGGCTCGCAGTGGTCTCTCTGCTTAGTGTGCCGGAAATAGCAAGCAGCAGCACTTCCTTCAATCGGCCCCTCAATTAAAGACGAGCCATGGAGCCGGCAGATGGAAGAGAGGCAGGATCCACCTCAGTCTTGACAAAATGGAATGATTAAAGCTCTCGGAAACCCACGTTTCATCCCCTAGTTTCAGCCAGTTAATGACAGCTCTCATTACTGTCGCGGCGATGGCGTGTTGTCCCAGACGTGCCACACACTGCCCAAATTAGCAGTCCTACATCATACTGCCTGTTTGTACATTGAAACTACACAGACTGGGCTGGAAAAGTATATCATGTCAGAGGAGAGGCAGATTGTAAACGTGTGACAGCGCTAGTCTTTGCATCTGCACCCCCTTGCTCTGAGAGTATGTCTGAGATGGTAGCAATTTCCTGGATATTTCATGTCAGCTCTGAAACTAGTACCCACCATTCCTTTTATTCTCTGCTCAGCAACAATCCGCTCTCTGCCCATTGTGTGTTTTCAGAGGAAGAATATGAAGTTGGCAGGTAGTGAGCGAGCCTGATTGGTGTCTTTAATCATTAGGAATGGACCGCGGCACTGGTGTCTGCGTGTCTGACATTTCAGAGCGACATGAAGCCAGGCCTGTCACACTGATAACGTCCCTCGGGGTGAGGTTGCGAGCGAAACACCGACTTTATTTATTTATTTTTCATTAATCCCACGCACTCAAGGTGGCAGCTGCATATGGAGATTGTCATGTTTGCGCTATCTTTGTTCGCTTCTCTTTGCTATCACAGTGTTACACCTTGTATCAAAAGTGCAGCCGCTTTCTGTGAAACATTTGTATGCTCATGCTAGCAACCAACTTTTGAAGTGGCACTGCTGTGGTAATGTATGCAAGTGCAGCATTGTAAAGCTTCATGGAGTGAAATGCTCTTCGCTGTTTCCCAACTGGGAGCGAGGGTTGAACATAATTGAGGAGAAAGAGGACTGCCGGCCAGTTAGCGGTGGACCCTGGAGTAATAGCTCATGCTCTGTCTCCACTGCCACCTCTAAAAGTAGCATACTCCTTGTTTATGGCTGTGGAGCTTGCAGTTTTAAAATTCCAATGAGGCTCCATCCAGCGCTGTCTTTATCAGGCTGGATGATTTAAGTGCACCCAGGGAGCAGGAGGCTGCCGTCACTGCCTCCTTCACAGAGCCGGCACAGTATGCAGCAGGGGTCCAGTATCAAGTGTACTTGATCTTCAAGACGCTTCACTGGCCTTCGTGAGAGTGCAGTCTCCGAAGACCGGGGTCATAACGAAATCATTCGTTCATCGCTTTTGATCCATAATTTCAGTCATGGAGTATTATCATGACAAGGACTCTTTAATGGAATTACCTCTAAGAATTTGTTGTAGCTTTCCTTAATGATGACATCTCAGTCCATTATTGTCATTTCCTGATTTATTATAATTCAGTTTGAGGGTATGAAATGCCCATCTGGCCACCAGCCACAGTACTGTATGTTCAGCTAAAATCAGATTTAGCAGCTAAATGTCTGAATATTGACAGTAAGATTTGCAGTCAGTTTATATTTGAATCATCGAGGACGTTTTGGAAAGGAGAGCGGAGATTAATGAGCCTCATCATTGGCAAGAGCTGTGCGGAGATGGTGGTCGGCTTACAAAGGGTGATTTTATTAATTAAGAATATGAAATGTGAAGAATTCTATTGGTGGTACATTTTTCCCATTATTTTGTCTTTTTTCTTCGGATTGGTTACTGTATTTCCTTTTGCTTTATATAAATCAGTATATATATGTTGCAAATGTGCACCATAATGATTGTGATCCCTGTGAAATAAATGAGCATTTCACTGTGAAATTGCCTCTGTTTGAATTGTGCCACAGACCTGCTGTGTTGGAAGTCCTACACTTATTGATGCTTTAAATTGCTATGGAGGATTTTGTTTACATGATACATGGAATTAAGTGAATCAATCGTGGAACCAAAGTTATTTAGGACCAGCTTCTCTCCTGACCAGTGGTGGAATGTAACCGAGTAGATTTAGATTTGAGGTACTTGTACTTCACTTGAGTATTACCATCTCATGCCACTTCATACTTCTACTCCACTACAAGTCAGAGAGAAATATTTTACTTTTTCCTAGATTTTTCATACAAAACACATGAGAATATAATGCATCGTAATGGATTAAACTAACCAACAGTATATAAAATAGTTAAAATTAGCAGTACTGCTTTATTTTACAGGTTTGATTATTTTCTAGTAAATTTATAGGAATGTCCTGAAAATATCTATGTAATTTAGTACAAGTTATAGGAAAGTATACACAATGTTCTGAGATGGTTATTTGTGTTTAATAAGGTTTTCTAAAAAGTCAATGATTTTCAAAGAAATGTCCATGAACGACTAAAATCTTAACTGACTGGAATAAATTAATTGGAAGTGTACCATTTTAACAGTGTGTTTAACAGTAAAATGCTACTTACACATTTATGCTAAAACAGTAACAATCCAATAGTATATAATAGTGTTTCACTCATAGGGTAAATCTTTCTGTATTGACTACTTTTTAGTATATTTTGTTCATAATACTTACATACTTTTACTGAAGTAACCTTTTCAATGCAGGACTTTATTGAATTTATTTATTTTTTATTGAAGTAAAGGATATAAATACTCCCTCCACCACTGCTCCTGACAAAGACTTGAAGCTAAGTAAGTAGAGCAATATGTTGTCCGTGTTCAGACCAACCATACAATGGTCATAGAGCTACTCTTCGCTCAGAGAGCATGTATCTACAGATGTACAGTAAGAACGACACAGAAGGGGAGCTTGCATGCTGCTGGATTTATTTTAAATTGAACTTTTGCATTTGCAGATTCAACATTTATGAGCATTCCTTGTTTTTCCAAGCATATGGTGCTCCGCTGGGGCTCTCCATCCCATACGGCATGATGCTTAAGAGGACATGCAGTTTAATTGTTAACACCACTGGGCTCTTGTCTGTGATGGTATATCACTCCATCAGCCACAAACTAAGCATGAATGGGCAAGCACAGCCAGAACAGTTGATTATTATATGGAATATTACACATTAAAGTTAAAGTGAAACAGAAGTTAGAGCGTTTTCAGCTTCTGCAATGACACGTATACAGTTTTTCTGCGTGAAATGGAACATGTGACTGGGGTTTATTTACAAGAGGGATTTAAATGAAATCCTTCGGATGTGATTGGATACAGATCTGTAGGCCTGCTCACCTCTACACGCACCAAACTCACCCGTGTTGTTAGAACAGGAAGAGGAGGATAAGGTCTTTGGAGATGTAAAAGAAGTTTTTATCAGCTGAAATCCAAACACACACGTAGCTAGGGTCAGCTAGTCACCCCTAATCGCATTTGACAGATGTACGTAACCAACCCCAAGTTCAAAACTGAGTCATGGAAAAGGAGGGATTTTGATATATTTGACATATGTCTAGCATATATCGAGAGATAAATAAAACAGGCACACACTGTCTAACTAGAGTTTGAAATTACTTTGTGTAAATTACAGTAAATATGTTTATATGTCAAAACTATGACCACAACAACTAATCTGCTCAAATTACATTAATTAGCAATAAGGGATCATGTAATATCTCCATTAACCCAACTGGGTATGAATTGATTTCATAATCAGGAGGATCCAAGCTTTCCAAATTTTTCTTCCCTTTCGAAACATTTATTCATTTGCATTTCTTAGGTTTTGCTTTCTGCATAATTGCAAAGTTTGCATTCTTAAAGAGCATTTTTATTTGCAATTATTGCTTAAAACAGAGCATTATCATGCAACAGTAAATCATGAAATGCATGATTACAATATTGGGAAAAGGAACAGGATTCAACAATTAAATGCAATATTGGAAACAGTGTATGTGATGACCTTTATAATAAATACAATTTAAAAAGTGATGGAGATTTTATGAGATGGAGTATACTGCATATATTTGTTTATTATGATTGTACTCATTAAGATACTGTAATTAGATACAGGTAGCTAATTTACCATAATTGGTTTAAAATTAGATTATTTGTGTGCATATGTATGCTCATGGCAACATGTTGCAGAGTATTTTGGCTTTGATTAATAAATAGGACTCCACAGTTCATAAACATATGGTACCCTCAGTTCTGTTCACTTTATCATTTGCTATGATTTTTATTTTCATGGTCTGTGCTCAAGGGAAGTATGTAAATAATAAAAAACACACAGCACTTACACAATATAGAAGGTAATGTCAACATTTTCACACATTTTTCAATACCCTGTCAATGGATTTCAAGCAATAGCTCCTGTAAATGTTTAAGGTAAAGAGGTGAGTTTTGTGCTTGCAATGAATGTGGCATGAGCGTAGATAATGAGAAGATATGAAGGTGATTTATGGAGTTTTAAATTTGTTATTTCTAAGCCCGTCCATTTACACTTCCTCACTCTCTGTGTATCTTTCAGTCATGCTAAATGTAGTGAGTGAACACATTTATCATTAGAATTGAGTTCCCTGTTTCATTGTGGTCTCTGCAGCTCAGCTGTATCACTGATGGGGTCTATCTCTCACGCTTAAATAACCGAATTACCAACACGGCAAAGAGGAGACTATGGATTCTACCATTATCGCCATGGCAACATGAGATGGGAGTGAGGCATGCCGGTTTGATATTGCACTCTAAGCTTCAGCTCACTCTTGTTAAGAGGATGGGAGTTCAGACCATTGTGCTTTCTGGAAAATGGAGGGGTAAAAGCATTGCCTCTTTTACTGCGCAAGCCTGCAAGAGACATAATCTGAACTATGAGAGGTGGCAAGGTTTTCAAAATAAGCTGATTCCAACAATGAAACAAGATTTTCAAAGGTGTTTTAAAGGGATATATCACTGGATTCTGGAGAATAGACTTATATAGAATAGTCTTTTAAATCCAGAAAAAAAAAGAGATTTGTTTCTGATACTTAAACATAATGAAACCAAAAGTCAAAAGGATAAGGCAAGATAATAAAAAGCACTGGAAGGTGAATTTGATGGTGCCAAAAAAAAGAGGACTGAGGTACATTTGCTAGTTTTAGGGTGGTACTGCTGTCTGATAGGAGTGTTCTGCTTTCAAGTATATCATTACTTGTGAATGCAAGTCATGAATCACACCCCAAAATTGCTTTGCCAAGTATAGTAAAAAGAAATTGTCCCAACGAAGCTCACGCAAGGACTGTGCACACATTTAACATTCAATAAACATGTTTAAATTGTTGTGTCAGCTGTAGCTGTGGACCCGAAGTGTCTATTGCAGCAAGGTATAGCTCATAGAAATCATCGTCTTGTCGCGCTGCGTTCAGGGTGTTTCAGCGACACTTTGTAGCTGCAGGCAACTGGTGTTTGTACAGCTGAACATTATTACAAGTAGATTATACAAGTGCTATTTGTGGATTTCACTTTTCAACAGAATTATGTAAAAAAAAAAAAAAAAAAAAGTCCAGTAAAGAATCACAAGAGGATGTAAAATGGCAGGAAAACTGACAAAGCATGCCAGAGTAACTCTATTACTTTCAATGCTGAATCAAAGGACACTTTTCAAGGTGTCTAATGTTTGCTATTGTCAAGGAAAAAAAAAGAGTGTGAAAATTAAAAACCAGTTCTGAAAAAAATTATACATAGGAAAAATAGCTAAGACTCGTGTAGACATTATTAATAGTGTAAGATTTTTTTTCATTTCCTTAAAGCAAATGTTTGACTTTTTGGGAAATTGCCTTATTGCCAAGAGTTAGATGAAAAGATTGAAACCCGTCTCATGTGTGAGCGAACATGAGGCTACTGTACAGCCAGCAGCCAGTTAGCTTAACTTGGCATAAAGGTCTGGAAGCTGCTCCTGGCTAAGAAATAGTCCGGCACGTAACACCCCGTAACACCACAACTTGGCCTTTTTACACTTTGGTTTCTATATGGATTAAACAAACGAACAATCAAATATATAACAAGTTAATTAATGAGCTTTAGAGGTGCTGGTTTTCGGCTTTTGTTCCATTAGTATAGAGCCAGGCTAGCTGTTTCCCCCTGATTCCAGTCTTTATGCTAAGCTAAGCTAACCTGCTGCTGGCTCCAGCTTCATATTTCACCAACAGTTATGAGAGTGATATTGATAAATAAAGGCAGAACAAATGAATACAGTGGCTGCACTTATACATGTTTCTCACAATGTTAAACTATTACTTTAATTCTGTGGTGTTTGCCGTTTGGATCATACAACCGAAACCAAATGAGAATCCACTTGTTCATTCTCTCAAATATGAGACTGTACCATGTGTTCTTACCATCACTGGAAACCAATTTTGGTTATCTCAGTCTAGATTGTCCCAGTAGGTCAAAATACAATTTCTTTTGTGACTAACGGAGCTGTAGACAATGATTTCATTTACATGGTACAATGTGGCTCTTCTGGTTGTCTTCCGTTGATGTTGCTAAAACCCTCCAGTGGTAGTGAGGAGGGGAGGGCTGAGAGATATTCATCTAACAGCTGCTGGAAGCTGTGTGGCTGCATCGATTGAGCGGCACAGGAGGATTCATTGTACATACAAATGATGCATGAATTGCAACACAAAGTGAGAGATACTTAAAGTGAGAGCTGAACAATTTGATTTGATTGAACTGAGCCACAGACAACCCTAAACAGCTCTTTAAAGAGGTATTGCATTTGCTGAAATCGGGTTAGTTCGGGTCCTCGCTGGAAACAAGAGACACCTTTCACCACACGAAATACACTTACATTAAGATTGATGCCTTCACTGACATAAATGCTGCAAAAAATCTTTTCCACCAACAGCCCATTTCTTGTATAATGAATTAAAATCCAATTACAAGTGCTCATTACCGTAAACAAACACCACATTAGCATCAAATATGCAAATGAGCGAGTATCATATTACTCAGTATGATGAATCACTGTGCATTAGATGAGAGGGACCCAGTGATGTGTCTGTAACAGCCTTTCTTTTGTTCAGTCTGAATGTGTGGTAACCACCCAGCGCAGTTATTTGCAGCAAATAGTGTGTCTGAGTACAGTTATTCGCAGCAAATATAATTCCCATTAAAGATTCATTAGCAAACCAATGTACCAGACACATTCTTTTCATCCTATTTGGCTCACCAGAAATACCACCTCGCACATAAAAATGACAAAAAAATGTGTTGCGGTTTCCTCCGGGTCCTTGCAATTAAGTCTGAACTGGTATGTGCTATAAACCAGGGAGATTTTTAAAAAAGTGCCACTTCAAAGGAGAGGCGAACAGGAGCTGACAGAACTGTTGGGAGAGGCTATAATTCAAAGTCATAGTAAAACAATGCCTCATGTGTTCTTTAGGTATCACTTTAGTTTTGTTTCCCGCTGTTAGTTTGTGATATATTCACAATGCTCAGTGTCAGTGGCGGGATACCACGGGGAAAATCTGAATACTTTCCACTGATGCCAAAAGCTCATATAGGTTTCTACTCTGTGCCAGGGAGAGTGGAGTGAGGAACAACAAAGATATTTAAGAAGTTAAGAGGCACAAACAAACTGCATTTACGTTTGAAAGGTTTTAAATGTTTTAAATGTTTTATGAAGATTGTTAACTGAATTTTGAGGTCTACAAAACTTTTAAAAACCCAAAATGGGTTTAATATGTACAAACGAGTCACAGCCATGCTAGAAGCTCTGACATGCTGACTTTTAGCAGGTTTAATGTTTACCATGTTCGCCATCTTTGTTTAGCGTGTTAACATGCTAACATTTTCTAATTAGCACCAAGCACAATGTACAGCTGAGGCTGAAGGGCACATTATTAATTCTGCAGGTATTTGGTCATCAACCAAAGCGGTAACAAACTAAAATTTTGACCAGATTATGGCGCTAGTAGAAAAGTCAAAGATCACCAAAGATATTACAATTCATCCTGAGGGGGACATGATCGTGTACCAAATTTCAATTCAATCCATCCAATGGTCGTAGAGACATTTCAGTCAAAACCACATAAGTGAACCTCATGGTTTCATGGTGTTTATTAGGATACATCCTCTGGTGACCATGAATGTCTGTACAAACTTTTGTGCCAAACCATCAAGTAGATATTGCGAAATGTCTTTGGATGAGTGAAAACTTTGATGTGCTCGTGGCGCTACAGAAAAAGCCAGGTGATAATTAAAGTCTTAAGAAATCATCCTTAATTCATCCTCTGGGCACCATGAACATCTGTACCAAATTTCAAGGTAATCCAATCCAATAATTATCAAGACAATTCACAAACAAAACCAAAACTACAATGTCAAGCCCCTGGTGGCACTAAAGGAAAAGTCAGGGGATCCCCAAAGTCAGTATGATTCATCCTCTGGGGACCATGCATGTCAAGATTGTATGGTAATCCACAGGATAGAGATAGAGAGTAGTACTATCATTAGAGCCATGACGCTCGCGTGCCTAAAAACACAGGACTAAAAACTCTTTCATCTCTTCAATCTCTTTCTGTAATCCTGAATTGACATAACTGATTAAAATGAGTCACAGAAATGATTGTACATACGTATATTGTAACATTGCTTTTGGATATAATGTGGCACCGCCCAACTCCAGAATGAGTATAATGTGAATAGAAAGCTGCTAGTTTCATTCCATCCTGTTGCTGCAAATCTTATGTAAGACCAAAGTAAAGGGAAGGAAGGTGCATTTTCATTTTATGTCAGTGTCAAATTGCATTAACTGAAACACATTATCCATCATCAAAGTGTATTTGCAGGACAATGGCTGGACCTAAAGGGGCCCCACTTTAACAGTGGTGCATGGTGCTAGTGGCATTTTTGTTAGGTGCACAGGGAGAGTTTTTCATATGTACCAGTTTGGTTCTGGTGAATTTCCAGCATTTACCATAACTCCTTTTTGCAGATAGGGTTGCCTTTGATACATTTCTCATCATATGGTAAAAAATAGATGCAATATTTTCTAACTATAACACTGTGTAAATGATTGTCATCTGACAGAGAACCATACCTACATGTCATGACGGAATAAATCTTTGCAGTAGTTCTGGTAATCTATATGTCCACCAATCCAATACTGTACAATGATCACATTACTCTGTAACCCTGCCACCATCACTGCGTGTTTCTCCCGTGCTGTAAATCTCCTCAACACTTCAGCCTCCACATGCATTATTATTCATGAAGTCATACTATTTTTGTATATATATTCATGCAATATGCAATATAACAAACCTTAGGCCTGTGTTTGCTATGCAGTCATTATAATAAGGTAATATGCATTTTCAAGGATATGTTCCATACAGCAGGTGTGTGTGCTCAGAGCCAGTGTGTCATGTTTGCACATACTGCTTCTTTGCACATAGTGGGAGCAGATTTACACGGCCAAATACAACTGTATTTGTCTCCCATTTGTTGCAACAAAATAGTGTCACGACTGATATTTATATTTCGCCAGTAACAATGTAGTGCATTGCAATATTGTTTAATTTTATAACATGTGTTAGTTTGCAACAGCTGCTGCAAGCAGGAGAAGACTGGTATTGTTATAAAGAACATTAAAGAATGGCAGACGAAATTGAGTGTCAGCTACCATGTGGGTCTGTCTGTCAGCACTGATATCATGAATGAATGTAGTTGGTTATCTTGATAATTTAAATGAAGGGAAAATATTTGGAGCTTATCTACATTGTTTAATGTATACACTGTGTATGTCATTAGCATTCACTGCTGAAAGGTTTAGCCATCCAAAGCTATAATTCACTGCAAATAAATGCATTCTGTAATTCTGTTCATTTTTCCAGGGGATGAATTTGATATCAGTGACAGTAAGTTCCTTGATATGGAACATTTTAATGAATGCAAACTCTAATAACAACATGGCTTTCGTTGCTGCTGATAACAATTTGATAGGTTTTATTCCATCCAAATTGTTTGCATTAGGGATATGCTGAGCTTGGCGTTTTAGATTATGTTTACACATGATGTCATTAAATGGTGTCCTTTCAGTGGAAGGAACTGCCTAAATTCATCCACCAGGAATTAGCCTGTGAATAATGTAAAACAGGTGCAGAGAGAGAAATGATCCCAAGAGAAAGGCGCTGGTATTTCCATTTGAATGGACCTAAGTGTCTTTTGTTACATGTGGTGGGATGGCATTCCCTCAGCCATATTGGGGAAGTGATTAGGATTTGAGAATGTTGAATAACTTAATCTTTAATAATCTTCATATTTGGGTTATTTTTAGTCTTGATCCCTACCTTTTAGCTGAAACACAGTCATGTGGAAACGTGTTTAACCTTCAGTAACTTCCCATTTACCTCCCATGGAGATGATGCCTTAGTAATTATAACCCTCAGCAGGGTTCCGAAACCTAAACAATTTAAGGCTTAATATCCAACAAAATCCTTGGCAGGACTGAGCTTCAGGCTAACATTAATGGAAGGTCTGGCAGAGCAGTCAGGTGTACCGTTGATAAATGGCCGACTATGTTGTCCTTTAAATTTATTGCCCTATTTCTTTATTTTTTTTTTACTGTACACAATAAATTATCCACAGTGTTAGAAACTGCTTTCTAAATTTGCAAACACATACTCAGAAAAGCCTGAGGAAATTGTTACCCCAGTTGTTGGCCACCTGAGAGTTTAGAGAACTGATTGGGACAGAAATATGCCACTGGCAGTGCAGCATCTGCTGGGACCTGGGTGTCCCAGTAAGCCCCAGGTGAAGGTGGTTCTTCCTGTTGGTACTTTTACTTGAATTATAGAAGACTGAGGTTTCATGACAGCTCTCTGCAAGGCAGGACAGTGGCCTTAGCAACAGGTGTCTCTTGCTGTGGCTGCACCATTGCAATTTGGATATGGAGTAGGTGCCTACAGTGATGGATGTATTGTGTCTATTGTGTTCCATAACACTGTCCTAGAGACCTAATTTGCCTCAGGCAGCATACCTCAGAGGGAGAGCAGTAATTCCAGCCGCTGGCAGCCAGACTGATAACAAAAACCTAAAGCTACTTTCAGCTTTGGACAGCAGGTAAGTTCACATTTCATTTGATTTTTTGTTTGTTTGTTTTTGTGTCCATGTATTTTATTCTCATGTTGACCTAACCTAGCTTAACTTCACCAAACATACGGTAATATAAGCTAACCAAACCTTGAATTGGGTGCCAGTTTATTGTTCCTGTGATATACAATAGGGCCTTTAAATGGAGACTGTGGTATGCCAAGAATAGCATACTGTATATAATTTCTGCTCATAAAACCCATACTTTACTGACTTGGATACCATGGCACTGTTTCCTATTTTGTTGTGAGCTTTTTGCTGCACTTGCTTGCAGGCCATCACTCTACTGTCTGAGACTGCCCTCCCAAGAGGAACTACAGCATCAGCAAGTGCCCCAAAACAACATATGTTAATATTGAAACGCACTCTGGTGGCCGTCAACAAAACATCGGACTTCAACACGGGAGACCACTGTTTCCAATCGACAGCATTGTTTTTTTAAAGTATGACCGCCATCGCTCCCTAACCTTAACCACATGTTTAATATTGTAACCATGATGATGAAGGTCCCCTAACCTTAGCGAAGTAGCCATTGTAACCCAAATCACGATGTTCCCTAACTTTAACAAAGTACTTATTTTAACTCAAACCATGATCTTTCCCTAAACCTAACCAAGTCGTTTGTGCCTAAACCTAACCAAACCTTAACCATAGCGTTGTCACATCATAAAACCGATTTATTTTTCAACAGTGATTTGTAACAGAAATGATGTCATGCTGTTGATGTAGGCGTCAGATCAGAAAACGCTTCTATGTGTCGTTGTGGAGGGCATGGACAAACTATGTATTTTGTTATTTAATATTGAGGACTTGTTGTATTGTTTACTTGCGGTTTCTAAGGAGGTTCTCTTACTAGTTCTCACTATCCCCTAGTTTATCTCACCTCAACTTACCCTTAATTAATTATTTTAGTATAATAATGTCTTTAAGTATACCCATGTGAGTAACACTTGACCTTAGGAGTAATAAAACACATGTATAACATACATTTAAAGCCCCTTGAGAGAAATTTGTGATTTGTGATATTGGGCTTTATAAATAAAAACTGACTTGATACAAGTTATCCTGTCTCATCCACAGCTTTTTGTTGCTGTTTTTTTCCCCCTCTCTCTTTTAATTCAGACCTAGCCTCGGGGAACAATCTGCTGTTCTGTGGGCGTGTTTGGCCAACTTAACCATCTCTGACTGGTTCACAGGGGCGACAATTAACCTTTCTCCTCATAAGGGTCGTAGACAACAAAAAACACACAAAAACCCCTGGATGCGTGTCTTATTGGAATACATTTATTACTTTGCCCCTGTCCTATGCGTGGACGCTGCAGAGTATCATCCAATTAAGCATTATGTCAGGTTCATCTGACAGGGTTATTACTAAGCAGTGATTACCAGCAGATAATGCCAAACAGATAGGAGGTTAGATGTGGGCACTGAAGTTTTTCATAGTGTGTTATACTCTGAAAAACACATCTGTGGTTTGAGCCTGGACAGCGTATACAGTGTCTCTTTTGCTGCAGGCTATATTGCTTTGTGCACGTTTATCTTAACATTTCAATATTAAATTAAAGACAAAAAAATAATTAAATGCAAAAACCATCTTTTCTTGTGACTTGCCTAACAATTATACATACAATAATCCTAAACAGCTCTTGGAAGAGAACTAAACCTTTTTTTTTTTTTCTACAGTATTCATAGCTATGTTGCCAATAGCAACCATCTGCATTTCAAAACATCAGATGTTTCTTTGTAGAAATCGTGATCTGTGTTTGTTTATTATTTTGCTTGTGCGCAGGCAGGAATTATTACATGTGGATGTCATGCTTGGTATGAAACTCTCCCTCCCATGAATTCTACATTTGGAAAACAAATCTGCTAGTAGGGAACCTGTTTTTCAAAAAGCAGCGATGTCAACACAGCAGTCATGTATTGTAGAAAATGGTCTGACTATTTATTTAGAGTTATAAAGGTTAGATAAAATCCCTTTTGAAACCTCCTTAATTATGTTAGATGTGCAAATACAGACACACAATATAGTTGCAATATGCTTCTATTGACACTGACTTAATGCAGAGGGGAGGGCTTGTAACAATAATACACTCATATGACTTCACATATAGAGTCCCAGGACCATATTACATCTTGTCTAATTAATTCATTTTATTCAATTAAGCCCTCAAGTCCCTGTTATTCCTCACTTGTTTTTATACCAGCGGCATGGATGTTAATGTCTGTCGGTCGGGTCCACCACTTTGGTGCCGACTGAAATATCCCAACAACTATTGGATGGGCTGCCGTGAACTTTTGTACAGACATTCATGGTTCCCAGAGGATGAATCCTACTGACTTCGGTGATTCCTGTGATGTTGACATTTTTAGTTTTTATTGAAATATCTTGATAACTAATGGATGGATTATTGTGAAATTCAGAACAGATATTCATGGTCCCCAGAGGAGGAATTGCAATAACTTTGATCGAATGACTTTTCCTCTAGCGCCATCATCAGGTCAAAATTTCATTTTGTCCAATACTTTCCATTCCCAGCAGCCTCAGCTGTACTTTGTGTTCAGTGCTACTTAGCAAATGTTAGCATGCTAACATGCTAAACTAAGATGGTTAACATGATAAACATTATACCTGCTAAACATCAGCGTGCTAGAAGAATGGCTGCAGACTCTTAGTCTTGTTGACAATTTTCTAGTTTTGGCATCTAAGTTATCTGAAAAAAACAATATGTGTCAAAAATATGTTTTGTGGGAGTTTATTATTGTTAATGCTTTGTTCTTAAAAGTTAACAAGCAATATTATTTTAATTTGTAGCTCAGTCTGTGGTAAATAAGTACCCATGCATTTAAGGGTAAAGTCTTTTGTAAAAGAAAAGAAACCATAACACTTTATTAATTAAATTTTATAATCAAAAATAAGCTAATTTTCCTGAATTATTCCAAATATAAACTGTGCTGTCCCCCTACAGCAGCTAGTGCCTCTGAAGCTAAATGATCAGATTCCTCTCCTCATTACATCTTTCCTGAGTCTATATAAAGGGCAGACTTTGAAATTGATGCTGCCACATCCTTTCTAACTTTTCTAGTCTGCAAAATTAAAGGTTTCAATTAAGTTAACTATTCCACCCTCCAGTGAGCTCCCGCACCGAGAGATGGGCATTAAGGACACAGGTTTCCCTCATCTGTCATTTCAGGACTGCCGGGGCGTACCCCAAACAATGTGGTCGGCTATCTCCCCCCAGAATGTAAAGAGGCCAATCTGCACTGCCAGCAGCACAAGTAGAGTCTGGAAAAACCAACCATGAGCAAGATTTTCAGAATGCATGCCAGTCGAGTATAAGTAACATTCCATGAAAAAACCCAAATGACCTTGGTAGAAAATGATTCAGAGGTTGCTGGTATGTTTTCTCTGACAGGGATTTAAAAAGTGGGTTTAAATGGTCACATATTCTACAGAAGTTTGTCCACACCACATTTAATGGTTGGCAAATTATATCTTGTATGCTATAATAACTAAACAACCCTAAATTTCACACTAACCTCACCTCAGCAGGGCATAAAGTCGAGTCTGCCTAAGCAGGTGGTCAAAGTTGGCTCTATTTGACAGTCACTGAGAAGATTTGAGGTCTGTCAATCAGCACCAGCATCAATGTGAGGAATCCTCTGGCGGTAGTGATTGATTTAGAGGTCTATCTCATCTAAGACCTCTGAGTGTTTTCTCCTCTTGGAGCCATGGGTTATAAACCGTCGCGAATCCCTTAAAATTGTTTTTCTCTTCACCATCAGATAGAGAGAGACTGGGGTTTTGTTTGCCATTACATTTTAATAAGACAGATGAGACAGAGGGGGGAGAGTGTTTTGGAGAGGAAAATAAATAATCAGCGACCTGGCTGACTCTGGGCCATATTGCAAATGAATCAATGGACTATTACAGCCTGAAGCCAGGCATGAAAATGCATCTATCTTGAGCTAAGAGATATAGAGGTCAGAGATGACACTGGAAAGATGTGTGCTCCTGTCAGATCCATGGCGATACTGTTGTCATGTCTCTTCTGGCAGAGTGGAGCTTTTGTTCTTAATGGCGTCATACGTCAATATGGACATAACTGTCAACCACCCACCACTGCAACGACTGCCGATGTTTCATCGCTATTGCATCACAGGGAAAAGTACATTCACAAGCATTTTGCTTGCATATCTGAATACGATGTGACATTAACTCTATTCTCTCTGCAGTGAGTGCAGAATTTCAAATTTGCATCATTCCTGTGTCGAGTATGAATAGGAAGATAAAAATATCCAGAGACAGCAGGATTGCAAAAAAAACAAAAAAAAACAAACAAAGAAACATAATGATTGCCTTATTGTACGTCATCAGATTCCAACTCTGTCTCCTAGAAATTACGTTTATATACTACTAAGTAGTAGGGAGGTGGTCAAGGTGAATGGTGGACGTAAGGACCAGGGAGCGGGATTCGCCTCCTAAGTCCTGCATGTGTTTAGGCAACAAAAGCACTTTGGATAAATTGGGGGCAATTTGTGATTTGGATTAAATGTTAAACCTGCAATAACAGATTTTTTTTGCCTACTGGGGGGCAACGAAAACATCTGTGAAGACAACACTGACATAACTATACAAAATGATATGGTAAACCTGTTAGCAAACAGCTGCAATTTACACAACAGATACATGGCATCATTAGCATTCATCCGGAGTCATGTTTCCACCTGATGAATGTACTGTCAGTCTAATATTCACTCTCTTTTAGCTCTGTTTTAGTCTCAACCAACTCCTGAGGGGAATATCTGTTTTTAAGAGCCATTTCATTGAAAACAGCTGCCTGCTGCTTCTGAAAATGACACCATGATAGCGGTGAGAATCGGGTGCTAATTATCTGTGGGTTCATCACTACGAGCAAAACCTTTCCTATTACACGTAGTCATTTGATCTATCGTCATGACAAAAATATTGATTATAGCTGCTTTAATAAAGTCAACAGATGTTGTGCTTAAAGTCACTGTTGATGTTTTCAAGACGACAATATTAACATAACCTAAACACAACCATTTTTTTTTATACATTCCGTATTAACACTTAGGTTTATTATAAACATTTTGTCATTATGTTGACAAAAAATGTAATTCAGGTGGCATTACGTTTCTCTCAGCAGTAAGTAGTATATGAATGTCATTTCTAGGAGACGAGGTTGCAAACACAAACAGGTGCACTCTTCGTTAGGAGGTCGGATGTCAACACAGAGTCGGAGAGGAGAGGTTGCTCAGATCTTCAAATGTATTTGACAGATGCCACACATTAGCACCATTCATTACCATTAATCATCACTGTGTCACCAGTAATTACTCCATTTAAACCGACCAGCCCTGGTCAACCCACTAACGAAGGTTAATGCGCTCGCCTGCCATCATTCTTCTGCCTGCATTATACCAACAATCACAATCTCCATCAACTACACAATGTGCTCTCAAGCATTTTACTGTAGCAATGCCATTATTGTGCGACTGCTGTCTCTCATCTCATCTCATGCAACAATGAATGGCAGACAATACTGCGGCCACCTTTTCTATAATGACATGCTACAGTATTGCCTGGTGACCAAGACACAAAGCAACATATCTGTGTGGATTGTAAAGGCTACTGAGGGGATTTTCTGTATGAATAGAAAAGAGCTTATTTATGTTTCACTCCTATTATTCTACTCCTGGATTTAATCCTGGAGACGTAATAGAGCCGCAAGCTGACCATGTGTATATATATATATATATATATATATATATGTTTTTATGCGTCTCAATTTGCCAGATCATTGTAATCTGTCTTGGTGTTCCTGGACTACATGCGAATCAGGGTCCTAGTCCAGTCCGGAGGTTGGTGGTAATAAAGAAGAATAACTCTTACAATTTAGCAGTTTTGTTACAACAATAGCAGTTTAGCTAGCAAACTAACGACTATCCAGAAACGAACACAATCACATGTATGAGTTGCATTAATGGACTAAGAGCGAGATAAAAATGCTTTATTTTATAACATTTTCATGCCGCCCCCTTACCCATACGGATCGTTTAATGGTCAAACTGATGACGGATCAGATAAGCTTTATAACAACCGTGTGTGCCTTCTGTAGGATTGTATGTGTTGAAAATCGCTGGAGCGGATTTCAATTCGTCTTGAATGCTTCTTGGATGCATTTAAGCTTTTCTGAGATCAGATAGCCAATCCGTGACCACCAAAGACGTGAAGTGTAAATGAGATCTACCATATAAGAGTCATGGGGGAGTAGAAATGAAACCAGCTGTTTAGTTGCTGTGGACAAACAATAAAATGCAACATAGAGCATGGGGGCATTTATGCAGAATCTATCTGCTGAAGATGCAACTTTTGACAATAAATGTAAATTTAATGTGGATAAATCCCTTCCAGACACAATCTGGATTCAGGATGAATGAACTGACATAATGTTGCAACTTACAATTAGTTTCATTATCAATTTATCTGTTGATTATTTGGGTTAATTACTGAATACTTTACTTTTTAAAATGTCAGAAGATAATAACAAATACCCATTACAATTTTCCAAAAGATCAAAAATATGTCTTTAAATTTCATGTTTTGTCTGACCAGCATTTCAAAACCCCAAAGATATTCAAGTCACAAAGAAAAGCCACATATTCTCACATTTGAGTAGTTGGAACCAGCGAATTGTGGCATTTTTGCTTGATAAATGACTTAAACAACTAATTTATTATCAAATCTGTAACATTCAGTATGTGATGCTGTTGGGAAATATAGTGTAACACAGCCTGTTATGTGACATGTTTGGTTGCTTGTTGACTGGATAACACTCTGAATGAATCTAAGTTTTCAAACAATTGTATGGCTGGCCCAATGGCCATTTCCTGTTTACGTGTTTCTGTTATCTGTAACAAGTGAAGCATTTGTCAACAGACACAGCCCATCGCCTTGTCTGGGTGGCTGCGGGGGAAGATAAAGAGGCGTCGAGGCAGGCTCTGCCCTTCTGACAGAAGTCAAGAATAGAGGAATGGAAGCATCCTGTTTGATCTCTGAGGAGGGAGGATGTGTACCACTGTTGGCTATAGTTCTGCATACTGAGTCTGATAAGAGGATAGTGTGTGTATCCATACAAGAACCTGTTCAGACTGAAATTGCCAGTGTATAAAATATATATATATATATATATATATATATATATATATATATATATATATATATATATATCAATAATCTTACATTTTATCATTTTTATTATGTGAAATTACAGCTACACTGTATTTTCCCCTGAAAGTTTCATTCGCAGCAGGCTGGAAAGGCCTCTGAAACAACATTTAGCCCATAACTTCCGGCATTAAAATGCTCCATTAATTCTTTTGGATAATGAAAGTGTCTTGGATGGGCTCTGACCCCTCCCAGCCATTCAGTTGTAGATGAAACTCTGGGTATATTATGGCTTTAAATAAAGGTTTAATTCACAGATAAATAACTAAGGACTTAAATGAATGAAAGGGAAGAATAAAACATGTCAGTGCAGGTTTTACAAGGTGTTTTCTTGTCTCAATCACACATTGTTGATGATATAACAGTGAGCTAATGTCTAACAATGAAATTAAATCATTGTGGACTTAAAAAAGACATTGTACTTCTTTTTCCAGAAAACCCATAATCACCTTGCCCATTTGTTGTGCTGTGTAGCTCCTGAAGCTCCCACAAACAGCCCCTCATTGATAAATGATCAAATTTAAATAGCTATATTGCCTTTTGTTTTCATTATTCAGAGCATAATGACACCCAGACTGCTAAGCTATTTCCGATGACACAGTTTTATCATCAGCAGCCAATAAACCAGGACAATCCGCACGATATATAATGGCATCCACAGTGGTAATGGCACGCTAATAAGTGTTTTCTCGCCAAGAAAACTGCAAATAAGGTGAAATACCTTGAGTTGTAACTCAAGCGGCTCCAAAAAACTTGTGCCCTGTTCCTACTCCTGTTGCTCACCAACTTCCACTCAGCCTACCATTCCCCCAAATGTTAAAAACAATTACAGACTTTAACAACAAACGCCAATGTAGTGCAAGTGCGGTTAAACTGTCTGGAATAGCTGGAGTCAGCAGCAATGTTCTTTGTACTGAAGCGGACTGCGGTTTTTTGTCTTAATTAAATCCCAGCCACATTTTAAGGGGAATCTTAAGTTTTATGATCCATGGGTTTATGAAGGCAGTGTTCATGCTCAAACGTCTATAACACACCATATGGGCAGTGCACTCTCACCAGCAAAACACATGTCACTGAAAAACAGCTGAGTTGTTCGTGACGGCTCGGAGAAGGTCATTTTCAGGTGTGGGCTCAGAGGGAACATAATTAAGGACATATGAAACCTATTTTGCCATGCAATATCTTCATGAACATTAAAGGTTATCCATATCATTAATTTCTATATACCCTGACTCTTGACACAGTTGCTGCACTGCATTTAATCTCACTGACATACTTATAATTCAAATTTTATTATGCTTGGCGGTATGATTTAATCATCTGATTTTTAATATTCAATGACCTCTCTAAAATCAATAGGAGACAAAGCCTTGTCATGACCCTTTAATGACTATCATCAGTCATTCTTTATCTATTGATATGCTATTTATCATTGACTCCACTAATGTTCAGTTAATAAGCAGACAATACCTTGGAAATGAGAGCTAGATTAGAGGCAAACACCTCATGTATCCACCCGTTACCTTAAAGACATAAATGAAGGAATGTGGACCAAAGCACATGGCTATTATTTTTAACTGGCACTCGCCCTGCCAATGCTGTTAGACCACAACTGGTGTATTTCCATACCAGAGAGTATAATTAAAAGTTGCTCAGAAGTGCAAATTTGGCAGAGCAGCTACAAAAAAGCCCCTGGGCGAGGTTGGAGGCACCTCATTATCGGATAGAGAGGAAGACGCCAAGAGCCAGACAGATTACTGCCAGTAAAAAAAAAAAAAAACAGAGAACAAATGATTTATTAATACGATGACTGCTTTACTTGAAGCTGCCAGGCATCAACAAACCTAGTCCTGGTAATGCTGGGCCCTTTGACACCTCAATTTATCACCTGCCCTGGTGCTGTTGGCGCTGAGGTTTCCATTTCAACGGAACAACTGGAGTGGACATGGAGCTTTAAAATAGAGGAAGTAAAAATTAGCTTGACAATAATACTTGAATGAAAACACTTTAGCAATAATTTAGCTTTATTATGCTCTGTATTTTGCATCTGTAGTAGCTGGCACTGTTTCGCTGACATTACATTATTGGATAATTTGATTTTAACTTAATAAGATAATTGGAAAACATTGGTAAAACTGGCAACAAAGAGGGTCTGTAACTTCTGTAATCACTGGCACATCAGGGCATTCGCACTATGATTATGCTGGTTTTATTTGTCTTTCTATAGAGCGGTGGCAGGATGGCAGCTATATGCAGATGCTGTGTGTTGACTGCCAGAAATAAAAAAGAAGTAGAAGCAGTCACCAACATGTTAGCAATTATTAGAAAAATCTGTCACACCAACAAAATAGGTTGATGCTAAATAGACTAAAGCAGCGGTCACACCACAAAGTGATAGTCGCTCGCTGGTCAGCCACAATAGCTCCCTGAGCTTCTCAGGCTGTAGGCACAGTGGTGCTTTGGGCTAAATGCTAAGGTCAGCATGCTAACATGCGACTGTACAAAATTTCAAGGGAATCCATTAAGCAGTTATTGAGATATTTCAGTCTAGAAATATAAAAGTGGTGGATCAACCGACCGGCACTGCCATCCCTTGAGCCATGCTGCTAGTGTTGCTGAAAATCGTGATCAATTATGTCAAAGCCAGGGTTTTAGATTAGACATTTAACAGAAACCACATGCGTTGACGTCACAGATTCATTGTTAAGTTTCTCTTTAAAAAGTGTTCATTGACATAGTTTTTATTTTTAACTTTAACACAACACATGCATTAAGCCCTGGGAACAACAGCAGCAACACATTACTATATCTGTGAGGATTCCTCATACTGTATCTAGTAATGTATTTGTCTTGGGACATGCACAGAGGGAAACTGCACCTCTTTACAAATTTCACAGATAAAAATATCCGCCTCGCTACGAGAATAAACTAGTGACACTTTTGTAGTGCTGCAACACAGATGGCCCTTTTAGGAACAGCTTGAGAGGACACCATGATGGAGATTGTTTTTACTACATTAAGCCACACTCCTCCTTTCCCACCTAAACACAATCAAAGGCTCTGTGTTATCAATAGCATCTCCCACTGGAAATACAATTTCAAGGTCTATTTGATACATAATAAACCAATGGGGCATTCTAAATTATAAATTCCACTATGGCATTTTTCAGAGCTTTGGAGAAGAAATCTTTGATAATCCCAGTGCAGTAGAAAAAACATACAACAGGACAAAACATACAGTGCTTTTTCACAGTTTCCTTCTTCACTTAGAAGTAAGTGTCCTTGTCACTGTACCTTCGTGGTTTCTTCACATATAATAAACAATGTCATTTCTAATTATTCTCGCTATTTTAAGCTATGGTTGGGGTTATATAAAATAAGAATCTTGACATATAATGGTCTCTTAGTGTATCAAAACATTTGTTATAGAAAGGAAACATCAAGACTGGCCTCACTAGAAAAACTACAGCATTTGTCGTTTACGCAAATAGCTTAAAATGACCTATGTTTAAAATTCAGAAGGCAAAGCAGAGAGTAGTTCTTAATCTGCCACCAACAGTCACAAAAGATGTGTTGACAGCCATTCAAATTTTGTCTCTTGCTTTAGTTGCATGGATTTGACAGTCTGTGTTTACTACTAGCTAGCTAGGAACATCAAAACTTACCAGGAACTGCAGTTTCTGTTTTTTTGTTCCTCCAGTTCCTCTAATTTTCCTGTACAATCATGTTGTGCAGTCATACAGCACTGTGCATACGTCTTTGTCCTAATATGTGCCTTCTGTAGAGTGAATCCACGTTCATCCAGTCACCACTTCCACCAAAGGGAAATATGCTTATTCACTTTCTTGCTGAGAGTTAGATGAGAAGATTGATACCACTATCGGAGAGCGGTATCGATCATCTCATCTAACTCAGCAGCAAAGCGAATAAGAGTATTTTTCCAAAATGCTGAACTATATTCCTTCAACTCTGTAAACAAGCAGGCTGCCTCTCCACTGGAGGTCGTGTCCTGCCGTACCAACCTTCAATTTAGGTCTACCACATGAACATGATCTTTCCCATAATGAAGTAGTTGTAGTGAACTTGAAAAAAGGGCTGCTGGTGTATCTTTGTCCTGCTAATGGCAGCCAAAAGCTCATACAGGTCATTTTGGAGTGTGTTAGCAAACATTTGTTGTTAAGGAGTTAGGCCTTGCTGGAAAGATTGTGTGCTCACATGTATGAGATGACTTGATTTTTCGAAGGGTATAGCAATAAAATACTAATAAGTGTGTTGCAGCCTCTTTTGTTCTCTTCTGACTATCAATAAAAGATGTGTTTATCATGCAAAGAAGCTCAGGTGATTTTCTGTCAGTGTAATTTTAGGGAAATACAATAGCAAGATAAGAGATTTAAGGTAAGTCAGGGGGAGCAGTGCTTAGGTGTGGTTTATCTTCTAAAACAAGTGCGCGAGGCAGGCTATGTATAGATACGAGCAGGTTATTTGTAGTGTAGAGAGCAGAGAATAGGCAACTGATGTATCAGTCTGTCTTGCTGAAAAATACCTATCGCCAGAGGAGTGAGATATACAGTAGACCTCTGAAGTGACAAACAGCAAGGTGTTTTGCCTGGTTCAGCAAAAGAAAGTCTGGGGGCAGAAAACACATTCATTTGTTTAGGAAGAGCTTGGCAGGAACACATCTATTTATCATGGAGAACACGATGAGTGAAGGAGTGATTGAGTGGCCTGCAGTGAGTGACCCAGTGCAAGGATTACACAGGATTCAAACAGTGACGACAAAGCTGGGGCTGAATCTGAAAATAAGGGAGCAGGAACCTTTTTTTCTGCTTTCCAACCTGTAATGCATGTACCACAGAAGTGCATTTCTCAAATACAAAATGTACTGCATATACTGGACATGCATTGGCCTGCACTGAATTTTCAAATTCTTTAGGAAGAATCTACTTCATATTTTGACATACAGTATTTATTTCAACATACTCGACTAGACAAGTTTTCTTTTACAAATGGCATCTTGTTTGAATTTAGCAAATGTGATCGGCACGAGGCAACTATAATAAGTCGTCAGTCGTTCGTGATTTCTACTGGTTCTGTAAGTAGGCGAGAGAGGTGCCTTCCTTCCTATTTTTTTCCTCTCCAGCTCTGACTTTTATTTATCCTGGGACCATGTCTCAAAACATCTCTGAAAGGGACAGAGGGCTCCATTTTTGTGACATTGCATGGAGGATGTTGGGGCTTTTGTGCTGCTAAAGTGGCATTTTCACCCACTGCACACAAGTTATTTTCTTACCTTGTGAGCTATGTGGAAGGAGGGGCACGGAAGTGGGTGCTTTAGTAACAATCAAACAGTGCAGTGCAATTTTGGTAAACAATCTTCCTGATGGTTACTTACTCTGGAGATTTGGTTGCACTGCCTGCTTGCTTGGACCACCAAATGTGTGTGAAACAAGGGAGTCGTGATATTTGGGCATCTGAACACACCCTGCTCAAACACTTGGATAATATTTTGCCCAATTTGACTTTTAAAGGCAGCCAGTCAGCAGAAGGAAATAAATATATTTCTCTTCTGTCTGGTTTTAGTATAGATCTGTCAGAATGTGTCATGAATATCTGGTGAATGCTTGCTTTTTGGTGGGCAAATTGTTGGTTGCAGCGCAGCATCTGGCAATGAAAAATGAAGAATCAGATTCCCACCATGTTCCAATAAGAAAAGAAAAACAGTGGCTGAATGGGGACATTGTTGCTGGTTTGTGTTCATACAGTTAAAAACAATACAATACTTTGAATTTTTCAAAGCCAGTACAAGGATCTAAACTGGCAACCTTGTGATCACCAGCTCTTTTCTCTACTTCTTATCCTACTGAGAAAATAGCTGATACTAGCAGAAAGTACAGTAACCAAGTCAAGTAAATTCCTCATTAATGTAGCACACATAAAACCAGGTTCACATGGTATTTCCGGCCTGATAGCAAATACTTGCATAATACAGGTGCGTGCTAAAACTGTAGATGAGTAGTTACCTGCAGGTGCTGAATCACCCACACTGCAGCAATTAATCCCAATATTTTGGAGTCCTGCCAGGCTGGGCCTGCTGATTCATTCACCCTGTTTCACCCATAAATAGCGTCACTGCATTAATATTGCAGAATGCCTAGATATCAGCTTGCACATACATATGTATATATATATATATACACACATACATACATACATACATACACACATACATATATAAATACAGGATTTTGCATGAAACATGATTTTTAGTTTCAGAGGTGGCATAACATGACACAAACTCCATTTTTGATCCGATTTAACAACTTTAACTACACTGTGTCACCCAATACTGTGGACTGGATAGTATTTGATGAAAGAACAAAAAAAAACCCAAAAAAAACAAACATTAAATTATTTTATTATTACCAAAATTGCCATAAGTTTGACATGATTGGCTCTGTTGAAACTGCCAGCATACAAATGGCAACCCAACAGACTTCGTTTCGTTGGAAACAAGCCAAACACAGCAATTAGAGCTACTTGGAGATATCACCCTCAAATGTTAACACCCATATGTGCAGGTGTAGGAATCTAAGATCCAAAGCTGCATTCACAGAGAGGATGATGGGAATTTTTGAGTCAGCATTTTCTTGAGACTTGTGCTTAATCACCGAACAGGAAGGCAACTATTTTAATTTTTTGATCTTTGATGATGATAATGAACTGCACACAAACACTCATGTTTACCAGAATGACTGAGCTGTGATCAATGGATGCTAAAAAGAAAAAAAAGAAAAAAAAGAAAGTACAGGGAAAAAGGTCTGTGGATGGGGGGGGGACCCTTTTTCACTTCATTATTTCATAATTTGTCACTTGTTATGGGTGGATAAATGTATATATATATATTTGAAATGTGAATTTCATTTGGATGAACAGAACAACTGTGGTTTTAAATTGGAAGTGATGTGATGCTCTCATCACAGCTCCAGCATAATTCACACTGAAAAGACAGGTATAGTGTTATTTTAAAATACCGCCTAGAGCAGCTCCACAATCAAGGTGAAATAAAAATAAAATGTTTCATTTTGCTGTAGGTTACTTTGACATTTCAATTATACAGTAATATTTCCTCCGGCTAAAATGTGAACAGGAATATACTAAAAGTGCCACAGGAACATACAGTATCTTCTTCTTCGGAGAGCAGAAGAGGCAGCTGCAAGGCAGCAAAGACAAACTCATCTGTGCTACAGCATACGCATGACTCTCCAAGCTGTATTAGCAATCAGGAAGTCCTGGAGAGGAGCGCACAGGAAGTTACTTTGATATGATCAATCAGCCACTATACACTGCATGTTGAATATGCAGCTAAACATGGCGCTCCTCTCACAAGAGGGAAGACTGAAGAAGTTTTAATTAAGATTCAGAGATTCTGAATTCAACCATAGAAGCACAGCCGCAACCAAAACAGGAAGCAGGAAGTGCCAACAATTACCAGGATAGACTGAGGTGTCTTCAAAGACTGAAATTATATGTGTGCATATAAATGAAAAGGGGTGTAAAAATACTCCAGGTTATGGAAAAATATACCCCCCCCCCAAGTCAGATATTATAGTTTATATATGATCCATATGGCATATCTATTACATATTTAATCATTATACAAATTGGTCATGTGCAGAATGAACTGAATTCCTATTAAAAGACTGACTGTCTGACTGTTAAGTGGTAAATTCACAAATTGTTTCACAGCCATATACGTACGTATCACATCCTGACAACTAGGTGTGAAGTGCAACTGCTGTGAAGGCCGTTAATTGGTAGGAACAGTTGATGTTTTAAGAGTTTTCAAAACTATAATGAAACGTGTTCTCCAAACATCACTTCTCTTCACTTAAGCTTATTGTGTCTCAGAGATATTTCACATATCGAGGGAGAGGAGATGATGTTTTCCAACCTGAGGAGAAGTTTATGCAACATCACTTTAAATTCAAAGGAGCTGCAGCTCTTGACAAAATCCGAGCTCTGTGCTGTGACAGAGCGCTGTGGTCGTTTTGATGAACAGGCCATTTGAAATCACTTTTCTTTCCTTGAAAAGATAATGCATCATAGCAACATGCTTTCCTCTGTTTTTTTAAAGGCTGAGCTTCATTGCACTTTGTTGAATCAGATGTGATGATTTTTCACACGCTGATACTACTCAATTATGCGTTCAGTGCAAAATAAATACTTTAAATAATTTTAAAGCATGCAGAACAGAGATTCCAGTAGTTAGGCATAGCATGAATGACAAATGACCTGAGGGTAAAAAATGGGGATATTGTCCTTTAAGTAGGTCTGAATACTGTGAAAAATGCATGCTCTGCTATGAAGTGCACTAGGGAGCAAATTTTGCTCCAACGCAGCAGGACTTGCTGGGTATCCAAGGAGCAATGTTTTATGATTAAGTGCTCTAATTACTGCCTTTAAGGGGCAAAGGCATCATTCATAATACACTTTGCATGAGGTTGCCCATTCCAAACTAGTCTAACTCCTAGTGAGCCCCTATTACTACACTGTTTGCCCAATCAAATTAAAAGTGGCAGTCAGCGTCTGGGTCTCTTCATTCATGAGTTGGATCTGATTGCGCTTCAGGCCCTGTCAGTGCATGCAGCCTGATAAGAGGCTTGTACAGTGATTGCGCTGATTGCAGAGTGATGTTTTGGGTGCCATTGATGCAGAGCCTATTGTGCGCTCAGCGCTGATCAGGCTGAATAACAAGGTTGTTATGGCGACGAGACCAACTCCAAATTCTGGTGTGTGAGCAATAAGATGTGAAAAAATGAGAGATGTGTTTTCTTTTTTCTTTTTTTTTTAACACTTACAACATTAAACAAGCTTCTCAAGTTTCACATCTGTCAGGAGCATCAATACACACAGCCTCTCATTAGTTAGTTTAAAGTTAAACTTTGAAATCAATGTATATATATATATATATATATATATATATATACACACACTGATCTCCCTGTTGTTTGTATTGACGTGTACTTATTTGGTCAAAATTGTAAGAAGTTTTTATATAATTAATAATTTAAAGTTGATATTTATTGCATTTATTTTTTCAATGACATTGCCCCCTACATTAGTGTTCTCCATAGGGTGTGGATCAATGCAATATCTGTGTGGGCGGCCACTAAATGTGTGTGTGTGTGTGTGTGTGTGTTCTTTTGTTTCTTTTTGTTTATTTCTGGTTCTTGCTACTTGTGAACATTCAATAAACGGTGTAGTTTTGATATTGGAAACAACACGTCTTTGACTTTCATTAGTGAATGAACCTGTGTGCCCTTTATTGGGATAGTGTTTGTCTAAAATTGTGAAAATGTGATTATTTCCCAGGGTGGTGTAGTCGGGCTTTATCCTTAAATCTTACAATATAAGGTCCCACTCTCGCCACATGTGTAAGGTGCATACTTTTTTAAATCCTGATGGTGAATTGAGTCCATATGTGCACGTGATAAAGTGCACTTTCCACGTGATAGCCAGTTAGCCTAGCTCTCTAGCTTCCACGTTCATGGTGGAATAAAAAAACAGCATAATGTTTCCTCCCAAGAGTTCATTGTTATAAAAAAAAACCAGACAGCTTAAATGGCTAATTATACATAACCAACACAATGTGGGCTAGTTGAAAAAGGGAAGAAAAACAACATGTATCAATGTTTGTTGTACACTACAGAAGTTGACCGCTTGTCTCCTAGCAACACCGAATATAAGTCAACTGCTGCCTCGGAAAACGTCCACACAGAGGCTTGATGCTAGATGCTGTTTCCACAGAAAAAAATTGTTTAATTTTTTTAATTAATTAAAAAAAAAAAAAATTAAAAATCCACCTTATCATTTCTCAAACAAAAAGTAAGAATCCCAATTTAACTAACTGAAAATGGAGGAGACTAATGGCGTGCTAGCTATTTCGGGTAATTTAATCACAATCAATGCTAGTCATTAAATCACAGAACTAATGTGGTGTCTAGTAATTCATTAGCACTTAGAAGAATGTCAGGGTAAAGCCGAATAGCTCAAAGTGTACACACCACTGGTTTCTAACTTAGCCAGGCCCTTTAATACTGGGAACCCAAAGGGAAATACATCATCAGTGGCTGCTGTAGGGGACTCGGGAAAGGTTATGAATGTCATTACAGTCCTCTGTGGACTTTGTGGTGAACTCATTCAAAGTAGTTCATAGTCATGGCTCTGAAATGCTCAGATCTGGCCAAAATGTATTATACTCGTAACAATGAGATGATGTGGTTCTGGCCACTTGTAATGCTGTAGATAATCAGATAGGCAAGGGACACAATGAGAGGCAGTGGACCTGACAGCATGGAGAGCCTGGATTAGACCACTCTATGAAAACAGAATCACTCGTGACAGACACTCGTGGCCTTTCATAGAGACAGCTCACAATAAGGGATAGAAAGAAAAAAAAAATCTTTCCCAGTCATTTCTCTTATCAAACTGCTCTTTTCATTTCCTAAGCTCACTATTGAATTTTCTCACTCAAGCTCAACATGGGTGATGGGGTTTCTTTTCTTTGTTATGTGTCATCCACACACTGGTCTCGCCCAGAGGTTAATAATGAAAGTTAAAAGACTGTTGCATATTAATGCCGAAATCTATTGAGCCACACGGCAGAAGCAATAACTGTCCTTCAGTGGCAGACTGCCGTCTTAAAATAATTTATACGCAAGACATGTTGGCTCATTCCACGCTCGGCCGAAATCACAATTCAGGGAAGTTCTCACTTGGATTTATAGGCAACAGTGATAACATACAAAAAAAGACATTTCCAAAATGACTACTTTTCTTTCTTTCTTTCTTTCCTTCTTTTTTTAGTTCTGTATGTTAAAAACTAAAAATCCACTCCATTCCAACTTTTAGATTTTTCAAATGAATCCTCCTTTACCCAAGATGACTTGCTGTAAATCAAACACCATTTACACTAATGTGCTGTATGATATGTACAGATGTTCAATAACACACTATTCTGTGTCTTATTCAAGGGGCTGTCAAGAGCATTACTTATGCAAATCATTGTAGATTTTTCTACTGATAGGAGCAAATTGTTTCTGCTGTTCTTAAAATGTTGAGTTTAGTATGATTCCAGCATACTATACAATATCTATCTTATGGATAAGATAACAATAGTAATTGTCTGTAGCAGTATTAATTTTGTCAGCTAAAACTATGACAAAAAATACTTTCAAGAAAACTAGAACCAACAAAAAAAAAATCTAGTTTTTGGGCCTTTAAATACCAGCAATACTTCAAAAATACTGCACAACCATGTTCAATATAATTAGTTTAATGTTTGTATTTTCAACATCTCCCCAAATGTCAATACTGAACAATTTCAATAATGCCAACAGATTAGAAACATGAAACGGTGCAAAATTAACATTTTCACTACTGAAGAAACTATAAACGTCAGTGTTAAATTTGTCCTAAAGATTGTGGTCTCTGGTGCTACCTGAAAGAGAATTGTCTGTCTTAATACTTTAACTAATGCACATTTAAAGAGCTTTCTCAGACGAGAGGTCACTGAAGGTTGTGCAACTCAAGATAAGTGATTCAGCATCTCTTATCCAGATTTTCTAAATGTGATTACAGCTTTGCATACCAGGCGGCACATAGCATCTCTGTGTCTCTGATGATGTCTCTAAAGAAGGCAATAGATCTTAAAGAATAAATTCAATGCATGATCAAATTAATGTTTCCCTCGTGTGTCAGCCAATTTAAATAATCCCCCACAATGTCACTGATGTGACACTAGTGACAGATGTTAATATGCTGTGAAATATCACAACACTTTCAAAGCTAATTGAACCAGGGGTGTGGATCTTTATTAAGATCAATACTCATTTATTTAGCATTTGTCATGTTTCCACTAGCAAAGATAAGTTTGACTAGCTTGAGTCCAACTGCGACACAGAGGTGCTGAATTGTCTTATTTAGACAAAAACCTTGACGTAAAGCTGGAGGAGAGGGAATTGATAGGAGCTGTGTGTCACATGGAAGAAAAAAGAAGATGGAAGGAAGAAGAGAGAAAGTAAGAAACACCAGGTATTGAGCAGAACTGAAGGCAAGGCAGGATATTGTAAATCCACCTCCAATTCCCCAAATCACTTGGGGAACTGAACTCATCTCATCTTGCAACTCTCTCATCCATGCAGAACTGCTGAGTGGGCTCTTCAAGTCAGCAGGGTCAGCTGTCCCTTTGGCCACCGCTGATGAGATCAACAGTGAGTTTATAAAGTATTGGGAAAGTCAGAAACTTCTGGCTAAGTAAGGGAAGTACGAGATTAAATTTAATACGACTCCCTGTTGCCAACACACATACAAAATGTGACTCAATATGAGCTAATCACATTTTGAAAGCTTTTACATTACATTTCATGAAAGCTACATTTGCTGTTCCCCATATCTGAGCCAAAACTAGTGCATTAGATTCAGAGCTTTCCAAGATGAGAAGAGACTGTGGGGCGATCTGTGCTGTATACTAAGTTTTAGCTTTCATTGAGTTTAATGTATTGAAACAGTGGCTTTATAAAATTCCACCCTAATGGATTTTACTGTTGCTAGCCATGCTAGCGACGTAGCCACTTTGGCCCAGACTAAAACATCTCAGCAACTATTGGATGAATTGCTGTGACATTTTGTACTGAAGTTTTGATATTCATGCTCCCCAGAAGATGAATACTAATGATTTTTGTGATCCCTGACTTTTGCTTAACCGCTACAAAGAGGTTTTACTTTTATGGTTTCAGTGAAATGTCTTGATAACAAGGCTTTTGGAAGAATGTTGTTTGACATTTGGTACTGGTGTTTATGTCCCACAGGATGAATTGTAATAACTACCGCCATCATTAAGTAAAATTTTAAATTCATCCAGTACTTTAGTTTATGACAAATAAACACAACATTAATGACATTCCCCATCAGCCTCAGCTGTACTGTGTGTTTAGTGCTAATTAGCAAATGTTAGCATGCTAAACCAAGATGGTGCCTCAAGAGCTGCTGGCATGACTGTAGGCTCTTGCTGAAATGTCTCTGCCTTCAGCTTAGTGATTTAAAGAGAGACAGTTGATGTTTTTTGACATAATGCGACATGAGTTAGTGATATTAACGTTAGGAGGCGTTGCGTCGACTCAGCACGCAGAGACCAAACAAAGAGACTTGGATAAAACAGTTCGGCACAGTTTATTCACAGAACAGGTAACTTAGGTTCACGCAGTAACTGGGCTTGAGAGCGCAGGCGGGCAGATGGCGTCAACGTCAGACCAGTGCCGGGGAAAAGGGACCAAACCAAAGCTGGGTACTCTCCAGGACGGAATGGGGGACGACCAGCGCGGAAATTGAGTCAGGGCGACACTGGTCTGCACGAAGAGGGTGGCGAGGCAGGAGCAGAGCAGAGGTCCAGCCCGGGCAGAGATCTCCAGGAGCTGGTCCACGTGAGTCAACGGTACAATCTGGCAACGCTGAAGAGGGAGACCAGGACTTAAGTTCTGGCAGAGGTGATTGTAAATTGGACGCAGCTGTCGTGATTGAGCTGCCGCAGCCACCAGCTCCAGACCACGCCCCTTGACCTAAATCACTCCACACAGGTAGACAAGAAAGGCAGACAGACAGAAAACACAAACCCCAAACAAACACTACGGAGAGTCCAGCCATCCCATAACAATTAAAGGCTCTTAAATATTTTAAATCCTGCATTTTACTTGCTAGTAGTCTTCTTCACTGCTTTTGCTGCATTGCTATGCTTAAAAGCAATTCTCCCACCTGTTGCTGATGGCAAGATGTGAACCCACTTTTAAAAACACTGCTCTGTAGTGCTACTAGTGGTCAAAACCGCCACGTTGTACCTTTAATGCACAGATACTAGATCTGTGCCACCTGTAAATCACAGCTACACACCAGCAAAAAGGGCTAAGCTAACAGCCTTAACCCCTACCAGCAGTGACACATGTGGCCATGACCAAAGAACGTATTTTGATGAACAAATCTGCAGTATAAAAAAGGCTCGCAGGCAGGGAATCATTTAAAATTAACAAGGGAGATGATATCTCGTCACTGTTACAAGGTCAAGACCGTAACATCATTTGTTTTGCTGCGCTTTGCTTCAGCATGAATCATTTCATCCTCCTAGGCCAAACTCTCCTGTTCTGTCCTTCAAACACATCCGGTCAGACTGGTGTAATTGCACCATGACAGAAGCGATTCCTCATCCCCATCAATCACTCCTATGGAGATATGGGCTTCTTCCTAACATGACTACTCCCACCCTCCCTCCTCCCTTTCCTCCCTGGTCTGCCTCCATGTTTTACGGTTATGGTGATAAATAACATCCAATGTTAAGCCCCCCCTCGTCTAAGCCCAGATTTCCTGGCCTGCATCCTATCGGGGTTGGACCAGAAACACAGTGCATTGAGGGATATATTGACCATGTTGGGTTAGTGACAGGTTTTTCTTATGTTAGTGCTGTTGGGCTGCCTCTAAGCACTCTCACTATGTGACATGTTGTGTTTACTTTGTACTTTGTGCACCACCATTAAGGAATTAATACAAAGGAGTATATGAAAGGGAAAACAATTTCAAGACCCGATCAAATAAATGCACATAAAAGGTCATTACAACAATGAAAATAATGAAAAAGGGTAAATAACCATTACCTAAAATTAAAGTTAGTCATCATTTCAGGTCAAAGTATCCTCCACAGCCTCAAGGGAGGTCACTGTTTTGACAGAACCAGATGCAGTAATCTGGGACTCCTCAGATCTGCAGAGGAAAGATAAGCCTTGGCATTTCTATATAGCTTGTTCTGCTGGACTAAGTGATTAATCTACAAGGTAATAATTGACCTGGAGAAGGATCTTTATGCCCTTTAATTAATATATTTTTTGCATTGTGAGGCTTTTGTTACATCCAGAAACAGATCAGTGCTGCAGTAGGTTCACAGGCAGGGTAGTCTATTCATAGCAGTGTGTACAAATGAGTCACTGGAAAGCCTCTCTTCATCTGCACCAATATAAAGACTGTTTGTGTTGTGCGATGTTTTGTTTCTTATCAAAAGAACAGAAGTGGAAAGTTTGCTTACAGAGTCTGGTGATAGCATCTCACTTGCACAGCTATGGGAAAACTCTGAATTTACAAATGCAAAGGACACTCAATACAAATACAAACCAAAGCACACTCAGATCTGGGTATTCAATGAAATTAGGTTGAGCTGTACTTGAGTGAACTGAACAAAATCTAAATTTTTCAAAGCTTTCAAATCTTACTTTCTGTGTTGAGCTTGCATGTTCTCTGTGTTTTCTGGATGTTTCCTTTCAAATCAAAATACATGTATGCTACTGTAGGTATTAGAAATACTACTAAAGTTGTCCTTGACCAAACTTCCCTCAGAAGTAGAGTCGTCCCTTGGTGCCGCACTGTGGCTGCACATTGCTCTTAAATAGTTAGGATGGGTTAAATGCAAGAGGACAAATTTCCCCACAGGGATGAATAAATAATAACTTGGCCATTAACCCCAACTGTAGCTGCAACCCTCACCAATATAGTTATTTAAAATTACAACACAAGTTATTGGGGTTATCATGTAAATGAGTCCACTGCTGTATAATAAGCCCTTGTGTCTGGTGGAGTTGGCCATGCGGATCAGGACATTTAGTCTATAATACCACTTGTAAAACTCCAGAAACACTTGATACAAACAGATTCAATATACCATTCAACATGCAAAACCCCAGATCATGTTCTATGATCTTCTGATAGCATGATCGATATCTTCTGATAGGACACCTGTCTCCATTGCAGCTGACTTGGCAAAATGACCATAAATGGTGCTTGACATCTCTATGGTTTTCTAGTGCGTTCAGACTGAGTATGAAGTACATTTCCACCTTGCTTTATTAAAAAAAATTGAACACTGGAGTGTGGAGTTTTTGCAATCTGTAATTATTCTGTTCAGACAGTCACTGCACTGATTGTACTAAACCCACTGCCAAAAAAGGCTGTCAATAGTCTGCAAAACCCCAGATCATGTTCAAAGCCAACATTTTTAAAATTCTGGCAGTATGGTTAAGGTTAGTTATTGTGTTAGTTATTGTGTTTATGGAAAATAAGCTATGGTTAAAGTATGGTTAGGGTTATGCAACGAAAGCTGGAGTGTTTCCAAACTGTATTTTTCAGTTTTACAAGAGAAAAGACTTAAAGGATAATGACTTACTGGTTGGTTTTACAAATGCATGTCTGGTTAACCAACCTACCTACGTCAAAGAGCGGCAGCTTCCCTGAGCTTTTCTGCGGGACTATCTGGGGCTGTCTCCCATGCAGGAGATGAAAAGGTCACTAACAGGGCCAGAATCACCCAATGTGGATGCAATTCCTACAGATATTGGGCTGATTATACAGGCTTTTTTTTGTGATGGCTGAAAACTTAGCAGCAACCAATCCTTTCAGTCATTTGTGAACATGTTGTAACCTAAACTCATGCTATCTTTTTGCATCCACATAGATTCTTCCACTGACTTTAGTATGCAATCACACCCCTTCTGTATACACAGTTAAAACATCCCAATCTAGGGTAACGTACCAAAAAAATTCCAACAAGGTTAATGCTAAAGATAGTGGGCCCACAATGTAGATCAACATATAATAAAGTCACTTGATTGGAGCCAGCCAGCTGAATAATCGGTGCATTCAGTATATTTGAAAACAGGACAAATGCCAAGCTACTGGAACTGCAGTTGACATTCTGGGTAAAGACTGCAGTGACTGTTCCACGCTCATACTGAGCTTTAGTGGTGTAAAACTGCTCATCCCTCCTGAAATATCCATCATCTGTGGAGTCTTTATTTCCAGCCTATGATTGTTGCCACGCCCACACACAGACACTAACAGAGGAAAGAGACACACAGCAGAAGAAACTGGCTTAAATATTGGAGTTTGCGTCCCCACAGACTATTGGTCAGGAGGCTAGTGCACTTACAGTATGTAACCTTCCTCTCCCCATTTTGGATTTGTGAGCACAAACAGATCGATTATCCCAAAGGTGGAAACAACAGAGCCAAGGACAGTGTCTCTTGATACCAACTAGAAAACCTTTAACGCAATGAAATCTCCAGGTTACTGCCGCTGGAAACATTTTATTGCTTGAAGGCTTCAGACATTAGAAACCTTGATAATCTGGATCCTGGCTGTGGTAGAGAATTGTTCACAAATATTAAGCTCTCTCATATTTAAAGGACACCACTGGCATTGTGTTTGAAGGTGGACTTTTGCTTTAAGAGACCATTTTTTGGTGGCTCAAGAGACACTATCTGATTTAATGTTGCATTAGCTACCTTCTGCCAGTCCTCTTTTACATTTCCAAGTTTTTTTTAATCTCCTCACAATGACTCCATCACATATCCCCATGAAAGAAATCCATGGCAGTCTGAAGGTAAACTCCTCCACTGTACACTCTGCAGTTTCTGCTTTTGTGTTGAGGAATACAAAAAAAAAGAAGCTTCCATGTTCTTTTCAGGCTGTAGCTTTGATAAATGGTAGTGGTCACAAAAACAGCATTCCCACTTGTTCAAAAGAATCAAACTGAAATATGAGCCAACAGTAGTTTCCCCCTGAATTGATAGCTATGATGTTTTCTTTCACACAGAGATTTTACAAAAGTGAAACCACAGTTCTTTATTGCTTTCTAACACGTTTTTCCTCATTAGGCTTGAATGAGAACATCAGCAACAAATGGCCTTTCAGTTAAATTTGCCTTAACCTCAACTGCAACCTTTGGGTGATGTAACAACAAAGAAGCATAAAAAAAACAAAAAAAAACAAAGGACAAAAACATATATTTTCATTTGCAGAGATGTACTGGAAGTAATTATGGTGCCTGTATGTTGGAAATATTGGCGCTATTTTGCCCGATGCGTCTGGCTATAACAGAGAAATCAAGCCTCTGACAAGAGAACTAGAAACCACTATCATAGTGTGCTGCCTCTAATCTCACAGCTCATTATGATTTAAATAGAAACACCGACCACCTCAGCTGCTATTTTAGTCATGTTCGCCCATGTGTTAGGCAAGCATCGGATTATCCTTGTTTCCCTTTTTTGTAGACACAGCTGACCTGTCTGAGACAGATTTCCTAACAGTCTTGGGATGGATGGGAGGGCTGAGACTGTATTTGTACTTCATAGGAGGAGAGATGAATCCATATTTTGTCAACTCTCCTCATCCCATCATCCACACAGGTGTTTCGCTCCTGAGTTTGCCTCCGTGGGGCTCCAGTTTTTTGGCTTTCCCCTATCTGTGGCTGGTGGTCCACTGGGTCTGCGCCCTCAGAAGTATGGCAGTCTGTGGCATTTCTAAACAGTTTAATGGACCTCTAACCCCTCATCGCTGATTAGCATGATTAATCAGACAGCGGCATACTCCATGATTCCCCTCCCCTCCTCTCTCCCCCAGCTCACCAGCTCTCTTTTCCTGCCAGATGGTATCAATGCAAAGCTGAGAGCAGAGGAAAATCAAAGGTAGGCTTCAGAGGCTTGAAAACCAAGAAAGCACAGCAGTTATCTCCTGCTGTTCAGATGACACATTTACAGGCTTCATGCACTCTGTGTAGAATAACCCCAGGAGAGAGTGCAAATGCACTTCACCGCACTCCCTGGAACACAAGATTTGTGTTTTACAGTCCAAATGTATAGAGATAAAGCACAGAACGCACCTGGATATCTAATAACGTCTAAAATGACCAATTTAATTTTTACAGACCTGAAATGCAGATTTTAAAGTCAACTCTTCATTTCCTGGTCAAAATTTAGAGACAATACACTTATCCTCCCTATCTTTGCCGAGAGTTAGATGAGAAGATTGATACCACTCTCATGTCTGTCCGTTAAATATGAAGCTGGAGCCAAGAGACCGTTAGCTTAGCTTAGCATTAATTAACACGTTATATCTTCTTTGTTTAATCCGTACACAAACCAAAGTGTAAAAAGAACAACCCACCGTCCTACGCAGGGTTGTGTGTCGGACTACCTTTGGAGTTGCCTGTTGGTGGATATTTTTACCTTTGGATAGAGCCAAGCTAGCTGTTTCCAGTCTTTATGCTAATCTAAGCTAACCTTTACCGTACAGACGTGAGAGGGGTATTGATCTTCTGATCTAAATCTTGGCAAGAAAGCAAATAAGACTATTTCCCAAAATGTCAACCTCATTTGAGAATGTATCCACACAACAGCAGGACATAGTAAAATGAGCTGTTTACCTTGATGATGCTTTGAAGGTGTGAAGTGCAGAAAAATGTCACCTGCAGCTCATCATTTAACATCTCACTGTGACTGCCTCCTTGCAAAAACTGAAAATGATCTGCTGAGTAAAAGTGCAGAAAATTGAAAGATTTTAGACCTAGTTTAGTGATCAATAGCAGGGAGTGCTAACATCTGTAACAAATACATTGTGTTACTTGTGGTTGCTTCTCAGTAACAGCCACCAGTTGAACACATTAGCAGTAACTTAATACATTTCTGTTATGGCTGTAGAGAGGGCTCAATAAACAGGGAGCCTTTCATCAATGAGACAAAATTACGAACAGTAACGTTGTGGAACATGCATGCATGTATATGTAATTACTCCACCAGTAACAATGAAAACTACTACATATATAAAAACCTAATTACTGAATGTAAAAACGTGGCAGAAGAAATGCAGACTGTTCAAGAAATGGAAAAAAGGAAAGTTAAGAGTGTCTTTGTGGAAAGCACTGGGGACACAAAGCCATTCTGCACAGAGTTCGTGGACGGCAATCCTGAGCTGACCAGCACAATTACATCTAAGAATCCGTTATTAGTTCAATCACAGAAATGGCACGCACACGCACAAAGCCATGAAAAAATGAAATGTCAAGGTGAGCCTGGAATGTGAGGGGTGAGGACCACAGCGCTGGATTTGGTCTCTGGAGAAAAGAGGGCGAGATATATCTGTCTGCTGTCCCCCCATGCACTTCCACTCTGGTTATGGCAATGAATATAATGATTCAGCAGAGAGATGGCAGACTGCCATGGTGTTTTCTCTGAGAGGGATGTGTTGATGAGAGACTGTGCCAAGTTTTTTTAAATTTTTATTTATAACACAGTGAAGAAAGCAGATTAAACTTTTCAATAGGTGGGGGCCATTTGGAACAACTGCAGATAAACTCTTAACATTGGAATAACACGTTGACTCAAGGCCCTCCTGTGTTCCCCAAGCCTTAAATGCGTGGTTTAATCTAGCGTCCAATTCTCTTGATTCTCGCTGTCGCTGTGTTTGGGGAGGGTGAGTTTACAGAGCGTAGAGAAATGAGAAAATGAGTTTCAGCTGCAGCTCTTTCAGACCTCCACCAGAGTCCTGTGGGTATTCTCATTTCAGATTCAAAGACAAAATAATTAGAGGCCGTTTTGTTGAGGGTAGCCTTCATTTAAATAAGATCAAAATACAGAGCAGGGACATAGCAGCTCTCCGAGATTACATGGAGAGTCCATGTATTTTCTACATAGTTTTGTTAAGTTTATTTAGACTTTCCAAGGTCTACATTCCACACAGCTTAAAGTCAACATAGAAGTTTTGGGAACCCACACTGCTCCTGTGACCACATAGTAATTTACTTTATCTCCACTTAAGCCTGTCTTTACATTTTTAAGTACACCTTGAAGGAGGCTTTCAGAAGAAGTGGTAAATGTTGGATAACGTTGTTTTTTGCTTGCTATCCACCAACTGGTAGATGATGATCTTAGTAACTAGGACAAAATGTGGTTTCTCAATATCTGATGGGTTTGAAGACATACAGTAGACTAAGCCAGGAATTAACATGAAAAAAGAACCACGAGATCCCTTTCAATCTGTATCAAATTTTAAGGGTGCAGTCATGATGTTCACGTCTGCCGCTTGGAGGTTATTATTATTTTTTCATCCCTTGAACAATGTCACAGATCAGACTTCATAGAAAAAAACAATTTGAAATGAATCTCGAGTGAATATAACACACTGGTAATACTGACTTAATCTTATTTCCCATGCAATCCACGGGATTATGGTGCAACTGTATTTGCTTATGTGGTTAAGTCCTCTAAACCAGTGCTTCTTAACCTTTTTTGTCTGACGTTGGTACCCCACAGCCCTGTCAAATGAGCTGAACCACACCTTCACTGACACTAACTGCCATGTTACTAGATGAATGGATTATAACCTGGATGTTATCTAACACTATAGATATTAAAGTAGATATTATGTTCACCAGGTAGGCACTAACTTTGGCAATGTGCTGTTTGGTGCTGAGCAGGTAGTGTACAGTGGGTTTTTAGAGCTTTTTCGCTGAAACCATGAGAGCGGGAAGAGTCACCCGAAACATTGTAAACTAAACCATGAGCTGAAACTTACTGTAAAGCTCCGTAAAGCCGAGGGGAACTGCAGATTCAGGTGATAATTCTCTGTAGTATAAAATATCGATTATAGCCGCTTTAAAGTCAATTACAATGAGCTCTTCTGTGGTTTTTACCGTGATGTCTTGAGGCCTGTATCTGCAGCGATGAAAGGTGACCTGCGTGCATCCCGGCCACTTCTACAAATTCATATATAAATTCAAAAACATCCATAATTGATGATTCCCTTCCCCAGCAAACAAACAGCATCCGACTTCCTCGGCCCATTAAACACTTGGTTATCTAAGATACATGGTCTGCTTTGGAGTGTGTGCTCATGTATGTTTAAACACTATAATTGCCTGACAGCGAATTCTGGAGTTAATTACCTTTTGAGTGAGTGTATGTGTGTTCGTGTGTGTGTGTGTGTTGACATAGCTGACAGGTGAGTGACAGTTTGCCAGAGTTTGCTGCAGATGGCGCGAGCCGTCGTATATCATGAGTGGGAACATTTTCTCAGAATGTCAAATTAGCTTTCTGACGTCTGTGTAACAACCATTCAGTGTGTAGGTTTGTCAAGACTGACCTTCTAAAGCTTGGATATTAATGGTATAATGATAATTACTGTTCCTATATATCCATCACAACAATTAATTTGATGGCCTAAATTTATAAAATGCTGCATAACTAAATGAGGTGTGTCATCCATGTATCTGTACTCCAGCTGCCTTTGATGTACCTTTGAAACAAACTTCAAAGCTCAGGGACCAGTGCTGGTTTGTACTGATGTCTTACAGAGAGCGCGAAGGGTGTGCTGGTGAAGCAGAAGCTATGAAGCCTTTCACTGTGGGGCTGTAGGAGCAGCTGCGGGGCAGCCTCAGTCACAGAGTTAAAAGGAGGATACACTTTCAACAAATGACCCATGTGCTGCAATAAGTGAAAAATAACTCAGGCAGCATTTGGCCTTATTTGTGTTCAAGGTTACAGGATTCTGGAGTCTATCCCACTAAACACAGGCAGAGAGGCACACTCATAGTAAAACACACTCTCACTGTGGGGGCAAGTTTGTCTCTGCCTTCCAGAAACATGTGACCGTTTCTAACAATGATTCATGTGAGTGTTTCTTTGGTCTACCACATCTGTTTTTAAAGTATAAGGCAGCTGAAGGTTTTCAAAGTTAGTTCTGATTGGAAAATTTTTTTAAGGTGTGAAAGCAGTGGTCAGTGGTTTTCACCCACCCATGACTGGGTGTCATTATTTTTGCATGGTACTGGGATGAAAGTAACAGTCCTAAATGAGAGAAAAGGGTGTACTGCTGTGTGGTCATGAATACATATTCCACAATCAATACATGTTCGGATGAATTTTCATGTGTGAAAACAAACCTGTAGCTATGACTCCTCTTCCAAAAGTATTGAGTTTGCACCCAGGTTTGTTTATTCAAGTATCTGGACTAAATGTGAAAACTCCCGAAAACACAGTGTTTAAAAGAATTGTTTGACATTGTCGGAAATACATTGATTCGCATTTTTGCTGAGAGTTTCGTGAGCTTTAGCGATGCTAACTGCTACCTTTGGTCAGAGCTAGGCTAGCTGTTTCCCCCTGTTTCCAGTCTTTGTGCTAAGCTAAGCCAACAGGCAGCTAGCAGTAGACATGAGACAGACATGTACAGACATGAGAGTGGTATCTATCTTCTCATCTAACTCTCGGCAAGAAAGTGAATGTCAAACTATTACTTTAAGGTTAGAGAAAGAAACCAGTACCGACTGTTAGTAGGAGACGGGGCGGTTTTGCAATAGTATAACATCACACTAGTTTAGCCTTTGCTACATAGGGAGAACATCATTATTTGTACGACTGCAAGTTGCTTGTCAGGGAAACGTAGCCAAAGGCCTTCTTTTTTTCCCCTTTTGGTGATGATTGTCTGGGACAAGACACTGGGAGAAGATGCACAGTCCACACATAGAGGTAGCCTATAAATTCTTTAAATGCCACTTTTTTTGCAGCTTTGTAATCACAGCATGTCCATTCAAACGCCATCCAGAGCCCTGACATAGAGATTTTATTTTGCAATGTATGTAGCGTCACATTTTATTGCTGTGGTGGACGTATAACTTTATGCCCTAAAATATACATTAAAGAATGACTGCATGAATTGTAAAATTGAAGTTTTGAAAAATTGAAAAAGTATATAAGTAGCTTTTGAATAAGGCTGTGTATTTGCTACACTGCAGAAAGCCATCTACAGTGCAGCATTAACCACTAGGATCCCTTGCTGATATTAAGTAAACACAGACATGTGTGAGCAAGGATCATGCGTGGTAAATGCTGACTCCAGCAGCAAACATGGTAATGATTGTTTGATCATGGTTAATGGGTGTTTTTGTGTTGCAACAATGGCTTCAACTTTTACAGGCTGCTTTCTTTGCCTCCTTTCGGCATGAGATGGAAAGGAGTGGATGTACATAAAGCTTTTCAGTGACAGGATGTTGAACACAGTCAGTCGTAGAAATGACAAGTGTGAAGAAGAGAAAAATAATAGTGTCCTGAAAACTCTGTTTCCCATTTTTTTTTATATATATATTTGTCTGTTGGAATAGTCAGCACACGGTACGACAAGTGTGATTAGAGCAGAGTTGCCCGGATCTTTCTTTGTTCTAAGTGGAGCCACCGCTGGCAGCTGTCTGAGGTGATGCAACCGCGCCTCTGGAGAGAAACGCAGGCCCGCTTATTTATAAAAGCCAAAGGGAAGATGAAAGGACAAAGGGAGCTCGAGTGACCTGTTCAGAGAGGGAGGTTCAAAGTCAAAGCGAAGTCATCTGGTCTTTACGGGGACAAGGGTAAGATAATGAGCACTGAGAATAGCCCTTGAGAGGGAATCACAGAGAGTTCAATTAGGCTTCCACACTGTTGCTTCTGGCTCAGTCTGACTGCTCGGCGTGTCGGGATGAAATGTCTTGAGTTTTTATAATGACAAGAGCCCACTTGGAGCGCCCCGTAAGAACCGAATCTCAATAATATCCCCTCATCGCCCTGTAAGCAATAAGAGGAGCATGCTGCTTAACTGCTGATGTGAAAGCCCACCGTGGAGTGGCTTGCTAATTGTTTTCACTTTGTTTTGCTGATTTTGAACTTCTTAATGCACTTTTTTTTTCTTGCACTCAGTGAGGGCCGAAGGTTGGGGTTGTCATTTTCATTTATTATTTTCATTGTTTTTTTTCTTAATGTATAGAAGTCCTTCGAGGCTGAAACTGTGATTAAGGGCTATACAAATAAACAACTGGAAAATAACAAAATGAAGGCCGGTTTAGCCGTAAGAATTGTTACAGCAGCAATACCTCTCTTTGTATCCCGGTCAATTAAAAATAGTCATTATAAAGTATTCATTGTTAGACCCTCTGGGCAAAACTAACACATGAAAAGAATAAACCACTTTTAGAATATTTTTTCTTTCTGTCTCAGGTCCTCGACTGTTGTTCAGTAAATATAGGTTGTGAGGTAAACGTAATTCAAAGTCACATCTCCTTCTGCTGCACATACGACACCATTTAAACTCCATCATCTGTATCAGAGACATCACTGATAAACATCATCACTCCAGTGCACTAAACTCAGGGCGCTGAAGTGGCGATGCAAGGAATGAAAACCATTCAATTTGTGTGGGACAATCCCTATTGACCCACGCTCTGAAGCAACCATCCAGCACAAGCTTGTGGTCAGGTAGCTGTGAATGGAACAGATGAAAATCGTCCTACTCTTGCACTACATTTTTATAGTTTCCTGACCCACTTTACAGTTTGCACATTATGAAATAAACAGTAGTTTATCTAATCCAGTAAATAACTTAAATGTCATTGAATTTCCATGGAGGTGGCATTTAGATCGATCAGCATAAAAATATTGAGTAGTTGCTATGGTAGCTGGAGTTTCTGATGTGCGAGTTTGTGGCTGCAGCATGTGCTCTTTAAAACTGTTCAGATTAAAACAAAGTTAATAAAGCAGGGCATTGGCATAAGAACTCACATCTGCAAATATTCTTTTATTTATTTGTTTCTTGTTAATGTTTGTTACGTGACAAAATGTCAGGCTACAGCAGGAGATTTTAAAACATGCCTGCAACCTGGGAATTTGCAACGCGTAAGCTATAATTTGAAACATAAGATAATTTCCCCTTGCTTATGCATGAGTGTGCAAGAGCCCTGTAGGACTTGCAAATGTATCTGCAATTTGGGAGTGACAATCATTTGTGAACCATTTTCGTGCAAGCAGTGCTCACAAATTGCTGTCGTGAAACAGACACTTGGCCCTATGTGTTGCATGTTTGACGTGAGGATGTTCCTGTTTATCCCTTGTGTGTTCTGGTGGTCTGGGGAACAAAAGGTTTGACCCACTTATAGCCACAGGATAGAATTCAATATTACCCTCGATATGCATTGTCTGGGGATGATGGTACCCGATCCGTTTGGTAGGCAGTTGTGTCACAACTCAAGATCTCCACCACTGCTCTCCTGATGAATCTCAGGTTGCATCTTGGCTACTAACTAGGTATGTAACGGGTCTGCACTGATACAGATACATACTCCTTCCAGAAAATAACCATAGCCTCGCCTTCTGAGTCCAACAGTGACAAAAACTCTCACCTTTTTGTGCCAACACAGCTTTTATGTTACCAAAGTAACTGCAAGAGATTGAAATGGAAGCAGTGTTAGAAACTCACTTGACTACTGTGTAACAAAGTTTAGCTTGCTTTAAGCAGTTTAAACTTCCTGTACATGCCAAACTGCAGCCCATATGCCAAAGAATACCAAAGACACTGCCTAGAGCTTCGGGACTGGCCAGATTGGTTCCTGCCCTAATGTCAGCGCTCGCTAGTTTATTCCTGGCTGAGATAATGACTTAACAATCAATGTGCGGTTTTAATTACCTAATTGGGGAATTCTAGAAACAATGGCAAGTTTTACATTTTCTAAAACTGTCTTGCCTGAAAGATCTGGACTCAATCTGAAATAGGAGTGTGGTGAACTTTTAACAACTAGGTTCACCAAGGACGTATCCACCTTAAATCTGACAACTGGCAATTATTACAGAAGCTGTTGATTTTTCTTGACCATTTTACTGTCAATTTAATTTCACACTGGACTGAGGAAATAACAAGGATAACCAGAAACCCCATTGGCTGACCTACACTGGCCTCAGCATTTGATATAATGGGGCGGGGTGGTATATTAACATTAACTACGGCAATAAATCTTCATAACAGCTGGTGTTGGCTTCAAATTTATAGCTATAATTTTTTCTCATGAAGTAATTTAACAAAAAGTCCATTCTCACTGTGGGGGGAAAGTCACTTAAATTGATTCGGGGGCAGAGGAGCACCCGGTGTGGACGGACGCCATAATTCATCAATTCTAAATTCTAATTTGCAGCAGTGCCCCTGAGATTAGCAGAGATGTAAAGGAAGTGGCACGGCGTCTGACTGCACTGCGCTCTTGGCTGTGACGAGAGGCCCGTCAAAGGATAAGTATGCTGTTATGGTAGATGGGATTTCGGTGAAAAGACAAAAAGAAATCACATTAGAAGTTTTCAAAAATGATTTTCCAATATGTTTTTCATGCCCATTCATCTGAAATTCATCTTTTTTTTTTCTTCAGTTTGTTCATGTGCATGTTTATGTGTGGAGACTGTAGAGCTGTACATGAGCAGGCTTGCAGTTCAGCATGAAGTGACAGCTACCTGTTTGCTTGCATTCAAAGCACAAGGCGATTGATTTTGTCAGCTCAACAGCAGCACATGAACCGTTCCTGCTCTCATAATCAGCCATGACATTACAGCTCAGTAGCTCACATAATGGAGGTCTCTCCTGATCACACTTTAAATATTCATGGGCTGCTGTTGTAATTCACACACTGCAACAGCTATTGCCTTGTTTCCTCCGAAGGCTGACTCCAGCTCTGGATCTCAATGTCGTGTTGCACAAACCTATCTCTCGGGTGTTTGTTTACAGCTCTCTGCTACAGTTCACCTAAAGTCATTGCGCTGGAAATAAAAGCAAATGAATTTTTCACAAAGTTGAAAGAACTTGGCTTTGCAGCATTAAACTTGGGTTCAAAACAGGACACAACCTGTTGAGCATTTGTTAGCCTAAATGTCTCGGTTATTTCAAGTCGTTGCAGTTTTCTATCAACAATTTTCAGCTCATGATTTTTTTTTTTTTTAATGGACATTAGTGTGAAGGATGGGGCCTGGCATTGCTCAAAGCAAGAAATCTAAGTTCTCCTTTACATGTGCATTAGTGTGTCATGAGTAATCAGATCATATTGTCGGATCATTGGACAGAGATGAAATCCAAGTTGAAATATACCAGACATCCAACCCAAGCTGAGACCCTGTATACACAGTAATCTGTGCTTTATGAAGGCAGGAGAGAGCAGATTTCATTCTATATAGGCATACACTCACATGCCAGTTTACTAGGAGTTTATAGTGACCAGGAGGCTGAGATCATTTTTTTAATAGGTGGTTTAATACATCGTGTATGCTTTGGCAGGCCTGGGTGCAGTCTTGTAGTTCACACTGGCAGGATCTATTCCAGTGGAGTCTGTGGCTGCACCAAAACTATTCACTATAAATTATTTTTTGCAGAGTATTGAAGTGCCCCCTTGTTCCACACAGGTAAAAGCGAAAAGGCATAAATAAAACATTCAACAGCAAAATCTCTTTCCAGAAACAGTGTCCTATTACTTTGGATTATCCAGAGACCTTTTTTTTGTAGAAAGTATTTCCAGTGTAAACATTCACCTTTATTGTATTTGGCTGGCAGCAGAAATCAAGGAGATGTATTTCTTAAAACCTGAGCAAGAAACCCCCAAACTGTCTGCATGGCTAAAAGCCACTAAAATTGATTTTTGTAATTTGGGTGAGCTGACACTTTATCACATATAAATACAGAGGAGATACAAGCATTTGTGCATTTTATAGCCCATGAAAAATGAGGCCTTACAGCATGATACCTGCTTTAGTTTTCTGTCTGTGTCCTGCATGACCTTATCTCACCTTCAGCTCATGATTCAAGCTAAGTCACCAAGATGAAACTTGTATTATTTATGATAAAGACAAAAGACTGAATTTACATCATTGATGAATTTCAACAAAGCATTTCCAGGGAGTCAGTGAACCGTGCTGTTTGAAAAGTGCTCTGTAGGTGTGATGAATAAAAACCCCTTCCTCTCAACGTCAGTTTCAGAGTGACAAATGAACTGTTTGATCTGGAACAGACTGATGCTTGGCTTGCATACAGTGATAACAATAAGCTTTGAAGCTCCATCAGTGAGATGTGCCTAGTCACTGCTGCCCCATTTTCCAGACACACACACACACACACACACACAGAGTGTACTGTAGGTACTGTATGTGTTTCTTTGACAGCTATACAACTAATACCACATTTCCATAATGCAAAGATGATGGGAACAGTGTAAAAATGGTTAAATACATAAAACATGGCAGCTGGGAAAACAGTGACCTGTAGAAAGTGATGCACAGTGAAATGTTAACAGATCTGAGAATAGGCTGATGCTCATAACTTTTTCATGCAACATTTTAAACAAGGTAATAAACATGCTGAACTTAGTGCCATGGACAGTACGTCAGCCTGTGTGGGCCTGAGGCAAAAACAGAGGAAGTTACTAAATATGGTGCAGGTTAAATCTGCAGTGATTAACATTGTGGCATGCAAAAAAAAAATGCATGGATTGATATTAGCATCTACCACCTGCCAAATACAGGGTACATGTTGGCTGTGGCAGGTAAAAACTTCAGGTCACCTGCCACCATGGTAGATACATTTTATTTAGATACAACTCTTAAATTAAGATTAGTCAGGGATTAAGGTTACATGATATATTCCATATTTCTACTGACTCAGTGTTTTCAAAAAATGTGTTGTGCATCGATTTCAGAGGTGGCAGATAAAAATATTTAGTGGCCGGTAGAAATGTTCAGTAACCTGCCACAGTGGCAGGTGAGGAAAAGACTTGATTTCAAACCCTGTGTGAGGGTAATTTATTTGTCAAGCTCCGTACAAAGACTGCTCTGGACGTTGATCTGCATTTCAATCAGGCAAAAACAAATCTCACCATTTAGTCAGATGCCGCGCTCCTGCCTCGTGGCGCTAAGCTCAAGAAAGAAGATGAAAGGCGAGGAAAACACTAACAATTCTGTGAGGCACACAAAGTAAACACGCAACTGTCTCACATCTCGTTCTCTATGTGTGAGGACCCAGTCTGAGTCAGCAGCAGCATTAGATAATAAACTGTAGCCCTGTGGTTAATAGGTAACAGTAGGCTTGTGGTGCGGACATGGAGGAGGAGGACCATGAGCTTTGGCCCTCTTTCAACTCTAGATGGCTCTTCATCTGGTAGGTTTGGGCCGCTGACTAAATTAGCTACCACGGAAATGGCCCCAAGCGACTGCAGCGCCTCCTCCTCGCCACAGTCCCTCCATCGTCATGAAAAATGAAACAGATACAACAACCCCGCGTTAGAGAAGCTTTCAACCCCTGCTCAGCCTCCACTTTAATATTTCATGGCCTCCTCTTACTTATTTTAGTGGGAATAATTGATCCGGAAAGAGAACTGCCACGCTGAAATGAAAGGCTCTGAGGAGCTGGGCAGAAAAAAAAAAAAGTTCTATTATGGTTTTGACGACTTGAGATTCTGCAGCTTCTCTGTTTTGTGCTGCCTGGCAGTACACCGCCAATGAATGGCTTTGACTGCAATGTCTGGTTTGTTGAGGGAAAAAAATGCATTCTGAAGTGTAGCTACAGTCAGAAAGACAAAATGTTCTACAGCTTGTTTAAGAGCTAATGGGTAGGTATAAAAGGTGCATTCTAGGGCATTGTGTGCAGCTGTGGAAAGGCTGTTAAGAAAACATTTCTATCAGCAACCTCACTCCACTTTTACACTGACAAACATAGCTCATTAATTCCGCCAACTGCAGCCTTGTCCATTTAGACAAATACTTACCAACATTACCAAAAAAAAAAAAAAAAAATAGCTCATTCGGTACTGTGAATAACCCTTGTTGATGGTATTCACCGTTATCATTAGCATTGTGTTCCTATTCTAGCAGCCGATACAGGCAGCCTGGAAACACAATTGATTCTTTCTCAGGGATAAGGGCTAAGGTCACCCAGGGCCAGGAGCTGTATTCATTGATGCACAAAAACACCTCCAGAGATCTGCACCTGCAAGCATTTCGCCCCCTTGTGAATTCCCTCTGCAACCCAGCTTAATGATTTGTAACAAAATGAAAAAAAAAAATATGTTGGTCTCAGGCAATGTGTGTGGAAGACCGGAGAAGCAAAGTTAGGTAAACTAAGTTTCTGACAGAGGTTAAACAAAACAAGACAAAACGCCTTCCTGGAAAAACAAGAAGTTGACTTGTCAAGCCATTTTGCTCGCCGAGGGCATTTTGCTCTGAAAATCATCTGTGTTATTATCGAAAGATTTTCTGTTGAAGTGATGGAAGAGGTATTCAATATGTTTCTGTGTGTGTGATGCTGAGTATAGGAAATAGAATACCTCAGTGACGGGTAGCACTACAAGCCAATGGCAGACCAAGACAAATACAGTCAAATAGCCATTTATCATGCTGACAGTTGAAATCCCTTCTCAGTAATTACAGCTGATGCCTGGCCTTGAGATCAAACCAATCATTTCAACAGAGGAACAAATGATGTAGAGGCAGGGACCATGGATTGCTTTAGAGATCAATGAACTTCATCAGGAAGCAAGTTAAGCCGAAAAACAATAAACAATTGTTTCACATCCAACAATACATTTGCTGCATGTGATGGATCTCGACAGTGGCTGGCCACCTTTCTCTTGGATGGAATTAGAGTTGGAGACAATCGATGCGCTGGTGAGAGGACAATCCCTCTCTACACTGTGTTTTACCACTCACCGGACAAGCCACATATCATGCACTGAAACCCCATCTCTCATACATTATGGGTGTATAGTTTACAGCGTTTCCCCCCCCCCCCCCCAGAGGCTGCTATTAGGTGTAATAGTATCTTCTCAAACATTTGGTGTAATAAAAAGCTTAGATTAAAAAGAAACTAACTTGATATAGCAGTCATTTTAAAAGGAAAGGTTTGACATTTTGGGAAATTATTTGCTTTTTTTGCCAAGACTTAGGTGAGAAGATTGATACCAGAGCCAGCAGCCGGTTAGCTTAGCTTAGCATAAAGACTGGAAACAGCTTGCCCGGCTCTGTACAAAGCTAACAAAATCCGACCACTAGCTCCTCTAAAGCTCATAAATTAACACATTTGGTTAATTTAAAAAACAGCCCTTTTACTGGGGGTTATGTACCAGGCTATTTTTTGGCCGGGAGCAGTGACTTCCTGGAGTCTCTGCTGGTTGCCTGGCAACTGCTACGGCGGCACATAACCCCCCCGTAAAACCACAACTTGACATTTTTACTCTTCAGTTTTTGTACAGATTAAACAAGCAAGTTAATTAGTGAGCTTCAGAGGTTAGTAAGTGGGTTGTGAAACCTTTGGACAAAGCCAGGCTAGCCGTTTCCCCCTGTTTACAGTCTTTGTGCTAAGCTAAGCTAACTGGCTACTGGCTCCAGCTACATATTTACCCTACAAACATGAGAGTGGTATCAATATTCTCATCTAACTCTCAACAAGAAAATAAATATCTTTATTTCCCAAAACTATGTATCTTAATACACATTTTTTATTCATGATGTTATTTACTTCATCTGTTGCTGTGTAATATTTTCATGTACATGTATATTATATGTGCAATATTTTTATCTTATCTATTGTTCATACTTACAAATGCACTCAGTCACACTATTATTATTACTGTCTTTACTGTGTACAGGACTATTTTTCTATTTATTTTTATTATATTTTATTATTGTATTTCTATATATGACACTTTTTTCTGGCTGTTGTAACGCTGAAAATTTCCCAGCTGTGGGACAATTAAAGGCTTATCTTATCTTATCTTATTTAACAATATAAACCTCATATGATCATACTGTATGACTTTACAGTACAGTAGTTTATGATTTAGGAATTGGGAATCTATTTCAGGGGATTATTCTCCTTCAAAAGCAAAAGCCCGTCTGCAAAAAGCAATATAAATAGAGTTTGAAGGTGTCTGCTATGTCTCATGTTTCATTTGACCATAGTGAGTCTCTCAGGTTGCCGGGGGGAAAGTGCTGACACTGTGTGGTTTCGCCATCTGCTCAGTGTCCTGTGAGATCCCTGGCTTGTTCATACATCGGCTGCCTGACTGGAGTGAATCTGTGGGATGCAGTGATGTACTTCTAGCTTGACCTCTGCAGCAAATGTATTATATGCTGTGCTAGGAAAAAAAATTCCATAAGTGTTGAGGGTTATGAGAAAAATGAAGGACAGATTTAAAAAAAAACTCAAAAAAAAAACAACTCACTAGGTGTACTGCTGAAACACTGGTATAATAGGTCACCTGTTATGCTTGGCTCAGCTCCAGAGGAATCTGTATTTTGGCAGGATGATGAGTCAAAAGGTGAAGAACCAGATGGATACACTCTGTTTGTCCTTTCAATATGAAGGACCTTCTCTTATTGCTCAAAAGGTTGATACCTGCACACACCTGGATCAGTGAAAGAAAGCCTCAAGCACTTCAGCATCTTTTGGTATATTGTTTTATTGTTGTACTGAAAACGGTGGTGATGCACAATGCATTTCTGTTCTTTATTACCTCATTCTTGTGCTAATCTAGCCACAAATGATACATTAACTTATTTCCAAAACAACTAAAGTGGAATTTAATAGAAAATGTTTCAAGCAATCTTAAAAAACTCAATAAAACCCCCCCACAGATTTCAGTGAGTATTCTTTACAAAGAGTAAGAGATGTGAGTAGTTTCACTGTTTTGTCCCTCCTATGTTCAACAATCATACTGGGGGAAATCCATCATAGAAGGGACAGAGATACCAATTTCACCATCAACAGCGGCATCAATAGACCCCAACACAATGCAGGCACAAGATATATTGCATGATTATCAAATACAAGAATAGTGAGTCAATACTTGTGACCTTGTGGAGAAATTTCTCTTAAAGCTGCCTAGGAGAGAACAATCGTCTCTTGAAAAAACAGCAGAGATGCTTTCTTTACGGTTTGAGATGGACAGTTCATATTCAACAATAGTCATTTAAAGTGTTTACATTCTGTAATTACCTCTTTATTTTGTAGTTTTCATTGCTAGTGGCAGAGTCCTGTGCATGAGGGATTCACAGGAAATGATGTAGCATGTGATCTAGCACTGCTAATAGTAATTTTATCACATTTATATCAGCCTCACTGTTAACTGTTCACTGCGAACAGCCACACACAGGCTGTATTTAGTTCCTGCTAACTGCAAACGGAACATTTCCGTAACTGCTGCAGCTCCACATTAACAGCATTCAACTTGCGAAACATGGTGTGGCTTTTATTGTGAAGCAGTCACAGAAAACACAATGTATTTATCACAGAGGTTAGCGCTCACTGCGATCTACCATCAAACTTTTTTTTCAACAACAACAACAACAATTGCTTCAACAGCGGATCAGTTTTAAAGTATGAGTTTATTTCTCAAGACTACAGCTGAGAATCCCATTTGATTTCAACTACACATTTCTATCCTGGACTAATAAGTGAACTTTTGTATTTACATCTTTGTTTCTACTTTAGAGTTTAATTACTTTTACTTAATTTTTAGAGCTACAATAAATATATCAGTGAATATTGTGATCTCTAAATAAAGACAATATAAAACATGTTTTATTTTTGCATTCTGGAGAAAAATATGTCTTTGACCTGGGAGTTGTTCAGTGACTTTAGCAATGATCATCTATGAATTTATAAATGTTTAATACCTAAGTAAGTTTATGCTAGTGTATTATAAACACATTTGAATGTATGCTAAAAATGCAACTAAAACAGTCAATATAGATGCAAACAGAGGATAATTTACTGACATGCTGCTGACGACGCAGGGTTGGTGAGACCTCACCGGTGCGGACTACAGGTTTGATGTCAGTTGTTTATCTCATGATTCTTTAATCCATCCCCTCTCAGACCACTTAAACCCAAAAAGCAAATCCATTCTCTCTTCTTGCCCTTTATAAGTGCAGCGAGACACACATATTTTGGCTGCTAAGAACATAAAGCTCTGTGCATCGTGACAAACTTCTATCTCAGTCTCAGTGCTGACGGTGCAACACGGGGACTAAGTGCTCTTATTTCCTTTTCCCATGAATACCGTCACCCAGTGGATTATTGTTTCATTTATCATTTATTATCCCCTGTATCTCTTTATTGCTATCAGTGTAACAGTTTGTTGGTATCTGTCAGTAGGTTGTATGCTTTAGAACAGCAACAGTGATCATTCAGTTTGCCAGAGGATCTTCTTCAGGCAAACTGCTGGTTCTAACTAGCATGAGGGAAAATTGTCGGTATTGGCAAATGATTGCGTTACTGGAAATACGAAGAAACCCTGCAGGGCAGGCCTTCTGTGCAACATAGTGTTCCCTGTCCTTTACCATGTTCCTGCGCTTCTCTCTCATGTGCAAAATATACTCTCTGTCAATTAAAACACATTGTAGTCAGTCAGCATGCTATCTAAGCTGAACCGTTCCTTTGGGGCAGGATTTACGGAGGTGTGACTTCACCATCTCCTCTTCAGAGGGATGAGGGTGAATGGCATGAAGACAAACAATAGTAGCGAGAGTGGGGAGACCTGCCTCTGCAGCACAGAGCCTAAATAGCATTGATTGCCGTGAGTCGCTCTGAGTGGTTTTGATAACATTTCAATAAATATTGAAATGAGCACGACTCTCTGAGGGCACTCTAGCGCAGCTGGATTGACAACAGTCTGGAGAGGAGTTTCTGTGTAGCAGCGTTGGGCGTGCTTGTGACAGAACAAAATGTCTTTTGGCACAAAAACCTTTGGTCACATGAAATGCAAATGGAACAGTTACAGCTCATGCAAAAGCGAGCATGGCAATGCTTCAATGAGATGATGTTCAGAATGTCGTTAATAGAGCTAGAATGGTTTCGAATGGAAATGAACAGTGACCACAAAGCATCCAATCCAAACCTTTCTAGCCAACTTTTCTTCACTTCTGACCATTTCCTGTCAACTGGCCATAGCCTGGATGCTTATCTCCTGCCTCGCAGTGTGCACACAGCTCTCTGCACAGTCAGCTGGCTCGGCACCCCTTAGGTCATTGCCAGTTACTGAATCGTGAACTTCTTCAAACACTGCATGGTTAAATAACCCACACACAGTCATTTCTAACCCACAGAGCTGTGGTGTAGCCGTGGACAGTTTGTTGTACATGTGTCTGCACATCACTTTCATTCACTCAGTGGTGTGACTGTGATTTGCAGCTTGGCCAGCATCCATGTCCGCGCTCTGCTTTAGCACTGATCAAATAGCCTCACTAATGGCTTGGGATGATGACACTGGATGAAATTTCATTCTCTGCTGTTCTAAGAAAACCTCTTTTAAGACAACAATTACTTGTAGCTGGTACCAAACAGTCCTTATGATCAAACATAGTTTTGTTCCTTTAACAGCACAAAAAGTTTAGATGAAAGGTGTAGGAAAAGATCTTGTGATACAACCAGCATTCTTCCACGTGACAGGTTACATTTGGTTTCTGTCCGTCAGTTCGATTTGCATTGAGCTTTTCTATTTTGGCTGGTGGAGAGACATTGGTAAAGCAATGAATGATGGATGATAGTGGAAAGCCAAGCTTTGACAAGGAATGATGAGAAGTAAAAGGCAGCGATGAATCAAAGATTATAGGTTTAGACCTGGAGGGATCGGAGAAATCTTGGATTGTTGAGCCAAGTCAGTACTTTGTGACAAGACAAACCAAAACTGCTGGTTGTTTATTGATTTTCAAGTCAACAGCTAACAGAGTGGCTGTAACCGTACCAAAATTGCAGTTTTATCCTTGCCCAAGTTTCTCTTGTATCTCCAGATTGCACTGCACTTTCCTGTCTGAGTGATGGAATTAGAAATCTAATAAAACCATGACACATAATTGCTCCTCTGTAACATGTTCTCTCAGGAGTAGTGCGCCGCGGGCAAATACATCACAACAAACAATTTCTAGAAATTATTTTTCCCACAAATGTTCTCTGTAAGTGGTGAAATGTGGTCTTATTGACGCAGGCTTTACCTTGTACAGGAGATCTCTAGGCTTAATCGCTTACCATCACATATCTAAGGTTATGCCTTCCCTTTCTCTTTTCAACCAGTAACTCTTACACATATGCCTTGATACTAACCTATTGGTAAAGTAAAGATTGTGTGACTCCCAAAACAGAATAGCTCTAGTCTCTATAGTCAAATATTATAAAAAGTTCAACCTTGTATTCTCACATTGCTGACTTTTGTTTGCTTAGTATGAGCCAGGTCCCAGGTCTTTGTTCTGATAAAAACACAGTTGCATTGTAGTCAAACTCGCTCATCCTTCATCTAAATGAAATGTGTGTTTTTGAACTGGTTTGATGGCTCGCTGTTGCTTTCTGTCCTGCTGCTGAACAGAAGATTCATGGGTTCAAGACTGGCACAGTTCTGCCTCTGATGGGAAAACTAGCATCTCTGCTACGGCAAATGACACCTGTTTGAATTAACGCTATGTGAGTTTAAATGGCTTTTAAAGGATTGAATAAATCACCATCTTCATGTTAATACCATATTCAGAGGTTATTTTTTTGGAGGTTGGACAATCCTGATCATTTACAAAATGAAGTAGTGCCCTTATTCTGTAACTGGACCTCTTTCTGCGTGTAATATTTCAATCACCACCTTCTGTGCTTTGTTCTCCTATTATTTCCCCTGTTACTAATTGTCAGACTTTTGTTTTTTGTTTCTGTTGTCTTTCATCTACCTTTTTATGTTTTCCTATGATCTGACGATTGTATCAACAGAAATATTCAGCCTCGATCTGCCAACCAGCACACGTTATTTCTTGTTCATTTAATCTGTACAAAAACCAAAGTGTAAAAACAAGTCTGACTTGCAGGAGTCTCCGCTGGTTGCCTGGCAACCTCACAGTGATGACAAGGCTTCAGGGAGTTAGTGCACCCGGCCAAGAAATAGTCCGGCCAAAACATCGAATTGTTGGTTTTACACAAATGGGATAACTTGTTAATTAGTGAGGTTTAGAGGGGCTATCTGGTACCTTTGTGAGCCAGGCTAGCTGTTGCCCCCGTTTCCAGTCTTTATGCTAAGCTAAGCTACCTGGCTGCTGGCTCCAGCTTCATACTTGTCATGCAAACATGAGAGTGGTATCGATCTTCTCATCTAACTGTCAGCAAGAAAGCAAATAAAAGTATTTTTCAAAATTTTAAACTACTGCTTTAAATAGCATGTTTATTTTAACGTGGCCTCATGATATTTTGGTTCCAAATGAGAGAGCTGAGCTGCTGGTTTCACTGTGGTCACATACAGTAAAAAGTTGCACACTTCCCATTTTACAGTGTTCTCATACAGCTGTTGACATCTCATTTTAAAGAACTGGGAGGCTGGAAGTGTTCCTTGAGGAAAGCAATGGCAGTAGATCAGTCATATTCATTCTCTAGCAACATTTCGTGGCTTGACCCTTCCCTGACTCTACTTAACGTCTGAACAATACAGAGAGATGGGCCATAAGAGTCACTGCAATCACACCTCACTGACAACAACGGGCCATAACTTCACAGAATGACCAGCCATTTGGACCGATGGGGAAAACCTACCTCGGTGTAATATTTCACCTTGCAAATGGATGTTGCTGCCAATGCTGAACAGCACAGATTGCTGCTGCGATGAGCAAAGCGTGACCCAAAGCTTGACTGGCCAGGACGACATTGGAAATATTCCAGATAATGGAATATTTTGTCTGGGATAATGGGATTATGAGGGCAAACACAGCCTGGCAGGGTAGGATAAACATTCATTGTAAAACTCAGAGGTCTGGTATTACAGGTTAATCTACAGAAGATTGAAGTCCAAGTTCAATTGGAGGATAGAGCTTTTCTTTTTTTTTTGGCCCCGCACAAGTCCTTGTAATGCACTGAGGCATCGCACGTAAACAAATTGAACAAGACACATTACAGTGCATCAGAGCATAGCAAAGGACATAACACTCGCTCTACAGCCTTGCACTTTCCTAATGGCTGTCATGTCATCTTCCCCTTCTTATAGCACGTATGTTTTTTTCTTTTTAGTCGTGAGAAGGGCTCCATCACACCTAACCATTCACTGGGATGGCCTTGGCGCACTCCCTAGGTGCCAGGATTCCTGTCCACTCACTTAGGGCCCCTGCCTGCTGCATATCCACTAAGCTTGTGGAAAATTACAAACACACACAAGGTCACAGTGGAGCCGAGCCAGCCTCCCACAGAGCCCATCTGATCCAACCTGAAACACAGCAATTACCACCCTCTGTGTGCCTCCGTGTGGGGCTGCAGCTATTTCATTATTTATTTGAACAAATAGGATTACAGTTGGTCTGCGGTGGATTGATTGTGACGAGGGATGAGAGGCTCCAGAGAGCTGGGTGCTGTGGCCCGGGTTTGCTGAGCCACTCTGCTGTGTCAAGCGCACGGTTGATCTCCTGTCTTGGTCTCAGCGACTCCTCCACTTTTCCTGGACAGCGGAGCATCGCTGTGTTGACATATGCCCATCTGCTCGGCTGCGTTCCCCGCACCGATTGATGGGGAAATGTGTTGGCTGGTTTGCGTATACCACTTATGGGAAAATATACATTCATGAGACCATAAAAAGCACCTCTCTGTCATATCCTCTGAGGCATGGCACTCACATTTGACAGCGTTTGACAGCACATTCACATCCTCCGTAATGAAAGCTTTTTTAGGTGCTCTCAAAAAAGATTGTCACTCACAACATGGGTGGTTTTAATTTAGTTGAAAATGAATTTGCATCTAAATAATGAGGGAACAAAGTGACACCATAGAAGTTTCAAATCACTTCCAAATTAATTGCTTTAGTAGTGCTATTAAGTTGCCAGCTAAATGAAAGTGCTGTGATTGAAAGGGAAATATGAACAGCTCCAAAAAGGTAGATTGTTGGGTTCAGCGCATTGCACTCAACAGCTTATTTGCAGCATACCGATGCCTGCCAAATAGTAAATAGACCTTCTTTAGGTCATTATGGAATGATATGTTATGATCCTTGCATCAATGTAAATTTAGACTCGGCCGTGCACAATCTCATGGTATTTGAAATCAATAGTGTAAGGTTAAGAGAGCAACCTGCAGAATAAACAAAACAAAACAAAAAAAAGCAATCCTGGTGTTTTTTTGGAAACATTACCATCAGCGATCATTTTGATTCAGTGTGGACTGTGTGGTCTTTAATAGCCAATAGCTCATCCCAGATGGAATTTGACCTGGCAGCTCTCCCCCCAAAAAATACCCTCCTTTGAAGTGATGAGGCTCCAGGTCTCTGCGGTAGACTTATCCGCTTCTGGAGATTGATCGAAAGTAATTTTTTGCCCCAAGAAAACCAGGGAGGAATGTGACAGATAGCTCAGCCCCTCTATCTCCCTGATGGCGATATTAGTCCTGATTAAGATAAATGGGCCGTCTCTGCCTAACCATGCAAATGCTTACTGCTGGTGCCATTTATCCACAAATGTGAAATTGCGGAAACAAGAAAAGCATGCTTTTTCTTCAGCTGATCTTTGGCTGGAAGTCGTTCTTGCAGGGATAAATTACACTGCCTTCAGACAAAAGCTATCATATCAGAACTACCCAGATATTCTTAACGTATGAGCGGCCATGTTCGTGTGACACCTGATTTGGTAATGGGGGATTTGATGCAGAACAGGAAAGTGCTTTTATCCTCACATATATATATATATATATATATATATATATATATATATATATGCGCCTAGTCATCCAGATACACAGTGAAGAGGGCATTTAGTAGGCTCTCCCTGCATGCTGCCCTAAGCTGCTCTAATTGATGTTGATTAATCAAATCAGCTGTAGAGAGGGCAGAAGGACAACCTTATCAAGCAGGAGGTGTGACCTCTATGCTATAGAGCAGCCTAATGAATAAACAAAGACAGCAGATATGCTGGGGTAAGCATGCTATAAATGCTAAGTGAATTGAACTGCAAAACACAACAAATTGTGCAAAGTGGGGGTAATTTGCATTGCCATATGTATCGATTGCATTTAACATCAATTAACACTATTTTTGAAGACAATATTGATATTGTTAATTAGCCTGCAGTCTTTGATTCTCTTTAGCAGCGAGGCTCTTTATAGTGATGGCAGTGCTGGTCGCTCAACCACTTTGGTCCAGACTGAAATCTCTCAACAACTATTGGATGGATTGGCACATAATTTGTGCAGACATTCACGATGCCCAGAGAATGAATCCTGATCATTCTGGTGATCCCCTGAGGTTTTGAGTGAACTGTCTTGACAGCTATTGGATGAATTGCCAAAAAATTTAGTGGCGACGTTCAGGTTCCCTTCATGATGAATTGTAATAACTTTAACTTTTCACCTACATCCATCATCAGGTAATTTTTTAAACTGTTATTAATGACCTAATACCTACAAAACTAATGACATTCCCATCAGCCTCACCGTACTTAAAATGTTAGCATGCCAACATGTTAAACTAAGATGGAGAACAGGGTAAACATTATACCTGCCAAACATCATCATTATCATTTTGAGCATATTAGCGTGCTAACATTAGCATCTGGCTAACAATACTGGGTAAATGCCAAATCCAGCCTCCAGAGACACACTTACATTTCCAGTCAATGAGCAGCTAATCTTCACTGTAAGGTGAAAACCTCCTGACTCAAACCTGTCAACCTCCCATCCCCACACTGTCAATCCTTCAGTTACCAAGAAAGATCTGTGGATCCTGAAATGGTTTAATTAGCCCGAACGTCACAGAAGCTCTCAACGTAGAGGGCTGCGTGGTGTTTCAGTCGAGTTCACTTAGAGCATGAAAAGAATGAAATTACCTGAGTGACGTTTTCATATGACAAAATGCAGTGATGCAAAAAATTTTAATTGTCTGCAGTGCTTGGAATTTCCAATGTCTTTGCATATCACAACTGCACAAAGCAAGTTAAAATATTGGCATACATTTCATACTGCCTGTTTTATTTGTTTGTATCTTCATAAACCGTTCAGCCTTTTCAGTCACTTATGTCTGAAGGATATGTAGTTTTACTTTACTATTCAAGATATGCAGTGCCTGGATTTTTTATATTTTATTTATTCAGTTCACTGATCAATTACATTTTCTGCAAGTGTCCTCCTGAAATCAATAAGTGCTTATAAACTCAACACAACTGGCAAAACTAACTGTATCAGAAATTTCTCTATTTTGTTGTAAAATGAATACCAGATTAGTTCTTTCCAGGAAACTTCAAAGAACTTATGAGGAAATTACAGACCTTCAGATAAAGTTTTACTGTTTTATTTACCAACATGAAGATCTAAATGCTTTTCCCCTCCACACTGAGGAATTCTGATGGAGAAATAGTAAATCCTTTATTTATTTGGCCTAAAAGTAGTCAAATTTAAATAAAAAACTAAACAAGACATGACCTCAGTGTCCTCAACGGTAGCTGCAGCCCTGATTATATGGAAATGTCCATAGCAACCTGACAGCATGCATTTTAAAAATTTGTCCAACTTTTCCCTGTCCTCACTGTGGTCTGTGGAGCTCAATCAGTGGAACACTTTGACACACGATACTATGTTACCCTGCTGAGTGGTGCAGAATTGAAGCTGCCAATCAAGAGGCAGGAGCCTGCAGCTAATCAATCCAAGCAGGCCATGATGTGATTTTTTCCTTGTCAAGGGTTGAGCAGGCTGACAGCCTGTTGGATGGTTGGATTCACTCACCTCCTGCAGTCTGCGTAAATCACAGAGCTATTGTAACACATGTAAATGTCTGTTTTTGAGAGGCTGTCTCACCACTGCTGCCAAATTTACATAAAAATGATAAGTAAATGATAAGCACGAGCTGTTATTAAGCTAGCAACAACACTGCCTGTTTGAATGGGACCAGGGACTATGTTTGCTGAGAAATTATAATCACATTGCTTTGCTTTTTTTATGCAGAAACCAATTAGAAATCAGTGTTTATTTCAACAAATGTCAAGATAGAAACGAAAAGTTTGAAACACTGGTACCATCATTCTCTAACAAAACCGTAGTATTCAGTAGAAAAACCTTAAAGTGGAACAAAAGGCATGTCGCAAAGGGGACGGGGTGTAACATGGAGGGTTGTTCATACAGAAGAATAAGAATTCAGATGACTAAAGGGAATATTCCTCTGTGACTTCAACTGTGGCAAAATGTCCTGAATGTGCTAACTTTTTTTCTCTCACACATAATCACGTTCACATTGCAATTTCATGTTTTTTTGCAAGGAAATATGCTATTTAAAAGACAGGTGCTCAACACTATTACTTGCTCTTGACTTTGAGTTTGACATTTATCAGCAGTATAATGAGGGTGTGCAGATGTGTGCTTCTGGTTGGTATATGATGGAAATTTAAATAAATAGTTTGACATGTTGGGAAATATGATCATTTGCTTTTTGCTGAGAGTTGGATAAGAAGATCAAATCCACAGTCATTTTTGTACACTAAATATGAAGCTATAGTCAGCAGCTGATTAGCATAGCTTTGCTTAAAAAGGGGGGGGGGCCTAGCCTGGCTCTATTCAAAGGTAACAAAATCAGATTGCCAGGACCTCTAAAGCTCACTTATTAACATGTTATATCTTTTTTGTATAATCTGTACAAAAACCGAAGTGCATAAATGACAAGTTACGGTTATGTGTCAAGCACAGGAAGTCACTGCTCCTGGCCAAAAAAGTTGCCACTTGTCATTTTAACACTTTGGAAAGATTCTGGCTAGCAGTCTCCCCCTGTTTCCAGTCTTTATGCTAAGCTAAGCTAACTGGCTGCTGGCTGTAGCTTCATAATTACTGCACAGACATGACAGTGGTATCAACCTTGTCATCTAACTCTAGTCAAGAAAGCAAATAAGCATATATCCCAAAATATTGAGCTGCAATGTGTAGAATATGTATGTGATGAAAGTATTGATTGAATTATTCTGGTAATTGTTTGTAGAAATATAAGTATTGTGGTAAACAGTACATTGTTGTCTGCCACAGTGTCTTGTTGAGATTCTCAAAGAATAAAAGAGCAAATTAATGCCAGCTGAAAATGTTGTTTTTGCTGGTTTAACTTCTCTGCTTGCTGCTGTGATGTAGAAGTGTACTTCAGGGTGTGTCAGTATGCTGTGACATCGCTGTTGGGTGTGGTTAAGGGTGCAAGGTTACTACTACTAATCTAATTGTTAGTAAGAGGCAACGGAGTAGACTCTCTTCACCACTTAAAAACACAACAAATCAGAAATGTCCCTTTTGACTCCATTTCATTACTGATGGGAGTAGGCCTAAATCTCTTGCTGAATGACAAGTTATCGTCCAATGAAGAGCTTAGCTGTAATAGTCAGAAATTGCCAAGGACTTTTTTTTCCCCCGATAACCAGACTTGATGCAAATTGAACATTTGTGCATTTCTCTGTGAGTCTGAAAATGTGTTTGAGGCAGCATTTTTCAGCCAATGCCATCATAAATATGTGAGATGTAGATTATCTCTCCAAATTACTACACATTGTAATTAGCACTGGCTCTGCTGCCAGAGAAGAGTGGATCCAAACTGTGGCAGGAAAAGCTACTGAAGGCACTGGCAATACAAATCATTGGTTGACACATTTATTTAATCAGATGCTTTATTTCATCAATACACAGTTTTGGCAGCCAGGCAGTTACTTTGATGTTTAGCTTTAGTGACAGAAACTTGTATTAAGTGTGGTTACCATAATGCAGTTAAATTCATTTGGTGGCATTTTGCAACTGAATTAAGACATGCCCTTAAAAGTCATACTGCACTGTCAAAAGGATGTTCCCTGTGAGGGGAAAGTTTCCGTGTTTTTGCAAGAAACTTCAGAATTAATTAAAAATCACATCAGGAGATGTCAAGGGATTTACTTCAAGGCTCAGGAAGGCAACCCTTTTTCTGGTGAGGCATCCTTCAGTGAGGACAAGCCTGTGTTCATAATTCCATTTTTCATCAAAGTGTGTTTTAATCTCAACACTCTCAGTACGCTGCAGACACATCTTAACAGGGAATCCACTGTCCTTATCATTTATTTTATTCCCTACCGGTCTTGCCTAAGCAATTTTAAACTTAAAATTATAGGTTTCCTCCAACAAATTGCAAGAGAGGACTGCTTACTGTGCATAATTATATTTCAAATGTTCATATTTTTATAATTTGGCTGTTGAAGCGTCTCCCATCGACAGAATTCAATGCATTTAAAGTATGTTAAGGGTATCACATGAAGAAGAACATGCCGTTTCTTGAGAAAAGTGGTAACAACTAGTCTTTCCAGACCACATCACACTGCCTTTGGGTCAAGTTACCTAAACAAACTAGGGAACATGAGATCTCAGCCTCGCCAAAGAATTATGCAGGGATCATTCAGCTGCTGGTCACTCCTTTGAAGTCAGAGTCTCTGTGGCCTGCAGAGCTGCTTCTTCAGGCCGGCCCTCCCAGCACCATTCTGTGTCTGCCAGGCAGGAAATTATGGCAGTCTGACAATAAGGACATGCTGAAAACCTCAGAGGACAGATGGAAATGAAAACAGGTCGATGGCTTTTATGTATTTTCTCTTACCAACCAGCAAAACCACATTCAAAAGGTATATATATAGAGAGAGAGAGAGAGAGAGAGAGAGAGAGAGAGAGAGAGAGAGAGAGAGAGAGAGAGAGAGTCTGAATTAGTGATATAAAGTGTAATTACAATACAGCAAGACTAATCCTGCCAGTATACTCCATCAGAACTGCTTGTAACATGGCTGCATATTTGTGTGTGTGTGTGTGTGTGTGTGTGTGTGTGTGGGGGGGGGGGGCGGCAGGTGAGAAAGTAAGACGTGTTTGAACTTCTCTCTGTGGCACTTTTCTTGCGTGCAACACTATGAATGTCTTCAAAGACAGGCTGTTTTAAAATGTGCGTTGTTATTTCCATATTTAAACAATATCACGTCTCCCCCTCTCTATGACTTGTCACTCTGCCTTTCAGTGTGGCCGTTCAGAGACCAATTTAAACACATTTGATTTCCGACGTGGTCAGACAACATGTTGTACGAACTAGTTCTGTTCAACATGATGCTTAGCAGGTATAATATTTCCATGTACACCATCTAAGTTTAGCATGTTCGCATGCTAACATTTGCTAATTAGCACCAAACACAACGTAAGTGAGGCTGTTGGGAATTTTGTCCTGGTGATGGCCTCAGAGGAAAAGTTAAGAGATCACCTAAGTTATTAGAATTCATTCTGAGGGGAACAAAAAAATTCACAGCAGTCCATCTGATAATTGTCAAGATATTTCACTCAAAGCCATGAAAGTCAACCTCATGGTGGTGCTAGAGGAAAAGGCAGGGGATCATCAAAGTCATTAGGATTCACTGTCTAGGACCCAACCAATTCATTGAGTATATCTCGAGATATTTCACAGGATAAGTGAAAACTTTGACCTGCTGGTGGCGCTAGATGAACAGTCAGAGGATCGCCAAAGTCATGATGATTCACTCTCTGGGGACCATGAATCTCTGAGCAAATTTCATGGCAATCCATCCAATAGATGTTGAGACATTTCAGTCTGGACCCAGGTTATGAACCGATCAACAGACCTACATCGCCCTCCATAGAGCCATGCTGCTAGCGTGGCTGAAAATGAGGAAGTGGATGCAGGAACCATAGTATCTGGAGACATTTTCCTATATACAATAACACCAAAAAGTAAGATACAAAAAACACAGGTTGAAATATAAAGCCTTTGTAGCATGACTATCCATTCAGAGAATGATTTTCTGGAGGGGAGATTATTTGTAAACCGATGAATTTGCCCTGAAAGGCCACCATTCAGAATTCCGTGGCTATTACAAGAACACAGGAAATCAATGAGACATTTTGCTGTGAACTGCAGATGAACTTGCACTTTGCTTGTTTATGGATTTTAATTAGGGCCAAATAGTCTCATGAATTTATGTAAAGCTCTCGTACACCAGTCTGTGTACATCAGACAGAGCTGGGGGAATAGGGCCAGTGGTGGAGGCTGTGGAAGTGGTCTGTGCTGTCCTGCCAAAACATTGCATGATGTGAAGTAGGCACAGTTATCTCTGCACTGCGTCTCATCTTTTAGTCCCTTTTCAGAGACACTGCAGTTTCCCACTGGATGCTGCCGTGAGTGACACTAGAAACTCATCTCCTATTCCCCTGCTTCACATCGACATGTCAGCCACAGAAGCTGACGAGATGTAGAACCCAAACTATGAGAAGCAAGTTTGCCCATTTGAATAATGTGCACCTAGGAGAACACAGATTCTCTCCCAGACTCTTTGATGTGTTTGCTGTGAAAAGATGACTCCAGACAGCGTCAGATTAAACCTCAGACTCTCTGAAAGTAGTTAGAAAGAGCGGGGTGGGGGGAACCTAACATTGCTGGAGTTGTAATCTCATCCTGCAAAGCTCTAAACCACAACACTGGTAATAAATGATGTATCAGTCACAGTGGGACGTTTCATTTGGCACCCTCAGAAAAAAATCACATGTCACTCTTTGAGATTGGAATTAGTTTTGAGGGCTGTTTATTCGCTTCTGTACAGAGTCAATGTGTCGTGTTACACAACCAATATCTGCATAGCTGTATCAGCAAATGGGGAAACGGGACAAAATAAATTCAAGCAGAGGAGGCACTGTATTGTGATGGCAGCGGTGACAGGGACTATTGTGAGCTTCAATTGGCTGTATGTTTGGTTCACGCTGTTTTTTAAATAGATTTCACAATCTTCATCTCTTTTGCTGTCACCTCTCATAAAAGCGTGCCTTCTTAAAATTCAAATTATCCTTTGGGATGCTGAAATTAGCATCCTGAAATATTCACGGCAAGTTTCAGAACTTGTATTGTACACCTCGGAGGACTTGAACAGGTACTGTATCAACACCGCCTGTGTTCGTACATTTTTCATGAGCACTGTGCAGCAGAACTCAGATCAGTGAATCCTCAGCGTTACACACACGTCAGATACATTAATTTTCTCCCTTCAAACTGATTTTGTATCAAAATACAGTATCCTTAAGTAACACTGCCCAGTGTTCTAAAGTTGATTCCCTAAGAATTATGAATTTGTGCAGCAGAACTTTGATTTATTCATCTCACAGCCGCCCAGATTTATCTTGTGACCCTTTGGAGGGGCCTGACCTCTAGATTGGGAACCACTGGAATGGTTTGAGTAATAATGTTTAGTTGGCTAATAGTTTTCTCTTCCAAATAAGTTTGGTTAACCTGGGTGACTCTAAACTCTGTCCGATCATCTAATTGTCCGACTGCTGGGTTTCTTGCCTCATCTGGCCTCTTTTGAGTGATGTCTCCACAGAGATGTCAGCAGTTAACTTGGTGAGCACAGTGTTATTATTAATTCAATTCAACTTTACTTATCCCCGCAAGGGTAAATCACATGCTGCAGCTCACCAACCCAGCTCAACAAATACATACACAATAAATACATGTAGGAGAAGACAGAAAGAAAACACTAAGCTAAAACAATCCAAAGATATAAGCTTAAAAAACTATCAATGTTTACTCAGCGATACTATATGGAAGTAAACGCCGATGGATGCACTGACTGTGCCAATCATTCACCCCTTTGTCTTGACCTCCTTGAAAAAGGTCAACGTCATTTCCTGTTTCCAGTTACTCGCTTTGTAACTCCTCTGCAGTGACATTGTACAAATTTTAAGCAGAGTTTGAAAGGATGGAAGAAGAGATTGTAATAATAAAAGGATATTCTCAACAAAGGACATTCATATCAATATGCTTTCAACATGTCACAATATCAAACTTGTTTTCTGTTTTGTAAATGTGTTTTGTCTAATGCATTTTGCTCCTCAGAGCCACCGTAGAAAAAAGGACTTGGAATAATGATCACCAATAGGAAAGGAAGGCCACAACTGTGAAAATAAGTTATAATAAACTGGATTTATCCTTTTGGTGTTTTGGTGTTCTTTGACTGAGTTACCAGAAACTGAATGTGATTGTCTGAACAGGTCTTGTACATTTTTTAAGTTTTTCTCTGTCCTTCTTTCTGTAATAAATAATCTAAGTACTTAGAGTTGTGTGGATGACCTTGTAGTGCACTGTCAGGATGAGTTTAAAGAAATGTGTACCTGGCATTTGCATCTGTCTGATGTTCTCACCTGCTACTCAATGTCAGCTGCTGTCTGTTTTTTGCATTTGACAGAAGCTACGGACTACACGGTTTGATAGTATGATTTGATAAACAAAGCTCACAAGATTGTTTCATAGTAGTCTCTCCATGTGTATGGACATTATTATTGTTATTACTGTGAAGGCCTTTCTGCATTGAGTGTTTCCATTTCCAGGCTCATCAAGTAAACTATTTCCTGTTCTCTGGATGAGTAGATTTAATGGTTTTGAGGGACCACAATGATTCTGATAGCACCCACCAAATACTGCAGCTGCACGGTTTGTTTTGAGGAGACTACTGTGATTGACAGACGGCCTCGTGGAAGGGACTGAAACCATCTTTGAAACCTGAACAGTAGGAGCCAATTTTCCCTCTGCCTCTACCCAGAGGGCCGGATGCAGGACACAGGCATGCTGAGCAACCATACACTCTTGGGGGAAATTGAAATTCTCTGCAGGGAGAGAAAGAGGGGAGTCTTTCAAGGGTCTGGTTCGCACCTCCCTTTGCTCCCAGCATGGCACATTTTTAATAAGGGCACTGGCTGTCAGCACACACACCTATCCTTTCAATATGTATGGCTGGAGGTTTGTTTTACTCAACAAGCAAAGCCAAGATTTGCAAAGCTTCAAACAGCCAGCGTAAACAGCAGGAGAGCTACAGAAGGCATGCGGACACTAGTTGCCACCTGTCAATCAATGGTGCATTCAGGATCCATGTTTGACACATTTTTGGCAATCTACCATTTATCTTCTCTGATCAGATGGGCTTGAAATGTCGCTAGGCAACCAATGCTACATGAGGACCTCCTGCTCTGAGGCCCGAGCAGCTGCAGTGATTAGAGTGTTAGTTTACTGCGGTTGACACCATTCAATCATTTCACCACACCAAGGCTTCCTCTAATTAGGATGCCCAGTTGAACTCTCCTATACAAGTCTGACGGGGAGGAATTGACACGTGGCATTGTGATGATTAGAAGTTATTCCAGTTAGTTTTGGAGTAAACCTTCAAAAGGATGGCGGTTGTGTGACAACAGACAAACATTCATCTCGCTCCGAGCCCATTTGGAGGAGCGGTTTTCCAGTGACACGACGTAATGCAAGCGGAGGCGACTAAATGAAGATGAAATTAGTCAAAAGTACTCTGCTGAGAAACGTGGAGGTTGAACAGATGGGCAGTAATGGAAGTGAAAGTCTGGTTAAAGCATACAGCAGAGGGGTGCACACTGCAAAAAATGAGTGAGAAAATCAGACTTTTATGAAAACAGATAGCTACACTGTTTCTAAAACAGTTGAATTCATATCAGAAATAAGTTCCAGTGTCTTATAACAAGGTAAGGTGGAAGACTTTATTTAATCAAGAAAATGACTTGTCTTAAGAGTCATACAGCAGTTTAAATTCAATGAATCTTTACCCCCGACTGCCTGAGTTTTTCTGAAAAATACACATTATAGAAACACATTGTGAGTCTAAATCACAGATTGCAGCTGAGAAGAAGTTCTTCCACTTTGGAGAAAACAGTCCTCACCAGTGAGGGTTGAACTTGCAGTGAACCACTGACTAACATGATATGTACATCAGAGGACTGCCCTGATTACTGGCAATATGTAACACTGATAACTGAGTGTTGAAGCAGCTGACATCAAACACATTAAAAAGGTGGAGGAGAGACGGTGAATGTTTTCCCAAATTCACATATCTCTTCATAGGTGAGGCAATCATTTTATGATCATAAAGCTAAGCTGCTGCTACCAAAGAAGAAATTCCAGCCTTGACATCACTGAGTGAGGTGCGGCCAGAAGCACAATGTGGTTAAAACTCGTAGCCCACAGAAATGCAACAATACTTTGCTCTCCACAGAAGTGGATACAGGATAGTATTTGCAAATATGCAAATGTAATGCTCTTACAAAAGGAAGATGCATGTCACATGCTGAAGAGAAGATCTAGGGACTTTATGCAGCAACCTGCAGCATTAGCCACCAGTAGTTTAGGTTCATTTTCTTTTCTTTCCCCAAAATACAAAGGTTCTGTTCTGAAAGGACACTCTCAAGCATGGATTTGGGTTTACATCCTGCTGCCATCTTACTGCAGAAAAAAATCCAAATTTGGTCAAGAGAGAAGGAGCCTGGCTGGAGCTGAAGTGGGACAAGCAAAAACCATCATGGCTGATACAGTGAAACTCATGTCAGTCAAGCAAACATGCCTTGAAATACGATTCTCTTTACACCTTATTTAAACCTCATTACAGCATCTACAACTTTGTACAGGAATAGAAGCCATGTACTGTACAATAATAATGACATAATTATAGATAGTCAAATTACATAATCATAATGAATTATAAGGCTAAAAAAGGGCAATTTAGTGGTGATTTGTTCCTTTGCAGAGTGGGTAGTAGCAAAATTTCAAAACAAAAAGTACAATCAGAGTTTTTAAGCATCTTCTGGATTCCTGAAGTATAATCTTTATGTTTGTGGAGCGATTTGACTGATGTATGTTCAAGATTATCATCACCGTTTAAACTCGAGGCAGCTTTTTTGCAGCGCATCTCCTCTCCATATGGAAGACTTTTGTCCTAAGAGAAATTACTGTACGTGTTTCCTGCAGCGATCCTGATAAGGCCAACTGTCTGCCTGTAGCGTGTGCTTTTGAACTGTGGAGAGAGAGAAAAAAGCATCATGCAACAGTGGTCCCTGTGGGACGGCATGCTGCAGAAGACACGTGTGAACTGGGTATAGAGAAAGCGATCCATCATTAAATGAAGATGCTGCACAGAAACCTAATATACACAGAATGAGGTGATCAATGAGTGCACAGTGCCACGTGTTAGGACAGGCAAATGTCACACATTTCTCGGAGGGGAGATGGTTTTGAGGTTACTGGATGCCTTTTCTGTTGCCTCAGGAAATGTGTTACAAAGACATGCAACTGAGACTGAAGATAAAAAAGGTGTAAAGAGACATTTGGGGCAAAAGAAGAGGTTAATTTCAAATGAAATATCTTTATGAGATCTATCCTGTAATGCTTGTTATTTTTCTAATTATGAATTCATATTGTATTACTACAAATGCTGGTGTAAATGTCAAATGGTGAACAAAAATTGAACAAGACTAATCATAGTCACTCTTAAAGTAAACGATTAAAAGGATAGTTTTATTCCATATTTAGTTCTAGTGTATTATAACAAGACTTTCCTGCTGATAGTTAGATGAGAAGATAGCACTCTTATATCTGTCTGTTAAATATAAGGCTATAGTCAGCAGCCAGTTAGCTTAGCTTAGCGTAAAGATTGGAAACAGGTAGCCTGGTTCTGTCCAAAGCTAACAAAATCCGCTTACCAGCAACTCTAAAGCTTTTAAGTAGTGAGCTTCCCTTTAAAGAAAATGTCAAAGTAATAGTTTAACATTTTGAGATATATGCTTATTTGCTTTCTCACAGAGAGTTAGATGAGAAGATCAACACCACTCTCATGTCTTTCCGTTCAGTATAAAGCTGCAACCAGGAGCCAATTAGCTTAGCTTAGCATAAAGACTGGGAGCAGGGGGAAACGGCTAGCCTGGCTCTCTCTGGCTAACAAAATTTGCCTACCAGCACCTTTAAAGCTCTCTAATTAACACTTTATATCTCATTTGTTTAATCCATAAAAAAAATTAAAGAAATGAAAGCCAGGAAGGAAACAGTCTTCTGAATAAAACTGCAAATACGGTTTTTGTACATATTAAACAAACGAGATGTTATTTTATGGGCTAATTTTGTTACTTAGATGGAGCCAAGTTAGCCGTTTGTCCTGTTTCCAGTTTTGTGCTAAACTAAACTAAACTAAACTAAACTAAGCTAAACTAAGCCTGACCAGCTGCTGGCTGTAGCTTCACATTTAACAGACAGACGTGAGAGTGGCATCAGTCAACTCTCAACAAGAGAGCCAATAAGTGTATTTCCCAAAATGTGGAACTATTGTTTTAATATCAGGTGTGTCCTAGAGGGTGTTTGAGCATCTCTTGTGTGATTTTGCTTCTGCAGCTTCAGCCTGGATACTGGACAGGAACTTAACATAACATCAGTCAACCACCCTGTTAGGGATACTGAGGGAGAGAGAAATGAATATTCAGCCTTCCCACTCTCTACATGAGAGATCAGGCTGTGCTACTGAAGTCACGGCTCCCTCTACAGTTTGTACAGTGGAAATTTTCCATCCAGTGCAGGAAAACAATCAAACTGACTGTGTTGAACAGTCGGGAGGACACAACGGAGACGCGTCCGGAGATTACACACATGCACAGCTGTAGGCGACTTGTGAGATGTGCGTCTCAATCGGAAAAATCCCTGCAGAAACAGTAGGTTTACATCTGGAATATTCCTCATTTGGGAGGCTGATTTACTGTTTCCCGCGGACCACCCGAAAAATGTCTCGTTCTTTGAATACTTAAGGAGTGACGACAACTTTCCTCTTTCCGGACTTCACCATAATCACCGAACATAAAGCGTGGAGCCAAAAAAAAAAAGAAAAAAGGACGGATTTAACAATGCAAACAGATCAATTTCCCGATCAGGATTTGCAATTTTAAGCACCAGGGAGTTTCGGGGTCTCTGCAGCGGGGACACCAAGCAATGTTATCTGCAGAGATGCGTGGTTTGCTGAGGTTAATGTCCATGGATGTTGCAGCTCGGTCGGGCTGCACACGGTGCCTTTGGGTGGCTGTGATTGGACCGGACACAGACTGGGGCTGACTGATGTTTGTCCGAGAGGAAATGTTTTGGGGAGGAGATCAATATGAGTTACTGGCGCACACGAGGGGGGAGACGCCAGTCTTCACGAGCACACGCATTACTATGAGGACTGAGGAAAACATGCACGTATAAGGATTTTTTTTCTCTTGGATTTAAATTCGAAAACAGACCAGAAAGATCTTCTTACCATCAGACATTTATGTTCATTTAACGTGATGTGGTTTGCAAACTGTTACACGATTGTTACAAGTGGATATGGATAGTGTTTGTTCTTGCACTAAAGTTTTTTTCCCCTCTTCTTGACTGTCATGCATGGGACTTTGACGTTGCATCATTTGTCTTATAAATATAATGTTTCTGGACTCTTGCGCCTCTAACAAATATATTTCACTTGGACTTTTACTCTGAAATAACAGCTGAAGTTATGGGACATTACAACAACATCTTAAAGAAAGAAAACAATCAGATGCCTAATTTTGAAATCCAGTAATATGCATTCACAAATGCCCGGCAACATGGCAGTTAACTGGGTTGTATATTCTGTTTTTTTACTGCCACTGTTCGCAGTGGGGACAGCTTTCTCTGGCGTCTTCAACGCCACAGACAGAGACATTTTTACAGATGATTTGCTGCAGGTCAAGCTCACACAAGACAGAGCGACTGAGGATTGGAAACTCCAGTCTACCGATTCCCATCCCAACCTATATTTTAACCAAGTGGATGTGTTGCACTTGAGGCAAAGGTCCTCCACCACCCACAGTCACATATTTAAAGTCATCCGGGCGGCTGCTCTCACCATGTTGTCTAATGTGCCCTTTTACATGCCCCCTGCGAAACATGCAGAGTTTACAAGCAAGTGGAATGAGATTTATGGAAACAACCTGCCTCCCCTGGCTCTCTACTGCCTGTTGTGCCCAGAGGACTCTGCTGCCCTGCAGTTTCTTATCAAGTTTATGGATAGGATGGCTGAATACACAGACTGGAAGGTGACCAGTGCCCCTAACGACGAGGTCCCCATGGCGCACTCTCTCACTGGGTTTGCCACTGCCTATGACTTTATTTACTCCTACCTGGATGAACGGCGGAGGGATGTTTACCTCAAGAAAATTCGCTCTGAGACAGAGGAGCTGTATGAGCTCTCAAAGTACAGAGGGTGGGGGAAACAGTATCTCCAAAATCATCAAACCACTAACATATTAGCCATCCTGACTGGTGCAATAGTGGTGGGATCACATGACGACCCAGAGTCGATGATCTGGAAACAAGTGGCAGTGAACTATATGGAGAAGACTATGTTTCTCCTAAACCATGTTGTTGATGGGTCTCTGGATGAGGGAGTAGCCTATGGGAGCTACACAGCCAAGTCCATCACACAGTATGTCTTCTTGGCTCAGCGCCATTTCAACATTGATAACTTGCAGAACAACTGGCTGCGGGGACACTTCTGGTTTTATTTTAACACCCTGCTGCCGGGGTTTCAGAGAACAGTTGGCATCGCGGACTCCAACTACAACTGGTTTTATGGGCCGGAGAGCCAGCTCGTTTTCCTCGACACATTCGTCATGAGGAACGGAACGGGTAACTGGCTGGCTCAACAAATTAGAAAGCACCGACCCAAGGATGGTCCCATGGGACAGTCGTCAGCCCAGCGCTGGGCTACACTTCACACAGAATACATCTGGTACAACAACCACCTCACGCTGCAGCCTCCCCACGACTTTGGCAAAGCTAGGATGCATATTTTCTCAAACTGGGGTGTGGTTACCTACGGAGCAGGGCTTCCCAACGGCCAGGGTAATACTTTTGTCTCTTTTAAGTCTGGCAAACTGGGTGGCCGTGCAGTCTATGACATTGTCCATGACAAGCCTTACTCCTGGGTGGAGGGCTGGAACAGCTTTAACCCAGGTCACGAGCACCCTGATCAGAACTCTTTCACGTTTGCTCCAAATGGGCAGGTATTTGTGTCTGAAGCACTTTATGGTCCAAAGTACAGCTATCTTAACAATGTTTTGGTGTTCAGTCCGTCGCCTACCAGCCAGTGTAACAGTCCCTGGGAGGGTCAGTTGGGGGAGTGTGCTAAGTGGCTGCGCTGGACTGATGAGGGGGTGGGTGATGCCAGAGGGGAGGTGATTGTCGCCTCCTCGCATAAGGACACCATGTTCGTAAGTGGGGAAGCGGTGTTGGCTTATTCCCCCGCTATGAGACTAAAGAGTGTGTTCAGAGCCTTAGTTCTGCTCAACTCACAGACTTTGCTGGTGCTCGACCACGTGGAGAAGTGGGGTGATTCACCTGTAACGTCCCTCAGTGCATTTTTCCACAATCTCGACATTGACTTTAAATACGTTCCTTTCAGATTCATGGACAGATACAACGGCGCGATGATGGATGTGTGGGATGCTCATTATAAAATGTTCTGGTTTGATAGCCAGGGTCACAGCCCTGACACCAGGATACAGGAGGCAGAGCAGGCGGCTGAGTTTAAAAAGAGGTGGACTCAGTACGTCAATGTCACTTTTCCGATGACAGGCACAGTCAGCAGAGTAGCTTACGTGTTACACGGGCCATATGTCAAAGTGTCCAGCTGTAGATTTGTGGATAATAGCAAAAATGGTGTGAGACTTTCTTTAACCATAAATAACACAGAGAGGATAGTCTCTATCGCTACAAACTATAAAGACATAGGAGCTAGGATGACTTATTTAGGCTTTGGAGGTCACTGTAAAGTTGAGGACAGATATCAAATCACTCGATATGGCCTTGGGACACAACTCATCCCCAAACAAATCAGCAGTGATAATCAGCTGTTTGACTTTGGGTTCACAGTCAATGTGATAGCAGGGGTTGTTCTCTGTGTGGCTATAGGATTTTTTACCATGCAGAGAAAGTTTTATGTCTGCTTCAGCAGGCTGATGCGTTACGCCCTCCTCTCTGTGCTCATTCTGTGGATAGCAGAGCTGCTGTTTGTGTCTAACAGCTGCGATCAGCTTCTCTGTGGGGTAAAATGGAAAGGTGCGGGTGCCAAAAGCGAAGTAAACAAACAAATCAGACTGTACGAGCAGCACCGGCTCCCCCTGCCCACCGTCGTCATAACAACCCTTCCCGGATCAGGATCAGAAATACTCAAGCACCTTTTCTACAACAGCTCAGACTTTGTTTACATAAGAGTTCCCACCGAGCACGTGGACATTCCTGAGACTGAGTTTGAGTTTGACTCTCTGGTCGACGCCTGTGAGTGGTCAAGGTCAGACGCCGTGCGCGGACGGTTTAAGATTATTCAGGGATGGCTGCATTCGCTGGTCCACAACACCAAGCTGCACTTGCAAAACATTCAGCTGGTAGAGGGCAGCAGGGTCAAACAGCCCCAGAGAGTCAGCCCCTCTAGGGACAGAAAGAAAAGATCCAGGAGGAGAGAGCCAGCGTCTGAGCTGAAGGGCAAACTGAGAGCCAGCCTGGACAGAGATGCAGAGTATGTTAGGGAGATGAGACGCCACGTTGCGGAGTACCCTAACGCCCGGGTGGTCCTCAACATGCGGAGTGGAAGCTGGGCGCTCAAACTGCCTTTCATTCAGGAGGTTGTGGGACCTTCCCTGAGGACGATCTACTTGGTGAGAGACCCTCGGGCGTGGATTTATCTCATGGTTTATAACAGCAAACCCAGCCTTTACTCCCTTAAAAACATCCCGCAGCACCTTTCCTTGATATTCAAGGAGGATGCTGTCAGGGATGGGTGCCCAAGTGTGGCACCGGAGTTTAAGATAATCCAGAGGCTGCTGTCCCATTCGGAGACAAACCCCATCCTGATACTGGCTCATCTGTGGCTGGCTCACACCGCAGCAGTGCTGAGGGTCAGCGAGGGCCTCCCCGAGGAGTCCTACCTCCAAGTGAGGTTTGAGGACGTGGTCAACTTCCCGCAGGAGACGGCGGAGAGCATACACACATTTCTGGGGGTGCCTGTCTCACCCACAGCCCTCAACCAACTTATATTCACCACCTCCACGAACCTGTACAATCTAATGTATGAAGGAGACATTTCACCAGCCAACATTAACATGTGGAGGCAAAATATGCCTCGAAAGGACATCAGACTAATAGAGGACGTATGTGGGAGTGTGATGAAGAGGCTGGGTTACACCAGGTTTGCCAGTTAACTTACTGCTGCTGGTCAGCTGATATTGAGCTGTCTTGTTTACTGTAGCTGCCAGTCTCATCGAGTTGTTTTTTTGTTTTTGCACCGACCTTAAGTTTTAAAAAGATGTTACAAGTTGAGGAAGAGCTGAGTAGCATTTCTGCCTGTGTTTTAACAGTTTGTTCCTGTTGGTTTGGGTGTATGTAAGGTGTTGTACAGACTACAGCAACAGATGTTTGTGAGGGCGGAATATTTTACATTAAAATTGGTGCAAGGGAGCTTATGTCATTCTTTTCCCCCCAGCAGCCCTTCACACTTATACTTGTAGCACTCTTTTATCGAATGAGACTTTAGACCTTTGCTGTCTTACATGCAGAGGAATGCGACTTAATTTCAGCATAAATTTAATGTTGTTGCAGCATCCCACAACAGCTCAGTTTCTCAGAGAAGAGTATTTACTGTATGTCTTAGTAAGAGAAGAATTATTATAATTATAATTACTGGCATTGTATTTTTTTGGGCGCGGAATCATGGGATATTTACTGGTTTGAAACAGAAATGTTATGAAGCTCATTAAGAAATAAAACCCGTATTTATTGACAGTCTTCTAATTTGAGAGAGAAGTTTCAAGGATTAATTTGGCTGTCATGAGTTTAATATCTGAACTTTGTGTGCCGTTTCCCTTTAAAACTAAAAAAGATGCTGCAGTGTATAGACAGAGAAAACAAAATGATAGTAGTGCTTTATTGCTCTAATAGACATATGAATGATATGGATTTTTATTTTCAGTACATCAGAAGGACTTTATTTGAAGCTCAAAGATGTCATGGCGGTTTGGTGGCTTAGCACTTTCGCAGGGACTCCTTTGATTGTATGTGGGATTCAGTGCATTTTTCAAAGCTAAAGCTTACTGTATGTACTCGATTAGCTTGGAAATATAAAAACCTCTGAATATATATGAACCTCTGAAGATATTATGTCTAGAAGAAAGAAAGTTAGAAGTATTTATGGTTTCCAAAGACACATATCCCAAAGGATCAGGGATGAATATGATTATAATAACTCCCTTTGGCATTTATTGAATTAGATCAGAGGGAAGTGCTTAATAGGGATCAAACTGGAAAAAAAACATGTCAGCCTTGACACATTTCTAGTCAAAGCAATTTCCAAAGCATCACCCTCAGCTACCCATATTAATCTGCAAAATGCCATAACTGAGTCTTACCCTGTGTTTTATTGCCGTGCTATCTTCACTATAAAGGCCTGGAGGAAATGCAAACAGCTCAAGTCTCCATTTCCTGTTGTGGTCAATCTGATATCCAATGATCTTTTTGGGCCTTTGTCGTGAAAGAGCTTAGCGAGCAGTGGACTGAACAGGGAGATGAATATTAAGTATAGCTAAAGAAAAGAAGAAAAAAAGAAGTCAGAGACCATTTCTACTCTGTGATGTTATGCTCTTTGGCCTGGGCAAAAATGTACGCTCCTCAATAACTTTTGATGCTGTCTTGCTTAAACATTTCTGTACTGTAAATGGATCACGTGTAACATCCAGATGGTACACTCAATTATATTGCATCTGTACACACACACAAAAAAAAAAAAAAAAGAAAAAAAAAACCATACTGTGCCCATTTGGAAATATCCATCTTTCCTCAGCTAGAAACAGTCCTGTTTGTTTTCTTCTCTATGAACACTGAAACCCTTGACTGCCTGGAAACCCGTTTGATGTTTGTGGTCTTTGAATGTGTAGACTTGGCAGACATGCTTTCACTTTGGTGTTGCAATCCTGTTACCAACTCTGTTTTGTATTTGCTCGTGGGGATATGGTTCCTTGCTTCTGTGGCCTTGAATTACAATCATTTCTTTATAATGGTTTCCTGTGGGCTCTGGAGCAGGAGGTGGAGATAATGTAAAGAAAATAAATTCATAAATATATCGGCAACCAGCCTTTGTTCGGATGCAGTGATTTATGTTGCGCTATGATGATAGAATGTACCATGTGATTATATAACGTCAGTCCTCAGTAGCTGCAGATACTCATGTTAAACTACTATTATCTATCACTACAAAAGACAGAACATGAATCTTAATTTGTACATAGTCTTGCTATGGTTACTGCTAACCCACTAGTAAAACATCTACTTATGCAGATGTCTCTGTGCTGCCACAATTAAGCAGCAGCGAAATCTCCATTTTATTAGACATGGATGACAGGAGCCTAATTGCTTATATGGGTGACGTGCATGACAAGGAGGAGCCAACAATTAACAACATGTCAGGAAATTCATGCTCTGACTGAGATGGGACCTTAACAAGAGCAGGCTTCGAAAGAGCACATGCCGTGTCTCATGTCTCGGAACGGTCTCAGTGAGTCAGCCATTTCATTACTCATTTGTTCTTGATCCTTCCTGTAACACTCTAATGCTTGGCTGTGTCCTCTGTGCCTAATCCGTCCATGCAGAGGAACGTTATTCACTGAAAAACCTCAGGAAAATGATTTAAGGGAGGTTTCTACAAGTCTGGACTTGCACTCGCTGGTTGTTGAGTGGCCTGCTTTGATTCATTCTGGATCCAGGAGTCTGGAAATATTGATGCATAAATAATCTTGATATCAGTACTCAACTTTTAATTATTCAGATTTTATAGAAAAGTTTGTCAAGGTAGCTAATAACTTCAGTTCCATGGAATCATGGATCTTTTACATATATTATTCGGTGGTACCACTTTTTCATACAATAAGTTGGCTTTAAATAGTGTTGTAACTAATTATTTTATTAAGGGTTAATTAATAATTTACTGATGCCATTATTTTGGGTGGTATTTATCTTCATCCAGCAGGCAGTGGTGGAAAGTAACTCAAGAACTGTACTTCAGTACAGTTTTAAGGTACTTGCACTTTACTCGAGTATTTCCATTTAATGTTACTTTATACTTCTAGGCCACAACATTTCAGAAGGAAATATTGTATTTTTTATTCTGCTACATTTCTTTTACAGCTATAGTTTATAAAATACACCACATTGGCTTGTTTTTGGCTTGTGACCTCTTACCAAAAAACAGTTTCTAGTTGGGGCCCCTTTGTCATGCTTCAGATGTCCATTAGTTGTTAGCAGTTCCCGAAGAAGAGTGATTTCTCCTCTATAGTTCTAACTGTTTGACCAAAAAAAAAAAATAATAAAATAAAAAAATAAAAAAAATAAAAGGTAAAATTACAAATTTTCACACAAAAAACCCCCTCCAGAGATAAAAGTAAAGGTTACAAATTTGTGCAACTTTTCATCTTTTCTACCAACGTTAAAACTTTCCTACTTAAAACTAACTCCACCTCGACCAGCTACAGCAGTAAAATGCTGCTTAACCATTGATGCATCAGTATTAACAATCCAGTCATTTCATATATAATAATTCATCAGTCATTATTCTGCAGAACTGACATATATTTTACATTTTGCTGATAATACTCATGTACTTTTATGTAGGTAAGAGTACTTTAACATCATCTGAATACTTCCTCCACTTCTGCCAGCTGAACACTTGCTTTGTATTTTTAGCTGCAGGGTATCAGCACCACAGCCCATTTATTAACTATTTATTAACATCTCCAACTGGAGAGTTGATGGATTATTGTAAAACCCATAACATTTACAATTGCACATGGGTAACTAACTGTAGTTTACTGACTTTTTCTGTGACCCACGTCCCTTCAATAATGACTTATTAACATGTGTTTTTTGAGAATGTCAACAGTTAATAAATTGATAGTAGTCCAGATGCCCTGCAGCTAAAAGAGACAGAGCTAATGTCCTGCTGGAGGAGGATAAACAGCAGCCAGAGAGATTTTTTACAACTGGCAACACCCCCATAAATACTGTCTTATAACTGATCTATAAAGAATTAGTAAATAGTTTTTTAACAATTGATGAAGCCATTTCTTACAACTCAGTAACCCTTTATAAATGGTGCCTTATGTGAACATAGCAACAATTTGATATTTTAAGATACCACTTTCCAATACGTTAGTCTTTATATAAGGTTTATAGGTTGTAACTAATGAGTTTATTAATGGTTAATTAATCATTTACTAATACATCAGCCATGACTGAGAACAGCTTTTGGGTTGCCAGGTTATAAAAAAAAACCTCTCTGATGCTTATAAGGCAGTAAGAAAATCATGACCATTTATTGATGACTTTATTGACACGTCTTACTACAGAATTGATGTTCATTAGCTCTTTCTTAAGGACTTATTAACATTTATAACTGCAGACTTGTTGGCTAATTAGAGAGTGAAAAACACATTATTCATTAACGACTCACCAGCAAGAGAGATTTTTACACAACCTGGCAACCCAGAAGTTGCTCTTGTTAAAGTCTTATCACTGATCTAAAAGCATTAGTAAATGTTTTTTTAACCAGTTATTAAGCCATTATTTTAAACGCTTTATAAGAATTATAAGTATTACTGATTTTATATTTTTTTAGATGAAACACAGATCACTTTATCATTGGATGGCACAAAACATTAATCGCCTTGCTTCTTCCCTATAAATCTAATCAGGCTACTTCACACATTAAATGCAGAAAATCTCTACCAATGAAATTTAATGGCGTCTTAGAAACGGGATTAAAATAAAGCTATATGTTGGAGTGGGTTCCCCGTCTGAAAATAACACTGCAAACGCCTGCTGCACAGACAGACAAATATGCTTTATGAAAACCTTTTGATGTCTGATCACAAGAAGCAGATTTGCAGAACTAATTTAAGCTCGAAGGTTGCCTCATAGATTATCTTTGATGTTTGATAACCAATACATAATCATTGCATGAAATAAGGTTTTATAGAGGAAATGATGAAAAGCTCTATTATAATCTAAATCCACGAAGCGGCTTGGGTAAGTGATCAAGTAGCTTTCTCAGACTATTAAGCACATGGGAGGTTATCCACACAAAAAAGGGGGACTCAATTTCAGCTGAGCAGTCATACCCTTCCCTGTTCCACCTTTATCTCTCAACACTGGCGAGTCCAAGTCCCAGGAGAGCCTCTCCCTCGCCGGCAGCCATTGCTCCTGCCACTGCTCATTAATTAACCTTTGCTGCAGCCACCATCAGTCAGAGAGCAGCCTGATATTCTGGAGAGGAGTAATCATCGATACTGTATAAGGCTATTGTGCTGGAGAATTAGCCCGCTGATGGAGAGCCACACCATCACTGTCGAGAGTTTTTGTAAGAATTTTATGTGCGTGGCTCGATGTGTGTCCTTCAGGTGACAGAGGAGAGGCTCGGGATGTGTTCAGACTTTATTGACAAGGTGTGAGCAGCTGGCGATGCCTCTCTCCTACATTTAGTCATTTTCACTTTGGTAAACAATGCCTGTGAGGTCCTCGGATCCCACGGTTCCATTTTCCTGCTGATGACGCTGCTGTGTTTGGATATGGAGAGGCATAGATCCCAGGAACTTCTATTAATAAGAGTTGACTTGCAAGGAAATATGGCGCATTGTCAATTTGCAGCTGGTGGCAAGTCATTTGTGTAGTGAAAATGGGATCTTCTGTGCCAATAAAGCACAGCGGCAACTGCTAATGAAGCCCAGTCTGGTCTTATAGCGCAGGGAAATCAGACCAGATGAGACATTTTGAATTTCACTTGAGGCAAATCTCTATACTGAGGCAGGCTCACAGACAAACGGTCCTTAAGGGTTTACACAGGCCTTATTGCCAATATCTTTTTTCTTTTTTTACAGTTTTACAGACAGAATATATAATATATAATATGATCGCATGCTGAATTTGTTAAATGAGATATTTCCACATTAACTGCTCAGCGAGACGATGAATAGAAGTATTGTGTTCTCTGAAGATTTGGGTATAAGAATGTGAGGCTTCCAAGGTCCTTGGTGCATTTTAATTAGAATTGCTTCCATTTGTTTATTTGCAAACATAATCTTTGTGTAGTTTACTTTATTCCCAAAAGCTTGGAGTTTCTCCGACCATTCCTCTGTCTGAAAGTCAAATGAAAGTCTGTGGAAATTGAATTTACCCTGCTATGCAGTATGACATGACGTTATGACTGAGGACTTTGCTTTGAGAAGTTTCTGACTTTTTGACTTTGAAAGTGAGACCCTTCAGTATAAACCAATATCCTGTCAGCTTAACCTGTCTCTCTTGACATCTTGGTTAATCCCCTCTGTTGTTCTGTATATCACAGAGAGTTTGCAGGGCAGACGCAGCTCTCTGCCTCTTGGAAATTGAGCCACCGTAGTATTACTTTGTGCAGGCCTCCTCTCCTGTTTCAGCCACTGTGGTTTGCTAGCTGTGCAAAAAATCAGCAGAATGATGTCTAAGCTGGAAAAAAGAGATAAAAAAGAAAAAAAAAAACCCACAAAATCGACTAAATGATTCAGTTGTTGTCTGACTAATGTGAGTTTACCAATTCTGTTATGGAAAGGGTAAGCCACTGTTGTGATTTAATGAGCTGTTCCTGCCTATTAAAGCAAAGGGTGGCCGTGCTACAGCGTTTGAGGGCCTGGTGTTATTCTGAGGTGTAGGATTGAATCCAGCTGGCTGGCCGACAGACAGACGGGGGGAGAGGCCCTTTTCCTGGATGACACACTCAGTAGTCCTTCATTACTGGGACTCAGAAACCATAACCCGCCTGTCAAAGTGCTGCCGCGGCAACCGCTCTCCTGAACCATGTCTAGGCAGGGCATGTCTGCCGAGGGGATCATTTTCATGTTTTATGTTACACACAATAAGGCTGATAGGAGAGATAGAAAAAAGAAGATGAATATACGTCTGAGTTTCTGTGGGGGCATCACATCCGGCTTAATTACATCAAGCATGAGTCATTGATCTCTAATTAGTGGAATTTATGTCTTGAGGAGGAGTGACGGTCGCTATGACATTGGTCACAGCGTGCCTTGGAGATTACAGTAGAGCAACAGATTGGTGTTATGTCTTTAGAAATGAAAGAACTAATGCAGGGTTTCTTCTCCCTGTCCTCACTTACATATTCTCATCTCATAGGCCTTTGACAGAGCAGAAAAGGAAAGCTACTTCCTACAATAAAGAATTGACATGAGACCTGGCTGGGTGAGGGATTCTCGCACCGTGAGCTTCAGAGATAAGCCATTATTCTCCACACAGATGTTATATCACCCCCTTCCCATGACTGCTATCTACACCTCTGGAATCAGTCCAGGAACACAAACTTAAAATGGGGGGGTCCTGTTCCCTCGCGGTGACTTTCCGTTCTTTTCTTCAAAAAAGAAACTTCACTTCTAAGAGAGCCTTACATTTCCTAGCAATCAGACTAGTGGCTCTGTACAGCTTCCGACAACAATGTTTTATTTTTAAAAGAGACATCTTGACACTGACAGGCGGCAGGAGACGAGGGACACTCGTCACCCTTCTCTTATCCCCCGCGATTTTTTGCTGCGGAGGAAGCCAGATGGTCAGATTCTCTGCTCATATGGTTGTTTTCCTTAGAGATCACCATTCTTGGCCTGCTTGGCAAAAAAAAAAAAAAAAAAAAAAATGGAGTGAGCAGATGCAAAGAAATGATAAGAATTGAACAAGGCCAGGAAAACACCACCACTACTCTGAAGAGCAGTTTTAGGAGGAATTCGGCACATTGATTCATCGTAAAATACATACCAAGAACCTAATGAAAGAAACAACACTTCATAGTTGTCTCAGGTAGAACAGACAAAAGAAAAAGACAAAGAAAAAGAAAAAGAAAAAGACAACAAAAAAAGGTGATACCACCTTGTAAGAGGTGATAGTAAAAGGTGTCATCTTTGCAGGTACAGAGTGATGATGATTTGTAGGTTATACAAACTGTTAAATTGTCCTTGAAGACCTGTTCTGTCACAGGATGAAATGACCAGAAGGGTACAGGACGAACTGCAAAAGAGTCACAAGGTTTTGCTTCATCTATTTTAGTCTGCAAATGGTGCCTAACAGTGCATCTTGTAGCAGGAGACAGGACAGTTTGTCCATCACCACCACGGCTGGATTAACCTGCTTGGGAGCCCCGGGGCAAAAATGAGCTGCCGGGCCCCTGTTACACCCAGAATCCCAAAGTAAGCCCAAAGTGCTGTTGGATAATTTGATTGGACACAATACATGCACAGTATCATCTTGGAACCAGATTTTGACACAGGTCCCTCTTCATGGGAAACTTAGCAATGCGTCAACAAAGGTAAGGTAGAACAAGACCGCAAGCTAGCCGACATGGATGTAAACAATGCAGAATTCGAAGTACTTCAAAAAAGTCAGCTTTCTAAATGTTTTATGGAGGTAGAAAATGCATTCAACATTTTTGTTAGGCCGTATTCTGTGTTTAGAGAGAACGTGAAGTGAATTTTATTGGCGGTGCGATTGCAAAGTCAATGGAAAATCAGATTCGCTCGCAGCAGTGTGGATTGACACGGAGAGGCTTGAAAAATGCTTCTACTCGAATTAATCTGCTAAGTAAACATACAGAGACTAAAGGAAGAAAGAGAGACAGGAGGGAAATGACAGAAAGAGTTCTGAGGTCAGAGTTCAGTTAGAGTCTGTGTCCGTAGCTAGCTAGCTCACAGCTAACGTACAGTTGGTAAATTTGGCTGTTTGGTCCAGCGGTCAAATTCGTGAGGAGAAAATTTGATTCGGTTTCTGTCTGAACACACTTCAACAGATGCACACAACACATTGTGGTCTAAAACTCTGAATGTAAATATAACTTCTTGACAATAAAACTTAGGTTACAGGTTACCCAAGTACCTTTCCTTAAAGTAAGAATCAACAACCTTTTCCTCAAATCATCCTAATTAATACTATCCTTTTCTGTTCTACACACCTGGTATCATAGGTGTGTACCAGAGAAATCCTCTAGTACACAGTAGGTGGTGTGTTTAAGTTTATACAAGCAGTCACAGCAGTTTGTTTGGAGTAAATGGAAGAACTGGGTAGTTAGCACGAGTAGTGAATTGTTAGGGGAAGGCAAGTATGCTGCAAAGGAAAGAGACTGCCTCCAAGCCAAAAGCAATGCAGAACTCGGTGCCTTTCCAAGATCAAGCACCCTGTGACTTTAAAATGCAGACAACACTCTTGAGTAATGACAGCAAGGAAATGAAGTGGAAAATACCGAAGCAATGTTTGTTTATCACGAAATGTATCAGTGAAATCAAAGACAACAGGAACCTAATGGATGTCGCTTCATTGCCAGGATAATTTTTTGAAGTTTACTGGAGAGCCAGGCCAATTCTTCTCTCACTAAAGCACTTTCTGGCATGAATGCCAAAACAGAGGCTCTTGTACAAGACTACACCTAATTTAGAGACTGTACAGCCCAAAATGTTTCAGAGAATTTACCGCATGTGTGAGCTGGGAGATTTATTCTGAGTTTATTATCAACAGCTGCTCCCCCTGACTCTTGGGGTTGTGTCTTAAATCAGGGCTGCAATTTAACTTTAAAAAATGTTATCAAACCGGGACATCCTCCTCCTGTCGCAGCAAAGTTGGTTTTAATAATTCATCACTCCTGACAATCCTCCTCTGGTCTCTTGAATTCCTGCAGTACAGATTAGCAACCTGAGATTTTCTGCGACTGAGAGGTAACACGGCCTCACGCTGGCTCCCAGGGTGTTTACTTATTGTCATTTGTGTCCTTTTGCAAACAGTCTTTGACAGGTTTTGATTTGACTCGAAGGCACAAATGATGGCATTACTTTAATAACCGGCCGTGGTCACAGTGGCTTTGCTCCTGAGCATTGACTATAATAGGAGTAATGTGTGGATGGTGTCCCTCTGGCCGGGCTGCCTCATTAAATGGCTGGAGAAGAGTGACTGGCTGCAGGGGTGATGCATTATTGATGAGAGAGGCTGATTAATTGAAAATATCCTCCACAGCAGGGTAGGGTGTGTGCGTGCGTGGGCGTATGTGTGTGTGTGCGGTGGCTTAATTTTGTGTGAACAACTTCATCAGTTGCTGCATAGCGCAGTTTTTTGATTGTTATTCTGCACAGGCACACGATGCCAAACATTTACTGTATGTGCAATCACAAATATGGACGTAAATTATTTTATTCATATAAGCACAGTCCAGGTGGGAGTAATAACCTTAGGCAATCTGCAGAATGTCAGTTGGTATTAAACAATAACAGATATTTGTGTCGGGAGACTGAGAGCATTGTTCCTCTCCCTCGATGTTGGTCTCCTGCACCTGCGACACAGGGCAAGTGGTGTAAATAAAAGATGAAGGCGTCTAGAGATGAGCAACAGGACCAAAACGAATTAGCAAAAGTAATCACTTGCTAACAACACCAAAGGGGGTTTTACAAGCTGCGTTTCAAATCAGAGGTTGATCTGAAGGCGAGGGTTGAACCTGTGTCTCTACCACAAATGAGACAGCTCATCCTCACAGAGACTAAAACTAATGATGCATTCGGGCGCTCCCCGTCAAATCATAAAGTCAGACATTTCCAAGTTAATCACCAGGAAGGTTCTGCAAATGGTCCACAAAGTGTAAATACAAGCAGTAAACTGGAATAAAAGTTTCATGTGGCCTTAGTTAAAAGTATGAGTTGTGATGTTAAACTTAAACACGTTCAATTCAGTTCAACATACTGTATTTGTCCTTCAAGGGGCAATTTAAGGCAAACAGACAAACAATTCACTTTAAAACACATAAAAAACAATCTTCAAAAACAATATGACAATGTTAGAAAGTGCTGAAATAAAGAAAGGTTTAATGGCAGTGGCCAATCTGGAAAACCTACCATTTATTGTACTGTTCACAAGGAATAAAACCAAACCTCCCTCTATTTGTTTTACATACAGCCAATCTAAAACGCATTCTTGATTGTCATGATGGACAACTTGCAAGTAGTGCACCAGGTTATTCCGGCAACACTCTGTGATCAACAACATATATATGTAAATATCAAGATCAAACAGTAGAGTTAATTCCTGGATTTAATCATTTGCATTCTGCAGCGGTTTTTTCATTGGTCTAGTTCAGTGGTGGTTAGAACCTCCTGAAGGGTCCCAAGATAAATCTTAGGGGTCATTAATATTTATTATTATTTCTTCCTGCCTCAAAGTTTTTCAGATGAAACTATCTGAGAAGGAAACAAAAAAAGACTCACTCTTTGGTCAAACGGCTCACAACTCTAACCACACTCAGGCTATATTTTGTGACAAGAAGGAAGTAGACTTTGGTATTTGGTATTGGCCAGGTGTGCGGGAGTGAGAAAGTATGTAGGATTTGAACTGTTTTAGCGAATGCAGCACCATGAATGCCTTCGAGGAGAGACTGTCCAAACGTGTGCACCATTTTGAACAATTATGTTGTGTCTTGCCTCACTCTATGACAACAAACACGTTTGCCTTTAGAAGGGGTTGGACAACGTGTCTTATGAACTAGTTTCAAACATACCCTGGCCTTACTGGGCCCACTTGTGAGCAGAATAAGGCTCCCTTTCTTGGCTCTGCACAGGCCTTGTCAGCCTTTTGTGACATAGGCCTATTCCTTGTATAAATGTGGACTTGGGAGGATCCAGCCCCTGATTTGGGACACAGCTACAGAACATCCATTATCTTGTTTCCTTCCCATCCTTTGTCAACATGCAAATTCAGTCCATTCTCCTCACTCAGCCTCCATTAAAACCCATCAAGGCTGCCATCAGGATTCTGTCTGAAGTCATGCCAGAGGAAATTACAAGCCCTCCTGGCAACCGCCATTAACAAATGACTTATATATAAACCCACATTGATTTGAAATTCATAAAGGCAGAATATATTAGACTGACTCCCTTTTTAAAACGCTTAAAGGACAAAAACTCATTTTTACCCCTTAGTTTGATGTGACATTTACTGACTCAAATGTGAACATCATTGCATATGCAGCAATAGCTTCACCCATACATCTAGGTGTTAGGGAGTGTGAGGTAAACCTGGCATTAAGTAGAGCCCTGAGGCAAGTATACTGCTAAAATAGTATGCGATAGTACTGCGATGTATTACTACATTTCTACACTACCATTTACTGTAGTCTAGGGCTTCTGCAAATGAGCAAAATATGTCTAAAATTTCAAACTATGAAGGAGCAAAGTGAGGAGTTGAAACTGTGGTGTGCAATGAGATGCTGTGTGCCGTTTCTCCCAGTGTCTGGCTCTGTGGCAGCGAGTGTAGTATAATGAGCCCCGGAGCTGAAGCTGGAGTCACACGCTGTTTACATTCAAGTTAAAGGTTAGAGTCTTAAGCATTTCTCAGCTCCCTCTGGAGACAGATAAACAAAAAACCTTTAAGTATGGAAACGACACGCTGCACTCGGTTTACTGTCATGACCGGATGCTGAAACCATCAGCATGTGCCAATGAAGACTGCACGACAGCACATGTTTTCTCGCCTCGCAGACATTTCAGGCCCAGCGCCTTCTCTGCTCATTAACTGATTGAGCCCAGGTGTGTGTGAGGCAAACAGGTGTGTGCAATTAATAGATTTCTTACACCCAAAGGAAAAAAAAAATCAGGTGGGGAGCCTATATACAACGCACAACAGTCTACAGTACGTAAACAAATTGCCCTGTTCCATCAACTTCTTGTTGTTGAGTCTTGCAAATCATTAAAAAAAACAAACAGTTGAGATCATTCCTCTTTCAGACCCTTTGGGGCCAGCAATCCAAATAATCCATTACGCCTCAGACTGAAGTGAAAGCCTCTCCGCTCCTTGGGGCATTAACCAACTTCAATACCCATATAACGTAGTTCATTAACCACATGTCCACGTCTGCTCAAACGCCCGACAGTGTTTGATTCCACGCGTTAACTTGAATGCAGCATTTGTGTTCACAACTTCAGCTGTTTAATTTTCCCCCCACATTGAACCTTAGCTAGGCTATGGATGAGTGAAAATATAACCCTTTCTCATGCAGTAAAAATGAAAACAGTTGTCGTGAAAAAAAGTAGTAAAACCATTTTAGGCAATTGCACCATAACTAGATAAGCCTGTTGGCTCAGAGGCTTCTGGTAATAAAATCCTGCAAAAGAAAGGAACACTGGAATCAGTAGATATATAATCGTTTTTTCATGATATCTTTAGTTCCATTTCACGGTTAGTTAAATGTGGAGTATTGCAGCACTAGAAGTGGATTTCTTTTACTATATTCTAATGAAGAACGCAAAGATTCATGATTTTAAATATTCCTTTTTTTTCCCACTTATGTTAAGTAAAAACTTCCAAATTAAAAGGAAGGTGTTGATGTTTCTTTAGGATACACTTCAGTATGTAACATCTAAAACTCCCATACAATATTGAATGGGTGTCATCAATAGCAGGTTTTTATTAGGGGGCAGCAGACCCAGGGCCCATACTCACCAATCAGCCCCATAAAGGAGGACATAACATCGCACCCTACTTTCCTTGAATGAATTGAATTTGACTATTGTTTTTTACTGATTTAAACACTCACTACTGTAATCTGTAAGCCAGATTTAATATCATGCCGTGAGCTATACTAATACATTTGACTTATGATGTTTGGCGGCTGTAGACTGCAGCAGCATTTGTGACTGGCAGGCAAATCACCACACCGCATCGTTTGTTTTGTTCATTCGCCTCTGCTGTGTCCTTTTAACTGGCCCTTTCTGATCTGAAGACCACTGATTGTAGATAATAGCTTTTTCCTGAGAAAAATCAATCAGATTCCCTTTAAAGATTGGCGTGTTGGTTTGCTGCTCGTAATGGTGTTTGCTCTTCTCAAGAGTGTGGTCATATTAAATGAGAATCCCTCTACTGAAAACTCCCTGAATTTAATTTACTAGCCTTTGAGCATCAGGTAGCGATAAAGGCCATCCATATGTATGTCTCAGCTGCTTTGTTTCGACTGAGGCCTGAGCGGACCAGTGTTAATTCACTGGCGTGAATTTACAGCCTGAACCTAAACCTAAATGAATTAAGGTATGCACAGGAGAGTGCCCTGATCAAGCCCCTCCATCCACCATCACATTTTCTGTTGATTACATATATAGTCATTTGTATTTTTGGCATATGTGTCAACAAATAAAAATCTAAGAAAAAGGACGACTTAATGCAAATAGAAAGGAGGAAAACATTTTCCATTTTCAGCAAAGCCAGGATGATGTTGCTAATAGAATTCACTTCCTGTTCGAACGCGATCCAAGTAATTGGAAAATAATAACCCACTATAATAAATTAAAATCATTTCAAGGTCTTGTAACCTAAAGGTGCACAATTCAGAAATTCATTTCAACATTTTCCTCACTGCTCCTCTGATAATACGCTCCTTCACTCACAGCCAGTAGAGAAACTTGAAGGACTGAAAATTAGATTTCTTGATTTGATGTCATTTTTCATCAAGGTTTCTCAGCCCGGGCTGAATGCAGTGCCAATGTCTGGCAGACGACGTAATGTCAATATAAACCCGGTTAGCTGTGTTTTCTTCAGTTGCCATGCCAATTTACTATAGAGTTTCATCAGGGTTATTGGCAAGGATGCTGGGTTAATATTTGATGGGGAAAAGAAGAAAAAAATAAAACAGGTCATTTGCTGTTTCAAGAATGTTCTCATTAGCAGAGTCCAATATTTTGCAAATGATGGACAAGGAACGTATTGAATTATCAATATCAATCATTCAATACACAGAACCTACTTTTGCTTCAGCAGCATTTAAAAAAGGAACTAGACATGGTCGTATACAACGTACATTGATGCTCTTTCAGTTTCCTCATGGTCAAGTATTAAAGACACATTAACAGTATGTATTGTCCACTTGGGTGCTGTTGTTGTGCTATGTCCTTGAATTTAATTAAGATGCTTTTCAAATACTTTAGAATCTCCTGGTAGCTGTCAGGATTGGTGTTTCAAGTCCCTGTAAAAAGAGAAACAGTGGCAATGCTCTTTTTTGCAAGGGCAAACCTGATCCATACTGTATGTATGTAACAAAAAGATAAGATTAGGTGGATAATCTGAAGCATTTGACAATTCTGCTAAAAAAAAATATACCAAAGTATACTGATTTTTAGAAATACTCAAGACTCTCCACCCAGAATGAAAATCAAAAGATCTTATTTTCCCTGTAAAAACTTCATGACTTCATATTCCAGTCTATATAATCCACACTTCATGAGTACAGTTCATGTGCCCGGTGATCCCAGCAGCACACACACGTGGCTGTAGGTCTGAAGCAGGCTCCAAAGCGAGACATCAAACACAGTCATAGCAACTTTTATAACTACTGATAAATATTTAACTTAATTGCCTTAATTCACTCTCAAAAACATTTTAAATTCAGAAGCATGTTTCTCACTCAATGACACACACCAAGGAGCCAGAAAACAAGCTTGTTACCTAAATTCTGACTAAATGGGAATTTTAAAGCTTGCCACTAAGGATTAAAAATGTATATGTATATATTTTTATTTCACAAATATTTCTGCTGTTTGTATTGTTTAGCTCAGTAGATAGTAGTAGGTTTATCATCCTTCTGTCAAATTATCTTGTAGCGACACTCGCTACTGTGGGCCCGTCAACAGAGAAACACCACACACTGGATTACGTTCAGGAGCCGTTCGGCCCGTTTATTTACAACAATGTACAATGTCTTTTCCGTTGACGCGGTCCTCTGGCCCAGCTCAGCTTCGTGCCTCTCCTTCCAAACCGCCTCCTCAGGGCTGCCACTACTGATATAAGCACACCCAGATTGATTAATGCCTTACACCTGTTTTCCCAGGGCTACCTGCCCTGAGCTCCTGAGCCACTCCTCCACTTCTCCCTCTCTGCAGCCAAGCTCAAACCACGCCCCACCACCACATATCTACTGTGAACTTCGGCCGTCATTAATACGTGCTATTTCAGAATTTCACTTTCTCCGTCACTATTGTGACAGCTGTGTAGAGGTGCCTGATCTTGTTACTTGGTCTTGTGTGTGCTGAAATATCCCTTAAGGGGAGTGTCAGAAAGTCCTTCAGTTAGATGGATGACACCTGTCAGCCACTTTTATTTGTGTGCTCTCTCCTGGTGTTTGGTTGGATTTACATTCAGTAGTTTGTTACTTTGAACATTTCCCACTCATCCATGTGCCTGAGTTTGACAATAATGGACTTGTTTGACATTTTCTTGAAGAGTTAGATTAGAAGATACCACTCCAATATCTGTCCGTTCAGTATGAAGCCACAGCCAGCAGCCAGTTAGCTAGCTAGCTTGGCATAAATACTCAAAACAGAGGGAAACAGCTAACTTAGCTCTATCCAAAGGTAAGAAAATATGCCTGCCAGCACCTCTGAAGCTCACTAATTAACATGTCGTATCTCGTTGGAGTCTCCGGTGGTTGCCTGGCAACTTGACAGTGATGTGGCAGTGGCTCCAGGACATCACTGCTGTCACACCTGTCAAGAAACAGTTTAGCGAATGTACCCCCTTTAAAATTGCGAGTTGTCTTGTTTACACTTGGGTGTTTGTGCGGATTAAACAAACGAGATACAACGTGTTAATTAGCGAGCTTTAAAGGTTTACCTCCAGACTGTTTCCAGTCTTTTTGCTAAGCTAAGCTTGCTAGCTGGTTGCTGGCTCCAGCTCCATATTTAAGGGAGTGGTGTCGTTCTTCTCATCTAACTCTCGGTAAAAAAAACCAAATAAGCGTATTTCCCAAAATGCCCAACTATTCCTTAAGTGCCATGTGTGGTCTCCTCCTCTTTGTCCTCTTGAGCTGCGCAAAGACTGTTTTGTTTGGTGCTGCCTTTTTGCTCTTTTAATTAGTATCTGAATCCTCCAGGGTCTGTGCAAACACAACACAGCTTTAGAGTCAAACTTGTCTCAGCAAAACATGTATTTAGTGCAAACTGGTGCAGACACGCTGCAGTAAAGATTCAGGTGGTGCAACAGGCAGTTGGCCCCTGAAAACCTGCAGACCTTGTTATAGTACTGGCAAACAATCGTGGGAACAGAGACCATGTACAGAGATGCATGCTTTTATTAGGTCTTCTAGATGGGAGACTCTTTACTAAATGTCTTTTACACAGCCATTAGGACACTAGGGAGGGGGTTAATGTAATGCCATAGATTTACTGTATTGTCAGAAGAGCTGTGAATACATTAAAAGCAGTTAGAGGTCTTGTTGGGGGCATTTAAAAAGATTCTGACAGTAAGTGGTGTTAATAGTGAAAGAGGATTTTCTTTTTTTTCCACCCTTCAACTCTTCGTGATTCCAGGTGCAGCGCCAGAAAGTGAGATCAAAGCAGCTCCTCTCATCTCTGGCTGTTTTTGATGATGTATGTACATGTTGCCACTGCTTTTGTTGTGCTCCAGTTTTGTGGCGCCACAGAGATAAGAAATTGGCAGGCGGAAATATAGATGATTATGCCTTCATAATATGAATAAGTCCAAACATCAACAGCATCTCCTCTTTTTCTCCCCCCTCATATTATTAAAAGTGTCAGTGCATTTTACACGGCTGTCCTGTTTAGAAATGTATGGTAAAACCTGACATTTGTGGTAAATTGTGGTAACTACACTAATTTCACAGTATGGTTCCTACTTATGAATTATATTTAGCTCTGAATGAGTTGTTCTGTACAACACAAACACTCAAATCAGTCTTTAAAAGGCTATAATTTAATCTGAATCAGTCAAATCATTTTTTTTTGTAGCACGCGTGCATATTTCTGGCCTTCATTATTCTTTGCAGAAGCCAGACAATTGAGGCTCTCTATTGAATTTACACAGAATGCTAATGGAGGTCTGAGCCTGTTAACAGTTGAATGAAGACTGCAATCAGTTGTTGGATTGGCCACTCTCCCTCAGAGTAACCTTACGAGTCCTAAATCAAAGAGATATGTGAGGATGTAAAATAGTTTTACCTCTTTGACTTAAAGGTACCGTGTGGAGTTTATGACCACTGGTGGCGCTATAAAGCAGTGTTTTCAAGAGGGTGCCCGCTTTGTTTGTCAGGCAGGCTGCACGTTACATATTCCTGCCGCCACTTAAGCCTAGTTTAGGCCAAAGATTCGTAAAACCTGAAACCTGCCAGTGTACACCAATGCGACTAGACGAGACGGTGTATCGTTTCCATAGCAACAACTCTCCGTACTTCCGTTTTAACTGCCGGCTTTTCAGGCTTGTTTTTTGTAGCTGGATATAATTTGTAGTGTCTTAAAACATGAATGGGGATAGTGATAGTGAGTTGCTTGCTACAGTTGCATTTTTGGTATTGATGAAACGGCGAAAACATTAAAAAACGAGCAGGTCAAGATGACCAGCTGACTTCGCTACGAGCTGATTGGCTGTTGAAACACGTGACGTGCCTTACGTTCTAAAACCAACCGCTGGTGATTTGACAAGCTGAGTCGCAGAGACGGGCCAGTGCAACTTTTCCCTGCAACGTTCTAAAACGGTTTCGTCTCGTCGCAAATCTTTGGTCTGAACTGGCCTTTACATGCTATTCCACTGACTGACAGTTGGTGGCAACAACGCATCAAAAATGTAGCAGTGTGCTAGCAAAGGCAGTGAAGAAGACTGCAAGCTAGCAAACATGGTTGTAAACGCTGCACAATTTTATTTTTTAATCAGCTATGCAAAAGTTTTTTTTTGTGGAAGTAAATATATTTGACGCATTTGCTAGACCTCAAGGATGCACACAGTGAGTTTTGGTGAGTAACGCTGAATGTAAACATAACTCCACAGGGCACCTTTAACTTTAACTTAATTCTCATAGCTTTTATTGACCCACCTGAGGTGTGACTATATATAGATGCAGAGATCATCATTTATATTTGTATTCTTGACTTGCTTTTTTACAGTACTTGCTTTTCAGTGGCTTTATTTTATGTGTGTATATATTTTTATTTTTCTCTACTATGCTTATTTATGCAACAATACACCAAAGCAAATTCCTTGTTTGTGAAAACCTACTTTGCAATAAATCCAATTCTGATTCTGAAATGTGGCACGTGTACATTTTACTATACTGAAAATACGCACCTTTAGCTTTTTAATACAAAATATTACATATATTCATCCTTTTTTATCTTTGAAATGTTATCCTTTTATATTTATTTTCTACTCTAATTATTATTTTTATTACACATTAGCCCCTAAGCACATCCTCTGAACTACACTACAGTATGCCTGCACTTGTTGAAAATATGTGATAAATAAATCTTTGAATCTTTAATGTGCAAAACATAGGCCACAGGCTATGATTCATTAAAAATATCAGTTTCTGCATAAAAACGACAGTTTGCTTCTACTTAAGAAGAGATATGTTCCACTGCTTTTCCACAACAGCAGCTACAAGCAGCTACAAGCAACTCTCCTGCTGAAATCAGCAGAGGATCCTAACTCATTCCAAGTCAATATAATGTCCAGTAGGGCTTGCTAAAATGACCCATTAAACCTCCCCTCTAGAACTGATAGGTGCTGTTAAATCGTTCATAGTGATGCATTTTCTAGATGTAATTATGTTCCTCAAATAAAATAATTTACTCTGCACATTCCGGCCAGCCAATCTGTAATTATTGCTGAACCCAGGTCCTATAACGTTGTAATCAGGCTGTGATATTGAACCGCTGGAGTGGTAATTAAAAAATGAGCAGGAATTAAGCACCGCCATATATGAGGAGGAAGGATTGGCAGGACTGTCAAATACAGAAAAATGAGCGCACAGGATTCCTCATTTGCAATGCAGATTACTTTTTAGAGCAAAACAATAGGATTATTGAAATCAAAATCTGACCCAATGAATAAAACATGATAAGCTTAGAAAATAATGGCAAGTAGAAAATAGGCCAAACAAATGTTCATGAATTCAGAGCTGAATGTTTATCATTTTGGTGTGCTTTAAAAGAGAAAAACAAGCAAGCGGTGCAAACAGGTTAACTTCAGGGAGCCTTGCATTTTAATGGTGCCATGCCTTCCAGAGAGCTTCAGTGTAACATATAGTTGCTATTTTTTACACTGTACTTGTTGGATTGTTGATTGCGTTGCAACCTTTTGATTTTCTTTTCTCAAAGCAAGAACCGACAACAGGAACGAGGACACATGGGAGAAAAATCATGCTATTTACAGCCCCTCTGCCACTGGGATCAGCCCCAGGGTCCCTGATGCTCGGCGCGAAGTTTGTCACCGAGGCGGTCGTCCAGGTGACGACAAGGCAAAACACCCTCAGAGAACTCATAAGACAGTCTCTAGGCATCCTGACATAGCCTTTCCTGCTTGTGATTACCCCTGCAAAATTAGACAGGGGAAAGTAGTGTTGGGCTCTTATTTGTACTCTGCTATGATTAAGCTCTAGACCATTTGATCTGTGAAGTGAGGTGCTTGAGAAAGACTTGTCGGCGCAGGGAGTATGAGAGGCCGTGTAATGGAAACACTTGGCAGCTCATCGCGCAGAGGTTGGCGTCAATGTCAAAAGTGAGATCCTGTGACAGACGCGATTAATTATTTAAAACTGTTGATAGTGCAACTGGAGAGTGTTCCTGTGCTATTGGGATACAGTCGCTCTAAAGAGGCCTTGTGGACAAGAGCTGTTAATTTTCTCCTGCCACGTCTCTCGCATCTCCACGCCCAGAGACCGAACCCTGTGCGCGTTCGATTATCCTCTGCAAGTCCACAATACAAATACAAACTGAAGTTTTGTTTTTCAACCGTGTTGCTGCTAATTTCAGAGCGTCACAACAGAAATTGAGTTATTAATGTATGGCCAGATGGCAGTTAATCATCTGTCTCTATCGCTCTGCAAACATGTCTGCAATGAATTTTCCTAATTAACCAGAATGTATGATGACATTTTTGGCTATTAAAGTATTAGAGCCATTTTCAATCCAATCAATCAGCTCTGACAGTCTCTGCATTTGAACAAGTTCTTATGAATTAGATCATATTTTAAAATCAGTGTCAGCCTCTCCTAAAATAAAACACTTTCTGTTGAAAATGATGAATGCAGATTCAAGTTTTCCCGTTTAAATCTAAAGGTGGCTCGGAGATTCTTTTGGGCTGGTTTGGGGAATTAGGACAGTTTTTAGTTGAAAGAGCAGACAGACTGAAGACATGCTGCATTTCCCCTTGTATTCCCTGAAGATTGTCCAAAGGCAGAGTGCAGTAGCAGTGCAATTTGTTTTTTAGGTATTGTATAGGTTGTACTATAGCAGTGAGGTGTATATATATATATATATATAGCAGAGGGTAAAACAATGTTCCCAAAAAGGCAGAATATGAAGGCATTAAAGGCTCTTTGTCTGTTACAGTTTGCTGGCTAAGACCTTGAAACTGCTTAATTATCCACTACAGATCATCCACGTTTAAACATCAATAGTCAGTCATCACAAAATCAACACCTTTCATTGTTTTCCTTTATAAATTAATAATGCAGTTCTTCACTGTCCCGGAGTATATCTAACCAGCCATGACCCTATACTGTGGGTGTGCTGAAGATTTCCTTAAAGAACCCTAAAATACAGCTATAGGGTCGATACTAATAATAATAACTTTATTTATTTAGCACTTTTTTAAAAACAGAGTTTACAAAGTGCTTTGACAGACAAAGCAAAAGCAGGATACTCTGAAGGCAATATAACAGCAGAAAGCCAAAGAGTAAGGCCAAACAAAAGCAAGAAAAAATGAATTATAAATTTAATTCAATTCAGTTTTATTTATATAGCGCCATATCATAACAAAGTTTCAAACATTTCTTTGGGGGACGCTCAATGCTTAATCTGTCGTTTTGGTCATGAAAATGGTAAAATGTAAAGATACTGAATGTCAGCATAAAATTTTAGCTATCGACAGCTTTAATACAAACATACTGGTATCAGCTGTCAAAAAAGTAACTCCACTTTACACTTCTTTAAGACTGTCACTTGACACTTATTATTTAAACAGATAAGACAGTTCTCAGTAGCAATGAATGCGAGGCTGGATCTTTTTCATTTTTCTTACAGAACTGCTTAATTGCCATTTTAATCACGAGTCACTGTAACGCAGTTACAGAGTGAATCAGATATAATGAAATTAAAGTGAGTAATGAATTCTTAAGTCCTTCATGATTATCTTTGACATTGTTCCAAATCTTTAATTTAGAGAAACTCATGGCTTCCTGTCCAGATAAGTATCACTTGCACACTTCAATGAAAGATTAGTTAATGCAACTTTAAATTTAAAATAATTTCACATACCTCATGAGTTATTTTTCCTGTCCTCTAAGATTCACTTGTACAGCATGAGAATAATGGAGACATTTCTGTACTTTCATTCTTTTGTCTGATGCTGATGAAATACAATGTATTACTGGTGCATTGTTAAAGCAGCGTCAGACCCACTGATCAATAATACAACAGAAAATCTTCAAGCTTCAAGAGAGGAAGAAAGGAATGAGTGAAAAGTAGAAAACCAGCGTAACTTTTGGTTTAGTTGGAGGAGGCTTTTTAATGGAGTATCGAGGAATGGGAGATAAGCTGGGAGAGGTAATGGAGAAGTCCCCCCGGGAGGGGCCGGCCTGGAAGCCAAACCACCTCCGCCGATTGGATTAATATTGTATGGCCGCTTGTGCAGGGCCCCCTCTCTTTTTGAAGCAACACTGATTGCCTCATTCGCTCTTTCACATCCTTCAAAAGGAAAAGTTATCACAATACTACAATAGCGAGGCGGTGATGAAAACAAAGCCTGCTTCATCCCTTGAAAAACATCAATGACAAAAAGCTTTCAAATGACTCCTCTGAAAGTGACAATAACAAAGAGCAAGTGACAGGGTGCATTTATCCATTATTTATGTCGTTCTAATGGCAGCGCATGAAAGATGTTTTTGCTGTTCTGGAGACCTGGTGTGGTGACAGAAGCAAGGTTGCAACACACTTTTTTTTTTTTTCAAACTGTATGTGTCGGGTAATTTGTGTGAATAACTGGTTTAACAAGGTCTGTGCTTTGACACAGCTCCAACGTGTTGTGCAGCGAGGAGCTGCAACCTTGTGAGCACCTCGTGTTTCTGCCTGCATGGTGTTAAAGACGACTATGAGCATGTTTCACAGATTTACGCCCCCTCGTCTCTCAGCCGAGGTTAAATTTATATTGGCATCTGCTAGAGAGAAACTGACCCACGCTGAGAATCCTCACTTGTATAGAAATTATTTTTGGTTTTAGCTTGAGGCTTCTAACAATGTTAAACTGCACCGAGTGTCACTCATACAAATTGTTTCAGGCATTGTCTGCTAGAGTGATATTCGTCAGTCTGGAGAGAGATTATCACTGAGTGTAAGACAGGAAGTACAGCTCAGAAGCCACAGTGGACAGAAGGTCATGGTTCAGAGCCATGCTGTGTATATTCACTCTCTCTGCTTTAAAAGAAACTGCCAACCTCCATGTTCTGACCTCCCTGGTTTCTGACCCTCTGTAGCCCCAAGGGATCCCGCCAAGGATGACCAGGAGCGGGCAGCGTTTGCCCACCCATTTGTTATGTTTTTCTCCGCGGCTGTGCTGCCGCAACTTTTGATGAATGAGAGAAGCGGTTAGGACACCTTTACCCTTTCTCCGTCATGCACAGTAATCGCGCAGTTAAAACACGTGGCAGTTTGCAACTTAGGACTGAGCTTGCTCCCGTCACACTGGATGGGCGCTTAATTATCCTGATCAGGGTTGATTTTGTGAAATGAGCACAGTGCATGATGGGATTCTCCACATAGTAAACTATACAGTTGGACAGAGGATTCAGCTTGGTACAAAGGTAACTGATTTTTACTGCTATAAATGTTGGCAGATGTTATTTGTTTTCAAGTGGCATCATGACGCTCAAGGTTTCTCTGAGCTGTGATTGATTATGTACTCAGCTGTCGATAGCAAGTACAAGAGTAACTTAGCTCACACTTCCAAAAAATCTGCTTTCATGAAGCATTTAATATGGGTTTGATAGAGTACCTGTCTGTTGCAGGTAAACAAATCAATGAATATGAGACAATCAATAAGGCAGTAAGACTCCACTTCAGTATCAGTGGCTGTGATGACTGCCATCTTCTGGCTGCCTCAGTTAACTGCAGCTCCTTGCCTTTATCATCTGGTTCATTTTCTTGTCACCTAAAATGTCCATATGAACAGTGGTGGGTTTTGAGGTATTTGTACTTTACTTGAGTATTTCCATTTTCTGCTACTACATTTCACAGGAAAATATTGTACTTTTTACTCCACTATGTTACAGCCATAGTTACTCCTTACTTTGCAGATTTAGATTTTACGTTCAGTACACACGTGCTTATAAAATACGTTTTGTTAAAGACTAAACAAGTGGTTCCCAACAGTTTGGCTTGTGACCCCTTATACAATAACCAGTGTCTTATTGGGGCCCTTTGTCACATTTTAAATGTCTATGAGTTGTTAGCAGTTCCACCAAAGAGACATTTCCTCTCTAAACCTCTCAGATGATTTCTTCTAAATAACTGTTTGATTATCCATTGTGAATATTTCACAACAAACGCATAAAAAACGGCCAAAATATGAATAGAAATTTGTGCAGCAGAACTTTTTCTTCCTACCTGCCTCATTAATCATCTCACGACCCCTCAGATTTATCTTGTGACCCTTTGGAGGGGCCCAATCCTAGATTGGGAACCACTGGACTAAACCACCTGCAGTAACTTTATATAAAGTAGCTGAAACTAGCTCGACATCGACCAGCTATGACAGTAAAATGCTGCTTACACATTGATTATATATGACATTATTAGATTGTTAATGTATTTTTGTACTTTTACTTAATAGGATTTTGAGTACAAAACAAGCCTGCTCATCCTCCTGCTTACGGCCCTGTAAGACGTACCTATACAAGAGACTCCTGTGGGAAAGTGCATAAAGTGTTCATAAGTACCGGTTTCACCCATAAAAATTCATGTTTACACATGTTTCCTGGTCAAAAGGTTCAACCACATGACTATTGAGATTGATGATGTTAAAGAATTACATAATGTTCCCATTCAGTGCAAGATGGGAAGATTCTCCACTGCTGTAGTTTACCAAAGCTTAGTTAAGACTCTGAGTGTATAGGCTTACAGTAATTCAGCAAACACTTAGAAAGGGAGGAGCACATAATGACATGCAAAGAGATCTCGTTCAAGCCAAGATTTTATGTAACTGATTGCACGAGAAGGGTGACGTCAGGTGCTTATTTGTGAATTTTTAAAAATGAAAAATGAAATGTCCACCTTTTTCTGGTGTGTAAACGGTGTGTAATACACTCACCTTAGATCTGCGAGCCAGTAAGAAATTAAAAAAGCCTCAAGTGTTTCATTTTAGCTAAAGTATTATGCTGAAATCTACACATGAACCAAGCATTTATCTGCTCAAAGACAAACACCGGGAACATTTCTGTGGATCTGCCAAAAAGTTTATTAAACCAACAGTCTAATCAGACCCAGGAGACGTCAGCTTTGCTTCTGCAGCTTGCCTATCATCTCATTCATTAGTGCACAATTCTGCGACCACACGTTACAGCTGTGTTCCTGCCTCTCCCAGTGATAAAATAACAAACAATGTCCCAGTCCACGCTAGACGCATTGCATAAGGCCGTTTATGTACGACAACGGCAATTTCTTTGCCTCACGCTGATGCTTCTTGACGACCAGCCAGCCGGTGTAAATGCACCAGTAAAGGACTAATGCAGGCTTTCCAACTTCAATGGGATGTAGACTTGATTAAGAAAGAAAGGGATTTGCATAATTTGGTACAATGGTGTGCTTTATATATGTAGACGTCCAGGAATACACAGAGGGGCTCTTAGATTATAATGAGTTTAGCCTAAAGACGTTTTTGAAATCTGAACAGGGATGATTTTTGACATTAGCTAATGCTCTGCTGGCCAGGAATATAAATGAAGTAATGAATGCATCGGTTTATGGTAGGTATTGATTTGAATAGAAAGCTGCTTGAGCTGCTTAAAGAGTTTATGGATAAAATGTTATGTTTTATTATAAACACAGATAAATAACATCAGAAGATTGCACAATCAACACCAGTGTTTTTCACTAAGTATGAGCAATGACACATTTATTAAGCAACTTACTCCTTAATCACGTGGATGCTCTGAGCAGGAATAGCCAATCAGAGACAAGGATTTTACCCTACATCTGCCAGTTCTTTTTAATCCTTACATTTTACTGAATGATATGTTTTTCTGCAAATAATATCTAATTTTAGCTTTTTTTTATTAAAGTTCATTTTATTTGTGTGAAAAGATTAATATGTTCAGCAGCTATTACTATATGAACTTAGCAACGATTTTATGTATGTATAATATAAAAAAAAGGCTAAAATAAAAGGGCATTGGGTGAAATTGAAACTAAGAGATAATAGAGAAATAAAGAAATCCTGCACCTGGTAGATGAGATATTTAGTAACACGAACACTGTCAAGTGCAGACAATAAAGATGCATCAAAAACCAACAAACAAAATCATAAAAGCTTTATTTTTGTTTGCAGCCCTGATAAATGAAAGGAAAAAAGAGTAGCGTAACATCCTGTCAAATGCAAATAGTAGCCTTGCTGCATATTTAAGTTGTAAGACATTTGATAAATGGATTTTATTGTAAAGTTTACATTTAGGAGTAAAAGTGACCTCTTTTTTTACTTTATCTTCCACTTAAATTTCACTTTAAACAGTTTGATAAATACAGGCCCTAATTAGTAATTTATAAGAGATTGCCTTTGAATTGTATCTAAAAATGGGGCCAGTTCTTCGTACTCTGAAACAAAACGATTCTAGGAAACGATTGAATCTAGTCAGGAACAGGCTTTTCTAAAAAGGCCTTTGATTTAATTAAATCTTGCCTTGGTGTGCATGGGGCACAGCTGTAGGCTCCTCTGCTTTGGGCAGGAAGAGCTTGGGAGTCGCCTGGATCCATCCATCTTCATCCTTGTCAATTATGCCGTTAGCGGGCTGCACATCTTCATTTCCAATGTGGGCACTGTCTCAAAGTACTTCCCAAAGTCACCGTAATCCAATTATATTCTGGCATTCACTATGATACAGCCCATTAGAAAAGGCTTAATCAATGTGAGGTCTTCATTAAAGCAATTTATGAATATTCATCATGACACTCAATCCGATACTTTATGGGAACTTTAATCAGACCATTTCCCCCCATGGCGCCATAACATAACCTGGCTATAGTTTTAATGGTAGCTCTTTAAGTGGAGGGGTAATATTCTGTATTAGTTAGGTAATATGAAGCTCTCTCCACATTAAACACTTTTTAATCCACTGATGATACTTTACTGTCGGGCCAAACACAAAAGGAAATGTTTAGTATTAGAGAGGTGTATGTAAGGCTTTTGACTCTTGGATGGTCCCACTTAGGTGTCTCCACACTTATTCTGCCGGGCACTGTGCATAAATAGCTAATTGCTCTGTAACCCTCAAATTGGTTCTCTCAACAGAGAATAACAAACAGCCAATAACTCATTCGAGGCTAAGTATCCATTACAAGTGCTTTCCCCTTTATCTCCAAGGAGACCACACACAGACACACACACACACACACACACACACACACACACACACACACACACACACAGCAACCTACTTAACTCAGTCTGCATTTCAAAAGCCACAGCTGATTTTCATACCACTGGCAATTTCAGCCTAACTGACTAATGTATTGCAAAAAGCCTACATGTGTCAGGCCACGCAGACAAATGGTAAATCATGAAATGGGCCAGTTTCATAGAATGTGATCCAGCAGGATTTGAAGAAGTTTATGATTTATATTATGGGAATAGTTCAACGTTCAATGGGAAATAAGCTTACAGAGAGTGAAGTGCAGATATCACGTCCATGCTAGCCTCTGTTCCACTAGCTTCTGTAACTCAGTGCAATCTCTCTTTTCTTTCATTGGTCTTTCTGGAAAAAATAAAGCGTGTTCCTGGGGTTTCCTCTCCGTATTCTAAGATAAATCGGCATCCAGTACTGCACGTGCTATTGAAACCTTAATGATTTTAACAGAGTTAAACAAGGATTACTTTGTGAGCAAACAAAATACTACAGCTCTCATGGAAATTTACCAACATGGCAGGGCGGGTACTTGTATCGTTGTAACTTGGTTTTGTCCGTATCCATAATATACACCATCAAATAAATATAAAGTAATTTTTCCAACTAATCTCTTCTGTCTAAAAACACAGTTCAGTCCTCTCCGTCCTGTCGTTGTTACAGACATGTGAGTTAATCGTGACCCCTCAACTCGCCTCTTCTGTCGAGCCGTGATATTTAACCTGTGATGTCTAGGGCTTCTGGGAAAAGGTGTTCATTGATAAAGGCTGCTTAAAAAAACAACTACAAAATATTGAGTAAACAACGACATGAGATTGATTTTCAACATTTCTGCTGGATTTTTAGTTATTAGCGTTTTTACAAATGTCAGTGTGATTTCGAATGCATTTTTCTTACTTCTGGAACAAAACCCAGACGTTCCGGATTCATTCTCTATTCACTTTTTTTATCTGAAAGTTAGATAAGAAGATCGATACCACTCTAATATCTGTCCGTTAATAATGAAGCTGGAACCAGGAGACAGTTAGCTTAGCTTTGCTTCGTTAGCAGTGTGAGCCTGGCTTTTTTTCAAAAGAAAAAAAAATCCACCTACTAGCACCTTTTTAAAGCTCACTAATTAACACATTATATCTCGTTTCTTTCATCCGTACAAAAACCAAGGTGTAAAAACGACAAGTTGTGGTTATAGGGAGGGGGTTATGTGGGGGACTATTTCTTGGCAGGGAGCAGTGATTTGCTGGAGTCTCCACTGGTTGCCTGGCAACGTAACTGTGATGACAAGTGCACTGCGTCCGGTCATCTTTTAACTTCAGTTTTTAGATTAAACAAACTAGATATAAAGGTAACTTTTTACCTTTGGACAGAGCCAGGCTAGCTGTTTCCCCCTGTTTCCAGTTTTTATGCTAAGCTAAGCTAAGCTAAGCTAATCGCTTCCTGGCTGTTCTTTCATTTTTAACAGACAGATATGAGAGTGGTATCGATCTTCTCATCTAACTCTCAGCAAGAAAGTGAGCTATGGATATTTTTAACTATTTTAACTATTCATTTTGAAAAAAATGTAGAAAGTATATTAAAATCAAACATTAAAAGTATTTTTGTTTTTTCACATATTCAAAGATTCTTCATCCTTGATACAAAGTTACATTTGTGTAGGATGTTGTACACAACATATATATATAGTAGTCTTAAATTATGTGGTATTTAAAAAGCAGTTGTGAATTACTTGAAATAAATTGTGTTATACTCTAACCAGAGATTGGACAGCGCCTTGAAAATTAATTCCAGCAGATCTGCTGACTGTCCTATTTGTCTTTTCTTTGCAAATGTACTTTCTGATTGGTAATGTGAATTTGTGGCATGGAACCACTTAGTCACCTCATTTGCATTTTCAGGCAGATTTTAAATGTCAGACATAATAAGCTCAATGCTGATGGTTTTTAAAATATAGCCTATTATGCAAACTATGTTTGTTCCTCTCTCAGATCAGAACCATCTTATTGAGACCAACATGCCGTACCCTTCCACTATGCTCACTCACTGATTAGGATTCATTCATTAAATCTCTGATAATTTATGGCAATTTATTTCACTCGTTTCTTATAAAGCCCATTAAAATTGATGACAAGGAAATCATTCAAAGAAGCTGAAAATAACTCGCACTGAACTGCATTGATATGTACATCAATAAACCGTATAGAGAAAACAATTCATTTACCTCAATTTACTTGTATAAGCAATACTTAGCTGGCTGTGCTAGCCAATTATTTTGTTTCAGTTACCACATTGTCCATCAAGCTTATATACTATAAACATGTGTGGTTGACACTTTTGTCAGTATGGTCTTATGAACTGTCAAATGCATCTGGAGAAACAGATATTGTAGTGACACTAATGTAGTGCAGTAGATGCAGTGGTGTTTCAGTTGTCACTTTATGTGTGCTCATTAAATGAAACATTTTCTCAACGAGCGTAGTTGTTCATAAGTGAGATAAATGAAGCAAACTGAAAACATACACAGTGGGTTTATGCAGCATCAGACATGAGCATTAGAGCACTGGTTAGAAAATGAAGTATAATCTTAAATCCAACCAGGTCATTCTACAGGCTGAATCAGAAAAGGTAAAGGTGGATGAGCTCCACCTAGTGGCCATAAACCTACAGTACAAAAAATGTATCTGACTGTTCTGATGTTGTTACATCCTAGCTCCTAATTTTATACATACACAAAACACCACTGTATGCCCACTCGAACCCATTATCACAAAGAGATCAGCCACACCTACTCACACAAACATGCATTTCTTAATTATTTCATTTGTTATTCTTACATGCATTTTAAACGTTTCCTGTTCCTATTTTTATTTTTCATTGGGGTGAGATGGTTTGAGTCTATCCAAGCATGCATTTGGATGGAAAATCCAGCAAGACAGACACATTTAGTAGACAAATACAGGGCATCTGCACCCAGACTGACACCTGTGGGGCCGTACATGTAGTTTAGTCTAATTTATGATCTTATTTTCATGTAGTTTGACAAAAAAAACTACAAGGTCTACTTTCTGTAAATTTTCTGGAGCTTTCATCTGCATCTTTAGGTATTTTTAATTATTTTCATGTATGCTGCATCATTTGACATAATAAAGCTATTTTTTACACACAACAATTTATTTTGTATGAAAAGGATGGTTTACACTTTTTCATATGCAGTATATACAGTATGATTAAAGGGCTTCTACATACAAGGCACAGTTTTTGTACTTGCACATAACTTCCACTAGATGGCATTCCCTTCAAATAGGTTGTGTGTTGTTGCTTTAAGTACAGCAATCTCCCCTTTTACAAACTGATGCAGCAAGTTAATGACCTTGTGCTTCCACTGTCCATTAATTAAAGCAATAATTCAAATGCAACATACACTTACTAATCACTTCCTTCCCTCTTTCCTCTTACGGCAGAAATGAACACAGTATATTACATAATGTAGAACTACTGTAAATATCCTTGTTTCATGTTACATGAAATAACAGTTTGTGTTGAAAAGGTAAAAAATAGGGAACCTTTATGATTTATTCACAATCACTTAAAGTGCTACGCCCGTCTCTCATCAAAACTGCTTTTACCTTAAGTAACCTCCCACACAGTGTTAAAGTCTTATTACAGTAGTTTAGAGCATCCATCATATTGAAAGGTCAATACAATATGAAAAGAGCCATAACAATATTCAGAGTAAATTTGTCATTTGATGCGTTGGAGAGGATATTAAAACTCTGGCTGCACGTCATTCATTGATCTGAACAAGCTGCCATACGAAATTCAGTATAATATCGTTATTTGAGAAAATACGGTGACCATAGAGGTTCACTTGTGCAGTTTTGCAGACAAGTCATTATCTAGTATTGACACAAATGGCATTTATCGATGAACTTCTTCATGCATTCCTCTGCGCACACATGAGCACATCATTTTTGTCATAGTGCATTGAGCGATGCCGAAAACAAGCTCTTCGTGGGAGCATTTGCCTGGGATCCTATATGTGTTCCGCCCGGTGGACTTACCCTCAGGCAGCGCTGGAGCGTTTCCTTGCAGACAAGCACTGGTTTAGTTGGAAGGTCATGCGCAGCACTGAAAATCATTAACCATTTTTTATTTGCTTTCATACTCTGCCTGTATCAATGAGATCAGAAGTGACAAGGACAAGAACTAGCTGTGTTTGAATCTCATTTTGAACATTTTTCACGTATGTCTTTTTTTGTGCTGGGCGGGGTGGCGGGTGGGGGGTGGGAATTGAATTGCAGATGTCAATATAGCCATAACCTCTGCAGCAGAAAGGGGGGGCAACAGACAAGGTTAAAGCTGTATTTGTTGGTGAAAAATGAAAGGCTGCTATATAAAACCGTGTGTTTATTAACATTTTAGAGTTGGCTGTCCATCAGTCCTTCCACAGGACCATTGAATCATGTAATTTCTGTCATGGGTGAAAGATGAGAGGGGAGCAAAGCGGGACGGCAGAGCTCACTAGTTTCACAAGCACTCAGGTAAGGACTCTGAAAATACAGCCACTACAGTCTCTCCTCGTATGATAAGTGCACAGAAATTGCTTGCTTGAGAGTCTTTCATTTCACATTCATTAGAAAGGTTCTTAAATTAATGATGCATTGTCGACCATGCTGTGCAATAAGATGCAATAAACAAGCCAAGGATATTTATGATGCTGAGGTGGAGTTTATCACCTACACTAGAGCTCATGTCATGTGCACAGGGCTCATATACATATTACACACATATGGCATGCCGTTAACTATGCTACAAACACATGTATGTGTACCATTTCTTTCTTTGATTTAGTATTTTATGAAAGGGATTTAAAGCAGCAATAATATATATTTTTTGACCATGTGGGGGCAGCAGAATTGTTGCCTATTTACACATCCAACGGACACGGAGCAACATTAGCATTCATTTTGATTTGTGTTTCTGGCAAGTCCAATATTCACTCTCCTTTAAGCTCTGTTTTGCTCTCCAAAGGCCAATATTTAGCTGCTAAATGCTATGTTCGCCAGCTAGTTGCTAACTGACTCTGTCCGCCGTTTGGTGTTAGTTAGGTAGTGCACGGTGGCTTTATCAGAGTTTTATGTTTTTTGCTAGAAATTTAAAGCAGCAAGGATTCATATTGTTGGTTTGGGGGCAGTGGAACAAGCTGTAAACACAACATTGACACATTATCTATCACCTTATTAAGCTGTTGTAGCAAGCAGTTCCACATTTACACATCCAGCAACGCAAATCAACATTAGCATTAATTTAGATGAATGTTTCTGACAACCTGATGGATAAGTCTGATACTCATTCTCCTATTAGCTCTGTTTTGTTCTTGGAAAAATAATATACAACTATTTTGATAATCCATTTATCATTAAAGTAATTTTTGCAGCAAAAAAAAAAAAGCCAGAAATTCACTAGTTCCAGCTTCTAAATTGTGAAAATGTTCTGCTTTTCTTTGTCTTATTGGGTAGTACAATGGATATTTTTGGGTTTTGGAGAGTTGTTGGGTTGTAGAAAATCATGATTGGGATTTTTCACAATTTTCTGACATTTTATACACCAAACAGTTATTTGATTAATCGATTAATGAATAAAAAAATTGACAGATTAAGCGACGATGAAAATCATTCTTAGTTGCAGTCCTACAGTGGCTTTATCAGAACTTTTTTTTTTCTTACGGTTGACAAAAGCTCTGAGACTGTAAAAGTAAAACAATACATTTCATGGCTGTAAACGAAAGCAATGAGCTGAAAGATGCTAAAATCTCTTTGGGTTTCACTTGACATATGGGAGTTCAAACAAACAACAAAAAAACCTGTTCCTTTAACAAGCTGAAATTTCATATAAAGAATAAATGTTATGATATTTCCAGGTTGTACAAATAAAATGTGCTCACACTTCAGCACATCTCAAGTCCTTTCATTCTTTCATGTTGAAACCACGTCTATTCAAAGGAGATGGAAATGGACTATAAAGCACCTCCCTCAGTTGAATAAATGGAATCTGAAGTGAACATTATTTTATGTCGTACGGATGCTAGAAAGACGTGGAGTGGCGGTAGAGCTAATGTTGGTGTGCAAATAAAAACTAGTCAATATCAAAAGTATTCAGCACATACATTTTATAAAAATGATCTGGGATATGAATAAGATAAGAGAGTGTCATATAATTCAAGCGTTATATGATTTAGACTTTAGAATCAATATGCCTCTCCGTAGGTGTCCCTGATATACACCCGACAAACAAACTTGATTTGCTCATGCTCTAAAATAATAATAATAATAATACATAATGCATCAGTGCATGCCACATGGATGATGCCAAGTGTACATCCCACTTCATTAATTCATCCATAATGAGTTTTGCGGCATGTAGGAGCAGCTACCTTAGAGGCAGCCCCAAGAGTCAAAGCTAATTAAATCAGAATCTTAAAGCCCAGTCTACACACATCTGCTTTTGTTTGTAGAGTAAAAAGCATAAATGAGCCGCACTCACATAAAACACTCACTCTGTCTGTCTGTTTAGCCATAGATGTGGACAACTGAGGACACAATTCTGTATCACATGTAAGCTCTCTTAAGTTTTCAGTCTGCAAGTCCTTTCTTTCTGCACAAACTGCTGAAACCCCAAGGAGATCCAAACCAGTAGGTGTCTCTGTAACACAAACAAATCCTCCATTATTAAACAAGTGCTCCATTGAATGCCAAACCATATTGATCTCCATTTTGTGTGCGTGTGTGTGTATACACTCTTGAAAGCTGAAAACAGTAGGATCAAGTGTAATGCCCTTTGTTAATTGGTTGGTAGAAGTGTGATCCACATCTCAAGATTACAGCTACAACTAAAAAGCGCATATGGAGTCTCCTTGCAGGTGGCTGAGCGAGGCTGGGTTAATCTCCTGCTGTCTGTAGTCGCCACAAAGTCCTCAAGGACATTATCAGCAATGAAAGAACCCAGATTTGTGTGCTGACCATATCCTGCTATTCTCTCACAGCTGATTAAGCAACTGGGGCATCTTAGATATTGAGTGGAGATGCAACCTTTTCCACTGAGGTGCATTCAGGCCTAAATAGAGGTGAAGGTTTTGGGCTCTTTTAAAAAGCTTCAGTTGAGAAAAAAAAAAGCTGCATTGGGTCATTTTGTATCAAGCACGTTCACTTTGGCCTCATAAATTGTACATCACTGACTCTGCCCTGCATTTCTGTTGATTCAACACATGCATACGTTGTACAGTATTAAAACAGACCCCATACATATGTATGCTAATGTTTCTTGAATGAGGAATCTGCGTGCTTAGAAATACCCACAATTGTTAGTCAGTAAGCAAAAATTTAGAGCACCATGTACCTAAATTTGTCTTTGCCAGCTCCCAGTGCTGAGGAGAATCTATGAGCTGGATAAAGATCCTCATCTCACATGCTCTCACAGAATACTTGAGCCCGTGGTTTCTCTCTGTAAGAGGAGCTGTCTCTGAGACGATACGTCGCTGTTTGAGTAACCCAGCGCAAACGTCACAAGTCACCATTAATCATGTGAATGTGTCATGCATCACACAGAGGTGGTTTGCCGCATCTGGTCTTTAGTCATATATCCTAATCATCACCATATCAGCGTTCCAAATCTGTCCGCGAATACATTATTCAAATTTAGTTCATTAGAAAAGTCATTTCAGCCGACAGTTAAGTCCACCTAAAACTTGGAGAACGGCCCTAATGACATTATGTTTCATTGTAATTCTCTGCTCTTGCAGTGGCGATATTGTAGTCATTTACTATAATTCATAATGACATATACATTCCCAAAATATAAAAGGAGGCATGTGAAGTTGAATGTCTTTTCTTTGCATTTCTTTTGTCCAAGCAAAATCACATTTATGGAGAAGTTTCTAATGTTTTAAGACGCACTGCTGGTGTCTTTCTGGTCATTTGAAAACTCTTCACGATGAAGGCATCATTAGCAAAATGAGCTAAAACAAAAGCCGCTGATATTATTTTCCCTCTCACAACAAATGAATCATCATTATTTCCAATACAATCTCTTTCTCAGGGCTTCCAGGACACACTGTGTGCACTTTATATCAGCCTCTTATATAACTGCATGACAAATCAATCATAAAATTGTTGTTTAGATTGTTTTGAACGATAGTCACCTTGAGCCCTGAAGGACCCCAAACAACCAAATAACTACAACACACCCTAAAAATAGCTGAAATAGAAAAGCAGACATTTCTAGCTGTAGCAATCCGGCTGCAGGTATGTTTGTATTTCATTGCTGTAATATGATCTCAAGCTTGTAATCTTACTATTTTATATTTTATAGGTTTGTACAAACACGAGTGGATGCTCCTGTTGACCTTGAATCAGTGTATACTGAATCTGTTATTTAAGTATTATAGTTGTTCTTTTACTGCAAACCTGTCTATTTTCAGACAAATGCAACCGAAGCTATACATCTTGCCTTGAGGATTAGCCCGGCTTATACTGTAGAATGCCTACCAGAGACAATGCATGATCTATCTGTCTGCAGAGAAAGTCTCCCTCGCCCTTCCCCGAACTAATCTCACATCGCTATAACCACCAAGTCTCAATTCACCTGTTGACGGAGGGCTGGAGGCAGATTTTACCCCTGAGTCGAACATCACATCTCCGCTCCATTCACCAAGGACCAACGAAGGAGATTTCACATGAAACATGCAGCCCCTGAGGCCTAATTTCAGAAAGCCATGACTTATTTTATTTTATTTTTTTTATTACAGAGTGATATACTGTTCTGTGCATCTGTGCTCTTGTTTGGTTTGACCTCTCTTGTCCTCTAAATCCAAAAAGCTGACACACTTTAGGAAATAATTCATAAAATCCTTTTATATGAGCCTCTCGTTTTGTGTTGACTCAACTCTTTAGTTATGACCTACTAGAGCCAAAACATTTTCAAATTGAACTCTGGCCATTCAACAGCAGGCACGGGACTAATTTCCATTTTCTCTGCCTGCAGTGAAAAGAAATATAACTGCTGATGATCCTCAAGTTGACGTGGAAGTGGATGGAAGAGAAAGCATTTGTTTCTTTCTCAGCCTGACCTGGGAATGAAATGTAAAAAACAAAAAAAAGCTACATTACAGTAATGTTAGGCAACTTGACTCGTAGTTGAAAACCTGAGAGGCATACTAATTAAAATATCCTCATTTATAGAAGCCCAGTACATATATAAAACATCAAGAGCAGTGTATGTTGTCAGGCAATTATAAAGACTGAGCAACACAATCATACATAGTTTTGTTTGTTTGAGATCGTTTTAATTTAAACTGACAGAAAATTGTGAAAGTTTTGAGTTTGCGACAAAGATGTGAAAATTCAGTCACAATTAACACAATATTTTCACAATAATACAACTTTCACTTCATTTTATTAATATATATTTATTAAGGAAGAAAATACATTGTTGGTGGTGCTATAAATCTGAAGAGTTTGATAATACAGGGTTGTGCTCTGCATTGCATGGCTCCAGGATAATCAGAAGTACAGAATGCCCATTATGTCTAACTATAGACAGGCACTGTCCCGTGAAAAACATGCATCTCCAAATTTAGTGATTTTGAATATGTCACTTAAACTGAAGGATTTCTTCTCCTACTTCTTAAGATAAATAAATGCACTGAACAGAAATGCAAGAGGTGAAAATGCCAGATCATTTACTTAAGTAAAAGTACCAGTACCAGACTATAAAAATACCTAATTACAAGTACAGAAATATGAGCAATAAAATGTCCTTAAAGTATCAAAAGTAAATGTACTCATTATGCAGAATGGTCCTGATCATGTTTTGTTTGTAAAATCTTAATCTGAAAAGTAACTAGCTGTTAAATAACTGCAGTGTAATAGAAGTATGAAGTAGGATAAAATGAAAGTACTTCAAGTAAAGTACCTCAAAATTGGACTTAGTACTTGACGAACACGTACCACTGCTATAAAATGCGTTGCCAAAAAGCTGAAAACAGGGCTGTATTCTTAGCTCATGAACAGTTGGTGCTGTGGAGATACATGGTTTTCGTAGGAAAACGACAACATACATATTAAACATGATAAAGAGTGTGGTTCTGCTCAGCTGTGACCCATCATTCTTCACCTAAAATGGCCTTAGCTTACCACCCTACAATGTAACAGATAATAGTATTATTGTTATTGCATTGTTGCTGCCTGCGTTGGCCCAGTTGGTGTTTATTTTCCTAACACTCCATGTCCACAGACGATGGCAGTGATCCATCCTGACAGCCAGAGGCTGAGCGACAGATTCCACACAAGAGGGAACCCCAAGGTAATCATTTGCATTTGTTTTTTATTGCAATCATTAGGGCTCCCCTGCCGGGCCTCAGCACAAGTCTGTGTGACAGACCCCATGTTTTATCTGAGAGTCAGGGGAGGTATGTTGCTGGGAGCAAGCCGAAGAGTACAGTACGCTGCACTGATAAAGAAAACAGGCTGGCTACCATGCATCATAGAGACGCTGACATCTGTGTGTCCCTACGTGTGCTTTGTAAAGTTGGAATCGTGCAGAATTTTCAATATAGAAAATCTGTGATTAAAAATGCAGCGGATATTAATTAACATACTAACTTGTATTGCCAATTTTCCCTGACAGTTTATTAAAAGACATGAAATTATTTTAATTTTCCACCATTAAAGGCTGGTACACAACATAACAGAGACTGCCAACAGCAAGAGAGCACACCAGAGAGGAAAACTATGGGGAACAAAAGACAGAGGAATCCTTGATCAAGCTGGGCAGTGTCATGACCTCCCCTGTCCCCCAATGGAGGCCCGGTGAGATCACAAGTGGTGCTTGAATGGCGAGCTCCATGGCTGCGCATCAGGATCCAAAGATCACCCCGAGCTCCTACTTTCCTTTAATTATCTTGGGGTCTTTGGGAGAATAGGACTGCGTGCAAAAGACCCTCTTATTCAGCTTTATCTGCAGAAAAAAAACCCGTCTGAAATTACCTTAATGGTTACACAGCTGCCTCTCAGTAGTGCTAGCTAGAAAATCTCCAACTTTTCACACAGTGCTAGAGCCAAGTAAGAGTTCCCCACAGCTGGCCACAGTGAGAGAAACAGGTATTGTTCTGGGACTTAATAGTTATTACCCTTACAAAAAAGTACCATGGTATTATGATGGTAATGAATGGTATTTTCAGTTTTACCATGGTACTTCCCATGGTACAAGCAATGTAAAATATGTACATGGTAATGGCCACGGTACAGTTCATGGTACAAATAATGTACTCTTAAGTACTTCAAAATGGAACTGATACTAATTATATACAACCAACCCTCATTGGAAAGGCCTTTTCAGTGCTTGTTGAGACTGACAGTAGACCAACATTAGCTTTTTCTTGACTTGTAGCACACTTAGATTTACGCCACTGTCAAAATGCTTTCTAATATATTGGCCTGTGCAGCATATTCATTATAATGATGCCTCGTATGAATGCACAGTGTCACTAATATACCCCTGTGCTTGTCACAGTACATGCAGGATCATTAAGCTTTGATGAAACAATGGCAGGGCCCAAGGTGAGGAGGAAGAAGCCTCCCACGTAGAGGCCAAACTAGACTTACCGCCACAGAATATTACACTCATTCAGCTCATTACAGAGCAAACTAGCGCTTTTCTGACTCCCTTGCTTACTTGTGTGTCCCTGCTAGCAGCCCACACACACACCTCTAATAGATGCCTGGGTCTCCCCACTCTTTTGTCTGTGTCCTCCTTATCTGTGCTCCCATGGAGGAAGTATGCCCCTTCTCGCCATTGCTGCTGCTTCTCAATCAACGTGGCTCCAGCCTCCAAGACTCATTCCAATTTGGTCCTGTTCCCCCGGTACCAGAGCAATTACCCTGTTCTGGCCATCTACATCCCTCGCCACACTGTACACCACCAGCTTGTCACTGAGCCACCACATTAAAGGAGAAAGATCTTTCATGGCTGTGAATGAGTAATGGCGGGGAAAGATGTGACACATGGATCTGTTGCATCTAATGGCACGGATCCTGTATGCACTGTATTTATTGTGTGTTTCTATGATTTGCACTGTTAATCCTACAGTGAAGTCAGCTTTTAAGGAGCTGAGGGACAAATACTGTTTGGGCTAGCTGCTTGGAGCTCGAAAAAAGTTTGTGGGTATCTATCATAGAGGCAACCCAAAAACAAGCCAGTGGACATCAGCTACAAACTGCTTCATACAACTTCTCATCTGACCAAATGTGAAGGCAAAAGTATTCATAGGTGTTCTGAACGGGCAAAAAAACTGCTGTTATAGAGATGTATAGCAAGACTCGATAATCATTCAAATGGGGAACATGGCACCAACTCTTGAACAATCTCTCCTCAAATGCATTCATGGTGTTTGTGATGGCACAGGTAGTACTGGTAAAATAATAATGTGTTGTTTGGTCTAGGGGCTTTAATCATCACCAAGCCTTGTGGCTGTACCAGCTACTAACAGGTAACATATACTAAATGCCTTCGGTTGCCAATCAACAAGAAAAGGATGCAGGCCTTACCAGAAACCGTCACTCCACTGATCACATGGTTGAGCCAGTCCACTGAGCTCGCCATTGGTTTCAGTTCATTTAAGTTAACAAATAGATGCAGACAGAAAGTAAACCAAAATATGTCAGGGATGAGGGTTATTATTGTTATTGTCATTGTTATCATTGTTATTGTCCATCACGGTCTCTACTCTTGTTCCTGGTGTCTGCCTTCTGACAGGCTCATATTAGATAAGACCCGCCTCTTGAAGCTTGGCAACCAATCAGAAATGACAAATGACAACCTGTGACCGTGACAGTGTTGCGCTCGTTTATTCATACAGAATGATGGAAGTAGTTGTGTGAAGGATTTAAAAAAGAGCTTGAGAGAGAAGTTCAACCCCTGGCTGCTTTCTCACCTCTGCACATCTGGCAAATTGCTGCAGGAAGTAGGTGTTCTTATCGGATTGTCGGTTTTGGAAAGTTACAAATATTGTTGAATGCAGTCCCCCCCTATTCCAACGTCAGAAAAGGTGTGCGTGGAGAGGGTTTCAGACATTAATTGACATCTGACAAGCCACACACATCACAAGTCATATTGACTCCTTAATCCAGAGATGATCTACTTTGAGGCAATCTCCAAGAGATTCAGGCAAACGATTCCTTGAAAGACTCCGGCTTCATGTTGTTCTCAACATGAGTAGATAAACGACTGATAACTGACTTGATATATTGTCAGAAGGTGGAAGAAACACTTTGACCAGATCAGATCCAAAACTCAACAGTTACGCCATCTAAGTATTCATAAGAGAGTACTTACTCATCTCTTTGGCAGAGGTCACTGCATAGGTCTCCACAGTGGGAAGGTGCCAGGGGTGGACAAGATCTGTGCTGATGTAATGAGGGCTCTGGATATCAGGGTGTCACGGTTGATACATCTCTCAAATGACATTGAGATTTCAGGAACAGTGACGTTGGACTGGGGGCCTGGGTAGTGGTCTTTGTCTTTAAAGAAGGGCCCAGAGGGTATGTTCTAACAACCAGATCAACAAGATCACATAGCCTCTTTGGAAATGCTAAGAAACTGTAAAGGAGTGCAAACAGTGTGGATTCATCCCAGTCACTGAAAGGTGGTCCAGCGGGCCAGAAGAGGTTGCTAATTGTGTCTTCATTTTATGTTCTTAAAAAAGGTCCATATTCCCCAAGGGATCCAATGGGAATGTGCATTGGGAGCATTGGAGAATTGGGGCTCTTGCTGGTGTTGCAAGTCATTCACTCTTGTGAACAGGAATACAGCTCTCACATAGATTGACAGATACAGCATGTCTGCATTCTTGTTCATTCAAGATAGAGGTTAGTCTCCAGCAAAGAGGCACATTGTCCTACTGAGTGTTTGTTATATCTGTGGACAGGATATCAAGAGATCTGGAGAGAGTCCAGGCATCTGCTGTGCCTTGATACTGAGGCAGTACATCTTCAGAGAAATACATTATTTTTCCCCATTCAATGTGGTTTGCTGCTCAATGTGATGTTGTCAGGATAAGAAAATACATCTACATCTGGAAAAACATGGCCCCACTCACAGTTGCCCCAAGTGGAAAAGGTCATGTATCTGAGGGTAACATTTTGAGATTTCCTGCATCTGCAATTGTTTGGGGGCAGTGGCAGGAGTAATGTAATTTCAGAGTGTGATGAAAAATAAAGCCATGCAAAAAAGAAAAAAGAAAAGAAAAGCTCTTGATTTAATTGATCTTGATTTTATATATCCTTGTCCGACTAAAGTTATATTTAGGGATCAACAGAATGATTCAATTCAATTCAGTTTTATTTATATAGCGCCATATCATAACAAAGTTATCTCAGGGCACTTTTTCGAATAGAGCAGGTCTAGACCGACTCTTTATATTTACAGAGACCCAACAGTTCCCACCATGAGCAAGCACTATGCGACAGTGGCAAGGAAAAACTCCCTTTTAACAGGTAGAAACCTCGAGCAGAACCAGGCTCAAGGTGGGCGGTCATCTGCCTCGACCGGTTGGGTTGAAGGGGAAGGGGGGAGCGGGAGAGAGAGAGCAGGAGGAAAGAGAACATACAGCAGCTCAATACAGCATAGATATGGTAATGGCATTGATGTTAACACCAACAGAAACAACACTAAGAGCAACATTATAATAGCAATACTAATAACAGCAACAACAGCATAGCATCAGCGGGTGCAGAGCAGGAGCACGGGGGCAGCAGGCGGCAGCAACCACAGACCCAGACCTCCACAGCTCCAGAGGCAGAAACACCTGCAGAAAGCAACAGAAGTGGAGGGAGAGAGAGAGAGGAGAGAAAGCACACAACTACGGGAAGAAGTTGAATTAATAACAAGCATTGATGGGATATGAGGGCGTACAGATGGAGAGGAGGAGGAGGAGAAAGGAGCTCAGTGCATCATAGGAAGTCCCCCGGCAGTCTAGGCCTATAGCAGCATAACTAAGGGGTGGCTCAGGGGTCACCTGAGTCAGCCCTACTATAAGCTTTATCAAAGAGGAAAGTCTTAAGCCTACTCTTAAATGTGAGGAGGTTGTCCGCCTCCCGTACACAAACTGGGATCTGGTTCCAGTGATGATGATGATGATGGTGTTTCTTCGCTGGGTTAAGTCTTTCTGACAGGGTGACAAGCACAGCGATCCAGGACAATATTAGTTGGTGTGACTGCAGTCTGTTACTCCATATTAAGGGAAGCCTGTTGGGATGCTTTGGGCTCTTGGGCGCCTCCTGCTGGAGGTGTAACAGGGTGAAGACCAAGGATGTACGGACGGCTGCAGATCACACTGATTTCAGCTCCTCTTTGCACTTGTAGCTTAACATTTACAGAATTGATTTTAAAATGCTTTTAATAATGCACAGGGTGTCAAATGGCTTTGAAGAGCTCCTGTCCATCCTGACTCCAAGCTAAAATCAAGAGGAGACTGTGCTTTTTAACTCTGGAATAGTGTTCCCCTTTTCATCACATCTACAACTCTATTTTGGACCTTTTAAATAGGACAATAAAACAAATAATACGTGGCATTATTGGTTGCTGTCAGTGACTTTGGCGATCCCTTAACTTTTTCTCTAGCACTGAGTGAAATGCCTCAACAACTATTGGCTGTATTGTCATGAAATTTGGTTATTTACAATATGTTTCTACAAATAATGAGTACTTTGTACTCACTAAGCGAATGCTCATAAAACAATGACTGACTTTTTTTGCTAGTTTTTATGCTACCACAATGCACACAAGTGAAAAGAACATTTTGAATGTGTGTGAAAGTAATAGATGATGGGGTGGCAGGTTGTGGGAGGATGGTTCTTGCTGCAATGAAACAATAAATATCAGAAATTGTAGCAGTCAATGGCTCATCTTCTTAAAATATAACCTTCTATCAGTCACTTCCACCATGGTCAAATGTTTGACCTTATTGCAGCAGCCAAATCCAACGCTACTGGCTGTATTTATCAGTTTTCAACATCTCAATATGTAATTACTCATAAGGAAAAAGAGTTAATTACATTTTTTCTGACCCAAACTGTCTGTCTTCTTCTATCCAAACTTGCTAAAGTGAGGGTATCAGTGCCTTGCACACCCACACACAGGCCACAGTGAGCAACCTGAGTCCTCTCTGTATGTTCATCTTGAACATAATTAATCAGGAAGACAGCAAGCCAAAGATAAAAACAACATTAGTCAAAAATTACTCCTGACCTTTCTCAGTCGCACAATAAGCCTCCCTTCTGGTTTTCAGTAAATCAACTCTAAATGAGAACACAAAGTCTGAAAGTTTCTCCCCACACATGATGGACCTTGTTAAGAAGACACTGTGTCCTCCAGTATCTCCCCCGTTTACACCGCTTTTGCTTTTAACTTTCTATTTTGAAGAGTTCAAAGGAACAGCCTCTTTGGCGTTCTGACAGTCTAGACCGGAGACTTTGAGGCTGTTTCACAAGCTGTTTGATGGGAAGTATTTCTTTTCTTGCTAGAAATGATAGCTTAAGCCACAGTTGTAAGTTAACACTTGTTGGCGCCATCTGTGCCCTGCATTGTGATGATACTTGCTTTGCTGTTTACTTCTTGATGAGGGCAGATTGTCCCCATTGATAGTTTTTAATTCCATATAATGTTTTCACCTTTTTATATACATTTTTATTATTTAAATTCATGGCTTAAACATAGATGGAGAATACTTTTGTTTTCAGATTTAGGTTGATTGTTTACTCTTCAAATCTCACTTCAGTTTGAGTCGAAGGCAAAGCACTTTAGTAAAGTGGAATATTCTAGTCGCCGCTCAGAGTGAATAGAGAGGGAGTTTAATAATAAAAGATCAGACAATAAGTCTCAATAAACACGTCTTAATAATAACTAATTCCCTGGAAATGTCAGGACAATAAGGCAACAGCTGTTTGAAAAGGCTGGCTAAATCGGAACATGTCATCCTGAGGGATTATTTCGAAGGCCTTAATATATTGTGGAGGAATTGGAGAGCATGCTGCCTGTATTTTAGATATGCCTGTATAATGCAGCATATAATACTGACAGAGTATTCTGTAGATGTGAAGAATATAAACAATTCTAACACTGTAAACAGTGACAGTGCATTGACAACAGCATTTTGGAGAGAAACAGTGTCTCAACTTGTCAAATGTCTCGCAGACATCTTCATATTATATTTAGCTTCAAAATCCTGAGTGAACAGTCGCTTTTGTCTCCTCGTACTGGAAATAAGAAAGAAAATGTTGTCCTGTGCCATAATGTGGAATGTCAGTCTGACTTCGCACCGAGCAGATCCATAGAAAATGAATTGTAAATTATAGAAAATGTGACTTTGACAGTAATCCAGCATGATTTCCTGAGGATCAGGATGCATTCATGGCTCGGGATTCACAGTGCCGCCCGGATATAAAACTCAATCACATGGAAAAGTTTTGACAGGCATTGTTGAAACTGTTTTTAGTGCACAAAGTCTCAAATTAATTATAACTGGAGCAGCTGAAAGGTGTTCATTGGGATACTGTCATTATTTCTAAAGCTGTTTTCTAGCTCTTATTCATTTTCACAGATTCTGACTGACTGAATCTATTAAACATCATTACTAACACTGACCCCACACTGGCTGTCAGCAGTCTCCTTGATGGTATTCCCATTTCAACAGTTATATCACCCTTTTAAGTACTACGATGATCAGTGTTTTGAATCTATTTTGGGGGTTTCTTAAAGGAGTTGTTCGTTATTGTGGGAAAAATGCGCTTATTAGCTTTCTGGCAGAGAGTTGGCTGAGAAGATTGATACCACTTTCGTGGCTGTACGAACAGCCAGTTAGCTTAGCTTAGCATAAAGGCTGGAAACAATGGGGAAACTGCTAGCCTGATTCTGTCCAATGGTAAGAAAATTAATTTACCAGCACCTCTGAAGCTCACCAATTAACATGTTATATCTTGTTCATGCAACAATTCACCCTTTCTGGCCGGGCTATTTCTTGGCTTGGAGCAGTAACTTCCTGGAGTCTCCACTGGTTGCATGGCAACTGGTCCCAGCACAAAACACCCGCGTGAAACAGCAAATAGTCATTTAGTCAGTTGTGTTTTACAGATTAAACAAACAAGATATAACGTGTTAATTAGTGAGCGCTAGAGCCAGGCTAGTTACTTCTCCGTTTCCAGTCTTTATGCTAAGCTGAGCTAACCAGCTGCTGACAGACAGACACACATGTGAATCCTCTCATCTAACGTTCTGTCAGAAAGAAAACAAGCGTAGTTTCCAAAATGTCAAATTTTTGCTTCAACGTTGTTAAGGACAACAAGTGAATGCTAAAATATAAAAAGTTAAAATGGCAACAATAACCAGCATGTATGGACTCAAAGCACACTGTCAGAAATCTACTTCCATGTTTTCAGGAATGAAAATTGCATGTTTTGTGTCTTTGTCTCCAGTGGAGTTTACCCACCACCGTTATTATGATTCATTGGGGGAAATCAATCAGGAAAGTCAGACTACAAGTCACACGCATTGATGCACTGTGCTGCTATCGTCACCATTTTAATGTTTTACCTCAGAGGTGTCTTCATCAACATATTGAATAACAGGTGTTGTTTGTAATAGATTAATTACAATTCTCTGTGGAGAGCGGGGGAATTGCAAGGCGAAAACCGAGTTATTATAATTAAGCCATCATTTTTCAATCGATATGAAAAGAGCAAAATGCATGGTGCCGACTACGGTACGAGTGTAATGAAATCTGTAAACACGCACTTCTGTTGTCATGCAAATCAGCAGCTCATGACAAGATTGCAGTTACTGTCCTGCACTGCATCTGTGAAATTTGCATTGAACCATTCTGTTATGTATTGTCTTTTATTTTATTTTTTGCATATTTCCATAACACTCTCCTACCCTTATTTCCACTATTACATCAAGAGCACATATTGTTTGTTTATATAGTGACCACTTTATGAGTTACATGTGACCTAATGCAATCCAATACAACTGTTCTGCCATAAAGTGGACTTTTATGCTGCCTATAATGTTCTGCCATAGAGGTGTTAATTCAATTATATGTTAAAGCACTGAGGTCATAGTGATGGCGTTTTGAACGGGAAGGAAACACCTCTCAATATGATGTAGTTCAGCACAACACCACCTTTTAATTATGACCTCAGTAATAAAGACATGATTGAATTTACACATTTCCGTCGCCTAACAAAACATTATAAACTTCGGAAAGGTGGAATTAATATCAGAGCTGTTGTGTTGAATTGCAATAAATTGAACAGGTGTACCTAATAAAGTGGCCACTGAGTGTGTGTACATATATACATAGATATAGTATGCATATACTGTGTATATATAAATAACCGTACATCCTCCTTTTGTAAAAATAATGTTGTTTCTTTTTTTATTTTCTTCTTTCAGTGGACAGTTTTGTCTGAGGGGACAAAACTGTCCATTGAACTGTGTTGTAATTTATTGCTTATTTTATTTTTTTATTGTGTTCAGCAGGAGGAACAATTACAACCAATACAGCCAATAATGCTTTCAAAATACATATAGACGTGTCAGTATTGTATTAAGACAGACTTGAAATCCTGTCAACCTTTATCCAGGAGCAAAACAAACAAACAAAAAGTTTTATTGCAATAAAAAAACATTCTCAAGCCTAAAAACAAAACCCCCCTGATGTCTCGCTCCTGCTGATGTGTTGATTCTGTATATCGAATCTGAACAAAATGAGCTTGACACCCAAACCGCCCATGTATCCTGTGGGAGCTCTCTGCACAATAGGTGCTTTGGCAGCAATCCCCCATTTTTAACAACAACTCCGAACACAACTCGGAACTGTTTAACACACTTCAAACATCTTCAAGCTCTAAAATCACGGTTCTCTACAGTACCTCATACGCACACACACACACACACACACACACACACACTAAACTTCAGACATCCAGATCTTTCAGTCAGTAGTGAAATCTAATAATCCATCTCCACGAGGGTCTGCAGCAGCTAATCAGAGCAAGATCTGACAACTGGGGCTGAGCCTGTCATTAGTACTTTAGCTGTGTTTACATGCAATAATCTCATTATTGTCCTCACCCTGATTATGTAGATAAACCCATTAACTTGTTTACAGGCATTGTGAAGAAAGTAGCATGTTAATAATTCCATTTTAATCCAATCTGGCAGCTTGTAATTAATTAAATATAATCATTGCCTATCTGCTATGGGACATAAGTGATGTCAGTAATTTCCCTTTTGTCCTTACCTACAGTCATATTGATTGCAGTTTCTACCTCAAAGGGTAAATTCACCCAAATAACAAAAAATAATTTTTTTTTCCCTTACACAATATTTTGGTTTTTTGGTTTTGAGATATCCACCTCTTACATATTGTCTACCAATTCAATACACTGGATGTGGCAAAAATGTTTTTGTGGTGCCCAAAATTAACAAAAATAACATTACAGTATACACATAATGTACTTTCAGTGTTTGAGGTCTGCCAGAGATCTTTGCATCTCTTTTTCTTTTTTCTTTTTTCTCTTTTTCTTTTTCTTTCTAGAAATTATGTCCCGGTTCTGTATAACACACTTCAAATCTGGATGGATAACCTTAAAACCTCACAGTCAACTGTTTTTCACTGGAACTATTTTCTACCTTATAAATAGTCCCAGTGAAAACCTTTATATCAAAAAATATGATTTTAAACCTTAATCAACCAACTTTATTTGTAAAGCACCTTCCACACAAAATAATGCAATTCAAAGTGCTTTACAGATTATTGACAAGCTGATAATAAAACAGTAAAAATATAAACGGTAAAACAATGAGACTTATGCACACAAAAAATATAAATGATAAAAGTGAAATAATAAAAGTAATAAGACAGATGAAAAACAATTCAATGGATGATTGATGGAAGAAAATAACAAATAAAATAGATAAGAGCAACTTAAAACACAAAACATGAATAGGATAAAATCAAATAGAATTTAAGTCAGGCCAAAGAGATATGTTTATGTTTAAAGATATAACACTCTCAGCTGCTTTTAATTTATGATTAAGGTATTTAAAGGGCCACATGATATTTGTCACGACTCAGCCTGTCAAAACAGTTGTATAATGTCTTCTGCTCGCTCTAAAGTCTGACAAAATCTCAGCTTTTTTGTGACAGAAGTCCTGAGTTCAAGTGGAAGACGCTCAAGTTGCACTATGGGAGGTGTAGGATCCAGAGTTTGACCAGGATATCTCGGCCTCTGCTCTGATTTACACTATTCTCTTTCTAATCTGTTTCTCACAATTTCCCCCAACTTTAGGGCAGTGCAATACTAAATCGGTGGATGTATTCCCCTTTAAATGACCCTGGTTTTGGTTGTTATAGTTACAAAAATGTAACTGTGTGCCTTACTTAATCTAAAATTGAATGTGATGAAAACACCCATCCGGTGGTTTAATCTTTTTGTCTATAATCAAGGTTATTCAAAAGTAACAACAACCCACAATTCACAATTTTATCCATCTAGAGACATTTTCACTGAACACATCAAGCTAGCTAACTGTCTCACATTAAGCAAACACAATGTAAGTCCTTCCCAGATGACTGCAATTTGATAATAAATAAAACATGAAATTAGCAGTCGATATTATTCTCTGGTGATTTCACACACACACACACACACACACACACACACACACACACACACACACACACACAGGTTCCCCGACCTAAAACATAAGTGTTACATAACAGCAAATGAATGCATTATAAAACTCTGAGGCAAAAACTCTCCAGAGTGAGCCAGAGATTTGTCTGATATAATGTATCAGGAGACATATTACCTCAGGGACCGTCGCCCTACCAGGCCAGCCATGATAAATAATGCAACAAAAATACATCATCATGATGTTTCTCTTTATCCAACATGTGTAGCTGTCAACTTTGATCAATAAGAACCCACTAAAGGCGATAGTATATAAACACAGTCCTTTTTATGTTTATGCATGCTGTTGAACCCAGAAACACTGCAAATAAGACATTTATATGCAAAATATTTCAGCCCTTAAGGCCTACAAAATCTTTAAGGTTGACCTGGGGAGTGTTGTACAGGCAGGGATAATGTTATCAAGACTGAAATATTGAGAAGGAGAAGGATTGAGAAGTCGTTATTGCACAATGATATTCTCTGAAATACCAATTTACCTAGTATACTCCACATCCACTGTGTGTCCTCTCTCAGCGCCTGCTGTATACCTATAACGCACAGACCACGTAATAAGATAGAAATTTGAAATTCTCTCATCTCTCATCACGCTGGTGTAGTGATCTAAGGACCCACCCATCAGTTTTGACTGTCAGATCAAAAAGGTCTTCATTTGCAGCTGCTCATTTGAATTTTCATCTCACACGTGAAGTTTTCAATGCCGGCAAACACGACGAGATGCTTGAATAAAACAATTAAAACAATTTGATGTTACTGGAAAGCATCCTCAAGCTTCATACTCTACCTGAGATGTTGGTGAAAGCTTGCGATGCTTGGATGTTAAAAAAAAAAAGTGACATTTTTAACCATAATGTTCTGCTTGGGGTCCTGGACCCTCTTTAACATTGTTTGGTTCAGTCATTGGAGTTTTTTCAGTTTTTTCATGAGAGGTCTGAGAGGGAGTTTAGCCTCTCTGGTGTCTAATTGAAACCAACATAATGTCACTATGTGGAATAACACACTGTATTTCTTTGGCTTTATTGCATAGACCATATAGCATATCAAATCTGACATTTTCTCTTATTTGATATAATAAGAATGCTGTATGGTAATTTCCGTATTTTGCCACCATCAAATGTGAGTTTGAAGCAAAGGGAAGGGTTACCAATTCAATACTTTATACATATTAGGTTTAAGTAAGGTAAGAAGAGTATAAACAAAACAATATAGTTATTTTTACTCCAACAGCAGTTGGGGCCAGTGAAGCCCCAAACAATAAGTGTATTTCCATCCACCTGTTTTTATGAGCATTTTCAATTTGCGCATGAAAAACCTGAGTGGAAATACTAAAATTAAAAAGAAAATGTGACTTAAACCTCCACTGAAGAGATGAAAAATAGTGGCAGATGAAAACATCAGATCTGTGTGGAGCAATGAGGAGACCGTAACCTTCCTCTAATTAATCCATTAACAAACCTAAATGTCATATTTCCATCATGTTTCCACATCGTTTTTGTTCATTTGAGGTTTGACTGGCTCTCTTTTAATTTCATCATCTCTCAATAGTTTAATGGCACCTGACTGGAGAGACTCTTAATGCGCATTAACAGTAGTGGATGGAAGCGCACTTTAATTTGCATTTTCTTTTGCTCTAAATTTGGATGGAAACCTGTCTAATGAGGAAGTAAAGCCTGCGTGAACAAAACACAAGGGTTAAAGTGGAACTCCACCTGTCGATGTCTTCTGATATCAATAATTCTCTCAGATATAACAATAATTTTTGACCCAGCTTCGGCTTCTCAAATTGCCGCAGCCTGCTTTCACTGTGTAAAATGTTCCCTCACCATGCGCTCCCTCTGTCTGAAACAGGCACGTGTGATTAGCATCAGTGAACTCAGCACAACTCTCTGAATTAGAATCCTGCCGCCATTAATAAAGACCAGAGAGAAAGATGAAACCGAGGGTTCGACTGTACTCCTCATGTGGTGCGGCCCCAGAGATCCTGGTGCCCAAGGCTCAGAGGACTTTCTCTGAGGCATCTTTTTGATGTAAAAGTCAAGGAGTGCTCTCTGTATTCCACAGGCAGCCTAGCCCCTGCCTGACCAGGCTGTAATAGCCTATGATCAGAGATCTATTACTCACTTCTTAGAAATGGGCTCAGGGAGCGCAGTCATTTGCCATTTTAAATTGATCTGTACTTTTGGTTTCTGGTCCGATGAGACAACATCTCTCAGTTTCAATTTCCATTGGTGATATATTACTATCAATACATTATTAGAGTAATTTCATAGGTTATTCTGTAGACTCTGATTTGCATAAGTATATTCCTTTCATTGCAGCACGGGGATGGGCAAAGGTTTTAAATGCAGAATACAGAATTGTGCAATGTGTCAGAGAGGACCGTGGGATAGTGTTGAACTTCCTCTGGGCGAGGCTCTCTCCCAGTTGTGTCCCTTCCTGCCCAAACATTTTAGCATCATCCACCACGGGCTGGGACAGAGAGGCACAGAGGAGGATGTGGAATACATTTGGCTGAGGTAACAAATTAGATTAGTCTATTTATCTACTAGCCACCCTCTCCTCCTGCTTTACCTCCTCTCTTTTCTCTGCAGGAGGCCACAGTTGTGTCACTCCTGTCTCCTCTCCTGTTTCCCCTCAGACAAAACTGTCCATGCTGATCAGCCTCAACGCTGCTCAATGCAAGACAGAGAGGATATAAGGAATCAGAGAGGGAGAGCTTACCATCTTGAGGCCAGATCATGAATATATTCAACGCGCGGCGAAAAGACTGCGACCCAGCTGTTATAGGAACATTTCATATTACCATCTTCCACATGTGAGGCAATAATTGTGTGAATGAAAGCAATGCATATTATATTTTCATTTCCCTTTCTCCCTTTCTACACCAGCAGCTGTGGACTTTTATTTGACTGAGCTAAAAACCGCTGTAATAATCCAACATTTTGCTGCATAAAGGTAATGTTCTCCTTCTGGCTGAGCTCTATCAATGTTCTCTCACGACTATTGTTATAATATACAATAACTGAGTAGCAGGTGTGTACTACAAAAAAAACAAACACATTTCATACAGCACAAATGCTCATTGAACCATATCCCAGAAAAGTCTCGAAGTCATGGACGCTGCATCAATGTTTAGTTAGGCAGTCAGAATTAGAATCACCTAACAGGATATGATTGTGCAGGCCATATTCAGTAGAGGGAAACTTTTTTTATTCATGCTGCAGAGCTAGTCCAGTTATTCAAGCTCCATAAAAACATGAAAGTGCAGGTATTTTCATGCCTGTACCTCACAAGATGATTACAGTAAAGTGTGTAGAATGCTGTAAAGTTGTGACAACACTGTAAGTAAAAGGCAGAACCTGGAGCCATGCCAAACATTGTATGTTTTCCCCTCATTTCATACATGACTCACAGCCGTCTCCGTTGCACTTAAAAGGTCCTGTGGCTGTGTATCAACAAAATGGCTTAATTCGAGTAAACAAGTGACTTCAAAGCCACAAAGGTGTCGCGGTAAATCCAAATGAATTAATTTCGTTATCTGTTAATTACATTGTGTGTCATTAGAGATGGTTAGATTGAATTATGGCTCGCTCCTCCATTTACCCGCTAACATTCTAGGTGGTATTTTATTCATGCAAAGTACTAGATTAATATTTAAGTCTTTGACATGGAAGAAGAGCTCATTTAGCACCACTCCAGCATATGTGTGCACACCATGATTCACATGCGCTCTTAGTGAAAATGTATTGTTTATTATGAACACTACTGATGGACAGGTTAAGAAACTTTTGAACAGGGAGGCAGACTGGGGCTCTTTGTGGTCATTTTGCATCTCTTTGTGGTGGTTTTGAATCTCTTTGTAGTCATTTTGTTTCTTTGTGGTCCTTTTGCGTCTCTTTGTAATAATTTATTGTCTCTTTGTGGTCCTTTTGTGTCTCTTTGTAGTCATTTTGTTTCTTTGTGGTCCTTTTGCGTCTCTTTGTAATAATTTATTGTCTCTTTGTGGTCCTTTTGTGTCTCTTTGTTGTTATTTTGTGTTTCTTTGTCGTCATTTGCGTCTCTTTGTGGTCGTTTTGCATCTCTTTGCAGTCATTTTGTGTCTCTTTGTAGTCGTTTTGTGTCTCTTTGTGTGTGCATACAGGGGGCTCTGATCCAGGGGCTCCAGGCCTGTAACCGGTAGACCTGTTCAGTAATCCATCCATGATACTAACAAGCCAACAACGTTTCATCTTCTGACTCTGGCACTGGGGGCACCAGGGTTGGCCAATCAGGTTCCTTTTCCGTTCCTGGCCACCCCTCTGGCCCCTGTCATGATGTACTGACATCATCACGGACTATCCATGCCACTTCCCCTGAGGATACCACCACCTACGCAGCAAGAGAGGGAGACTCGAGAGATAAGGTCTTATCTCGTTTTATACAACTAGACAACTTGTACAAAACCTTATCAGTGCTACAATACGTGTATCACAATAGGTTGAGCTACAGTTTCCGGGTGTGTTAAGTCTAAATGAAATATGGCGACAATTATCTAGTCGCCTGATATTAGAATTGGCAGCAAGATACTTAATGGGGCCAGCATGGCAGAATGATGTTGTAGTTGTAAAGCCTTTGTGTGACATCCAATGACTGTCACTGCTTCTGTTGACCTAATTCAATTTTCTTTTCAATTACCTGTAGTATATTACCATCACAGCCATTGGTATTGTGGTATAAATCATCCAACCGGACCCTGTGGCTACAGCAGACAGGCACCCCACTGGGTGATGTAGAGCTGTGTCCTGCCTGGCCCCTGTCTCCCTTAAATATATTTTAGATTAAAGAAAAGAACACAAAACACTCACGACCCACATTTCAGCAGCCAGACTACGCCGCTGGGCCCCTTCATAGGAACGTAATGTATAATTACAGTGACTCAAGGTTAGACACAGACGAAACTGATAGCTGAGAACAAAGCTCAATGAGTTCTGGGATCTGAGGATTATTATTTGGGGATGTGTAATTAAAAAGGCCTGGGTGTAATGTACTCCCAGTCTTGCGTCTTTGTTTCAATCTTCACATCTTTCTTTATGCCTAAGAGCTTGTGGCAGGTTCAGTGAGGTGAATGTTGGTCAACGAGTGGGGCGCCCATTGACTCTTTTGTGTTAAAAGTGTCACCTCAGTGTCCTACTGAGGTGAGAACATTGATTTATTTGAGAGGGGAGAATGAAGAGCAACCAGGTTTGAAAACACCCTTTAATCAATACAGGCGGTTTATTCAGTGTGCGTAATGTGTGAGAAGAATTAGCCATGCTGGCATATGATGTGTGTACAGACCAAAACTAATACAGTGAGTAGATGCTAAATGAAATGTCATGCAGAAGTACAAGCTTTTGAAAGGTCATGTGCATCAGTGGTGAAGGTGTTTTTAGGTTTTATTGGCAGGCCAAGTCAAGGTTAACAAGCTGAGCTGCTGTGTCTTTTTGAGCTATGAAGCCAGTATCTCAGCCACATGCCTGGTCTCAGTTTATAAGTTCATTTATACATTTTCAGCTACGCTAGCAGCATGGCTCTAGGGATGGCAATGTCAGTCTGTCAGTCTGTCTGTTGGTCGGTCCACCACTTTGGTCCTGTCTGAAATATCTCAACAACTGGACGAATTGCAGTGAAATTTGGTACAGATATCCCTGGTGCCCACAGGATGAATCCTAATGACATTGGTGATTCCTGTGTGTCAAGTGGTTTCACTTAACTTCAAAATAGGTAACACTGCAAAAGTGGCTCATTTTAGGCTATTTAAATTATGTGACTATAAGGCTAGCAGTTGGGATAACCATCTTGAAATAATGCGTGAACACTCCCAAGTCAGAATAACAGAAGGTTTTCCTGTTCTTCCCTTTTTGTCAACAAAGTCACCCCAAAGCCTCACAGAGCCTTTGGGGTGACTGAAGACTCTTAGTCTTGTTATTAGATACGTATAAGTAAAAACTTACTTTTACATTTGTCCAAAAGTGAAAGAATGACGATCTACAGCACAGTAAACAAATTAAGGTGTGTGTAACACTGAGATGCAGCTAAGAACCAGAAACAGTAGTGCATCTGTTGTGTGTGTTTGTACATGGAGGGGGAAAGAGGGAAAACCAGGAAAAAAAATATACAGAGATTCACTTTTCGGCAGTGCTAAGCGGCTTTGTAAAGGCTAGTTAATTAAATGAGATGCCTGAGTTGACTTGCCTAAATTCGCAGCCTTAATGAGGTTGATAACTGTGTTTTTTTTAATTAAGCTCTATTGTCTCTGACAACCTGTAAATAGAGCTGTAGCAAATGGAAAAACATTGCAAATTGCTTGTGATGTCCTAAGACCTTTTGCTGAGAGATTTTCACACCAAACAAGAGAGGTACAGGGTCAGTCATACCTTGATAATGAGCTGTGAGCTGAAGGCTCGGCAAATATCTTGCAAAACTAATAATTTACTAATAAATGAGACCTACATTTGCATTACTGTACACACTGTAACATCTGTTTTGTTGAGAAGTGTGGATTCAAAGAGGCTAGGAAATAAGCACACTAAGAAAATGAAGCTGTACATTATTTGAATTCTCTACGATTTTTAAGCAGAGCATATGAGCATGACCACTCACACATTCACTGCATGTCAAACCCCCTTTTTTCCAATCCATGGTGAATTAATCGGACAGTCTTTCACTCATTATTTTGTAAGGCTTTTCTAACGTTAGCCACAGTGACTTTAATATATGTTGATGCCTCTGTGTTCAACAGACTAAACTAGCTAGACTTAATTACTGATTAACACTTAACAAGTGTAGTTTTATTCATACCCCAAATTAGCTGTGCCTGCAAATACCTAAATGGTGTCTAATGTAAGATAATTGGTTTTCACGTAGCAGGTCTGGCTACTAATTACTTAGCACATACTCCTAACAAGTTCATGTGATTGTCATTCTTATTAGCAAAGCTGTATTTCCTCTCAAGGCATGTCCCTTTCCAGTTTTAGGCCCTTGAGTGTGAATGGATGTCTTGATTTAGGATGATACTAAATCTGCAGAGTTTGGTGATAATTATCTGTGGGTCTGTTACTACAAGCGACATATTCACACACACACACACACACACACACACACACACACACACACACACACACACACACACACACACACACACACACAGTCATTTGATACAGTGTTAATATGAGACTATTGATTATTTCAGCTTTAAGTTGAAACCGACTCCTTAACTAACTAGCGTAACTGTTACTGTTGGTGGGATTTAAGTACAGTAGCAGTGATAATTCTCAATTACTAGTGCAACATTTTCAACATAACTCCTCTTTAGAGTGTGGCAGCAGTATCCTGCAACATACAGTATGTGCAAAACTTGGGATTATAATCACTTCATTGCATTCATGAAAAGTGAATATTAGAAACATGGAAAAGATGTGAGATTATAAAGCTTTTAAATACTGCACGGTTGTTAACTTGTTAACTTTCTCTTTATAGCATTTCTAGCCGGTATTGATTTGCATGATCACGTGGCAGGAGAGCAGGGAGAGAAATTAAGTTTGGTTGGGAGGAGGACAGAGCTGAGAGGAGGCCTGAAGAGACAATGAGCGGTGGTTTATTTGCATTAGGCAAATTGGAGTTTTAGTTATATAAACATTTCTCAGAGGCAGAGCTGCTCTAGAGGCAGAAGTAATCTTATTAGTTTAGTTAAACCTGGCAGAGCTAAATGACCAAAGTTTGTCTCTGCCCCAGTTAGGCCAAGTTCCTTATAAAATATTTCTCTTTTAAGGCCATGTACTATCTGGAGGAAATAATTCATACTTAGACAATAAGTTAAGGACGGGGGGTAGCACATTAAAAGATGCAGTTTGTTTGCTAGTACATGCATGGCTATCAAAACCCAATACATTCTGTGTACAAAAATGCATATATACCATAAAGTATCAAAGAGTAAAAGTTTGTATGGGATGCCTGGTCAGATTCAGGTACTAAATATAACTTTAGATATATTTTATTTAGACAAAGATTTTTATTAAACACTGATGCATTGAGCAGTTTCATATAATATATTAAATGGAAGAAAAGGGCAAAACATGTTTCCAAGTAAGTTATCATATAGGCACTGATATTGATACCCAGTAGGGATGTACCCCGATCCCAATCTGAGTCTTGTAATATTGTCCAACTCAATACTTATATTTACCTAAATGTTGAATTAAATATGCATCTGACACATTGAAATAACGGCTGTAAATACCTATTTTCTTCACGAGCTACTTGATCCAAATACTGAAGGTCCTGGTTCAAAAATATTATGTTTATAAGCTTCAATTATTGATACAATATTAATGAAAGAGTTGGACAAAACACAGTAGAGTTCAGTAAAGAAGTGAGAAGGATTAATAAAGAAGGATTGGATTTTGATTGACTTTATTTTGACTTTAAAATATGCCCGGATCGGACATCTGTAATACCCAGCTCTATTCCATTATTGATTTATATTTTGTTGGCCTGAAAGTAGTGAATTTTAGGGATATTGAGTCTAAACAGACTGGATCAGCCTTTAAAACACACTCCATATGTATGTTTTTCATTTGTGTAAAGCCTCCTATGTTGCTAAAATCCTCTAATTTCCAGAAAAATACAGAGGAAATGGCCTCAGTGTTCTCAGTGTTAGCGATGGCCCTGGGGTTGGCGTGCCCTTGCGTAATTTTCGATCCCATTAAAGATGTGTCTGGGGAGAGAATTGGCCACAATGAGGGTTCTACTATATAAAAGCTGCACTTATTTAATGGTGCCTGGTACCTTTCTGGTCACACAACAGACAGAAACCAGTCAGGGAAAGCTTTCTATAAGGGCAGTATATATTTAAGCAAATTGACCAAGCCTGTGATACATTACAGACAGAATGAGAAAAGGAGTTCTTACCGCCCCAATACTGGACGCCTATTGTAGGGAGAATAAAAGCAGGCTACAAATCCTCTTAAAGAAGAGTGGGCTTAAAATTGAATTCAGGCTTGATTTTTCCTGTTTTGTGTTTGTCGTGTTATTCTTGGAAAGATTAAGTAAGAGTAAGAAACAGGAAGTATAAATATTTCATAGAACTGGCTTGTTCTAAATTGTGTTTACCCTTCCAGTTGTTTTTTTTTTTTTTTTTACAGGCATGTGGCTTGTTGTGGTATGGTCTGTTGCCGAAATTTCAGAGTGGGAAGGTTGAGAGGCTGCCAGTGAGAGAGTCCATTTAATATTGAACTCCAGCCAGCCTGTGTGTCATTGACTGACGATTAACGAGCCCACCCTGTAGGTGGTTTGCTGTCAATTGTCCAATCAGAGCTCCCATTCCTGCAGGAGAGATAATGCCTGGCCTATTTTTAAGTGTCCCCCATCTTCAATGGTCCTAGTTTCAGCACACTTCATTTTTCTGCCTTATATCCATTAATTAAGTGATGAATATGCAGTATCTGAGTCTCAGGTATGCAGTAGAGATTATAAAGGGGTACAGGCAACATGCTATAAGTGGAGTAGTGTGTGTGTGTGCACTGGTCGGAGAAAATGTATAAAACCCGGACACCACAAACCCACACAAAACAAGAAATACAGAAAAATAATCAAGCAACCACAAAAAAGCTTTGGGGTGTAACTTTGTCAGCACCATCCACATCAGAACACTTTCAACCAGTTGCCTCCACATGTGTATTTTTGTCAAGAATCTTGTCTGGCTTTGCAATACCAGGGTAGAGCTTATAGTGTCAAACAAATTAATATTAACATTAGTTCTAGTTATCTGGTGAATTGATCTGGTTATTTAACAGCAGGAACGATGCGATACACACTCCCGCAAGTGGTTTCCCGTTATTCCACTGATCGACAGCAGGGGGCGGTAACACGCAAAGAAGCATAGCAATGCGCCAACAAATGCAAGGAACCTGCTAGCTAGTAAACATGGGTGTAAAAAATGTAGGATTTCAAATAGTTCTGAAAATCTTCTTTGCAAATGTGGAAGAAAGTGCATTCAGCGTGTTTGTTAGACCTCAAGGACACTGAATGTAAACATAACTTCGGTTTGTTAACACGAAAACTCCACATTTATAAGTTTAAGTTATTCATAATGTACAGTTTGTGAATCATTCGAATTTTTAAATGTACATCTGATATACAGTAATTCAATTTGATACTGAAACTCATACTAGTTTTGCCACATATTGGCAACATTGTTGTCTTTGAACGAACAGTCACTGCCTCACAAGGTAAAGGATTTACTGCAGGACTGTTGTATTAGACTCCATTAGTTTATATTCGGCCAGAACGAAACCGAGGCAGAAAAAAAAAAGAAACCGAGGCAGACACAGCTCAGACAGTTGGTCCATACTTATTTCTGACTCAGACATATTCTTACAGCTACATTTACACTAGTTGTAGAAATAGTGTAGTAGAAAAAATGAGACACATTCTGTATCTGCGATTTAGGAGCTGATGGAAAATCCATCCAGTGTAATGTTAAAATAGAAAACGTTACACTTCATAACGTATTGTATTCATAACACAAGGTATGGGCTGGGTCCGGATTGACTTGCTGTTCAGTCTGGATGCGGACCTTGGTCCGGACTTTGAGAAGTCCTGTTCTACTTGTTGGGTCAGATTGAACAGATGTGGCTCAGTGTTCAGAGTTTGAGTATTGCCGTTATATAAGCTAATGGAACTACTGCTGAACTGCAAGCAACAGTAAGTAGTTCTCTTGTTAAACTCTCCTCGCTGATGTGCTCCTTTTTCTTTCCCAAAGAACTTCCAACAACAATTATGTACATTTTCTTAATTATTTTGATCTCTTTAATTAGTTTCTTTCCCCAAGTAATTGTGTCTCCAGGTGATTTCCATTATGTATCCTTTTATGTTGTATGTTTATCTAACAGACAGTATTCATATTTTAGTACTTTTTTTTTGTTGTATCAGTTTATTGTATTTATGTTAGTTTTATTATTCACACCCTCTCCTCAGCTCACAGACGCTCACTGTGTGGTAACAGAAACATACTTGACACTAACAGAGAAGAATACAGTGAGCACAGGCTAAACTCTGGGTTGTTTGCAGAAGGATGACCAAATGGTCTGAGTCTACTGTACAGGATGTCCCATCATTTCTGTTTGCCACTGGGACATGTAATACGACAGCAGAGCACCTGAGCTACACTCTGTAACCACCACAGGCCTGTAGACATCAGCAGTGACTGTAACTGTGTGTACGTATGGAGTATTAAGTGTGTAAGTGAGAAAGCGCCACCTTTGCAGTTCCACTATATTAGTTTGTCCTCACCAGGGCAGGGCGACAAAGACGGCATTGCCATGTATCTGCTGACAGATCAGTCTCTCAGCAGTTGGAGAAACCCTTATGTCAACTCGGTGAGACTGCACGGCTCACCCTCCCCTCTGAACAAAATAAGATCAGAGTCAAAATGAAAAGCATTATTACTGCTGACATCTTTATCTCCGGTCTACCTTATTTAATAACCAATTTCTTTCAAGGCTTCCTGGAGGAGTTTATCCTTTGGGCAAGCCTCTCTTTGCTGCTGAGAATCTGCTGTTTAGTTATGTACACTCTGTTGCCAGAGGGAGGAAGCGGTTTCATAGCTGTTAGCCTTATAGTTGCACACCGGCTGTCGCCCTGTCTCGTGTTATGTTTATTCCAATAAAGCTCTGGGGAAGTGTTTCATTGGGTGAAGGTGTTTATAATACAGCGCATGAAGCTCAGGGAAAAAGAAAAGACAGTTTCTTGAAAGATGTTTGCATAATGTGGCAGATAATTTGTCTTTGAAAGCAAGAAAATGTGTCATATGATTAATCATTTATTCAAATTGTGTGCCATTCCTCTCATTTTACCCACTGTAAATATTCATACACAAGACTAATATAATGTGTATATACCTAATGGCTGAGAATAATCTTCTTCTTTAGTGACAAGCAAACAAGACTAAGAGTCTACTTCTGTGCTAGCGGCTCTGTGAGGCAGTGCTCAGACACAGTGGTGCCTTGCTAAATGCTAACATCAGCATGCTAATGTGTTGGCTATAGCAAATATAGTGTTCAGTAACTTAGTTCAGGGTGTTAGCATGCTAACAATTGATAATTAACACTAAACACGAAGTCCAGAGCAGATGGGAATGTCATTCGTTTTGCACGTTTTGTCCAAAATAGAATTTTGACCTGTTGATGGTGCTCAATGAAAAGATATTATGATTCATCCTGCAGGGACATGAATGTCTGTAACAAATTTCATGGCAATCCATCTAATATTTGTTGTGATATAATATCAATAAAATATTCAATAAAAACCAAAAATGCCAACCTCATAGTGGCGAGAGAGAGAGACCAGAGTCAGTGGGCGTCATCCCCTGGGGACCAGGAATGTCTGTACCAAATGTCTTGGCAATCCATCTAATATTTGTTGAGATATTTCAGTCTGGACCAATGTGATAGACATCCCTAGAGCCATGCTGCTGGTGCTGCTTAGAAGTATAAAAGCATCAACTATTTTATAACATTTGATTTGCTTTTTTTGTTAGTGTTTTGACACCACGACTCAGTGTGTTGACATCTTGATGAGAGCACTCAGCTGTTCAACCTTGACCTTTTAAACCATCCAGGCGCCGCACACAGCCGAGTGAAGCACAACACTCTGAGCAAGACAGTGTGTCTCTTAGTCCTGGTACTGTCTGCCCAACACCCCTGTATTGAAAACCGATGTGGATCCCACTGATGAATGAAGTTTTAGTTTTAGAGTACAACATCTTTAGTGTGGAGTTTGTGATTGAGAGAGGATTTACAATTAATGGTACAGCAAAAGGGATCAATTGCAATTAGGTGTCTGTAACACGCTGTGGCTGATAAGCATTCCCCGCCATCGATCAACGTGCCAACACTACGGTGTCGTGAACCTGAGGCGCTCTCCGTGTCTTCTCGCAGCAAACGTAATTGACCCCACAGGGGCAATAAACAAAGCTTGGGATTTGTCATGGCTCCGGGATGATCCCTCATGTGAGGGGGAAAAAGAGCAGGCTTTGCATTTGCAGTCATACAATTTTTATGCAAATGCTCAATAATCTACAAACACACTGACACAGTTGGGGCAATATGGTGGCATCATGCTGTATGCTAATGCTAAGCATGAAGACTGTGGGATGTTTTGAATTCGTCTGCATTTTCAGCACTGCTCAGCAATCCAAAGATTAGCTCATGGAGCAGATTCTCAAAACAGGGCTGGAAATGTCAAGTCTGGTCTTTTGACGTCTTGGACTTTTTCACTTCTCATGGCCACATTTGGATATTGAATGATATAACTCTTTTGCGTATGTAAAAACAAAATAATTGGTAATGATTTCTATGTTTGGTTTATTTTCTCTGCAGCACTACAAACAATTCAATGGATTTTCAGCTGTCTAAACCTGTGTATGTGCTGAGCCTAATACCTCTGTGCTTTGATCAGTCTGTTACTGCACATTGATTAGTTGGATGTTCTTGAAGTACTGCAGTGGCTGGATTTGCAAAAAGATCTACATGTTTTTTGATCTATCAAAGAAACTAAATGCTAAAGCAAAAAGTACAAAATTTCACCTGAATGGATATACATTAGGGAGATATTAAACTTTTAAAACGTGCCCCCAAGGCCCCAAGATTAAAAAAGTACAACAAAATTAAATTTGAATTTCATGATTTTGAGGAAGCAACATCAAACCAATACGGAGAAGAATGTTAGAGAAAAGCAGTATGTCAGTATACTGTGTAGAATATATATATATATAAACATTTTGTAACATTGTATTAAAATGATGAAGATGAATGTGTGCATGAAAAGTTTTGTCATTTGCCTCACCACGGTGCTAGCTACGTCATCATTTTTATGCTAATCATCAATCCTTGTCACTGTTCCTCGGCACTAATGCAGAGTAGCCTTTACTCAAACATAATCATAGTTTTTATAATTTAATTAAGAAGATGGTTTCAAAATGTATTTGACTGGCTGTAATTTCAATTCATACAGTTTTCAGTGGCGGCAATCACAGCGGCAGAGAGGCAGAGACAGAACTGTGCCCGCAGGGACGCTGACCCTGTCATAAGGCAGCGGTATTTAGAGAAAGAGAGAAATGGAGGCAGGATAGATTAAGAGGGGAAAAAAACAGCATTCAAGAACTGACTGAAAAAGAGCAGAGGCTAAAGTGAAGGAAGATAGACAGCAGCTCGGCAGAAGTGTAGGCTGAAGCCACAGAAGCCAAATGTCACTGTATGTCAAAATGGACCCATTTCATATATATAACGCACAAACTTCAGCATGTTAGCATGGTAACCGTTGAGCACAAACTACAGCCGAGGCTGACAAAATGGCTCATATGGCCTATGTCTATATTTACCTGACCTTTTTGTAGCCAAGTGAAGGAAAATGTGGAAGTAGTGTGACATTAACCTCTGTGGGAGGAGGCTGCGGTGAATGGCAGCTTCAACAAAGCGCATTACTTTGACATGGGCATCACTGTTTGCATCCCATCTCCGACCAAAAGTCACAGATGTTTTCTATTGATAGTGACCACAACCTTAACCATTGGTGGAACGCCACTAAGTGCAAATTCGAGGTACCTGTACTTTACTTGAGTATTTCCATTATATGCAACTGTATACTCTATACTCTATACGCTAAATCTCAGTGTCAAATATTGTACTTTTTACTCCACTACATTTGTCTGACAGCTTTACTTACTAGTTACTTTTCAGATTACAATTTTTTTTATACTCGTCCTGTCCAGTGAAAACCATGTATCTCCAAATTTGGTGACTTTTAATTTTTTTATAAACTGAAGGATTGGGTGTTCCTTTATGGGTTGAGAAAATTCTCCTACTTTTTAAGCTAAATAAACTATTTAAAACCCCCAGATCCATGTAAAGCTCACACTCCATAAACTCTATTCTGTGGACAGTGGACAGGTTTGATACATTTGTGCTCAAGGCTTCCCAGCTCAGCTACACAACTGTGAGATCACTGACCTTGACCTTGAATCGCTCTCGTGGATTAATATGGGCAACTCTTCCCCGGAGCATTCGCAGTGCTGATTTATAATTTTGAGGTGTTTGTCAGCAGCTATACACCTTAAAATGTTTCTTATGCACCTTAAAATGTTTGTGGGCATAAGAGACTCTTCATACAAGCAAGCATTTGCTGATAAACAAAATAATAAAATACCGAATAATAAGATTTTATTAATAAAAATATAAAATTAAAAGTTGGAATGATACCTAAAATTAAGAAAAATTACCATGAACAGATTTAAACACACCTGCTTTCAGTGAAAGCCAGCATTGCAAAGGAAAGAAGAATGCAATGAAACAAAGCAAAAAAAAACAAAACGAAATATAACCAGGGTCATGATATCATTACATGCATCAACCTATTTTATCAAACCTACAATATAATACCAATCTTTTGTCTCCAATAATTCAGCATGGACATATTGTTACGTAAGCAAGCCTATCGATTGTGTATGTTAAAACAACAACCCACAATGTATAAATGTATATTATATAATAATATATGCATAAATGCATGGGCTAAAATATTATGCTTGCATTTCCTCTCATCCGCCCTCATTATACTTGCATTATTTTGACAAATCTGCCTTAAATGCCTGTTTGTAATGCAATATGTAATATAGCCAATAAACAAATGCATAATTACATTGCTAGAGAACAAACCAGCTACCAAAATGGACTGCAGTGTCCTGTGACTGATATTTGATCAGAGGTCAACTTTAGCATCAAAGACACACTGATAGCAGGGACATGATTGGGTTATAATATCACCATATATTAAAATTCATTAGATCCCTTTGGTTAGTTCTGATATGTTATCCTGTGCAAATTGAATATTTGTTTGATTTGAATAAATAGCAGTCAGTCGGAGAACATCTAATCTAAATCCTTGTTTTCTCCTGGTTACAAAGCCCTTAATACCCCTCTAATGCAATATGCATACTGTAGCAATACACAGCTTAAAACCAGCTTCTCTGGGAAAGAGAACTGCAGCGTAGAGCATCGAACAGTATAGAGCACTTGGGGAGAATGCTGAACCACATTCACTTTTTCCTGGAGCTAAATACAGAGAAGCAAAGCAACAATCTTACAGCCAGCCAGCCATCAACATACTTTCGTTTTAGAGGAAAATCTCACTCTTACTGCCCCTGTCTGTTTGTCTAAGTGCCAAGAGGATTACACAGCTAACACTGGAATCATCATTTCCTTTCTCCTTTATTAAAAGCCACAGTATGACTCAGTCTAAGAGGGTTAATACCTTGAGTGTAGGCAGGAACAGCTCTGTGTATGTAAACATAGTCTTATTCCAAGTCAGGTTCAACAGATTGCTGTGCAATGCTTGTGTTTAACTGGATGGTTTTGAACACTGTGTTACTAAATTTCCACTTTGTTAACCACAATTTTGTCAATTGATCGTTCGCTAAGCTGTGACCGCTAGTTACTGTTGCTATGCCTGTCAATCTTTCTCTTCTCACACAGCACATACGCAGTTTACACTGATAAAGATTTACTCGAAATTCTTAGTTATTTTTGAAACAATGGCTCTCCTTTTTCACACAGAAGTAAACAAAAGCAGGCTTTTCATTTCTAGCTGACAGCCATTTTAGTCAGCTAACACGACTGGCTAGCAGATTTTATCAGAATAGTTGGGTGAAAACTCAAGCTGATTTTTTTTTTTTTTTATGTTTTCAGCTAATTCATTTTAAATTGAGAAACCTGTTAAAGGACTTTGAACATGCACTTGATGGCTGCATTCATGATATCATGCTAAAAGACTTAAGCTGCATGTCCCAAGCAAAGATTAGCATCCCCACCAGTTGATGATCCATGTAAAAGACATGAGAAACAGCATTGCTTTTGTATTGCAAAGTAGAACTAATGTGATTGTAAAGCAAATAAATAACATTGGCAAAGACTTAAGTGACCTTGCTGATCCGTCAGCAGCACCATGTTTCAGAATTGCGGTGGATGAAAGCACAGATGTGATGGATTTTCCCGGAAAAAAACCCAAAAACAAACAAAAAGAAATGTTGTGTTTACTTCCACTCCTTGGCGAAATGAGAGGTGAGGAGTTCCTGAATGCTCTTGTGGCATTTTTTAATGAAAAAAAACCACGAAAAAACCAGTGGGTCATGTCTTGCAAGTGTGTGCATGGAAGAGAAAGGGCCCAACTTTTTCAGTTTTCACGGCATCATACATAAGGAGGTATGGTATCAAAAGGGTTGTGCGCGTGTTGAATTTCATCGTCTCCAGAGCACTAAACCACAGACAGTTCCAGCGGTTAATTGAAGACTATGAGACAGGGTACGGTGAATTAGTGATGCAGAGCGAGGTGAGATAGTTGTCCTGCGGTTGAATAGTTAGCACTTTCCTGGACAGCAAGGGGAAACACGAACCAGAGTTGGTAGACCCACATTGGATCATACAACTGTCCCTTCTGACTGGCATCACCAGTCACCTGAACACTTTGAACTTGCAGCCTCAAGGGAGAGATAAGCTTCCAAGCAACACGCTGAATGCAATCACAGCATCCCAGAACAAAATATCTGCCCTGTATATACCTGACAGAGATTTCATTCACTTCCCAAAACTCTGGAGCTGTCACCACAAATGACCAATCTCTGCAGCAGCACCTCACTCACGGAGGATTTGCTGAGGTTTTGGAAAGAGCTGAGGGGAGAATTTGAATCCAGATTCAGTGATATGAATGAGCAGAAGGAGATTTTCAACTTTACTGAAAACCCCTTCTCTGTGGATGTATCGTCTCACTCCAACTATCACGCAGCTCTGCCTTTATAATCGTGCAAAGTGATATAGTAGATTTGTAGACTAACGACGTTCTCAAAGTTGAACTCACAGGTGTCAGCCACTGCTGGAGTTTGGTGTCTGAGGAAGAGTTTCACACTTTGAAACCACTTGTACAAAAAGGGATGTCCTTCTTTGTGAGTCAACATTCTCAATCATGAACACGATTAAGAGGAAACAGAATCACAGATGCACGTCTTGAATGCCTCATGAGGAATGCAACAACAAACTACAAATATAACATGAAGAAAGTCAAGGAAATGCATGCCTGCTTCTGCTCATCATCCCAGTATTAAGGGAAGCCTGTTTTCAATTAGGATTGTTTAGGCTGCATTACATATTGAATGTCATGCTATGACAAAATAGGAGGTTAGGGTAGCTTAGGTGTTTCATGGTAAAAGCGGCTCTCCTATTGACTTTGTCCTGCCAGTGTGACTCATGGAAAAACAGTTAGGACCACTGCTCTAAACTCTGATACACTAGCATCTTGGAAGGTATTTTTCTAATGTAACCTATAACCCCACAACGTAATGTAGTTAGCTAGTGACATGTCCCTTGGTTTTGGAAAAAAAATTATTATTATTAATGCTGCCAACTTTAAAATACAATTTGTTGTTAAGCTAAACAGTTTGTAGCTTAAATTTGATAGCTCTTTGATGGTGCACGTTACTGGACATGCAGTTAGCACATCAACATTGCTCATAGCTTCGGATTAGTCTTCCGCTTGAAGGATGTTAGCCCTGCATTCAGTGAGAACTGCCTGTGTTTGTTATCGCTCCATGTCATCTTTGGATTTCTGTGAGGAAGTGAGACTTGATGTTTGCTTCTCTTGTCATCACGAAATAACCAGAGGCAGTGCAACTATTGCAATTATTCAATTTATTCTGATGATACTGATGTTCCCACACTTTCATTCTTTGTAATCTATGATGCAATAGTTACACAAAGTGCATCAATAAAACATTACACAAATGTAAAAGCCAACAAGCTGTGTGACATATGAATATGCTGATGAGCTGACTTAAATTTTTTAAATGGTTTGAAACTTTACTAAAGATGCTCTCTTTCTCCAACCAGATGCATCATAGACTGACAGAATTAGGTAAAATAAATTCGAGGTGGCACTTGGCAACCCCAAAGAGACTGGTTCTGTGCTCCAGTCTTAACTTGCAGAGAGAGACTGAGACGTAGACAGGTTCAGCTCAGCTGATTATGAAACACAGACCAAAGAGGCCATGCTCAGATCAAAAGGAAAGTTAGAAGCGGTAGAGATTTACAAAGTCAATCCCCACCACCCTGTTAGCTTCAGATACACTGCTTGATAAGGTCTTTGGATCGATACGCTGATGGACATAGTGACAGAGGCAGAGTGGTTATGTACTCCCAGCCACCAGGATCTTTTCATGTGTTGTGTTGTTAGAGGACACTCCCTCATCACGCTGGACCTCGAATGACCCATGAACATCTCCAGCAGTGTTTCTTGGAACTCCAATAACTCCCAAAATAACGATGTATCAAGTGTGTAAATCAGGATTTCACAGTGGTAGAACATAACTAGGTACGTATTTGAGGTACTTTCAAATTTCAATTTTGCACTTTTCATACTCTATGAATACTTTTGTGTATTTTTATTCTAGGGCTGTTTTTCATGATTTGGCCTTGGCCCCCTAGTTCCACTTAAAATCGTAATGCTCCAGCATACAATGATATTTTAGACAATTGCTTGCTTCCACCTTTGTGGCAACAGTTTTCCTATTTCACCGTGACAATACCCCTGTGTACAAATTGAGTGCCTGCACAGAGCACTGTCCTCAACCCCATCCAACACCTTTGGGATGAACTCAAACGCGCTGCGAGCCGGAGTCTTATCTCTAACATCAGTGTTGGACCTCACTAATGCTCTTGTGACTGAATGTGAGCAAATCCCTGCAGCCAGGTTTCAAAATCTTGTGGAAGGCCTTCCTAGAGGAGTGGAGGCTGTTATAGCAGCATATTAACGCCCATGGCTGTCACAATCTGCTTCTCTGTCCCTCTCCCAGCCACATTCCCACTTCTCCAAACCTGTCCATGACCATTTTCCACCTGTCCACCAGATGCCCTCAGATTTTTTTCTCCTGTCTCACTCCCACATCCAGCCACTCCCTCCTGCCCTGCAGTTACCTGACCTTCCCCCGCCCACTCTCTCACCTGTTTCCACTTCCCCTCATCAGCCCAGCAGTATTTAACCAGCTGATTCCTATTCACTGCCTGCCAGATTGTTGAATTTGCCACGTGCCCCATGCTTTTGCTTTTAAGCCACCAGCACCTGCCTGCCTGTACTTGTCCCTGTCTCTGTCCCATTCCTGCTATCCTAAGGACTTAATACAACTTCTGTTTGGAATAACTGGACTTTCTACCCACGCCCATGAGCTTTTGTATCTTTTGTTTTGTTAATAAATCACTGAGATATTCTGACTTTTTGTCCTTAGTACGGGTGAAACTCCAAAAAACACTGGATCCTACACTTCCCATAATGCAACTCGATAGCATCCAAGTCAGGTAAATGCCTCTGTCTTTCAAAATCCAAACCCCCAGTTTATAACGCAGGCTTCCTGATATTAATTTGTAGTCTGTTTTCACAGAATGAGTAACACTCCCTGTGATTTGTAAATTGGATTTTTTGACACGTAAAATTGGTGTCCCTTTAAGTAAAAAATGTGAATACTTTTTCCACCACTGAGATTTAATTATCTATTACACTGATGAGTGCAGAATTCCCTTATCCTATGAAGCTACATGCTATATTTTCTTAGCACCTTTTGAACTGCATACCATCAAGCAGTCTTTACAAAAACACAATAAATCACAAAGGTTTCCTCTCTTCACCTTGCTGAACTGAAACCATATTGCTGTGGAAAATGTATTGAGCCGAACTGCAGGAGATGTGTTCCCAAATGTTGTTTTCCTCGCCAGTCTAATGGAGATTCTGCTGTTGCTGACACTGGGCCGTCAAGAAAAGAAGTCCCCTCCTTCTTCCCCCTTGCAGACTCCCTCTGTTCTTATCAGCGGGAGGGAGATTGAAAGTTTCAATTGGGTTTATCGTATCAATTGTCCAGACTGACATTCAGTGTTAGGCCTGGCAGCATTGTCAAGACCAAGGAAAAATTCACTCTAAACAAAGTTGTAGAGTACTCAGAGATGCAGCGTCAAAGTGTTAGATGTGATGAGACAATATGTGTCAGTATAGTGTATAATGCAGTAATGTGAGGAAAGTTATTTAATATAATCTAAAAAATGTATATTACCTAGTCTATTTTTGAAAAATACATTATTACTAATAAATAAATGTGTATGGTTTTTACATGTCTGTCCATTTAGCCCCTACACCTGTCAGTCTTATTGCTAATCCTCTAAAGGGTTGCAGGGGGCTGGTGTCTATCCCAGCATGCATTGTGCAAGAGGCAAAATACACCATGTGCAGGTTGCTAGTCTATCAAAGGGATAACAGGCAGACAACTCAGGTTTGAACAGAGGACCTTCTTGCTGCGAGGCAAACACTGAGCCACTATGCCACCCTGTCCTATCCCTTGAGGCATTATGTCCCTTTGTGTCTTTTACCTTTTCATTTGGTTGTGAAAGTGTATGCTTGTTGTATGTATTTCCACGAAAATATGAAAACATGCTGGTATTTTAACTCTCAAATAAATGACTGTGTGGCAAGACTTAGAGTCTACAGCCATGCTAGCGTCTCTGTGAGGCAGAGGCTGTACTAAGATACAACGGTGCATTAAGCTAAATGCTAATGTGAGCGTGATAAAATGACGTTAACATGCTGATGTTTAGTCGGTGCAATGTTTATCATGTTCTTAATTAGTACTACACACAAAGTACAGCTGAGGCTGATGGGAATATCTTTTGTTTTGCTATTTGGTCATAAGTGAAAATTTTACACATCAAAATGTTGACGTGATGATGACGCTAGATTAAAAGTCAGGGACTCACCAAAGTTATTTAAATTCATCCTGAAGGGGACATTAATATCTGTACCAAATTTCATGATAATCCATCCAAAAGTTGGCTAGACGTTTCACATAAAAACACAAATATCAACCTCATGGTGGCGATCAGGATACACCATCTGGGAACCATGAATCAAAAAAGTTTGTCACAATCCATGTAGTAGATGTTGAGATATATTACTGGATGTGAACACTTTGACCAAAACTCAGGGGATCACCAAAGTCATTACGATTCATCATCTGAGCACCACATATGTCTGTACAAAACTTTATTGCAATCCATAAAATAGTTTAAGACATTTCAATAAAAGCCAAGTATGTCAACCTGCTTGTGGCACAAGATGAAAAGTCAGAGGATCACCAAAGTCAGTAGGATTCATCCTCTGGGGACCATGAATATCTGTACCAAATTCTATGACAATCCATCCAATAATTTGAGCTATTTTAGTCTGGACCAAAGTGGTGCACCAATGTTGCCATCCCCAGAGTCACGCTGCTACCATATAAAAACATATTTGTGAACCCTGACAAAAGACCCCAAAGGATATAGTGCCAAATCCTGGAGCTGCCTCCTTTGTAATTAAGTGTAATTCACTGGAGGCTGAGTCTGTACTGAACATTTGTTTGAGCTATCACACCCAAAAAAAAGCTTTTGCAGTAATAGTGCTGATAGGTCAGAACCAGGAGGTTGAATCTGTCCTTATCTTTTACCAGTTTTCATGGTGGGCAAAATGGTGATAATAAGAATTGATGGTGGACTAACTAAAGAGTGCTCCTGCTGTGGCCATTTAGCTGTGTAGTTACCTGGACTCCATTTCTTATTTATCTACAGTTCTAACTGCTTGGTGAAGTGAACAGCATTAACAAGAGCTGCTCTGCTGCTCTTCCCTCCACTTGTTGCTTTGTGTCAAGGGGTCCTTTTGTAAGTGACTTAGCCTCCGAACGCGTCCATAGAGCTGCCTGTGGTTGTAACAGGTTTACGGGTTTCTTATTCTTGTCAACTTGTGTGGTTGAAAAAAAAAACACAAAGTCTCCTTGTAATGGGAAAATTAGGACTTAATGTGTACTTCAGTGAAGTTATTCTGAGGGCACAGTTAACTTCCAAGAAAAATATGTTTCAGAAGAGATTTCTCAAATTCAGTCCACCACCTATTGTACTGTGCAGTGTGGAGAATTAAGAGATATTACTTTATATTTTAATTGCTTTTTGTTTTGTCAGAAACAAACTTAGAAATTAAAATAGCTCCTAGCTTTTGTTGTTTGTTTATTATGTTAAGTTGACTGAAACCTTTCTTTAACATAACATTACCATTGCGGGTCTAAGTATATTTACAGGAACGTAAATTGTGAGTTGTTTTGTTTAATAGTAAAAATGTTATAAGTACTAATTTCTAATTTGTTTTTCACTTTTTTTTGGCTATGATGTGATCATTTGTCAAATTGCACTGCTTAAATTACCTATCGATTGAGCAACAAAAAATGAACTGTTTGTTCATTATTTATTTAACAGTTTACCACATTTGTTAAAATGGAAGCAACATCATATCTGTAGATATTAGAGGTGTAAAGGTTAAACAACAGTGGTTTGATTCAATTTCTGTTCTTCCAGAAGAGATGCAGTGCATCATAAAATCTGACATCCTGTCCATGATTCGATTTGATTCAGATCAATTTGAAATGATTTATTTCGATGCTCAAAGTATAACAGCTCTAAAAATGTAAAAGCAACAAATACGTGGGGGAAAGCTGATTTGTGATGGAAAGATCAGTGGGGCTTCAAACAGAGAAACAGATTCAAGTGTTTCACCAACGAAAACATTTTACAGGTGCTAATTTGCAGCTAACATAATGTCGCAACTACAACTCCCATGACTTAAATACAACAACATAACTTTTAAGGGAAAATGTAATGCTGTGTGGATTAATTTTGTATTTTTTCTTTTGATTCCATGCTTTAAGATTCAGTGTCTCAGAAATATACAGTGCAAACATTTCTCAGTTAGGTTTTCCTGTTACATCTGTGCATGAGAACAGTAGTGTGGCTACAGCATGGTTAAGTGGCTGCCACTAAAACCAGGTGCTCCTTTTATCTGCAAAATCAGGAAGAAATTATACTCTGGACTAGTCCTGCTGTTTGAGCAGAAAAGAAGCATACCAAAAATAGGCGCATGCCTAAAATAGATTAATAAAAACTAAATGAGACAGCAAAATGTAGCCCTGTAACATTGGGCCACATAATGGCTTTTGAAAGACTTTCCTGCACCACTAAGAGTATTTCCAGCACCGCATCATCTAATGAATTAAAACATGGGTGGGTAGAGATTGGTTTTGGTAGTTTCAGAGCATAAAACACAGACTATCATTTTAACATCAGTTTTGGGGGCTTCACCGTTTTCCTTAAAAAAAAAAAAATTAAATAAAAAAAACTGGGATGGAACCAACTGAGTGACAGTGCAGCCTTCCAGCCAGAGAGAAACACACAAGTGTCCCATAAATCCCCCCCCCCCAAACTATTATGAAATATTAGCTAATCTTTTTTACAATTCAGAATGACATGGATGGGGATTTTTTTTTTAACAGGTGTATTACTGCTGAAGTGCCTTGGGGGCAGAGATTAGCTACTGTGCCAATGCATGACTGCAGGACCGAATAATGACACGAGCTGAGTATTACTGTGACTGGCTACTATGAGGACTGATTCTGCTGCAATCTGAATGTCAACATTTAAGCTTATACTGTATATCCCCGGGACTGACATTTGTTCACCTTGCAGATATTTTGCAGCTTATAAAAATAATGTCACAATATGTAGTAATTTGTAAACTCATCTATTATTTATCATAGGCAAGCCAGAGTGATAAACTTCTCGGTGTACCAACATATCTGCACATTATTTGTGCTAATATTGTTTTTGAATGTACAGTGTGTAATGAAATTATGTCTGTTCAGGATGTGTAAAATGGCAGGGTGGTTGGAGAAGCATCTGGAATGTCACCTACTCAACCTCCAAGATTAGGTGCAAAAATCAGAGAGTGGCAAAAGTTAACAAGACATGCTGTTCTCACCACTTGTCAACTTGTGTCAAGATACCCTTTGGAAAGCACTTTAACTTCCAGTATCCTCAGATGAGCTGCTTGTGGCTGTAATAAGCGGTGTAATTTGCAACCCGTCCTTCCCTAAGTACCCGTTTCTCTGGGTTTCACTTAGCAAAAATTAATTTTAAAGAACATTACTAACACATCAGTATATCATTGGTGTTTGTTTTGACTTGTGTAGTTATTTGGTCAAAGTTGTGATTACCAAAGAGAATTTATTTTTCTGCAGTGATAGCGCCACCTACATTAGTCTTCTTCTCCAGGCGATGTTGGATCAACGTTAGTTGGGCCCCCACGAAAGTTGACGACGCGTCTCCTAGCAACGGCTGGTCTCAGATGTCAGTCAACTGCTGCCATGGAAAAAGCGCCCACACAGAGGCTGTTTCCACAAATATAGTCCAAAAACTGTTTTATTCTCTATTGAAAAATGGAAAACTCTGCACAATAGCTGCAGTATCATTATAGTTCATATGGTTGCATGCTGTGTAGTTATTGTGCATTTTTGTAGATGCTGTTGCCATGCTGTGCTGTGATTGTATACAAATGTACTGTCAAATCCCCTAGCACAACATATTAGCCATTTTCCTGGTAATGGATCTCAGAAGCATTGCGCTCTTATAGAAAGACCTTGGCGAACACTTCCTAACTGCTCCGCTCTATGATTGCTGCAATATGGAACAGCTGTCTACCAGCAAAACCAGCACAAATCACTCATTAATCACCTGTTTGTCTTAAATACTGCAGCACGGAGGTGGCCAAAAAGGTGCCAGCAATTTTATGCTTTCATTAGTGGCTTACAGTGATGATTACCTGTAGGGCGTTTGAAGGTGATATTCAAGTTTTACACAATTCGGAGATTATTAAGTCTCTAACCTGTGTAAAATAAGCCGTGCAGGAGTAGCAGAAGCTCCGTGATAGATATATTTTTTTTGGTAAGATACAGAGATAAAGAGCCTCTGCTGTGTGACAGAGATGAGATCACAAAGGAGCCGAGATGTTGACATCGTCCCTGTTGTCCTTATATAACGTGTTCCTGTCGCAGGTCTTAGACTCACCACTTTTGTTCATGTCCCTAGAGGTGGCTGCTTTCCCACCAACTCAAGGTAGAGGACATTGTCGGGACACAGCAGCTTATACATGTTAATGTTCCCTTTTTCCTATTCCACTCCTGTTAGATTGATGGCTCAGCAGTGGTTCTCATTGATCAATCAGACACAATCTGCGTCTCAAATGAACCCAGGCCAGGGGGATTGTGCATTCTTTCAGGGGAACCACATCCCTAAGGGTATGACAGTGTGGTGCACTGGATCGATTGTTTTCAACTTATTTGTGTAAATACTTTGTAACCTTGCCGATTTATCATCTGCATTTCTTTGCCACTCGGTGAGAAAACTACAATAGATATCCCCCAGCCTGCTGACATGGGCTCCGGCTTGTAATTTTCATCTTTGCGGTCAAGTCTAGAGAAGGATTACGGGAATGATGAGAATTAATTATGCATTTCATCAGCATGATGGATACCGCACGTTCAACTCAAAACTATATTTCCCCGGAGAACAGAGGAGTCTGCTCGTTCCTTCAGTGACTCCTTTGAGAAATGCTGTCAGTTCTCACTCTCAGAAGATGAAACTTTGCTGACATAAAAATAGAAAAACAGTGATAAGACTTTCTTACCACGGTGGCATGTGTAGGTGGCTTCACTTTTAGTAAACTTAAGTACTTAACACCTTGTAGACAAATCTCAAGACTATGCATTATAATTATAGCTAAAGAAGTTAATAGACTGCACTTTAATCATCAACAGTTCAAATAACATCTTGACATTAATGACGGTAAAACACTAATGTCTGAAGTTTTAAGCCACGTTCGTCATGTTGGAAAACTTGAAATCACGTCCTACCTTCCTTGAGGCTTTTGTTGGTCATCTCCTCTCTTGATATAGGCAGTTTGAGTTTTATATTATGAGTAAAAGCTGGAAGGCAAACTTACACAGTCCAAAACAACTAATTAAATTATTCACACTTTTGAGGTCATATCGATGTGGAATGGCTCAACATCTCCAGTTGTGTTGTATCGGTGGCTAATAACAAGTCGGGCTCGTCACCCCCCAATCTCTTCTTACACAGACCCTAATCCGCCAAACAAAAAAGACTCCACACACTGTTTGGAGAAAATGCCATGTGCATTACTTTGTGGCATTCTTTCCCCACATTTTGCCCATTTTATTTTTTTCATTTACATTTTTACAATACACCTTGGAGTGTATTATTGCACAAAACTATGGCCACTTTCCAATGGAAAAAGGTAGGATGTGTTCAAATCTATTTAAAGCGATATTAAAGTGTTTTGTAATCGCTTTAACCCACGATCAGCGTTAACTGCATGGTAGCGCATGGCATAAACGTTGTTGCTAAAGTTGCAAAATGAAAGGAGCTGTTCCATAAGTATCTTTCCTCCCTCTGAATTCACATTTCAGTTATTTCTTTCAGTGATGTTCTCGACATTATTCAACATAGAAATAGGGGAGTCTCTTGGAAAATTCCACGATCCTATAGGTTTATGTTGTGTAAAGGCTGCCAGTTTGAATTCTTTCAATTTTATTTCCGAGAAAATGTTTTGTTAGTCATTTGTGCATGGCGGACGGCTCTAAATACCACAATACCCATGATACTCGTCGATGCTATGGGGAGGAAACACGAATCAGAGCTGCAGCAAATTCAAAATGCTTTGTTGTTGCAGTTGGGAACAAAACACTGCACCATAGTTGCTGAATCCTTTTAAAACTGACCCAGAATCTAAAACTGAATGAATTTAAGTGGCAGATTATCAGTTTTCTCAACAACAGTTTTTATGTCTGCAGGCTTCTGCATTTGACTTTTTCCTAAAGAAGCAGATATTTTCTAACACAGTTGTTCATTTTTTGTACAGATGATTCAAGTTTTATGTCCATCCAAGCCGTAGAAGTGCTCAAAACTCTATATAATTAGATGTAAAATGGTGCTTAAACTGCCAGACAACTGCCAGCCAATCAGAAACAAGTGTTTTCTATAGCCAAAGTGGTATTGCTGCTAATTTTAACACTTCTAAAAACTGTTGGGACGCTTTATATTTGAGCTTACCCATACATGTTTTGTATAAACATTTGTAAAGTACCAAGTAACTACAACTAGTAGATAAATATAGGCCTAATATAGGCATACAGTTGCACAAGCTAAAGTTAAGTTAAAGTTAAGTTAAGTACAAGTATCTCAAAACTGTATTTAAATACCCAACTTGATCAAATGCTCTTAATTACTTCCTAACTTGAGCAATATATTTTACGGACAGAACCACTTTAAATGTTTATGTGAACTGAACATTGCTGTCTGGTTCCAGGAGATTTCCCTTGCTGCCCAGAGTGCAGAGTTAGTGCTCATTTGTGACAGATTACTGGAGGATCTGGGAGACCTTAGATGTCTCAAGTGATTGTCCAGCAGCTGGTTGACAGTTGGCTGTCGGCCATCAGTCGGCTGTCTGAGCTGTTGGTTCATTACTACACACTACTACAGAAATATAGATGAACAGCGATGTATGAAGCTTGCTTTAGTTGAGCATTTCCTTAGAAAGTGACCAGGATTTATGCAAGACCTTATGCACATCATCATTTATCAGGTGAAGGATTTTGTTTGTGCTTGGAGTCTACTTTTCTATTGTGACCCAATTTCTTTTCTGCTCCATCAGCCCAGGCAGTTGACAAATGCATGGTCTCATGTGGAGGAGGCAGACACTGGGAGAAGACGCTGATGTTTTCTGTCGAAGAGAGATCCACCTCCGGCGGCATAAGCCCCATCCTTATTTGTCATAAGTGTCCGCTGTTTCCCATGGCAAAAGACAAAGGCCAAAGAACGTATGAGGAACATGCATTTTTAATGTGACATTCTCATCAAATTCACCACAGTGGTCTGAGCAGAATGCCAATGACGCTTTATTCTTCTTCCAATTACAGCGAGAAGATGCAACAATATGAATGTAAAGCCGTAAAGGGCCTCTAACATGACAAAGCCTGAACAGTTCTTCATCTCTTGTGAGCCTGAATTTGTGAACTTCATACTGACATTGGTGTAGTGTTTGATTACGAAATAACTTGTTTTTCAAAGAGATATTTAAACACATTAATCAGAAGAGCACAGTAGTGGGGAAAATGTGGAAAAACAACAATGTACGCCTGTGTAAAACCACCAGTTTAATTTCAGAGCCACGTTGTCTTCTCTTTGTGCCTCCTGTCAAGAGACTGATGTCTTCACTGATAGTGAATAATACAGGATTTAAGCAAGGAGTATATCATCATTACAGCTTACATTATTTATAACATGACATCCCGGTGAATGCTGATTTGACCAGACTCACCTTTATCTTGTTGCAAATATGCTGACCATTACTCTGCGCCCATTATTTGACAGCCCTGAAATGTCACCAGAGACTGAGAGATAGTCGGATTCTCGGCTGCGTTCGGAGAGAAGAAGAGATCGGGAATGTAAATAATTCCTGCTGGCACCAAACCATAGCTTTCATCTCTGATGTTCTTTTGCAGTGGTCGGCCCACACTCCATCATTATAATGAGGGAGGTTCAATTAGACAAGGTCTACAATGGGGGTTTTAAATGTCACAGTGCAGGTCCTGACATTTCTCTGTTTGATATGGAATCAGAATGGGAGCGGTGGAGTTCACAGGAGGAACTAATCTCAACTTCCGAAATAACAAATTTCACCCTGTCACAAAGCTGTGAGCGAAGGCTGGAGCGGCCACTTTGGAGACATTTACACCCAGCGATGCAAGCTTGCCCCTCGTACAGCATTCTAATTATTGAATCTATTAGCATTGTTCAGGTTTGTAATTAGCCCTCGGAGGTTAGCATGTTTACGAAAAGCATATAATGAAGGCTCTTTGGGTATTTTATCCAAAAGGTTATTTGGTCGTCAAATCAAAAATGACTCAAGAATGACAAACTTTTAACTTGTGATAATTGGAGTGACCACAATTACCAGCAGGGCTGCAGTGGAGGGTAAATACATGAGAATGCTGTACCCGCCTCTCAGATTCTGACTTGGTGTTTACTCAGAAGCATACTTTACACTAGAGTGCTGAAACATGGCTCCCTCTCACAGTTTTGTTCATTCAGTGCTCCTCTCAAACGTTGTATCCTCATGACAACAGAGGATGGACATGGAAGTAAGTAGCTAGCAATGTGGAAGTTCAAGCGTCTTTAACTTCAATAATGTGATGTAGATCCGAGTGAAACTGTTTACTTTATATGTAATTTGGCTTTAAGTTTAAACATCTGACCGTTTTGTTATTCTGTTATATTTCAAACAGTGATCTTTAAATAAATGCCATACAGATTGTGTCCATCTTTTCATCCATCACAGCCCTCACAGGCCCACAAGAGCGTAGCTGAGGTGAGGTAACGCTGACCCACTATAGAGCTGATTACAAGTACATGTAAACAACCAGGAGAATGTGGAGGACAAACATCCCGAGTGATTTTGCATACTCTGTGTCATGACAGGTCAATTTTTGAATGTGACCAAATCAGGACGAGGCATGGAGGAACAACATGCTCCCTCGGCTTGAATGTCAAAAAACAGACTGTTGCCTTCCTATCACTAGCAGAAATAGTGGTCAGACAGTGGATGAATTACCATCCCCTCCATGCTCCAGCTCGACTTTAATAAGCGCTGGATTGTTCACAAAAATGGGGAGGAAAAAACCAGAGAGGGTGAAAAGATAGAAATCCATTTGTAAGTCTAGGCTGTGACTATTTGCATGGCGATGAAGGCCCTGAGTGTTCTGCGCTGTTCAGATGTGAGTCCCAGACAATAGGGCCTGTGTTTGTTCTTCCCCGGGAAGTTTGAGAAGGGCAGAAAAGGGGCGAGAAGAAGAAGAAAAGGGGAGGTCGTCAGCGGAGGGGATCACGTATTGTGAGAAGCACACGCATTCGCTTCTGCTATTGTGATGACTGAATTGCTTTCCAGTACCAGGGTATTTAGTCAAGCAGATTGTGTTTCTTTACACCCCGTGATGATCTCTCTCGACGGCTGTTGGTGACAAGTGGGTTGGGGGACAGCAGTATCACACAAACAGGTGGGTAAGTTGGTGCACGCTATACATCCCGTAAGAGCTGATCTTTTGTCATAAGATAATTAGATGCGATTTTTTTGTGTTATCCAGGGAAGGATGTATAGAGGAATACAAAGAGTAAAGAGGTTTTCAACATAAAAGCAGCAGCAGAAATGCTGAAATTCCTAATAACCGAATAAAATCTATTCTAAAAGAGTCCAGGGGTCCTTTTGTATTTGCCACAGCAAGAAATCAGTAAATTCTTTACATCTTTTAAGATGGCTGCTGGCTTTTTAGTAGTGTTGTACCTTCTGAAGTAACTGTCAATGTTTTAAATTGCTAAAGAAATAACTTTAAAGTGGATTTAATTAAGTGTAACAAAGTGATGTAGTTGTGTAAAAAAAAAAATATATATATTTCAGAGATGACCGTTTAAGGGCAATGTATTGATAATCTAAAAAGTTTATTTCATTGAAATAAACACTTTTTTCATGCAATATTAAGTAACTGACCTCTGTGCACTGGCCTATAATATGTAGCAACAAAACATGAGCTTTCAGTGAATCTCGCCTTTGGAAATTGAGTGTAAAAATTTTCATTCAGAGATTATTGAAATGTGGCTTTATTAAAAAATGATTTTACAGTTTCCATGACCTTTCTTTAGGTGGGTAATTTCAGTGGAATAACTCGTCTGTCCATTATTTTGGTCCAAGCTTTCAAGTGCAGTAAACAGTGACGTACAAATACCCCATCTGTAAGAACATCCTCAGTATATGAGGAGAAAACCTTGGAAAAACAATGAAATCTCTGGAAAATGCTAACATTATGTGGCAATACAGTATCTTCCGAGCCGTGGGCCCATAGATAATGAGTGAAAAGACTGGGGGAGTAAACATGACAGCATAATGGATACACAAGTTTTGTTCTGCCTTTTGAAATAAGTGTATTATGATGATTGCTCTCAGAATGATGTCCATGTCTGTTATTCACAAACGTCTTTTTATCACCGTAATTAAGTCTTTATAGATAATGGTGTAACTGCAGTTTAAATCCACTTGCCTCTTTTTTTTTATTCTTAAGTAATAATTTTGGTAGCATCAGTTAATTGTTTTTAATGAAAAAGAAAAGAGACAAATAATAGGATGTAGTTCTATCGCTGATAAATGTCAGTGGAAATTCGTGACACTTTGCTAAACAGTAATGATTTCCACTGGTGCGCATAATAAAATCAAGCAAATTACTTACTTGCAAGTACATGATGGCTTGACATTCCCCTGTTGTTCGAGCTCAGTCTCTGGACTCATTTGAGGTCCTGATTTAGGAAACATAAGCTACATGTCAGTGTTATTGTTTTTGTACGCAGCTGAACAGTAAACAGCAAGTCCCATGATAGGCTCCCAAATGACCAATTAAGGACATTTTGTCTTGGAAGGGTGATCTTAGAGAAGCAAGGCTTAACAGATGTATTTTTCTTCAAGATTGCAAGATTGTGGTGAAATGAGAGTTCTGAGCCTATATGTAGATCCAATGTCACGTTTTCAGCTTTAAACGTTTTTATATTCATCACATTCTTCCATTTCCTTTTTTAATTATCATACAGACCAAGTCAGAAGACTGATGCATGAACAACAACATAATTAATGCTCATATACAGTTAGCATTACTTAGCAGTTACTGTCGGCAGTGCATATTGATATTGATGTGTCATCCACAATGTCAAGTAGAAGCCGCTTTTTCTTTATTGCTGCGTTTGGCACATTAGACACATTTTAACAGCATCCTGGAACCATTTCTACAACAGAGCGACATTTTATTAGCTAGAGCACATCACCATATAGGAAAATAATGTGCCGGTCTCAGCGCATCTAGTGCTTAACATTGTGAGACTGCAGCTCGTTGTCATTCTGTCATGTGGTAGAGTAGCGTACTGTACATACAGGCTACAGGAGGTCTGATGGAAATGGGAGGAAGGCCTATTAGAGGTAATGAATGACTGTCAACCACAGGGCACTCTGCATGTACTGCATGTCATGTAGAAATGAGAATTTCTTTTGAAAGGAGAAAATTGACCATATAGTTCAATGGTGTTTCTTTATATTTTTAGTTTCTCTTGATTTCTCTCAGCACTTTTGCGCCTATAAAAGATAACTGATGGATTTGTATTATGAAGGGCTTATATGGAGCGGATCTATCACTGTATTTGATTCTTTTAAAATCAGACTTTGGCAGTGTCATCATTATTATCAAGCACTATCAAGATAGCTGCCACACATGGACATGTGTTTTACTTGCTCCCTAATACCTTTGCTATTTACAGACCTGGAGCTGGGAGTTTTTTTGGCATACCCATTATTTTCCCAGAATTTCATCACTTATTTCTAGAAAGGCCCATCTTGTTAAATTGGCACCTAAACATCTGTTGACCTGTGCACTATTCCAGCCACATCAGTAAAGGCTGATACTCCCAGGAAGATTTTTAAGCAGGCTCCTTGGCATGTTGGCAGCTGAGCAGTTGCTCAGAGTAACATCATTGAGGGCTGTTGTCTAGTTTTGGCGTTCAGTTTGGGCGCGTGCTTGGCAGCCCTATGAAAGACCTAACAGCTCACGATTCACTGGCCACTAATTGTAATGTCACTCCGCAGTGCTGGGAGATATGAATACGGCTCGTAAAGACGCACATAAGCACAAACACATACTCTCATTCACGTTCTGTATCGAAATTGAATTTCAGAAATGAAAGCCTGCATCAGTAATTGATTTTACCAGCTCATTTCAAATGGGTCTTGATGGCTAATTTACTTTTACAAGATTAAACATGAACATTATGAGCTGTTAAAGCATTAATACCGCAACTACTCTAACTGCTGAAACAACTTCCTGCAGTACACTCTATATTTTAAATTTCCGCCGGGACCTACCATTCTAAAATGCATGCACTTGTGTTCCTGTGCAGCACTTTGTATTAAAGATTCCACATTGTGGGACTGTGTATGTTATGTCCTGATATTAGTGTCAAAAAACTCTATTAAAATGCTTTAGAATTATGGCTGTTGTGACTTCTAGGCCTTAAAAACAACTGATCCCACTGAGTGCTGATGTATGGTTTGCTGCTTGACTGGAGAGCAGTAAAGTTGGGTTCAGGGTTTCATGTCTAGACAAATAATTTGTGTTGCTTTTCAGAGTAAATGGCTATAAGACAGAAGTCTAAAATGATAGGAAAGCGAAATAACATCCACAGTTTCGAGCCAAACACACCTAAGCTGCAGAGAAAAAACATTTGAAGAGGTTGCCAAATCAAACGAGGCTGTGATGTGATATTTGGGACACGTTTGCACAAAGTTGACAGTGGATGCTAATTGTTGCTAGTAGAAAGAAAATGATAAAGACACGTATTTGAAGGAAACAGGAAATTTGTTTTAGTCAAAGTCTGTTAACTTTGGCAGGGTTGTCAGTTCAAGATAGTGTATTTGTGTTGTCCTAACTAATTTGCTGTCTTGTCTGACTTTCATTGTCCTTACACTCTTGACCCTGATGCACATTATAATTGGTGCATCGATTCCACTCATAGTTTGTCAGAGGCTTGTGTGTGTCTGTTTTCCATGTCTGGGGAGACATTGATCTAATTAGAAGTCTTCATTAGTCAGCTGCAGAGTGCAGTGTCATGCTTAAGGAATGATGTTCAGCCCCCCCCCATGAAACACAATGCAGGGCCTTGTCTGAATTCAAAACAGAGGGCTGTTTTCAGCTGCCTGCAGGATGCAAGACAAAAAGAGCAGAGCTTGGACAAAGGGTTTGTCTTTCTCCTCTGAAATGCAGTTTTGCTCTTGCTTTCTTGCTTGAATTTGTTATAAATCTGAGTTGTTGTTGTTGTTGTGCAATAAATTCAAATAGACAAAAAAGGATCATGTCATCATAGAGCTCATATAGAACAGTGGTTTCCAACCTTTTTTTTGTCAGACCTACCCCAACAGCCCTGCCAGATGAACTCAAGTACCTTTCATCAACACCACCCATCATTTTAACCTGATGTTATTTAACACTTAATCATATAAAAGTGGACATTGGTAGCCCACAATAATGTTTTTATACAATTTAACTAACAATGTTTAGGTGGTTTGGTAAAGTTTGCATTTGCACTATTAGCACCTGCAGTGGCTAAAGCTGCATTTTATTTATCCATTACATTTAGCTAACGTTAACTATTTCATGCATTTGTTATAAACAGTAGAAATAAGTAAAAGTAACAGAAATGGTTGAAATTGTTAACGTTAGCTAAACGTAGTGGATAAATGGTTGAAATAGTTAACTAATTAATAATCTACTTTAAGCTAACTATTTAAACGGCTTGCTTTTAGCTCGCTATTTCAACAATGTTTCCATTACTTTTAGTTATTTCAACAATTTATTTATTATTTTTAGCTAACTGGTTTACTGCTCAGGTGCTAACTAGTTTTTACACACTCTCAATCACAGCACGTAGTGTTCGGTGTTTCAGTTCTTCACACACACACCCCCCCAAGCAACTGCAGAAATACCCCCTGAGGTACAAGTATGTCTGGTTTGTAATCACTGATGTACAGTAGAAGTCATCTTTTTTATTTACAGCATGTAAACTCTTCCAAGTTAGATTTGCCTTTCATATTCTTAAAATCCACTTCTAATTTCAGATAGATAAACACAGCCTTTAAACGTAGCTTTGTAATAAAAAACAACCCCGACTTGACATATGTATTTATAGCTTTGTGAAATTAAACTCTACAGATTTCAATTTCCTCATTTTGCAATCTGTGCACTGCTGGAAATTTCTCATTGCAGCCATTAATTAAATTGTTAACTTTTATTTCAGAGACATGAGCATGCATACAAACCATATCATAACAAGATGGGATACAGCACTGCCAGGATCATGAATTACTGTGCTGTTGAATGAAGAATTGGTAGCACTGGACCTGTGATACCTCTATCTTCTGTCCACTAACCATGGGAAGTGCGGAGGAAATGCACGGATGGACAGTAAAAATGAGCATGCCCAGTGTTTTGGCCATGGTGACGGTCTTTTCTATGATTCCTGGCGGGGTGCTGAGCGATATGAGAGGTACTCAGGGTCTGGAAGCCCAACAATTGGCCCCGGGGTCCACTCATCTGCACCGTCGCCTGAAGAGAGGTTGGATCTGGAAACAGCTGTTTGTCCCCGAGGAAGATCCCACTCCTCGTGTTATTGGCCAGGTACCGCTTCAGATTGAATGTCCTCCATGTCCTTGATACGGTACTTCTCTTTGAAAATGCATGTTTTTTTGTTACCTCTGAAAAAATGGTTTTAAAAAATCAAGCTTTCATATTCCCCCTCCTCTTTTTGCAGCTCAAATCTGACTCTGACCGAGGCGAGTTTTCCATCAAGTACATATTATCAGGAGAAGGCGCCGGAGATGTGTTTGAGATAGATGAGTATTCTGGTGAGATCCGGGCACTGAAGAAGCTTGACCGCGAGGAAAAGGCCTTCTACGTCCTTCAAGCCCAGGCTATCAACAGGAGGTCCAATGAACCAGAGGAACCCCAGTCAGAGTTCATTATCAAGGTGCAGGACATCAATGACAATGCCCCCCAGTTCCAGAACGAACCGTATGTGTCCAGCATCCCTGAGATGTGTCCAATTGGTATGTCGGTTCTCTTAACTTACCTTAAGCGGTACAGTATCCAGCCATGCGGGTATTTCTGCCACCACCTTTATGCAATAGAGGTGAATGCAGCTTAATAGACCTCTTAATACTTTGTCTGAAAATGAGTGGTAAGATTTGGAATAGGCTAAACAATGGCATTGTTCAAGATTCACATGTGTAGCTATATTTTTCATTTTTTCAGGTATGTTTCACAGAATTAGGTATTTAAAATGTTATTCATACAAACATGTTATTAGTTTTGTTTACGAATAAAAGTAAAAAATTCAATTGAACAGATAAAAACGTGTTTGGCTGCATTGTCTCTAAGGATATACTTTTCAAATGAATTTTCCTAACTTAAATCTTGACTGAAGACAATGAACAAAAGGTTATATGAATGCCTATCATCTGTCCCCATTCAGGAAGTGAAAAGTATTGGATTCTGAATTGTAGCTTGGATGCCTTTATGGATAAATTTCTTAAATAATGTTATTATAACCACTGCCCTTTCATACCACAAACATTACCATTTCAATTTATATGTAATCTGCTTTTGCAGCATAATATCTCACTCGTAATAAATCATAATGCATTGGAGTCGGAATAGGAAAGTGAGAGGGGAAGGTTGGAGTGCGGGTGACTGAAAATAAGAAATGCTGCGGTAAATCCCTGCCTTTGAGAAAGAAAGAGCGCTCTCTGGGGAAAAAAAAAAAAGAACGAGATAAACAAGAGGACTGAGGGAGAGAAAGATACCGTAGAAAGCAAGGTGAGGAGAAGGATATGGTCAGCGGAGAAAAGGGTAGTAAGTGTGAAAGATAGAGAGGTGAAACTGAATCAGAGTGCAAAGGAGAGAAAACGAGGGGCAGGTGGATAGTGAGAGACGTCGCTGTAGGGCTGGAGAGGCTGTCACACACACCTGCACAGCCTTACTGAGTTGTGAAAGGCCAATGCTGCTCCCCATCCCCACTCCCCAACCCCTGCCCCTTTGTCAACATCCCTCCTCTAACCCTACCTCAACCCCACCCCCTACCTTCTTCCATTTCCACTGCTCCCCCTCTGAGCCAGACAGACAGACCCTGCGGGACTGTGGCATAATCACTTTATTTCCCCGTCGACTGGAACTGCTGCCTGAGCTAACTCTGACTGTGTGATCCGCTCCCCCCCACAGGGACCACAGTGGCCCAGGTGACAGCCACAGATGCTGATGATCCCATGTTCGGAAACAACGCCAAGCTCATCTACTCCATCCTGCAGGGGGAGCCCTACTTCTCTGTGGAGCCAAAGACGGGTACCAATGACAGATACAAAGGGTTTTAGTCTGAACTGTCCTTTAGTCGTAATCAAAGGAGGCTGCACAAATCTCTCAACAGCCACAGTTTGGGCTATTAGGGAGGCGCCCTCGAGATTTGGCTGTGCTTAAATAAGGTTTAACTCTATAACAAGTGGGCTGAAAAAAGACAGAAAGGCAGAAACGTTTCAGGCTGTTGAGATAGGAAAGTGCCTTGTCTTTGGGCTTTGGGCTTTGTCCCTCTGGTCATAGTCACTTTTGACAAGTTGGACACTATTTCTCACTTTGAGAATTGTATAAACTCCCCTGGCAACTTTATCTCTTAAAACGACTGGTTCAACTGATGCACATTGTACATGTACATTTACACTATTTAATTGTGTGATACAAAGGTCAGTTACAGCACTTCCCACACACATTGTTGACCTGAACTGTGAAGAGTTGGGGGTGGGCATTATTGACGTCAAAAAAATTGCTTAAAATGCAAATTAGTGCAATATGTAATAGGGCAAATCTGACTTTTTAGGGAAACAATTGTTAGTTTTCATTGAGGAGTGGGCAGTAGCTGACTCCAAACCACTAAGTTGTAGTTTTGCTCATGGCTTCAGTTAACCTGTAAGGGTAAGTCTGGAGATATTCTATATGTCTCTCCTTGTTAAAAAATCCAATGAAAAGACCAAAACCAGCAATGAATTGATCCTGCAAGCAAGTTTTGTCTGTGTTACCAAAGTCTGATATATCTTATTCTTCTGTGCCACAGAGCTCCAAAACCTATTAAAAACACCGTCAGTGAGCCACACAAGCACACTGCGGTGACATGTTCCTTCATTGTGAAGAACATGTGCAGTGTAGTTTATTTTGAGTCCCGATAATGTAAACTACTCCACACTAAATGTGTATTAATCCACAGTTGAAAATAGACCCCAACAAATGTGCTAGTAACTCTAGTTTGAGTAACATTTCCTAAAAACTACAGTGCCCAGCTGTGTAAGGATTTTTTGTTTGTTTAAATTAAACTATATATTTGAGAATGCTTTGTCATTTTTTAGTAAGACTGAATGTTGAGACTGACAGACATGAAAGACAGAATAATAAATTGTTGGTTTTGGTCTTAAATATGGGAAAAATAACACCTGCCAAACCACCTTTTTGGCATTGCTACCTGGCCAGGTGGCTTACTCAGCTCTACTAGATAGTGAATGTTCAGCACAAGTCAGATGTGCTCACAATACAGAAATACACAAACAGTTAGCTGACTAAATATTGTGGTTAGCAAATGGCTGCTGAAAAGCACATGTCATCTAAACACAAGATTAGATGACTCAGTGGTTGAAATGATGACAAGGCAAAAATAGCATATACATTTGCCAGGTCGATCTTATTCTCTTGATTCAAATTGTTCTTCTGTTTACTGTTGCCCACAGCCTCCACTTTGGCCAGACAGGGGAAGCATTAAGTCATCCGAAAGCCTTCTTTATATTTCTTTGTGTATTGATAAATATTGCAGACCTGAAGTTCATTGTGGTGCAGTTTTACTGCACAAAGTGCACAGCGCTCTCCAAGACCACTTGAGGCAAAGTTTGTTTACTGACATTTGGTAAAAAAAAAAAAACAAGGAAAAAAACAAGAGAGAACCACCCACAGATACACTTGATGCTCTCTTAATGAACTCAGTTTGCCTCTTGCATACCTCCTCTCTGTCTGCCTCCTCCACCTGCAGGGATTATTGTAACATCTTGGCCAGACATGGACCGTGAAGCCAGAGAGCAGTACCTGGTGGTGGTGCAGGTGAAGGATATGCTGGGCCTCAGCGGCGGTTACTCCTCCTCCACCACAGTCACCGTCAGCCTGACTGATGTCAACGACAATGGACCCACATTCCAGCACCGTGAGTCACTTATACAGTATGACTCATAGTGATGCAAACACCAGGCCATACACACTCTGGGAATCAATGAAAGAGTACAAAGCATTGCAGACTGCAAGGACATGTTTAATATTATACCTAAGAGGTATTTATTTGATCACACTTCTCCGGTTCGGGTGGGTGGTTTGTGCTGCCAGCGCTGCAGTCGGCTGTACACATCTTGTTATTCAGACGGCAGCCAAAATTAAAAGGAGACAGTCGAGGAATGCGAGAGAAAGAGAGAGCGAGAGTTAAAGAGACAGGAAAGGGGATGGGGATGTTCTGTTCATCTGCGTGTGCACACGTACATGTGTCGCCCACTGGATGAATTTAATCATTCACACATGAAAGGACATTTGTCATGACCTTTGGAAACAAACCTAGCTTTCTCAGTGATAAACGTCACTAAATGAATGCCGAGGGAAGAAATCAATTCTGTAGAAACGAGGCAGCAAGGACGATGTTTTATTTTTAACTATTAATGTCACATTCACATTCGTTGCTGGTGCTACTGTATCCCATGGATTCCATGTTCAGTCAAAGGGTCTTATAAATATTGTATGGCCACACTTCACTTTGAACTGTGCCCTCTGTTTTGTCACATAATTTCAAATTATTATCAGCAGGGATTTTTTTTTTTTGTTCAGGAGTAGCTGATTGCTGTTGAGTTCCTCCCAGTTGTGGCAGCCACCCAAATAGAGTCCCTCAAAGACACAATCACATTTTCTCATCTTCTTATTAGAGTTAGGCTGGGATTATGTGGCGTTGCCACAATTTATCTGTGACTCACACAAATTGACCCTCCACCACAATGTTCTCCCTTCTTATCACTTTACACGCTAGCAGACTCTCTCGACTAACTGTTAACAACTTACTGTCAAGTCCTCTAGGCTATGTTTTAGTAAAGAAACTTTTTTATTTGCTGTTTTCCTCTAAACATGAATTATCGAGACATGCTGCAAAAGTGCCAATTTGGTATCATCCAGATTTTGTATTCCTTTTGATATCCTATTCCAGCGTTCAACTGCTCAGGCTAATGGTGTCAACATGAATGATTTTTAAAACTTGTTTCCTCAGACCTGTACGCCTTTGCCGTCCCGGAAAATGCAGCTGTGGGCACCACAGTGGGCAGGATTATGGCAGAGGATGGAGACATTGGCATCAATGCCAAAATGACCTACAGTCTGGAGGATGACCTGGAGGAAAGCTCCACTTTTATCATCAAAACAGACCCAGTGACGCAGGAGGGAGTGCTTCTGCTAGCCAAGGTGAATACAGTACATACAGTATCTCTCTATGCCTAATATATAAATTGTATATATGTATTTTTATATCTAGTTTTTAATCTGATGGTTCAAGGGCAGCAGTGGAGCCAGAAATCATAGCGTGGGTGGGCACAGAGACCATCAGGTTCTGAAACAGAAACTATAGGCAATTATTACCATCCTTGTTAAATCACCGGCATTTAAGATTTAATTAACATTACAGACACCAACGCGATCAAAATTAAAAAGAAATCATTACACCTGATCGAGGGCATGGCAACACATCCTGGCACTCCCCAATAACCATGCAAGCACACACACACACACAGACACAGACACACACACACACACACAGACAACTGGCAGACACAACTGCAGCAGCATCAACATTAAACCACCCAGATACACAGGCAACAAAAAAACCCAAAAAAAACCAAACACATTTTTAAAAAATTAATGAGCCTACCAGACGGAACAGTGTAACAGCCTGGCACCGGGACCCAATAATCACACACAGTCACACACCTGGTGGAAACAGCAATCTCGACTCCTTTCCAGGTCGCGGACATATAGGAGGATAGTTTGGGCCCTACTTATGTTAGGCTACAACACGAGAACGGAGAATGTAAATAGCTCACTTCTGATGATTGCACATCAGCATTGCAATTTTCCAGATTTTATCCGATTGACACATTAGAAGAGTCGCATCACTGTACAGTTTGTTGTGTAGGGTGTATAGGGTCCTCTTGGGAAACTGAACTTTCTAGAAAAGCTTTAATTTTAGGGCTCAATTAGCAGCCATTTGTCTCCTTACTGCCTAACTGGTAAAATAGAGTGGGGTAAAGTATACCTTTTAAGAATGACAGCTCAAGTGTAACTTCTATACCTCACAGTGTTGTTGTATAACAAACTCAAAACAAGAGCTGGACATTTTGGGAAATAAGCTTATTTGCTTTCTTGCCGAGAGTTAGATGAGAAGATTGATGCCACTCTCGAGTCTGTCCGGTAAATATAAAGCTGGAGCCAGCAGCCAGTTAGCTTAGCTTAGCATAAAGACTGGAAACAGGGGGAAACAGCTAGCCTGGCTCTGTCGGAAGGAAAGAAAATCCACTTACCAGCACCTCTAAAGCAGACTAATTTAACACAGTATATTTTATTTGTCTAAGGGTAAAAACGTCAAGTCGTGGTTTTACGGGCCGTTATGTGCCGGACTGTTACTTGGCTGGTTACAATGAATAAAAAAATTTAAAAAAATAGTTACAAAATCCAGAGTACATTGAAAAGTTATTAATTGACTGGAATTAATTTATTTAGATTTGACCATATATGTGAATGTGTTAGAAGCCCTGTGATTGGGTAGGCCTGAGCTCTGTGTGCTCAAGTAGTACCCAGTGATTTCAAAAAGTCAGAAAGTGCTAAATATATTTCTGTTACTTAATAATACTCAAATATGGAATTATGCTGAATGTTAGATTACTCTTGGACTTGTGCTTCATTTTTTTTTCTCCACATACAGTATGCCTCTACTTTATAGCACAGGAGATTTCAATTTAGATGCCGTGATAATGAAATAAAAAAACAAAACATTATTGACTCTGTCTCTGAATCATTTTGGGAACACAGTAATGGTTGGCATGCTGTTTTCTTATTACTAGCATCATAATGTTAATCGAAAACACAGCATTATTTAAGTGCATGCTCACAGCTGGTAGCTTATTGACATTGACTAAACAATTTTAACATCCAGTATGAGTCGTGTCCTGCTCTCACCGGAATAATCATCTGTCTTAAGTACAAGTTGGCAAAACATAATTGAAAAGCTGTTACTCTTTAAGCTTGCTTAATGATGATGAACAAGGGCCTTGATTCTTAATACAGCTACTGCATTAATATGAATTGTAAAAAAAGTATTTCTTTCCTTCACAGCCTTTGGACTATGAAACTAAAAGACGTTTTGTCATGGCCGCCAAGGCAGTCAATGATCATGTAGACACTCGTTTTCTGATTTTGGAGGAGTTCAGTGACAGGACAACGCTCAAGATTGTTGTGGAGAATGTGGACGAGCCGCCTGTCTTCCTCTCGCGGGTCTACGAGTGGAAAGTTCCTGAAAATGCAGCTGTGGGAACTGTGGTTGGCAGTGTTAGTGCCAGAGACACTGACACAGTCAACAATCCCATCAGGTAATGTGAACCGTCTAAACCAGCAAGAATGGCATCTGCCACCAAACTGCCAGTATGATAATGACGAGGTAGATACCCAGGCTGGTGGGGGCGTAACGTGAGGCAGTCTGGCAAAGACAGCTTCCTCCACAGGGTGAAAAATCATTCCATTTCAAATAGTGTTACTGGCTCGGTGCATCCATTTTTACCCTTGATCTCTGGATACCCTGTACATGGTCATATTTATCTCATATTACTTTAGTAGGAAATGAGCCCTGCTGAATAAATCATGACGATTTTTTTTTTATACCTCACAGGCATTTCTTTCTATTGCCGTGGTATTATCACAAAGCGACGTGGCTAGGACGTGGGAATGTAATAAAGCACCATACGAGGTGGCATATGGAATTGAGATTTGCAGTCATTTGCAAGTGGGGCACGTTGCAGAGGAGACAGCAGCAGTACTGGTGCCTGTAGTCCATCTCAGCAGAGCTTAAGAGTGGCAGGTGCTGCATATCATCCTCAGCCTAGCGTCTATTACTGTCCCTTTGGTGAGAGTGTCTCATTGATTAATAAATTTAGGCTGACATTTTAAGGGTTTCCACAGTTCTACTAAATATGATAAAGTTTGCTTTGGTCAAACTGGCTTATTTTACATGTTTTCAGCAATGTGGCTCGCAGAAATTATTGTGTATTTTCATCCCTGGTTACCCTAATTCACCACGGTGTTATAATCACCTATATTAATTAGTGTTAAAGGTATGTTGTAGTGAAAGACCTGTGTGTTAAAAAGCAAATATTTCTTCTAGAAACATTTCTGCTTGCTTGGTCTGTTGGTGATAAACGTGTTTTTTTAAGTTTATTTTTATATGCCGGTCCAAACTTGTCACCCACTATCAGAAAACAGGACACAGGGATGTGTATTATGTCACCGCAGCTGCACCACCTGTAACATTGTATAGACAGACTATTATTCAATTCCAAGGAGACTGAAAAAAAAGTTTCTTGAAAGTTTCTGTTTCTCTGTGTTTACAAGATTCCCTGTCACACTGTTTTTAAATTATATTTCCTCACTTATGACAAATAGAAGAAGTCTGTGGTCCGATTTAGAAATAATATTAAATCAAAATAACTGAAAAAATACACAAAAATGTGTCTATGCCATCTGTGTGAGATGCTTTGTTTTCACAGTGCTGTTGTTGCCGGCGTGTCACACTAGCTTGTGTGTGTACTGTCTTTGTTGGATATCAGTCAACAGATTAAAAAATTGAGCAGTTTTCCTAATTAATCTCCCTGTGGTATCGCAATGTTTTGTTTGCCAAGAAAACAACCTTGCCTGCTAAATGTGTGTCTCTGTGATTTTTCTTCCAGATATTCAATTGACAAAAGGAGTGATACCACAAAAGCCTTCAAAATAGACCTAAACAATGGAACTATAACTGTCGCTAAAGCTTTGGACCGAGAGACTTCAAACTGGCACAATGTAACTGTTGAAGCCCAGGAAACAAGTAAGGATAATTTCATGTGTTGTACAATAGCATCTTGTTATGGCAATTTATGGCACATTTACCCTTACTCAGTCATGAAACCTGTCCAGAATATATTCACAACAATCTGTTGTTGACAACACTTTGTCTAGAGCAATGATTCCCAACCAGACAGAAGCCAGAGGCCACATCTAAAGATTGTGCCTTAACCTAACTAATTTGAAAAAATAGGATTAAAGAAAAGAAATCTTTATCTTGAGTCAGCTGTAACACCTGAAAACTGAACGTGTTGCGATTGAGAGTGCATGAAAACTAGCAAACCAGCAGTTAGCTGAAAGAATTTGAAACGGTTGAAATAGTTAGTTAAAAGTCATGAATAAACTGGTGAAATAGCTAAAAGTAATTGATAAACATTTGAAATAGTTACTAGCTAAAAGTAATTGATAAACATTTAGAAATAGTTAGCAAAAAATAATGGATAAATGGTTTGAAATTGTTACAGCTGCTAAAAGTAATAGATACAGTAAATGGTTGAAACGTCTTCATCCACTCCAAATGGTAATGCTAACAAAGTGCTAAATAACATCCAGTTTCAAATTAATTCAACAAGGCAGGTGGTGTCGATTAAGGGGTATATGAGTTATCTGACAGGAGGTAAAGGTTGGGAACCGCTGGTCTAGAGCGATGTAAACCCTTACATTTCCATAGAAACATTTACTTTTTAACTGTTTTTTACTGTTCAGTCCGTCTTTGTTCGGAGAAAGTAGTGAAACGTCGATGCCCATTTTTTTGCTCCACAGTCGTGTTTCAAGAAGAAGAAACATTTATCATTTGTCTTAAGTATTATTTTGACAGAGCTTTTACAAAGCATTTATGATACATGCACCCAGTGGATTCCAGCAAATGTCTATCTTCACTACTGCAGTGCAGAACCATTTATCCTCCTCTGTGGTGGTGTTCATCAAAGTGCTGGACATAAACGACAATGTGCCAAGGCTTGCAAGAGATTACCAGCCATATATCTGTGAGGGAACGCAGGCGGGAGAAGTATGTATATTATGATGCACCGATGTTCATGATTTACTATTTAACAATGTGGCAATGAGAATTTCCATGAATGTGGACAGTAAAAGTTCTCATATTGCGTCATGTTGTATTACAGCAAAACATCTCTACTATTCCGTACATCTTTTTAAACACTGAAGGACTCACAATGAACCATTTGACTATTGTACAGCACGATAACATATAACATTTATAACATTGTCAGCTGCTGAATGAGATTCAGAGTGTCATATTTTTGAGAAAGGAAATATGAAGGCTGCATGTGATTATGTAAAATTCCTAGGAGAGCAGTTGTGTATGGGGGCACTTGTGTTGCTCATTTCCTCAGTAATGTGTCTTTGTGTCTCTCAGCTCATTCAGCTGCTCAGTGCTGTTGATCCGGATGACCCTGTGGAGGGACACCACTTCTACTTCTCTATGGTCCCCGAGAAGCACATCAACCCAAACTTCACTATCAGAGATAATCAAGGTAACATTCAATTAGATAATTAGGCAGCTTTATGTTTACTGGTCTTCCTAATCCCATTCATGATTGTGTATAGCCTCTTTGTCCTGCACACTATCAAAACTGAAATAGCTTATTTTATATATTTGAAGCTTTTTTGTGTGTGTGGAATAGTTCCACATTTTTGAAAATGCACACATGCTTTTTTGCCGAGAGTTAGAAGAGAAGATTGGTACCACTTGGCATGCAAATATGAAGCGTGTGTTAGTTAGCTTAGCTAACACAAAGACTGGAAACAGAGGGAAACATTTAGCTCGGCTCAAAATTTGCCTACCGGCACCTCTAAAGCTCACTCATTAACAAGTTATATCTCATTCGTTTAATCCGTACAAAAACTGAAGAGTAAAAATAACAAAATATGGTGGGGTTTGTGTGCTGTACCGTTTCTTGGATGGGCGCAGCGACTCCCTGGAGTCTCCACTGGTTGCCTAGCAACCTCTTTGTAACGACAAGACTTCACACAACTTGTCGTTTTTACACTTCTGAGAGTTGGACACAAACAAGATACGTGTTGATTAGTGAGCTTTAGAGGTGCTGCAGGCAGATTTTTTTAAAAGTTTGGACTGAGCCAGGCTAGTTGTTTTCCCGTTTCCAGCCTTTATGCTGAGCTAGGCTAATAGGCTGTTAGCGTACAGTCGTGAGAGTGGCGTCGGCCTTCTCATCTAGCTGTTGTCAAGAAAGCGAAAAAGCGTATTTCCCAAAATGTCAAACTCATATATATATTTAATATTGTAGAGCTCAGTTCTATGATGACAAATTTGGAGATGCTCCATAGACAGTGAATGATAACAATACATAGGAAGTTACAACAGCAATCATGCTGATTTGATAAAATATTGATAAAACAACAGTCAGTCACAGATTCACCGTCAGTGGAACAACTCCAAAAAGTTGGCAGCTGTTTTCTGTCCAAATTCAGTGAAATAGCAGGGGGTTTTTTTGCCAGATTTTCCCTTTAAGTTCAATGAAACAGTTGCTGTGAGACCCTCTGCATTAATTTTCTATATATATATATATATATATATATATATATATATATATATATATATATCTTGCAAATGACTGCCATTTTGTGTTTGCTTTAAGTTGTGGGGCAAAAATCTTTGAAGTCCAATTTGATGGCTGGAATGATGATGGTGAGCTGCATCACCCACAACCTGTATGAGCAGTGGTATAACTGTGTGACAAAGGCAGAATGAAGGGATATTTTTATGATTACAAGAATTTGAATTTAAATGAACACTGTGTACCCGTAAGTGTTTTGCCACATTTCAGAATGAAACCCTTAAGTAGGTTGTAGTTTTTTTCGGCTAACAGCCTCTCAAGTAAGTAAACTGAAGGAGTGTTTGCCTTGTAGTCAGTGTGCAGCCAATCCTTTTTCAAAGTTTATAATGAAAATGGTCAGTAAAAATCAAACTGTGTTATTAAAGTGTGCAGCAGAGGGATGTTTGAACATGTCGAATAAGTTAGAATGAAATGTATGCAGGTGCTGTGGATGGGTGGTTAACCACACAAGCACAGCAGTCCAATCAGCAACCAGGAAATGAATAACACATTTCCAAATGCCACAAGTCATACTTGACCAAAAAGTTATTGTTAAGTGTCTTAATTAAGTCTTAACCCAAAACTGAAACAGATTTTTTCAAATTTACTTTTGAACGCACTGCAAATTAGATTTGACAAGGTGCTCGGGCCTTTGAGGGAGCTTAGATTGTATTTTAAATCACATTACGTGTGTCAGTTCACTTGTTGCTTTGAATTCCCCCAAAATACCAGCACTCACAGTGTAAGCGGTACTCATGTTTTTTTGAAGCATACTGAAAAGTGCACCTCTCTTGACTTCATTTTCAGACAATACAGCCGGCATCGTTGCACGCAGGAGTACTTTTACCCGCAAGGATCGAACACAGTACTTCTTGCCTGTTGTGGTGACTGATAACGGCTCTCCAGCTCTCTCCAGCACCAGCACTTTGACCATCAGTGTGTGCAGCTGCCAGCCTGCCGGCCATTGTCCCACTGGCGGGGTGGAGGCCCTCGCCATGTCTATGGGGGTCAGCCTGCAAACCTTGTTAGGGCTTCTGGCCTGCCTGGTCACACTCACAGGTAAGCGAGCATGGTCTTACCTTGTATTCACATCCCACTTAAGTCCAGAATATCAAACTATGATATAATAAGGATGCATATAAAGAAATACACTTGATTTTTTTAGAGCTTGGTCTCATGGCAGTCTTAGCCATCTGGCATCAAAATCATCTCTGGGTCTGTCTTCAAAATGAGAAAATGAAAAGCTATGGCTTATTTATTGATGTATGCAGCTATATTTTTGAGTTGTCTGATAACATTTTACTTCATTATGTCAGTTTTGTGGCTCCATATCTAAAACTGACATGTTTGTTAAAATACAGAATGTTGAAATAGACTTAAAATGTATCAGAAGGAGAAGATCTTTCTTTCTGTACTTTTACATAGCTAGAGCTCCATATCCTCCAGACCTTCATATGGTCGGGAGCAATTCAAGTGTAAACACAGCAGGCAGTTGATATACTTGAAGCCAATAACATTACACTAGGGAGAAGAATTACAAAGTATTTACAGAAAATCATCCAGAGGTGCTGTTTCTGGAGTTTGACATCTTCACATATCTTTCAAGCAGCCAATAAAAAGGCTACAGTAGGATTACCAAAGATCTTGTTCTGACAATATTTTGGCAAGAGTTTCTCCAGAACTCAGTGAGCCTGACAAGACAGACGTCTGGCTAAACAAGATTACTCTTTCTGAGAGGCATCTTGCAAATATAGTTTGCTTTGTTTACACAAGAAGAGTGAAGTGCACTAGAGAGCTGATTGCTTTCACAATGTGGCTTCACAAAGGGTTTCACTAATAATGTAGACTGAGATTTTCAGCTTACTTGGCTCATAGTCATTAGATATAAAGGTGACCAAGGATCAAACTCCCAAAAAGTCTGTATATTCCTTTTGAAAATTGGTAATGACAGAGCATATGAAACTGACAATTTCACTGATATTATGTTATAAAAAAAGTAATTCTTTTTCAGCGGATCTGTTGAGCTAGAGCAGTTCCCCTTCACATCGTTTTGGCAAGTATATTAACATGTGTTAAACAGCAGGATTTTTCATTAACAAATTTGCACTTTCGTTTGAATCCCCCTTTTTAAAACTCACCAGCGTGCCTTTAACACACACTTTTAAAATGCTGAAAGCTTGCAGAGCAATGATGTCAGGTAATGAGCGTATTGGTTGCAATACATCAGTAGCAATGCCATCCTGGGACATTGATGGGTTTGCATAGTGAAGAGCTTTATTATGACCTCGGCTGCTTTGTGTCCTCCCAGTGCCCATCACATGAAAGATTAATGACAATACCTGCTATGCTAACATTCTGTTGGATTAGCACAATAGCTGGTGAAAACACGGCGGAAAAAAATAAACACTCTTTTAGCATTCTGTGCCACATGGAGCAAATAAAATAATGATTTCTTTATGTGTGAGCTCAAATTAAAAAAAGTAATTTATAGCCCAATTTACCCACATTTTGATTTTTGCATCCACAACAAATTAAAGAAAAACAAATCTGGCTGCTATTATTTTCGGTGCACTTGTACATTCTATGTGCATGCTCCATCAGGCACCCTTAGATGTTTTTTTCTCCCTAAGCTCATGCCCTGGTGTTTGACTGTAATGATCTCCTACTGTGTTGTGTTTCCAGTGCTGTCAATTCTAATGCTGATGGTGAGAAGACACCGGCGGAAGCAGCAGGAGGGACTGGAGGTGGAGGTGAAGGAGCTGGAGCTGCCTGAGACAGTGTCACAGAAAGTGCTGTATTACGGGGAACCAGGGGGTGGAGGTGCAGACCTGGACTTCTGCCAGCCCGCCGTCCCACTGCGCCCCCACCCCAGGAGGAGGGAGAGGAGGCTGCGGAGGGAGGACGTCAGGGCCAGCATACGAATGTCCCTCCGAGAGTCCCACCTCATCGGGCTGGACGACGAGGTCTTCAGGCAGTTTATTCTGGACAGGCTGGCAGAGGCTGATCAGGATCCTTATGTTCCCCCATTTGACTGCCTAAGAACCTATGCATATGAGGGGTCAGGGTCTCCCACAGGGTCCCTGAGCTCACTCGAGTCGTCTACTTTGGAGCTTGGACCTGAGCAACCTGTTTGTAATCCCAGGCCCTACTTGATTAGACTTACCCCTTGGTATGGGGTAGGAGAGGAAGACACCATCTTCTGAGGGGCTCTTCTTTTTCTTCGTCTTTAATGGCTGTTCTTCTAATCTTTGCATGATGGACCAGTTCAGTGCATTTCCACTGAGCACTCATTAATGAAATGAAGATGGAAAACAAACATTTTGTGTCAAAATTGCACTTAAAGCAAAGGTTCAACATTTTTGAAAATATGTGTATTCCCCTTAGATGAGATGATTGATACCACTCTCATGTCTGTATGGTATATAAAGCTACAGCCAGCAGTCTGTTAGCTTAGCTTAGCTTAGCGTAAAGACTGGAAACAGGGGGAAACAGCTAGCCTGACCCTTTCTTTGGACGTCTGGCTTTAGAGGTGCTAGTAGGTTGGTATGATTTTCTTACTTTTGTCTTTCTAGCTATTTCGCCCTGTTTCCAGTCTTTATGCTAAGCTCAGTTAAGCTAACTGGCTGCTGACTGTAGCTTCATATATCGTACAGACATTAGAGTGGTAGCAGTATCCTCGTGTCACCCTCAGCAGGAAAGTGAAATGTATTTTACAAAATGTTGAACTATTCCTTTAAAGATAAAACCAACCCTTATATAATTTCACACATGCCTTGCATATGTGGACCCATTTTTGTTGGCAGTATTTTTTTTATTCTGTGTAACATGAAATAATGGAATCCATGTTTGAACAGTTAAACAGTGTTTCAGCTACAATGGACTTTGAGAGCATTTATAACTATGTCTAATATCAGTGGTAATGTTAGGCTTTGTGTCAGTGCCTTAAAATCAAAAGGGCAAAGGCTTCTCGTTATACTCACTCTTATGCAACAATCAAATGTCATCCATCGTACGTCATCTATATCAAACATCGGTTGTAGAAGGGGCAGATATATATATTTTTGTATAAATGCTAATAGCACCTTGTGTGTTTCCTGACAAGCGACTTCTTGTGGTTGCGCTAATAATGACGTTCCGCTCTAAGTAGCAAAGATGGGATTAGCATGACATGGAACAATGTGTTGAGTGTAAAAAGCATGTGACTTGAACTCATTTCTACTTTCTTCAACTTTGTTCTACCAAAAATCAATGTTTGATTTGTTCAGCCTTAACCATGATCCTTCCATAACCTTAAAGCGGCATTAATTTATTTTTTGACCACTTGGGGACAGTGGGACAAGCTGAAAACACAGTATTATCAGGTTATGATACTTATGTTAGAAACAATTGCCTTTCCAGTGGACATGGAGCAACATAAGCATTGATTTGTAGTCATAGTAAAATATTCTCTCTCCTAGCTCTGTTTTGTTCTCCACCAACTCCTGAGAAAAATTATATGGCTGAAAATTATATTTGCTTAAAAATAACCGCCTCTTGCAGCTGGAATTTATTTTTTTATTTTTTATTTTTTTGAGAGCCATCTTTGTTGGCTGGAAAATCAAATCAATGAGTTTAAAGAGGCTAAAGCGCTTTTCAAGCTGAGGGGAAGTTGGTACTCTCTTGGTTCATCATTACGAGTGACCCTTTAACATTGCACATTTACAGACCACCTATTTTATTGTTTAGGAATAACTACTGGTTGCACGTACAGTAGCATCAATAGACCATAATGTGATCCAGCCATAAAGACAGGTTAATGCATGCAAAACTTCACTTTCTCTTGACTGGTGCGATCTCTTGCTTTGTTTTATTTACAGTAGGCTACTATGTTGACTGCATACTGTGTCCTTGCTTCACCTGCTCTGAGAATTAGTTACTTGTGGGTGCACAGGTTAGTCTACGCCCAGATGTTGAGGCACAAGTTGGTAAATGTCACTGGCAGATTACGTCATCAAAAAAAAAACAAAAAAAACTCTCCATTGACATAATGAACAGGGTAAGGTGGGGTTTCTTAAAGAGTGCAACAATGTGATTCATGCCGTCATTATTACAGTTATTACAGTGTGACAATATTACTGTGTATAATACCTACAGTATTACTGACCTGTGAAATTTAAATGTCTGATACTATTTGTAATATTATTCACTTCTTATCATGTTACTTTTTTGGCATTTTGACTCATAACAGATCGTACTGTATGTGTATTTGTATTTTACATTATGAAATTATAAATTAATGCATTCTTCTCTTGGGTATGTGTATTGCAACATATTTTTTAAACAGAGATTTTGTTCCCTGATTATCCTTATTCTCACAAAAATTGAAGATCGTATAAAGAAGAGTATCCATTACTGTTTGGCATGTATTATTCTGTATGATATGACTTTCTGGTTTTTGTTGAGTCACCAGAGAGCACATCACACTACTAATGTAAGCCAATCAGCAGCAGCAGAGAGAGTGCATGGGTGACTGGCAGCAAAACCCCAGCAAAGTAAGGTTGAGAGAAGAGAAAAAGTTAGCCGAGGCTTTATTTGAAATGTATAAAGGAAGTGAGACTCTTGAAGAAACAACAGCTGGAGTGCTGTGGAAAAAAGTGCATAATATACAGCGCCTGGCTTCTTTCTTCATGGTCATCAGCATTATCGGCAAACACTACATGCTCACTGTTAGTTGTGTGGGTGGCTGCTCGAGGGGTGACTTGAGGTAATTGCATGGGGATGAGGTCCAGCCCCCTTCACCTTCTCATCCACTAATTGGGCTGTTTGCTGTCTGCGAAGGTCAGCATTTGGACCAGAAAGAATACAGTATAGTTCTCACTGAAGGAAAAAAACTGAAGAATTTCATACACAAACCCATTTGGAAAACAGTTGGAATGCCTCGAGGTGAGAGACAATATAAGGGAAACAACTAATTGCTTGAATCTCTTCAGCTTTTCCTTTCCTTTACTTTCGGCGTGGGTACTTGTATGAGTAGGCGCACCACTCAGCAGGACAATTTCCAGACATCACTGAAACTCAAAGTGAGCTTCAAATAGCTTCCACTGTTGGAAACAATCTATCCGACCAGTGCTTTTTAGACTAAATCATTGTCTCACAATGGTTTCTAAAGACACACAGGTGTTCACAAAAAAAAGGGCTTTCAAACCAATCTCCAAAATCCAACATGCAGGGTATTGGATTTGCCCATAAAGGCTCTGTTCTAATTCCCTTTTCAAAAGTACCTTAATGTCAAAAGTCATTCAGCTTCTGGTGTCATTTAACCTTCTGAATTTCTGTCATTACCCATGGTGAATATCACGGGTAATTTAACCTAACAGCCCTTTTCTTTGTGTAATTATACCCATTACAGCAATGTGAAAGATTTCACTCCGTCAACTGTCTCTGTCCTCTGCTCTCCTGCACAGGTATAGATTCAGCTCTTCTTTTCAAACCTAGCGCCAAACCCATCACAAAGCGCCACAATGCTCACTAGAGGGTCTTTGAAAGGGGCTCTCATTTGGCAGACAGTGAGTTGATTGAAAAGATGCCTGAAAGGATTTTGAGACCCATTGAAAAAAAAAAATAATAATAATCATTAGGAACATGTATGCCTTAAGGTTTGGCTGAAGAGAGATCAAATCATTCATGTGCAATTTGGTAATATGAACATAATTATAGAGTATGAAGATTAAGATCTGGACGGGATTCACAATGGTGTATGTGTCTAAAACTCATGGATGGATAGTGGAATGAATGCTGCTGCAATCTCAGTGCATATGGACAATACGTGTGGTATTAAGAAATTTTAAATATCACACACATTTTCCATATTGCCAGCAGTTTCAATAAATGATATGACACTGAAAGTGAACAATGCGAAACCAACTGTTGCTAACAGCTAGCTGGAGAATTAATTGTTGCCTGAACTGGACTACCAACGAAGTACGCTGCTTCCTTGATACTTTTGGCAGACAGGACCTTCTTCAGGACCTTCTTCCTGTGTTCACTTTCTCTCCCGCCCCAGACATATGCCTTTTATTGATGTAATGTGGTTCGCTTTGTTTGGTTTGGGTGTTAAAAGAAACCAAACCAAGGGTAAAACTCAACAAGTTAAACAACTCATCCACTGATTCGGACCAGAGCGAACGAACTATAGATTTGAAAATGCTCTGAATCCTGTCCAGACCCTTCCTTCCACAACAGATCCACACTGACATTATCTCTAATACTACAAGACACTACAAAAATACAAAATATTATATAAATCCCTCTCTTAATGCAGAGTTAAAAAGTATCACTTCACTCATTTTAATCCAGGCCAATTGTAGGCTAAGTGTGTGCTGTAAGGACTAATGTAGAAATAGATATTGGATCATAAAACAGCAACTGCTCAAGTGAAAGTCAGATACTGATCATATCTGCACTTCAGCACAGAAATGATAGAGACCGTCTGGAATGTAAAGGAGACAAAGATACGCCTGCACAGACAATGAGAAACCCTGGATAATGTCACATCTTGAATATGATTTAAACCAGCATTAGTCATAATAGGGACATTAGTGTGCATGTAAAGATACTAACTGACGTGATGTTGATGATAGAGCACAGGACAGAGGATGAGTGAAGTTGAAAAGAGTTGATTTAAACTATAATCATTAAATTGTTATAATAATTATAAAATATTGTAATTAAAACATCAATCCTCTCACAGGCGCCAGTGGATGCCTTGCACAGGGCATCAAAATGTCCAGAATGTTAATGTTAATTCAGTTCAAACAAATGACCCAAAAATAGTCACATACTGTAATCTGGCATAGACAGGAAAAAAAAAACAACCTCTGCTTAAGTGAACCATTTGAACGTAGCGTCTAAGTTATTTATTTTGTGGGAACATGACCATTTAATTTACTTAAGGTACAAGACCATAACCTACCATTAACCTGTTAGATAACAATAATAATAATGAATACAATAACTTGCACACAGTAGACAGATAATAAATAATACACACATTGTTAAATATGTGTAGATTTTGTAGGAAGAAAAAAAGAAAACAATAAGATTCTACGAAAGATATATGCTTATGCTATGTATATGCTTATACACGCTTATACATTCCCTTATTAATTAACTAGTGATTGAGCGATTGAGCAGGAACAGGAGACTTGATATTAGACTTGATTGTAGACAGTAAGCCTAAACATCACAATAATCAATATTAAGCCTCACTCACTACACTGTAATATTTAAGCAAACTAACACCGGCTGAAATGACTTCCATGTGTGAGCCCTTACTCATAATCAGGCTGTTCTCACCCCAGCATGTGTGCTGGAGTCAAATCTGACAGCAAATGTGTTAAAAGATTATGCAAACTTTAATATTTTAGGATTTACAGAATACATTTCCTGCAAGTTATTTCATGTGAGCCTTCGCTGTTCTGGTCTATTAATGAGCTTTCCCTCGAATTGCGATGAGACTTGGGGATTGTCAGACTTGAAAATGAAATTAATAAGTAATAATGGCGTGCAAAAACTTTGGAAACTTGTTGTGTTGCTCATCAGAGGCTAATTGGTGGCTGTTGTGGGGTGGTAATATACGGCCCAGCTTGCAGATAGTTTATATCATGCCTGAGGCAACTGGATTATTATCAAGACTATTCGTGCTCAATCTGAATTTTGTTTTGGGTCACATCATCTCTCCTTTCTGTATCTGCAGAGCGTTTCCCTAAACTGGAGTTATGCAAAGCTCATTGTGAAAGAACTCAAAAGTAGTTCCGAAAAACTAATCACACCGTGATCCTTCGGGGGCTCCGTAATGTTCTACTGCTTCATGGAGCTAACGTTAGCTTAATCAGGTAGCTAGCTACGGCTGATAAAATCTGCCAGGGAATGTTGTCATTTTCGCTGGAAAGATCAGTGGTCGCCAGGCAGAAACGAGGAGCGTGCTTCGTGACATTGCTGGCCTCATTGAACATACCACAGTGCAACATACACTTAAGGTTAGGCATTTCCAGCTTTTTAATACTAATCATGGTGTAAATTTAGGAGGCAGCCATTCCTAAGCACCAGCCCGATTACTGACTTCTTCCTAAAATCAGAGGAAAGCAGAACAGCCTGTGATTGTGTATGTGTGTGATTGTAGAGTTAGTGAGCCTGCTGCTAATCACCAATCATCTGACTCCAACATAAAATGAACATAAAAACATGCCCTGCCATTTCCTTTGATAAATCAGATTGCAGTTCACCCCGGCTCATGAAAAAAAATCTGAACAGCGAGCTACACAAGAGGCAATAGAGTGGCGCTGTGAATGGTAGAGAGGTCATCCTTCAAATAAAGACTCAGCTTCAATCCCCATCACAGCCATCATTATCGCTGACTACTGACTACTGCACTTACGGCGGTTCTGTAATTTCCTGTTTGTCTTTTATATGTTGGGATGCACATTTATGTAGCGACTAACTAACCTTGCACTCTAAATAAAAAACATAAAACATACAAATAAATGAGCTGTAGCTGTGCCAACAAAGCCTACAAAGTTCGTATTGATGATAATGAGGTGCCCAAATTCATCAAAGATGTCGGAGCTCGCCGTTGCCGACTTGGTTTTCGTTAATTAAATGCCCTGAACACTTATATACTCCACAGTTTCTTTTTGTAAGTGATGGGATCCTACATGAACACACTATTTTTCCCAAAGTTGGAACCGTTTTGGTTATGTTACATGAGAGATTTCTGTATTTCTGTGTTTCACTGTGCTCTAATCAATTGGTTTGAAGTGGGCGAGGCGTAGTGATGTCACACACTTTTGTTCACCAATCAGGATTTAGCAACATTTGAATCAGAATCTGATGGCAGTTGGTGATTTGTTTGGTCACAGTCACTCTTAATAATAGAATACCTAAGATGTATTTTTATATTTGGTTTTGCTTATTTAGTCATGAATATTTAATGTTATAGAGAAATACTTAAACCTACAATAACTGATTTTTGGCCAGCTGTAAACACAACCTGATAACTTGATGTAGCAAACTTGTTAGCAAACAGTTATAAACAGTTATTGACACATACAGCAGATATGGAGCAAAATAAGCATGAATTTCGAGTCGCGTTTCTGGCAACCTGATGAATGTAAGTCCAATATTCACTCTCCTTTTAGCTCTGTTTTAGGGCTCCACCAACAAAATACTTATCGCTTATTTTCACAAACTAGTTGCTAACTTTAATTAGGTATCGTCGAGTCAGAAAACCAAAACAATGAGCTGAAAGAAGCTCTGTAGAGCTGAGAGGAACTGCAGAATCTGGTGCCCATGAGCAATACCTTTCACATTACACATGGTAACTTGATCGACTGTTAGTTTAAATGATTGATTATGGCAGCTTTAAGATTTAAAACCACATTTTCAGGGGCTTTAATACTCTGGTTGTAGGTGTATAACTTGATTAATAATTTTGACATTGTTATCGAGTTTCTTTACCAGTGTATCTGGGTAGTAGGTCAATCGATGTGTAAGGAAAATGACTTAGACTTTGCCCCAACACCCATAAAATGTTGCTCTATTGTACATCTCTTGAAGCGACATGAAAAGAAAGTAGCAAGTCATGGGTCAAATAAAGCTTTTGACAGATCCATGGCTGAACTATGGGTTTACATCACTTTATGTTTGTTGATTTTGTGATATAAATCACATGAAAAAGTCACAAAGAGTTCAATCAATGCAGGTTAGCTTTATAGTTTTACCTTACAGCAGTTATCTTATAAAAAGCCCTTGAACGCATTCTTAGTCAAGATTATTGAATTAGTCAAACTGACACAGAACACAAATTAACCGCTAATTTTAAACTGAAGCAACTAAATAATGTGTTTTCCTTTGTGACACATCACAAGACAGGTTTTCCCTCTCCACACATGCCGTGAGACTTTTTCATTGATTCAAAATACACTTAGTACTAGAAGCTATTTTCAGAGTTTGTTCTTACATCTCATCTTTTTTTTCTTTTCTTCTTCTTCTTCTTCTTCTGGAAGGGCGCTGCTGAATTTAGAAAGAAATACTTTCCACTTATCATACATAACACATCCACTTGATCTGATTTCATATTGTTCTTTCCTTAGGTCTGTAGTATGAAACTACTATTATGGAATACCAAAGGCCTCGGGTCCAAAGTGAAAAGTCCCATTAATAAAGAAGAGATTACTTTCACTTGCTGTCAGGGCCCTGTGCTGCTAAAGGATTGATGCTCTCACATTAAATCAGCCCCTTGAAAGGTCCTTCCAAAAGTGTATGAGTGCCAACTGTATAGGTAATTTTTTTCTCTATTATGTTTCACTTTCAGGGCATGTTCAGTGGCATTATGAAGGCATTGATGTTGGGATTTAGCTTTGTTTGTTTGTTGGTTTGGTCATTTTTTAAAAACTGTATTTGTCATTGATGTTTGCGTGCTTGTATCTTTCTTTCTTTCTTTCTTACTTTTTCTTCCTCCATTTCTCTCCTCAGAGCCACAGGGTTTGTTGTTCACTTTTTGTTGTCTGAGCCATCATTCAAAATGCAGGGCTTTCTTCTGACAGGCACTGAAGCAAGGAAATGAGAAATGACTTACACAGTTTAGCTCCTCTTCATTTTCACTTGCCTTATTATTAGCAAACACATGCACCCCACGTTCACACGTACACACACATGCGCACGCGTGCACGCACGCACACACTACAGGCACTTTCACAGATGATTAGTGAAGTCTCCTCAGCAAAAAGACACCCAAATCTGTAAAGTGGTGAGAGGTTTTTTGTCAATGTCCACACTCCATGACATACAGTACATCTAGTAGACTTTGACACTGCAGAGAGCGATGGCCTCTGCACACTACTAATTAGCTGTCATTCATAATTGATTAAAGTCCGAATGTAAATAATAAATGGAAATTGAATTTTATTTGGGGTGTCTTGTCAACTACATTTACCTAGGGCCCTGCTGAGACTGGATGCAAACATAGCTGCATAATCAGATTTAGCTAATCATGTTAAAGGGCAAAGAGAGGCTAGAGGTGTCACTTGGCTTTGGAGCAGGTTTTTTTTTCCTGATGTAATTCCAAATTCAGGGCATGAGGAAAGGATGGACCAGGGTCCTGGTCTTGCTCTGAAAGCAGCACTTTAAATCGGACACTTAACCGATCTTGACTTGACTTTTTTGTGGGATCTTTTACTTGTTCCTGATAAGAATGCAAAAATAGAATCATTATACTGAGGGTATTTTTCATTTTCTCTGTTCCTCTTAATGCATGAGGTAGAATGTCACTTCTCTGTGCAGTTTGTAATAAAAAAGACAAACAATTGTAATAAAGCTTAAACAATTAGTCGATTGAGGGAAAATGTATCTGCAATTGATTAATCATTAAAGTAATTTCTTAAAAGCAAAAATGATGGAAATTACCTAGTTCCAGCTTCTAAATTGTGAGAAAGTGCCGCTACCATAGTCAGTTATGGAAAGTAACTAAATACATTTACTCAAGTACTTCACTGTACCACAGTTTTGAGGTACTTGCACTTTAAGTATTTCCATGTTATGCTACTTCATACTTCTACTCCACTAGATTACAGAGAGAAATATTGCACTTTTTAGTTCATTACATTTATTTAACTGCTATAGTTACTTGTTACTTTAATTTTACATGCAAAACATATGATCGACTCATTAAATATGATATATAATTATAGTTCAAAGGCCCTGCATACCCACAGTGGTGTTTTGAGTTATGTGGCTGATTAAACCTCAGAAAATTTTATTTTTTAAATGTTTTATATATATACGTGTGTGTGTGTGTGTGTGTGTGTGCGTGTGTGTGCGCGTGAATTCAGGACTTTTACCTGTAACGAAGTATTTTTACATTGTGGTATTTTTCACAATATGGTATCTGAGTACTTTGTGATAGTAAACTGAATATTTTTGGGGTTTGGATTATGATTAAATATCAATTAATTGAGAAAATAATCTGCAGATTTATCAATAATGAAAATAATCGTTAGTTGTGGCCCTAAATTTTAGCTGTTTTTCTCTTCATGTGCAAACAGCTAAACAGACCACTAATTCAAGGACTCACTGCTTTTATTTTGAAGGGGACTTACTAAGCAAAGTTTTGTTACCTTCAGTGTAACAGTTGACTCATGTCATTTCCTTGGTGTATTTGACCCTGTATTAAACCACAGCTTTGGAATATAATGTGTACAGTGTGAGTATGTGTCCGTGTGTGTGAGCATTTTAGTGTAGTACTCCATGCAAGCAATTTTAGTAATCACTACCAGCCAGCCACGAGTCTCTTCTTGCATTTTGGATGTCTGCGTGGCTCCATTGTGTATGCGCATATTGTGAGGAGTGTGCTCTTCGAGTCAGAAAAAAAGCCATCGATGCAGTCCTCAGAAGTAGCACATCATTAATAACGGAGGGACCTTTGAAGATCCTGCATAAATGTCTAATTAGGTTTGGTAACCTTTAGGAAACTCAAGTGGGTGAATACTAAACAGGCCCGGAGATCTTGTACTGCATGGCAAACTAAGCACTCAACATGTGGGAGAGAGCGCTGACATTGAGGAGGTTTGTTCCCCTGCCTGAAAGGGCATGCAATTTAAGCCACATTACAAGCGCGTCTGAACTCATTGGCCAATTTCTGCCCAATTTATCGTACTTAACCATCCTGTGTATACACGTCATCGCGGAGGTGGAACAAAAATATGCGCTGTTTTTTTGTCCTGCCCTTCAAGCTGTGTGGATCATTGTTCTGCATAACTGTGACGAGCCTGCGTGGCATTTAGAGGACCCTTGAGTCTGAGTATTCGAGCCACCAGCCATGTTCGTACTGATACAGCGTTAAAAGGATGTGACCTAGAAAATGCTACTGTGAATAAAGCACTGGGGCTGGTTTACATTACACCATCCTTGTCTCTGTCCTATAACACATGTATAAAGAAATGACAGCATATTACACTAAAAATACTGCCATGTTTTCTTTTAAAACACCCAGGCTGTTTTTGAAACCTCCTACTATACTATCAGTACGTACTGATTTGGCCAAAATGTTGCATGTAGTATGCAGTATGCAAACAAAAGCCAGAAATACCCGGATGTTGCATTGATTCGGAAAAAAATCTCCAGTATGCATCGGACCAGTCTACCTCGCCTACGGTATCCCTCAATGCAAAGCGGTGAACGGTCCCCATTGGGGTTTTTTTTGTTGTTGTTTTTTTTCAACTTTATTCACACAGTCAAAAATGGTGGACAGCAACAGTACCGCGTCAGTGGTTGACAGGGAGGAATATAAATAGAAGTAGCACTTATAACATTTTTTTCTAATTTAATCATGTGCAAGCAGAAATTGTGACAAGGCTACAGTTATTACTTTTCATTTTCAGAGCTTAAGACCGATGAACGCAGTATGCATTATGTAGTAGATACTGCATACTGCGTTCGTCTGTAGTATGTAGCAGGTGGTTTCGAAAACAGCCCCAGTCTCCTGCTGCCACAGTATTGCAGGTAGTTAAGTTTCAAACGCAGGTTGAAACGCTGCCGTCTCACTGTGACTTTGTTTTTGTAATTTTCCCAAAAATTAACAAAGAAATGACTCTCAAACAAGTTGAAGCAATTGGAAAGAGGCATGCTACTTTTGCACGTAAATATATAAGAATCTAAAAACATGAAAGTGGACAAATTACAGTGTAATATATTTGAATAAAAAGGCAGTAAATAATTGGCAGTAAACTCCTAGATGCTTTCTGAATGCAAATGACGTCAAACCATTTTTTATAGTATACATATATAGTAAAACTGACATGTGATTTCAATGCCTAACCTGAAAATAAAAATACATGGCATGCAAGGCAAGGGCAAGACATGTTGTGACTAAGCCTGGAAATACAGTAAAGGAAGTGAAAACAAGCAAAAACAGCCTCTGATTCAAGAGGTTTAAACAGCTATGATAAACCATATCTGATATATTATAGTCTAAATAAGACCTCAGTAACACTTTAGATTACAGCCTGCAACATCCAGTATAAATTCTTTTTAAATTCCCAGATTGTTACCTCCATATTTCCTAACTCCACATCCTGTTCCCTTGTACCTACGTGTGCATGTCTATATGTACTGTACTGCTACACTGTTAGTACAAGAATTTACACTGTAAATTAGGAAGAGTTATGCTGTATCTTGCAGGCCATAATCTAAAGCATTACATATATTATTTTATGTGTCTCCCAACAGATTTCAGTCTGTCCAGATTTTCTAAAAATAAACACAGGCTGTCCCGGTCGTGATACCTCAAGCTCCTTGCTGTAAAGCAATATAAACACACACATCCCAAGACATACATCACAGGCGTATACGCACTCAAACATATTTATTATATGCGCCCACAGACACACACATGCAAGCAGAGGCACACACACACACAGAGTTGTCAGAGCACAGTGTAAAATCAGAGGGGCTGTTAATGGAGGCGGACAGCTTGGCTGCTGTTTCATCAAAGTGCAGAGGAAATGCAGATCTGTGTCCTGCAGGATGCAGGGAATTGGATGAGCTTCCTTCTGTCTGCTGAATTTGAAACACATACCAGCAGGGATTAGACAGCCTTTACCGCTGAACAGTGACTTTCTAATGGTCGTCCACGGGAAATATTTACTCACTGTCTCGCATGTGTTGATACGCCCATCAGGAGCCCAAACATGTCCCCTGGCCAGATAGCTTTATTTAGCTGCCAGCTATGTGGCAACCTTGAGGATATTTCCCTTATTTGACTGATACAAGCAGCCCGGAGTGGCTCGAACTTTTCTTTCCGATTGTTTTGGGTATCTGGTTCATGATAATAGCAATACAATGTAAAAACAATACAGCTGGGCCTGCACCTTGCTAATATTAATCTGGCAAGGCTTTTCACTAAGGCTAGATGATTGTGAGAAGATAAAAATTTGTCAATCGTCATATTGTTTAGACTCATATCTAACCTTCTAATATGTTTCGGTGCAGATTATTGTTGGCTATGTTACAGTCTGTGAGCAGGACTTCTTTATGGCAGTATTTGATTTTTATATGATGTTTGCATTAATGTTATAAAGTATTTGATTTGTCTTTTAGGTGTTTTATAAACCGCAATTTGTCGATTGATTTTCCAGAAAAGTATCCATATTGCCCACTCCTTATGTTTACAATTTACCCAAATGTTGTGTTTGTTATTTTATCATCTTGAGACTTCGTGAACTGATAGATGATTTTAAGCTGTTGACGTGTTTCAAAAGTCACATGTGTCATGTTTCAGATGACACGTTGCTTGTGTTTTGGGTTCTCAGAGACACATGTTCTACATCTGTCAGTCGTGTTGACAGTACTTTTTATGCAGTACTACCACAGCCAAGTCCCAAATAACTCTATTTATAAGTAACAGTTTGATAGTTGATAGTAGTTTCATAAGAGGACTAACAGGGGTTTGAACTGACCCCAAATAAGTAACGTCACTATGTAGGATAGATACTATACTGAACATTTCTTAATATGTTAATGGATTTTTGGCAAATAAAAGAAAAATTTTTCTTCATTCATAGGGAAGAGATACCACTTCAATATTATTTTACATATTACATATACCACATAAGGTCAGAAGTAAAGAATAAACCTTTTTTTAAGGCTTTATTTGATTGATTTTGCAATTATTATTATTATGTTTACACATACAGCAGTGGGATCTGTGAGACCCCAGACAATGAGTTAAGTAAAGCCAATGTCCACAAAACACAAGGGTTAATTGATTAATAGTTTGGTTTAAAAAAACATCAGAAATATATTCATCACAATTTCCTAGAAAGCAGCAAACCCTTACATTTACTGTAAGACACTGGAACCAGCAAATGTTTGTCATTTTTAAATAACTGTCATGATTACTACTAATAGTATTGTTACTACTGCTTCTACTTGTACTCCACCTTCCTCTATCACTGTTACTACTACAACCTACTGCTACTACTTTTCTCACAACTGACTACTACTAAAATTTACAATACACACTTAAAAATATCTACAAATAAAGAATTTTATCATAATGCTTTAAAAAAACTTTTACAGAACTATGGAAGACTATTTTTATGCTAGTCACCAAATATCTTTCCTTTATCACTTTCCCACTAAGTAAAGGAGTAGTTGAGAAGACATAATAAAGGTAGAGAGGAAACATATTTGTTTGCAGTTTGAGCTATTCATACCAGGGTCACATTTTTACAATAAATACTCTTTTACAAGGTACTAAATGGGAACCTGAATGACATCAATTCAAATTAGCAGGACAAGATTTTTACAAGAAAGTGATATTTTGTGTTTCTCATATTGTTATTAAGGATTCAAGGATTTATTCGTCTAATACTCACATTTCTCAATATGTGCAGTGAAATATATAATATATCAATAAAATAGCATAGACATCATATAATTAGGATCTTCTTTTGTATTCCAGGTTATGCTTACTTGGTATATTTCCTACTGTGTGTAGTTTAAAGAGTGAGAAGAAAAAGATAGTATATTTGTGTTGTCTGCATGACCATTATATAATTGCTGTATTATGGAAAGACCCACAAAAACCATCTCTCAGCCAGTGGTAAAAAGGTCTTTCAGGTTTGCGACCTACGGAAAAAATTACATTGGCAATAAAGGGAAAACCAGAGGAAAAGATGTGGGGTCATTCATGGACTTCTTTAATGTATTTATTTACTTTGTGTGTTACTTCTTCTGCTCCTTCTTCTACTCCCCAAAACAAATGTTTGTACAGGAGAGAAAGAGAAAAAGATGAAATGGGCATCAGCTAAACCACTTTGACCTTGCAGGTGAATGCATGTTTTTTTTTGGTGGACACATTAACATCCTGAGTCACCGTTCTCCTGTTAAGAGTTATTTGTGGCATTGCACATTTGTATTTAATTTTAACCTCTAATTATCCTGGAGAAGATCAGCTTCATTTTACAGCAGCTACCTATTTAGTGTGTGAGACAACAACATAAACAAGTTAGACTTTCACGCCATTATAGGTGTCAAAACAAGGTATTTACTAAGACTAAATGCTGGCGCTACAGCAATTCCATCACAGCGTAGGAACAATCTACCAGATGTTTTGTCATTAGGTAACAAGGCAGCGCAGTGCATCTCCACCATTCAACAAGGACAGGGTTTTTACAATAGCATTTAACGCATCACTTTAAGGCTGGTGTTATTTTAGGAGAATCCATGTCAGCCCTCGGGAACCATATATGCAATTTTATCACGTTCCACAATCTGTCGGCACCATCTTTTTACTTCAAGGTGAAGGTCAGGAAAAAAAGTTGTCAGTTGTATTCTTTATGAACAGCAAATTATATTCCATCAGCTGCAGCCCCACAAATACAAAGTTTTACAAATTAATATAATCAAGGACCACCTGAAATACCATTCTTACTCCCACGCCGCTTTTCATTCTGCTTTTCCCTCCTGAGAACCACGAAGAGAAGGTGTCAACTGGTTTTGCCATATTGATGGAGCCGGGGGTCTACGGAGACCTCTAATTTTCTGAGTGAACGGTCCCAGAAAGAGCTAATGATATGTTAATGCTGAATGGCAGACATTAGGGAGGCAAAATGACGGCAATCCCAATTACCTCCGAGGGACGCGCCTTGTGTGGTTTTGTCACGCAAACAAACTCAGTAAATACAAATAAGGTGCGGAACATTGGCTGAAAGGACTCAGGGGTGGCTGACAAAATGACATGGATCTGAGAGAAGAGTCGAGGAACTGAAACATCGACCATGCAACTTATACTCCAACAATGATTACGCCTCCACACTTTGTTTAGCTCTGAAAAAAATAAAAAATAAAATAATTAACTGCACCTCACTGTGAGAAATTTACATCTTTCCTTTCCTATGAGAACAATCATGCCAGTGCAGTTCTTACCTTTCCAAAAATGTCACCAAACTTGGATGGATCTTTGAAAACATTGCTGAAAACTTTTGATTGTTCCCGTTTGTTTGTCCTTTCGTAACTTTTCCGCCGCTGACGCAGACTCCGGTTTGGCAGGAATACGGGAATATCATTGTGTTTACTTCGGCAGCAGTAGCTGCGTGGGGTAGAAGCAGTGGGAAGAGGTTAGTTTTGAATAGCACAAGATTGAAACATGCCACAGCAGATTTTTGAATTTCCAAGCTTTCCCACTTGTACGTATCCCCTTGTGTGGGTTTACCTGTGAATGTATCTGTTAGTATGTATGTGTTCCTGTTTGGCTAGGCTTAGCTGGAGATTGCTTTTCCCCATCCCCTCCTCTAGTGTGTGCAGCATATGGCCATTGTGATGGAGGGTAAAAGGAAATGACAGGCCATTTGAAGATGCTCTAGTCCCTGCATCATGAATAATGCAGAGGGTGCAGCGAGCAGGTTCTCAGCGCAAGCTTCAAAGTTTATCGGCCTCCCCTGTCTCCCTGGGAGAGACTCTACAGTGCTGCGGGGAGATTAGACCGACACCGAGCAGGGACCTGGTCAAACTCAATTAAATACAACCAGGATAATTCCATCCTCTCATTGTGCCATTCGGTTTTATTAGGAAAATAAACCCGGCATGCTCACACCTTGAAATGACAATAGAAAGGGGAAAACAGCCAGTGAATTATTAATCAGGGAGTCGACTGTGTGCTCATTTGCTTCATGTAAAAATATGTAAATTAGTGGATGTCAGAAGACATGATCGATGAATATTTTCATTAATTATGTCGGACAAACACCGTGAGATCAGCAGAGAGAGACGTGCCAGGGAGAAATCTTCCACAATGGATTCAGACATGTGAACTATAACAGTCTCGGACAAATATCAGCTCAAGGAAGTCAGACTGATAGATTTAAACACAACGGCGGTACTAAAATGCACAGAAGTGGTGTTAAACCTTTGTTGATGGGTTGTAATAGTCCCATTGATAGATGATTTATTAGTCATCCTGATTTGAATGTATAATGCTGCTGAAGATGAATAAGAAACCCCCCCCCCCATCACCTACAGTAGATCTTGCTGTTTGTTTAAATATGCATGTTTCCTTCCACAGTTTCCAGAGTCTTTTGAGATCTAATTAGCCCTGAAGCCCCTCCTGATGGCAGATGTAGGCCTACAGAAACACTCCCCTCCACCGAAGCTGTTGTAGCATGTAACTATTTTCCGTGTCTACATGATAAACAAACACTTATGCCACCCACACATTCAGCACTATATCAAGCCAGGCTTGGCTAATGATGATAAACCTATGTAAAAGTACAAAGTGCTGCTAATTAGGCCTATGTCGATTATGGCTCATTAATGCTGATGTTGCCCTGACATGTTTTTGCCAATCATCACTGGAGAGGGCTCCTGTGCATCATTTTCTAATTACTTTAATTCGTCATTGTACTGATGCTCTAAGCGTGTTGGTATTGTCTCCGCGGTCACGTGTTTAAATGAAAATTAGGAGAAAAGTGACCCAAAATGAATGAAAACAAAAAGTGTTTGCAGAGAGTGGACTGTCTACTCGCTCTTATTGTATTTTGTATGAGACATTGCTCCAAAAGGATTTCTTTCAACCATCCAAGGCAAAGAAATTTGATGATGTAATAAGGCTGAGTTTTCTTCAAGGGTGAGCTTTCAAGGCTCAAAATGTAAAAAGCCTGAAAAAGAGAGAAAATTTCAGAAATTTAGATTAAAGTAAATATTGTTTTTCAAGGATCAAATACAGTCTAAAAGTTAATAGTCCTTGGAACTGTGGTCTAATGTCTGATGGTACGTCAAGCCATTAAACGTGCAGATAGATTTGTATGAAGTTGTGTAAAACTTTGCCTCTAACATGAATGAATTTTGAATGAGAGTTGAATTGTTCTCTCAATTATTTCCTTGTTTTTGACCTTTCTGAGACGAACAGAATGGCAGCCTTTGTAAGCTGAACGAGATGCTCATCCTGATGATCACAGTTCATATTTCCTGCAGTCAAATATTTCCCCCACTGGCTACTTTATACAGTAACTATGGCCAATTTTTTGGACATGAATGTATCAATGATAGATCCATCTTGAGTTATTTTCCAGCTATTATCCTACATGTGCCTTCCTTTACACCCAATTACTCCTAATCTTGCCACTTTGACCTACTTTTCCACTCCTTGCGTTCCCCAGGCGCTCAAGGAGCAAGCTGTTGCACTCCTACTCACACACATACCTCTCAAGGGAATTATTTATGTTGCCCAGGTCTGGGACCAGTCTAATTTGTGTGGAACTATAGAGTACACAAACCTCAGGTCTGACATTTCTCTTGCTGAAGGCAAGGTGAACTGTGAGCACTGCTGAGAGAGACAGAGAATAAAACATGGTGCAGCAACGGCCTTTGATCTCCCTTTCCCCCCCTTTTCTCTTTTTCAAAGGACCAGTGAGGAGTCGTCCAGCTGATGCCTGAGCAGGGGCCCCATTGCTCTGCCACCAACAGGCACCCTGGGATGGACGGCCAGCGGATTATTTACTTTTATTTTTGTTCGGAGTGAGAGCAAGAAATCGGAGACAGACTTTCTTTGGAGTTTTGTTTCATGCTGGGTAATCGTAGAAATAAATATTCACCCGCATGCATAAATATGCGAGGACTTAGTCCCCAGTTGGCTTAGAGTTAAGCTTATATTTCAACTCATTTCTCAGCCTCTGTGCTAGAGAGCAGGGCAACTTTTACTTGAGGTAAACGTCCTAAACCCTCGGCAGAAAGATATACCTAAAGCACATTTTTCCACCTTAATATCTATAATTAATTCTTCTCATGATTAACTGCCTACACATAAAAACACTTCTGTTTACAGTTGTTTAGTTAATGCATTACATTCTGGCACAAACACAGACATCACACGTCCTGTTAATCTCGTCTCCTAAAAGTTTAAAACTACCAAGACCCATCATTAAAGAAATGATGAATGTTACGCACATGAAAGTACAAATACGCAACACTATAAATAGAAAAGAGTAATTGCATGATAAATGATCTCAGACACCTGTGTTGCACGTGGAGCCAAAAGGCTACTGCAGAGAATGATTTCTTTAACAGGCAGCCAAGAGGTCAAACTCTATTAGCGATGTTCCAGCAGACAATCTGAGGAAAAGCGTGTTCCTCATCTCGTAGAGAGTCTCTGAAAATGGGCACCTCTTTGTCAGGGCAATTTGTTGATGATGCATGGTTATGATAAGAATTGAGTGAAGTGTCTGTAGCTGCCCAAGGCCTCCAGAGCCAAGGCGCCGGGGCCAACACGAGTAATCAACCGAGGTGCAGATTGAGCCCCTGATAGCAGAGGGTCCCTGATTGCTCATAAGTACCCCCAGGCGGGCAGGCATTTAAGATACTTTCTGCTGATTTTGATTGACAGCTGGTCAATCAAACTCATCATGTGGTCGCAGTCGCTATCAGGGCTGGAGTTTACATCAGCTGTCTGTGTTCGAGCCGCTGTCTATCTGCTTAGATATAAGAAATGTCATGAACTCTTTATGTGATCTGCCAGCTGTATCTTGCCTTTATATCCCTAAAATCGAGTCCTGCTTTTTCATAAAACTCAGAAAAGAAATGCCTTTGGAGGAAATACATTTTTATAGATATTTTAAAGTAAGATGTTAAAACTGCACCTACAAGTGACAGTTATGGGATAATGCTAAATGCTAAAAGCCCATGTCAAATCATCAGCCGTCACAATAGCTCTTAACATTTTTATGCAGATGATGAGCAGTTGTACTTTTATTTTAATCCTAATGATCTTAAGAGACTATCGATTGTCCATGATTGTCCTCATGACATTCAGAAATGGACGGACCAAAACTTTCTGCAGTTAAATGTTGACAAACCCGAGGTATAATTGCTCCAGCTCCCATTAGGCCTCTTTCGAGATGAAGCAGGCCTGCGCAGAATCGATCACCGGCGAGCACCGCACAATGCATGCCGGTTAGATCTGTGTCCGACTTGATCCCGACTTGCTCTGACGTCATGCATACGTGGGCAACGATAATCTCACGAGAGCAAATAATAAAGGTTATTTCAGCCATAGCTATCCGAACATGGTCTCCAAACTACAGGTAGCCTACAAGTGGATCTAACAGGATGTAAATATTTATGTGACTTCCTGTGTATTCTTTGAAGGCTGCTGGAAACTGTTCAACTTGACTGCAGCTTTTTGCGCCCTGCTGCTGCCACCTGATCTCAATCCTTGGGTTCTTTATCCAACCATGTTGAACCAGTGTGCAAGAATTTAGGATTTTATGCTTTAACAGTCATGTCACAAAACTGGTCCAGTCATGTTTCCTGCAAAGATATTGCAAAAATTAGGCTAGATCCACCTAAAAGTCATCCACCCCTTTATAACCTCCCGGTTTGACTACTGTAATGTACTTCTTTCAGGTTTATCTCAATCTTCAATTGATCGACTCCAGCTTGTCCAAACCTCCACTCACATTACTCCCATTTTAGCTCCCATTTTAACATTTTAGTTTGTTTTAGAATCAATTTTAAAATTATTTTGCTCGCCTACAAGGCATTACACGGTAACCCTTAGAATACATTGCTAAACTGTTACAGTCTTACTATCCTTCGCAGTGTCAGAGGTCATCAGAGCCTTAAACATTCAATATTTTTAAATCTATTTTTTAGCAATAATTTATTTTATTGAAATTACTGCACCTTTTTTTGTATTTAACTTATATCCCTATCTTTTAGACCTATTTATTTTTATTTTAATCGTTTAAATGTGATTTTATTTTCATTATTTCATTACCATTTTATGCATCTTACTATGTGACCACTTATCAGCATCCCTTTTACTCTAATTGTTAAGCACTTTGTAAACCTCTTTTTTTTTGAAAAGTGTTATAATGTCCCTTATAAAGTTGCTGACATTAGCCACCATAAGCTTCTGCTCATACCAGACCTAGTAAGGTTGTTGCAACAAAACCCAAGAGTGTAATGAATGAAGCAACGGTGCGTTTTATGGCTCATGAATTCAACTTTTTAATCTGCCAGAGGAAGAATGTGTTATTTCTTCTCTCAGATGTTACATAGCCTCACATTAAATTGTAAAAACATAAAAATGTATTGAGCATTTGACCTTTTATTTCAGGTTTCAGGGTGCTTTTGTGCATTTGACTCTCTTGGATAGTGTTAACAAGAAATTATTGTATGTTTTAACTCCAACTGATTACAAATGTCATCCAGTTCCACTTCAAGAGTGTTTCCATCTGCTGATTACCATAAGAACCCTTCTATTTGCTATGTCTAGCTTTTACAAGTGATCTTTGTGGTTTTGAAAACGCTATGCAAGAGGCTATCATGTACGGTAACCCGTGAATATTTAAGAAAGAACACTCTCCACATCCCTTCCTGTAGGTTTGTGTGAATTGCATCATAATGAGCAGTGACCTTGGTTACTCCTAACTCGCACTTAAAAAAAATCTCAGATGTTTTGTTTTTGCCAGGTTCAAAGCTTTGGAAACTATGTCAATACCTGTAAGGAGACGACATATTTACCAAGCAAAGATGCATAACAAGTTCATTGCAATCTCTTGCATCACTGAATTATACTGTCAGTCGTATTCATGAACCTCTGAGTGCTGTCGAGATGCAGCGACAGCTAAGAGCCGCTAGTCGGCTACTTTTAAACACAAATCTACATTGTTGTGGGTCAACACCTGAGTTAGATTTGCACATTCGACTCAACGGTTATTGCTGAGATTTTAAAAAATGACATAATGGAAGAACCAGTGCGATTTGATTCTGGATTTGGGATGTACTCTTTTGCAGCTGAAATGTTAGCAGGTTAAATTCAACATTAAGTTTTCATATAGAAAGCAAGTTATGCAGTCAATACCACCATCATAAGGTAAATACAAGCTGGTCGTGGCCCAATCTGAGCCCAAAGATGCAACCAACAACACACCCTAACCCGCAAAACCCCGTTTTTTTCTCTCCCTATTTTGTCTCAAGTTACAATGTCCAATGCACTATGGAGAATACAGAGGACAACAACCCTCACTGGCTTCCCACCAGTTATAGTTCCATGCCCCCAGGGACAGTGGCGTAACAGGCAGCCCCAGTGCAAGACGGTCAAAGTGGGCCTGCCCATCACAATAAGACTTGAAAGCACACAGCTTTAAAACGACCAGCAACAGTTAAATGCACTGCACAGTTGAGACTAAATAAAATTATTACTAATTTGAATGCACCTTTAATGGAGCTTCCTTTGACTGAATGACGCAGGCCTGACTAACTTGCAAAAGGCGCCAACGGTGAGCCTTGCAGTCATCACACGCCTCTGTGGAGCGTCGGTGCTTTGTCTGTATCGGGCCTTTCAACTACAGAAGCCTCATCAAAAAGAGATATGAAAAAAAATATTCTCCTCCCTCCCTCCCTAACACCCCCTCTGGTTCCTTGAGCTCCCCAAATACACAGTGAGTGAGGCACCATTTAAAAAAAAAAAAAAATCATTGATTATTTAGTTTATTATCAGAAGCAACCTCTATGTATTTACTTACTACTTTATGTTCAGATGGACTGAAAGAAATCCCTTCAGTCTATTAAGGAACTGAATGTCAATTTTATTTTCAGCAAAAGGATAAAAACATCATTTGCACAATTCTGCCTCTTCAAAATAAATAATAATACATATCGGTTGTACATGTTGACACCCAATTGTAACATAACTTGTTTAAGCTGGAAAACAGAAAAATCGGCACAATGCGGCACATGATAATTATCATACAGTGTGTCCTTTCACCATCAACAAACAAACCATGGACATTATTGATTTTATTTCTGAATGACAATATATGCTGGACTCTGCAAACTACAGAAGCAAAATTCATGTACTTACAAACTTCACCCAGTTAAGGACTGTCACTTCAGAAACAAATTCTTTTTTTTCCTAGAGTCTAGGTGGCGTGAATCTCGCTATCAAACACAACAAAGACTGATCCTCCAACAAAGCTTTCTCATGTAACAGACGTTCCCAGGACCCCCCGCCTCGTACGAAAGCAGAACAACTGATTTTTATAGCTCAGAAATCATACATTGGACTTGGCAATAGAAAGGCGGAAGAAAAAACAGACTCAGAGAAACACTATATTGCAACATCTGCAAAATGTATCGTTAGGAGAATAAGAGAAATTATACACTTTCCTGTTTCACCCAGTGGAGACATCAAACTGACGAATGTCATTCTTTTTATTATTTGCACAACTTATGTCTTCACATCACTTCCTTAGCACATCAACTAGTTTATACTGTATGTGTGCAGCTGCACTTTTCATATAGTGTTGAGAGGTATGACAGAGTCCATGAATAATGTGGCTCTGTGTTTAAATGTTTATGAAAAACAGCTTCTCATCACCCAGCTCCCCAACCCGCCTCAAAAAAAAAAAAGAAAAAGAAGAAGAAAAAAACCACCCATAGAAATTGTCAAATTCCATATGAACAGTCAGGTGACTACTGATTAGCCACCAGGGACACAGCATTTCATGAGAAACGTTTATGGTTTTTTTAGCACAAAGATAGCAAAGGAATGCATCAAAGCAACAGTGCTGGGCCCGTGCCCATCGCTGGAATGAAAGGACAGGTCCCGTAAAAATGCTCCAACATGTGTGCATTTCTGCAGTCAATGGTTGGACTGGATCCCAAAAATCTGAAACCTTTAATGTCTTTTGCACACAAGGTTTCCTCCTCAGTCAAGTCACTTTTGAAGTCTGTGTCAAAACTCACCATGGCACGCTTTTGAAAATCCATACAAGGAGGTAAACAAACCCAAAACCTTTGAAGTCAAAGTGTTTTTCTTTCAATCTCTCTTGTGTTGTCTTTGAATCTTTCCCTCCGATGCACTAAGGCAGACAAAATCATTTTCTCTGACAATAAATTACTCTTTTTTTTTTTTTCCAGGAAATGTTAAGAGAGACATTTAGAGGCTAAGAGAAGACACTGGTGCCGTCGCTGTTCCCATACAGGTCGGCCAGCTTTTTGAAGCGTGGTCCCCAGTTGCTGAGATAGTCATAGTTCTGATCTGAGTCTGTACTTAGTGACTCCAGTGAGCTTAGCGAATCGGCTACAGAGCCGCTGCCTTCAAAAGCATATGTCTGCAGAGAGTCATACGGCGGAGCTGACGGGTCCACATCAGCATCCTTAAGTCGCTCCCAAATAAACTCTCGAAACACCACGTTGTCCGGCAGGGATTTATAGGCTGGGCGAGTAGTTGATGGGTAATGAAAGAAGGTAGGAGTATCGGGTGTGACATCTCGCCGCACGTTGGGGTCTCTGATGACGTTTAGGTTGCGGAGGGTAACCATGTCGAAGGCCTCCGTGTCCTCCTCTCCCCCGCCCTCGTCGTCGTAACGGACGATGTTCTCTCTGATGTCCCTCTCCTCCTCAAGAATCAGCGGCTCCTTCCTCCTCCGACGCATTGTCACAATTAGCAGGACCATCACTGCAGAGGAAGGGAGAGATGTCTGAGTCAATATTGACTGACAACGCGCATATTTTCAGTGCCGCTCAGCAGGGATATGTGTCTTTTAGAAGAGCTAAATACACAATGACAGCACTTGTACCCCAGGAGGGACGTCTGCAGTTGCCAGGGGGTACAGTACATGGTACATTTTAGAGGAGCTCAACTAATTGAATTATATATATAATTTATATATATATTATATATATATATATATATATATATATATATATATATATACACACACACACACACACACACACACACACATACATACACATATTAAAAGCAATGAATAAAGGGTGAAATAGAGGCCAAAAGTAAACTGTTCAAATAGTTAGCTAAAAGTAATAGATAAACCATTTATATAGTTAGCTAAAAGTAATGGATAAACCATTTATATAGTTAGCTAAAAGTAATGGTTAAATGGTTGAAACAGTCAGCTTCAGCCTCTCCACATGGTAGTGGTACAGATGCAAGCTTAAACCACCCAAAAATTGACAGTTCTATTGTATGAAATAGTACTGTAGGCTAACAATATCCACTTTTATATAACTGTTAAATAACATCCTGTTTAAAATCAATTCAAATGAACACCTTTGAAACATGACAGGTGGTGTCAGTGAAGGGGAATTTGAGTTCATCTGGCAAAAAAAGGTTGGGAACTACTCCAATATGAATCCAATCAGAGTTTACAACACTAAACCTGCAATGTAATATATTGTGCCCCTCTGTGGTTTCCACCACCTACATTTTGCTTGAAGACGTCCACCAAACTGGAATCTGTGGCCCTCTGAGATCTTACCCGGAGCCCTCCTCCAGCCCCTGTTCCCTCTCCCATACATTATTGCTGAAAATAACTCTACGCCCAAGCAAACTGGCAAATGTCTAATGATCCTCTATCCATCAATGTCAAGCGGGTGCCAGTGAAATATCGTTTCGTGGGCCCATATTTCTTTTCCTTCTTGTCGTCGAGCTACTGCAGGCAGCAGAGAAAGAGGCCCAGGAACCACATTCAAACACCACTTCACACCCTCTAATAAGGGAACAAATGGGAGAGATGGAAGGGAGGAAAGTGTCACATGGAAAGGCTGCGGGAGATGAATGGGTAGCTCTCTGTTGGCTATTTGGTGACTACTGGTGCCCTGCAACAGCAGCACCACTCAACAGTTTTTGTGAAATACTTGGAATGGTCCTTCCAGTCTAATATCCACCACTAATATCCATGACATCTTTTTTTTTAGTGCTTTAAGACAGAATGCCAAACATTTCTGTGGAAGATTGTTTCCTCTGATTTTAGGAACTCAAGTCATTCTACATTCTATTCGATTCAGTAGGGCTTCTCTAAAGTGAATTACAAAGTGGCTCATTGAAATAGAATATTCTCAGTGCTTTCCAGCAAAGCTCTTTAGGGTTTAATGCCTAGAAGGCAGCCGCGATGTGTCGCAGACTGGAAGTGGGCCAACATCCAATCACGTCCTACTAGGATGAGCAGGTGGATGGCCGAGCATACAAATACTCAGTCTGTGTCAGGTACCAAGGGTCCTGTAAGAAATTATTTCCAGCCCAGACAGTTTAGCAAACACACATTCACGATGCAAAGGGAGCCCTACTCTTAATAACACATTATGTACACTAAATGAAAAACAGAGATCAATTTAGTGTTACAAAGGGCTTTTGCTGTAATTGAAATGTTTAAATTATCTACCCCACACAATCGATAGTGAACATGGTGAGTTTTCTGTGCTGCCCTTTTCCTACCAGCATGCATCATTGAATGCACTTTCTCATTAGAGTTTTTTTTTTCTCCATGTGCTGTGTGATTTCTGGTGAACCTGGGACTGATTATTCATTAATTTTTGTCACCCACACACTTCCTATGTCTCTGCTCTACTGTGGCGCAATTTCTAAGAGAGGTATCAACGAGCAACTGTGGCACTGTCTGAAAGGAAAGGAGGCTTTTTGTCTAAATACTTAACAGTGGTAGGATGATCATGTTTGTAGAAGTGTCATTCAAAGGAATCCTTTCCAAATGTGTGAAGGCCCTGAAAACCTTTTTTCTCAATTAGCTTGTTAGTAAAAGCTACATGAATGCAAAGTCTTCTGCAAAAGTTGGAAGAGGTTTGGTTATATTATTTGGTTATGAGAGATTTCTGTATTTGTGTTTTTCCTCCGAGCAGTTGATAAAAGGTGATGTCACGTATTTCTATGCACCAATCAGGATTTAGCAACATAAACTCTTACTTAATTATGTTGTTTTTCCAACATTAACCTTGAATACTTAGTCATGCCTATTTGATGTTATATGAAATATTTAAGTTTTCTGAAAAATGAATTGATTATAAAAGTAGTTGCTGACTGGTATTCACTATAGCTCTAGTTACGACTATTTTGGAAACGCTTTAATAAAAATGTTCTTACTTAAAATGCATATCTACGAGGACAGAGAACTTCAAACATCGAAGAGAGCGTGCAAAGAAAAGAAAGGTGTCTAGACACATGAAGAGGTCTCAAGCCCCCTCGTCAACATGACAGATATCACCCTCCTGCATGGATGACATCGCAACAAACGCATTCTGCACCACAACTGGATGAAGGGCACAGAAACAATCAGCCAACACAAAACCTCCATGTTACTGGCCAAAACCGCTGCATTTTATTCTTTATCAGCGCTGCTGTATGTTTGCTGCAAGACTCAAATAGTTTTTGTGGTTTCTTTGTTGTTGCTGATGTTATCTGTCACAGTTTGCTGTGTATCTGTCCACATTATGTGCCTGTGCTTCTTTACTGTCTTTTCAACATTTCTGTTTATGTTTTGTTCTATGTTTTTTCCTCCCAATTCCCTTACAAGAGGTCTTTTTAGTTTATGCCAGGCTGTCATTATGATGATAAATCTGCTGTTAATTGACTTGCTCAGTAAAAAAAAAAAACAAAGGGAGGGGAAGGGGGGGCTTATTTCCTTTCCTCCTTTATTTTTATTTTTTTAGCATGTCAACCAGTGTTGTAGTGATAGCAAATAATTACACAGATAAAACACAAATCTGAGGCAGCCATTCGCAGGTTACAATGTGCACAGTCGAGCTTAAAGATCAGATCTGAAAAAGAAACTGTCTGAATACAGACACATAAATAGAGACGCAGACAGAGGGCTAACACTAGAGACAGACAGTAAAATAAGAGACTGATGAATGGACATGAAGATTTGTAGAATGAGTCTGATAAGCAATACTCAGACAGAAATAACTGTCTGGAGATTTGGAGCGCTACGTAACGTCCTAATTGGCCCTCTGGAGGATTGAGCAATACCTGACCTGCACTGGGAAAAAAGGCACTGGATCTTAACAAGATAATGATCGTCTCAGTAGTTCGGAAGTATCATCCAAAAGTGGCTGCATCATTAAAAAAAAAGGTTTTTAAATGACATTTACAAAAAACATAGTTGTGCCCAGGCGTTTTCAGGAATATTACTGCAAGGAGTAGAGGACAAGCTCAGTAATTAAATCTAAAAATATCAACCTGTGACTAATGACCACTTAGCTTATGAGTATGTAGAGGCAACGCTAATGTGCATACAGCTCTGTGTGGTTTTAAAGGCAGGCAGGTGGCAACTGCACACTTTGTATCAACTATTGTGATTGAAGTTCTCAGACACAACTGATGAATCCCAAGACAAGTAGAGGAGTGGCACTCTGAAGAGCTCTCCACGTGCAGCATGCATTGTAGTTATTAGACTCAGTCATGTCGACAGATAACTAGAATCAGTGCTGGTAGGTGTGTGTGTTCCTCTCACCTGATGAGAAAGAGAGAGATTGATGGAGGAAAGGTGGGGGGAACAAAAAGGAAGCAGATTTAAGACTGACAGCACCTGAGGATGACGGCAGCGAGACGCAGCTCCGGTCTTATTCCGGCTCGTGTCTCATCCAAAACAATACAATCACACGCAATCACAGCCTCAATTGCTGCCTACAGATTGAAAGAGGTCTTGATGGAAGACCATTGAGGAAGATCAGAATAAAGGATTGGGCAGAGAGCATGGGCTGTTAATAGAAGGTAAGAAGGAGGGGCTGTGAGAGGGGAAGAGAATACGCACAAAGAGGAAACAGAGAAGAAGGAAAGAGGCTGATCCAATTGAGCAAAACAGACTGATGGGGACAGCTAAGAACACACACACACACACACACACACACACACACACACACACACACACAGAGACAAGGCAACTTGGAGGTATATTAAACTGGAGGCCATTAGTTCTAAGCCTGTGGCCTGAGGCCATGCTGTGCAGAATAGAGCCAGCTTTCATTAGCGATGCCTGGTTCAGGGTTGTGTGGCCACATTTTCCCCCTGTTGCTCTTTTGAAGTTTTCATTTATCACAAAAAAAAAGTATTCTCTGTTGCAACAAGAAGAAGGCAAACTTCAAGGAAACTGGAATAAAAAGCAAAGTCTGACCCCATCAAATAAGTCATTTCAGTTATTGTATATGCTGTTTAGATCCTCCTCAGCTTTCAATGAAGTTCACCTGAGCGTTAAACTATGACTCTGCCCTGATGGGGTAAGGCTTTGTCTGTGGGCTTTATGAGCAATAATACAGCCTGGAGGTGATGGCTCAGTGCTGCATTATCTTTAAGGTTATGTTAATGAATTCTCATTTACAAGTGGCCACATCTTAAGATATGGTGTTACAATAGAAAACAGAAGCAGAGGAGTGCCTGTCCTTGAAATGCAGTATTCCATACAGTACTTATCTCTATGACCTTCATGAAATAGTATAATTAAGTTAGTAAAATATACTTTAACGTATCCGGGGGAAGCCATCATGAGAGCTCCTTTAGAAGGGAAAATGATCTAAAATCTAAAATCTCATCACCGACTCAGGCTGCCTTCAGGCACTTCTTTCTCTCAATGAAAATGCACATCAAATGCAGGAGGAGCGCTGTCACATAAGTGACACATAACCATGACTGGAAATAAAAGGTTTTAAAAAAGCTGCTGGAGACTTAAACATAAAGTATAAATACGTTGACACATTCAAGTGTCCAATCAAGTGAACATATTTGTATTAAATAATTTTTAAACACTAAAATGTCTATGTTGTATACACTGTAATGCCATCACAGCCAGTGCGTTTTTTGGACAACCTTTGAGAAATGTAAGAGTATTCTCTTACATTTCTCAAAGGTTGGACAAACAGAATCAAATATGTTTAAATAAAGTCAAGGTAACAGCCTTGGGTGACCACATATTCCATCAGTTCAGTTTAGCGAACAACCCACAGAATAAATTTTTACCATCTGATGGGTCCATTTACACACTCAGGCCAAACAAAAATACTCCAAAATTCCCCCAAAACCTAGGATACCGACTCTAGTTAATTGATCCTGTTGGCAGGATTTCAATGGTATCTTACTTCTAAACATCCAGGCTGCTATTCAGAGCTGGCTGACCTAGGTCACATGTATTTACCGAAGAGGAAATATGAGGGGAAGATAACTCCCCCCAGGTTTGACATGTGCGAGACCTCAAGATGCAACTCTGTTCAAGCAAAGCTTCTCTCACACATTCAACCGCCTGAAGAATGCTTAACAGTAAAGAAAAGTCTGAATGGGTTGTAAATACTGAGGTAAGCAGTGTTTTGTAGTGCAGCACTGTATATCTACATCACCCCTACTTATATCTGAACTGCAAAGGTTGTTGGCTTAAATATATTTCAACTCCACTTTTAAAAAACAAAAGGAACGAGCTATGTCAGGCAGACAGCTCGAAAGTGATGCTATGCTGGAGTCTATTTAAGCTGTAAATGCCCTGCCTGCTCTTTTGATTTGCTAAGGGACAGTACAAAAATTATTGTTATTTTTATTTAATAATAAATAATAAAAGAGAGGAAGAAACTTTTAGTAATGCTGGGGAGGGTCTTGCTTTTTTTTTGAATGAAATTTAAGATTCAGCCCCCTCTCCCCACCCCAATAATTTATCTACAGTCCCTAATGTGATGCCGCTCATATGCTTACTATCTGTAACTCTGCTAAAAACCTTTCTGCTGTTGCAAACAGTCCAACGACAACAGTTCAAGACAGCTTCGTGGATGCATGACAGCGTTTACGTAGAGCTTTCTGCTGCCGCTTTCTGGCATTCAGTGATGTGGTTCTGCCTGTCGTCCGTCAGATTAGCCGTTAGGGCTAATCGACTCGGCCACAAACACACATTTCAAGCCAGAAGTATAGTTTTCCTGCTCTGTTAGAAATTTGAGACTGCAGCGACTCTTGTATAAAATAGTTCAAATTAGTTCCAACGGCAAAATAAAACAGTAAAATGCTAAAGCGTCAGTAATAATAGTAATAATAATAATAATAATAATAATAATAATAATAATAGCACTCATGGGGGTATTTTTACTTTTGATACTTGAGTATATTTTGCACATGATAGTTCTATACTTTTACTTAAGTACAATTATGAATGCAGGACTTTTACTTTGTAATGGATAATTTTAAATTGTGGTATTGCTACTTTTACTTAAGTAAAGAATCTAAATATGTTTTTTAACCACTGCCAGCGAGGCAAGCAACACCATGATGAGACAAGACAAGTAAACAAACCCCCACTTATATTGTTGAGTAACTACAATTAAGTTGTTGTATAAAACATCTTCATATCTGATAGGAATAGTGGCCAAAGCTGCAAAAAGATCACCTCTACAACGATGATCACTCTGAGCTTTATACCAACCTCTTCCAGTAGTTGTTACATGGACTTAAGCCTCTGACACTGAGGTCATATGGATCTTACCCAGAAGTGTGATGATGCAGCCTAAAATAGCCAGGAGGGCGCCGGTGCTCAGGCCAGTCGCAGTGTAGGCCACGGCTCCGCAAGACAAGGCCACACCGTCAGAGTCGCAGTCACACACACGCACTGAGAGTGTGTTTGTGCTGCTGAGGGCAGGACTTCCACTGTCCACAATCAACACAGGCAGTCGATACACAGGCTGCTCCCGTCTCCTGAAACCCCCTCGCTTCGTCAATATGGACGCTGTGTTGTCTGCAAAATAGAGTAAAAGCATACATTGGTCAGACTCGTAGGACAAAGCCCGGAAAGCTGTATTTAATTAGCCTATCCTATCAAGTTTATTGGCTTCAAAAGAACAATAAACTGCATATATATGACTAGCAGAAGGCTTAACTTCTATTCTGTAATGATTGCTGTGCTGTGGTTGTGCAGTTTGAAATGATTTTACTGTATTAAAAGCAGGAATGCCAACAGATGGTGTCATTAACACAATTCATTATATGACACACTGTGGTGTCTCTCCCTGATCTTGACCACCTGTTGGCTAATAACAGCTTTGGTTTGATGGTAAAATCTTATATGAAATCTCGGCTTATGAGAGAGAAAGAGGCCGCCAGAGGAGAACAATATGCCATTACACCAGCTAAAAAAAGCCATTACATGACAACTATTTCAATAGAATGAAATTCACTTTCATATTGAGCGGCCACAATTGAAATGTAAATTTCGCCTTGAAGGACAACTCCTTTGTTTTGTAGAGCGATATTCAGATTGCTCGTTGCTTTGCTCTCAGAGTCTTAGAAGATAAGGTAAAAATTTATATAGAGATGGGTTCTCTTGTAAATGCCACATTAGTAAAATCAGCAGAATGTTCCCACGGCTGAAGACAAACACACAGTCGGTTGGTAACAACTGTGATGGGTTGAAAATAAAACACTAAAATTGTTAAATAAATAGGTTCTGGTACTGAACATGAAAACATTTGGTCGTGTCTATTATTTGTCCTCAAGAGACATCTGCGTGCAGCAGGGCGGAAAACACATGTGAGTAAAAATAAGACGTTGAGGCATTAGTTACATGGCAAAAGTATGTAAGCACCACAACATTAGCCTTATGTGACTGCTGAATAATTCATTCTGAAACCATGGACTGCTACACTAAACGGCCTCCACTCTTCTGGTTGCAGGTTTTCCACAAGATAGTGGAACCTGGATGCTGGCATTTGCTCCCATTCAGCCACAAGAATATTAGTGAGGTCAGGCAATGATATTGGGTGCTCCAGTTCATCCCGACGTATTGGATGGGGCTGAGGTCAGGGCTCAGGTCAGTGAAATTCTTCCATAGCGAACTGGGAAACCATTTCTTTGTGCTTGGGGGCACTGTTGTGTTAAAACAGGAGTGTATCTTCATGTAGCAAAGCGGAAATAAAGGGCGAGGAGATCGAGGTGGTGGATAGGTGTGTAGTGTGTCCAACTTTTAATGTGGGCAACTGGAGTTCGGGTGACATCACTGACTTGCAATTACTCCTATTCCCGAACACCAGCCCCAACCCTTCCCTAACTTTAACCAAGTGTTTTAGCTGCCTAACCTTAAAGGCCCTGAAAACCTATTCTCTCATTCAGCTACTTACTATAACTGATGAGTTCCCACATAAACACACTATGTTCTGGCAAAGTTGGTTATTTTCACATTAAAAGCTTTCCGTTTCTTGTATTTTTTTTTTTTTGTGCTCCTCTCGCTGGTTTAAAGTGGGCGGGGCTCAGTTAGAAAATGGTGATGTCACATTCTGCACACCAATCAGAATTTAGCGACATTTGAATCAGAATCTGACGGCAATTGGTGGCTGTCAATCAAATCTGATCAAACCACACCCACACAGGCGGGATGATTGTGAGTGTTACGAAAGATGATTTTTTTTTTAACTTAGATTTTTGCTTATTTAAAATATCTATTGTTTTAGAGAAATACTTTCTTGCCGAGAGTTATATACGAAGATACCACTCTCATATCTGTCCTTTAAATATGAAGCTAGAGCCATAGCAGGTTAGCTTAGCTTGGCATAAACACTGGAAACAGAGGGGAAAAGCTCACCTGGCTCTATCCAAAGTTTTTTTTTTAAATCACCAGCACCACTTAATTTCACTAATTAACATATTATATCTGGTTTGTTAAAGCCGTACATGTTTACAGAAATGTAAAAATGACAAGTTGATGTTTTACGAGAAGCTATGTATTTCTTGGCTGGATGCACTGATAACCGTCTCCTGGCTCTAGCTTCATACCTTTACTTCTAACCAAGTGTTTTAGTTGAATAACCTTAACCACAGCTTATTTGCCATATAACCACAATCTCTCCTTAACCTTAACCACCAATGTTGCTATGTGCTAATACTGTAGAAAGAAAGAAAATCACGGTAAACTCTGTATGTTCACAGAGAACCTTTAAGCAACGTTTTCAAAAACCGTCTTCCAGCCAAGCTGCTGGTAATCTGCTGAGAGGTTACCTTAAACATCATGTAACACAGGTCTGCACTCACTCGGATTACTGTGGTACAACTTGGCAGCTGCTGCTACCTCTGACACTGTATGTAACATGGCAACCTTAGCCGAGCACCCACACGTGTGAACAAAACACTCAGCACAGGGCATTACCTCAGAGAGTGTGTCAGCTCTCGACGTGTTTTTACAGCAGTGGGGATTCATGTAAGTAACTGATGATGGAGTCATGGAGGCACAATTCTCATGTCTTAGAAGCTATATGCAAATGAACACTTAAGTTTTCCTTTAGGAGAGGCTAATTTTGTTCATTCGCCCACTGCTTTGCGTGTAGGTGGTGAGCAAATCATAATGGTACAAAGGCAGTTTTCAGCCTGTGTGTTAAGGTCAAAGTTATTCTGTGATTTAGTATATAGAGAACTTGCACTTAGCAGAACAAGGCTGTGGCATAGTGGATTGTGGCACAAACTGAGTTATGTCAGATGCGCTCCAGTTGCAGGAGGAAGTTTGTTTTTGCATTCAGTTTTGATGAACAATTACAAAAAAAAGGGTAGTGAGGGCATTGTCATAGCAGAATTATGGTTTCATTTGGCACAGCTGGGCACGCCGGCGGGCACCAGTTACTCTGTACTTCTTTTCCTGAGTCAGATTGCAGAGTAGATTGTGTCGAGATATAGAGAGCCGGAGTGAGCAATGGCCAAAGTGTCAATTGCATTGCTGCCAGGCTCAATTCGAAGAAAGTAAGCAGCAAATAGACCGTACCTAACTTGACCAACACCTTTTACAGACTCCGAAGGCCAGTGGCAATTTTCTCAAGGGAGTTTTTGATCTAGCAGCTGCATGCAACAGGGGTGATCTGACAATTGGAGCTTTGATGTAGACAAAGGACAGACATTTAGTATACATTTAAACTGGTGACTGACTTCAGAGCTTCTGCAGAGTTCCCTAAGTTAAATTTAAGACTTTAAGACCATATAGAATGAAATTTAATACCCGTTTTCTGATCATACTGCCCGAAGTATTAAAGTATGATGGGAAACCAGAAGGGACAATAGGAACTAGAATTATTTATTATTATATCACATTTTTTCAGTACCTCCCAGCAGTTTATACCAATCATTTGATAATGATATTATTAAAGGATGGGTTCACAAATTTTCAAGTATGTCTTAAAACAATAGTCAGGTGCAAATATGAACATCATAACAGGTTTTTTCTTGTTGTAATCATTCCTCATGTTCATACTGTCCATTAAGAGATCCCTTCCTAATGAGGTTTCAATGTAAGTTTATGCAAATATGTATCAAAAGTTTATCTACAGCAAATATGGAGCTTCAGCAGGCTGAGTTTTTGAGGATTACAGTGAGAAAAACCTGTTTCGATGCTCATCTGGACACCTGACTATTGTTTCAAAGGATTTAACAGCATCTTGTTCACACAATCAACTGTCGAAACAATCCCACTTTCAGTTTAGGTGTATAGCGTCTCCCGACAGCCTGCAATCGGATACAAAAACACTTTATAACTAACATAACTGCCAGAAGCAGGCAAGAGAAAATATTTAAGACTTTAGTAGATTAAAGTTAAGACTTTTTAATAACATCTAAGGTATTTTTGAGGAAACTGAATTCAATGCTTTTTAAGACTTTTCAAGACCTTGCAGATACCCTGGACTTGCAAATTTCTACTAGGTAGAAAACAAATACAAAATAACAGTAACACCAGGTAGCCTGAAGGCTATGTTGAGGAAAACGTCGTTGCACCTTTGTTATCTCGCAGAGTGAAGTTGAGGTTGCCGGCAACAGGTGCAGCCAGGGCAAAATAAAAGCGGTGGCCGCTCAGAGGTTCGTCCTTATCCACCGCGCTGATGGTCTGGATCACCTGAGAACAACGGGAACACAAAAACAAAACAAAAATAAATAAATAAATAAAAGACATTCAAGATTAGTTACTTTGCTGATCTTTATCTCATCTCACTGCCTGATTAGGTGTTAACTCAAGCTGTAAAATGTTTAATTTGTGCATGCAGTCAGAGCTATGATATCAGTTTAAGGAGAGCATTGTCTTTAAGCCTTTGTATATGCATCACTTTTCACTCTGTCGTAGATTTATATACATGGAGGCATAAATCTTTCTTAAAAGGCCAAGCAACGGTGTGAGCGAACTGGAGAAAATCAACTTGATTCTGATTGATGGAAAAGATTTGCTTTTTAATGTTTGGCTTTGGTTTTGTGTCATTTATCTCTTGAACTACAGTAAGTGCTTATTTGGCAAGAGCTTGGCACCCTCTTAGGGATGAAGTGTTTTCTTTTTGGAAGTGATTTCTACGAAGCAAATCATTGTCCAGAGACTGTTCTCTCAGTCCCAGCACCCAGACCATAACATCTAAAAGAAATAAACAATGGAAGTTGGAATTTTTCTTGCATTTCATAGTTCCTTTGGGCACTAACAACAAAAATGAAATATTACTTTTTTCCAGGGACCACACAGTTTTTAAATTATGAGCCTCTACCAAATGGCTGACATGCCCTTTTATGGTAAACGTGCATCTCTACCAACCCGTTGTGATGTCCGATTACAGTAAAAGTACACTTTTAACAATCTGCTTTAATTTTTCTCCATTTTAGTGAAAAAAGGCATTTTCTCGTTACACGTCTCTTTTATGGAAAACCTAAGACAAAGTATTTTACAACATAAATAAGAAGCCATTTTTAAAGACAAATAAATGAAATAAATATAATAATCATAAGTCGTATAAAAACGACACAAAATTAAATAATTTGCAGTTCAGTATTGGTAGTATTTTTAGGTGATGGATTCTCTTTTTGTGATTTTCTATAAGCCATTACTGACATGTTTATTTAAGTATTTCCTATACACTTCAATTTGGACACACCCTTTGGGCAGGAGTTGCACCACCTCCAGTGATCGGAGTGAAGTCAATTCCCACATCTGTTACTGTGCGTAAATTTGGCTTTATTGAATAATTATTACCAATATTATCAGTATCACCCTGGATTCACCTTATTAGTGACTATATTTTCATTGAAAAAGTCTTAAAAAAACTCCAATCATGCTGATATAATAACTTATACAAATACACAATGAAACAACATTAGATGCATCATACTGACAACAGTTTATAATAAGAAAATGTTGTATTCAATGGCAATTTTCATTTTGGAAAAAAATATTACAAAGTCATTGGGGGGTATGTATTTACATCCTCTACAACTGAACTACAGTAAATGAAAAAAAAATCAGTTAGCTATGAAAACCACAAACAGGACACATGCCAGGAGTGATTTTTCCGCCACTAACTTCCTGGAATGAAGTCAATCACCTGTAAAGGTCTGGTTTTGAAAACTGCTGTGCACCTTGGGAATTTTTTTTATTTTAAATATACTTCAGCAAAAGGGCCAGAGACGTTTCAATCAGGCTGATTTCAGCACAACTAACTTTTTGACAAGATATCACAGCTACCAAATGGCCGAGAAGACCATTAAAGGATGAATGAATGTTACACTTGTTCTTCTTACTCTAATATCTAAAGCACGGTCGCATGTATCTGCCTGCATTGACCACCATATAATAAATTAATTCAATGTCAGGTCAGTCCACTGAATGTTGTTAAGCAGATGCTGTTCAAAATAAATGCCTATGCTATGCAGCCAGGCCTTCCTACTTCATTAGTACAAGTATGAAAGTGACTCATGATAAGAACTGCTCTTGCTTGAGGCAATGCAAGACAAGAATTCATATCTGTGAGTTAAACAAGCGAACGCTATTTGTTTTGGCCCACTTTATTTTGCCTCTGAACCCAAGACTAAACAGAATCTTACTCCCTTTATTATATAGCAGTGTTGACAACTATAAATAATGCAGGAAATCAAATTACCAAATAAACCAATTTATTTACACCCACCAGCATGTGCAGTAATGATTTTTTTTTTATTCATACAAACGTGGCATCTGAAAATCAAGTTCTCTCTCTTCAGCAAAAAAAAAAAACCCCACTAAGCTTTCATTTCAGCGCCTTCTGTGCAGCAGCAGTTAGCTGCAGCAGGGAAAAAAAAAGAGAGAAACTCTCACTCAGTACATGCTGTACAGGAGAAGCATATCACACACAAACATGCCATATGGACGACAAATGATAGCCACCACGGCGGCCATCAAAGTGGGTGTTACTGCAGCAGTGTCCTTATAAATTTAGATCAAGCTTCCTGAATCCTTTGTAGGCAATCTAGAAACTCAACCCTGTGACAACTCACACCCGTGGACGGGATCCAAGAGATTCTTTAAAGCAATTCACACTAAATTATCACGTCTCCAAGCCCCAAACAGCTCTGCGTCTAACATTAAGACAAAAAAATAAAAAAATAAAAAAATAAAAAGGGGCGAGGATGAAGAAAAAAAAATTACAGCCAATGATCCATCAGTGTTGAGACATGGATTATCAGTTGTCAGCTGTGATTAAATGCTGCTGGTTACAAGCTGTCAGGTATTAGGGGTTGGTGTAGGAGGTAAACGACATCCTGCCAATTATTAAAACTGGCATGCGGGGTGAAAATTCATGAATATTTTACTCTGTTTCTAAACAAAATTAAAATAGTTGCTCTTTCATCAGCAAAAGTAATCACAAAGTATGCTTTTTTGTTGTTGTTTACCGTTTGGTATTGCAGCGCAAGGGAAATTTATGTGGGAAGCAAGGAATGCAAAAAAGGTTATCTGCTCTAGTTCAAGAACATTTGGGATATCTGTATATACAGACAGAAGTGATGTTTGTGTCAGCACCAGATCAGTGACAGGTAGACGCAACAATTGAGCACCTAAACATGCAGTGTATGCATGCTCGGCTGCATATCATGAAAGCTGCCATTGATTCTGGATTCATAATAACTCACAAGCCTCTCACTCTGTTATGGAAATTTCATATCTCGATAGAAACCTTTCTTTGTGGTTCTTACACCGACACCTCCTATGCACAATTTGAACCCTTTGATGTCTTTTGAATATTGTAGATGGATTCGGAGCTTATCTCTAGGAAGGTTTCCATTGCTCACTGCTGAAGGAAAGCACTGTAAATCATCCTTAAATCAAACACTTTGTAATGTATAATGCCTTTCATTAGTGTGGCTCTGATGCAAGGCGTTCCAGAGAACCCTTGGTGGGGAATTCTCTAATGGGTTGAGTAGCAGACAGGAGGAGAGCGGCATGGATGTAGGCATAAATTCTCACTGAAAGACATTAACAGCAGCGGCAGACTGGTGCCTGTCGCAAGGCAAGACCGAGGAGGCCCATGAATCACAGAATTAAAGGTTTTTTTCAGTTTACACATGGCTGCACGTCAGATCAAAAAGGATATAAAAGGACAAAGGTGTCTCTATTTGCCGCTTCGTCGGAGGAGGAGGAGAATGTGCAAACAACAGAGGCTTGCAAACACACACACACACACACACTCACACGCCGCAAGAATTGTGAGGATATTTCTCAACTTGCAGTGATTGGCAGTCAATTTTCAGCTTCAGTTTTAAATATAAGGATGTCTGCTGTGTGTTGAAAACCTTTCGACTTTGATTCTGATTCCCAAGATTTGACCTTTGACCTCTACCCTGACCGATACTGGTGTATGAGGCCGCTACTGGTAGCGATATAGTCTGATAATGATATATTAGCCGATAGCAATTTTTTTTACATAAACAACAATCTTGATGCGGATCTCTTAAAGCTTTTTTTTTAATTATTATGACCAATCTACTTATCAGTACTCTCGAGTGGACAAACTATGTAATGGTGACACCGTTTCTGAATGGCAAACCCAGTTTGGCATTTCTCTACTGTAATTTTTGCTGATGCTGAGATGAACCACTGTTCAATAACAAATAGTACCAACAGTGATGACATGTCTGAGTAACCTAACTTCATACCTCAAATCATACAGATGCATATAAAAATGATACGATCATTAAAAAGGAGCATTGGGAGCTGGGTATTGAAACACAAAACTTTTGATGGAAAAGTATCTATACCAGCATCAAGGACTGAAAAGTGATTCTTAGTCTTCTGAATTTATTCTTTGTTGAGATATTTCCTGATCTAAAAATTGAAAAAAACTAACTTTACTTAACTTTAGTTTACAGTGATGCAATGAGCAGTTTGGTATATTTTATTAAGTTCAAAAAAGGGGTAAGGTATCAAACCTCAACACTTTTACAGTACCAACTGAAATGTGTTTGTTGTATTGAAAAGAAAAGGTGTCAAGTTTCAAAAGTTGGCATTAAAAACAGTACTTTATTATTAAATATTTCTTGACCTAAAAATGAAAATGAGACACTTCTCTAACTGAAGAAATTGTATTTAGGCAAAGTTCTCTATATTTAACACTGCAATGAGCAGATTAGCATATTTTATTAAATGAAAAAAAAAAAAAAAGGATTTTAGTATAAAATCTGTTTATGTATATTCTCCACACCAAGGTGTTGGTATGAAACTTCAGATATCAAAATTTTCAAACAATTCCCAGCCCTAGATATGAGCTTCAGCCATAATCAAAAAACACTTGTGCCTTTAAAGCCAAGCCAAATACTGTGTCTGTACTTTCTGATTGAAGACGTCTGTCTTGTGTTTTGGATGCACATTTCTCCAGACATCGAACCACCTGGATGATTGAGCTGAACCTTCACAGACCGAATACTGACTGTTCACTCAGTGCTTGCAGTAATTCCACATATAACATCCTGCCAACTAAAATGTGCCTGTTCTCACCAGGGTGCAGCTCAAACAATCAAGATGTAATTCTCCCAAACACCTGAATTATGTTAGTGAACTACAATGACCACAATTCACTGCAGTTATGACACAAAACATCTGTGCTCCTTTGAGCCGCTTTGTGCCGACTCTCACTGCAGAGACAGTTGGAAATGCGGCCTCTATAATGAGAAAAGTAATGTCAGCTAATGTAGCATGGCTAGACTGAGAGACTTTGGTGTGTGAAAAAAATAAAAATGAGATAACGAGCTTGAATAACACTTTCCCCTCTCTGGCACCAGCAGAGTAAACACTGTGCTGCATTTTAAAAATCTACTCCTCCTGTTCTCTAAAATCTAAAGTCTAGTTCTAAGTGTTATTTTGTCTTAAAGGTGTAATTATCACAGTCAACCAGATGAGTCACATGATAAGATCAAGCCAGTCACTTGAAAGTTGAACTAAGAGTATAAATAAGCATTGCATCAAATTGGTGGCACTCGTTGCCATGGTGATAAGACAGCTGTCACCAGGGGTTGTGCTGACGAAGGAAGTGGTGGTCCTGCTTTTTTCACACCCCTCACTGTGTGCTGCTCCACCTCGACTTCCTATGACATCTACGCCCCGAACATCACCCACGTGCGACACCCGCAACTTTGTTCGCACCCACTCATACATCCCACCCAGCTGTCATCACACACACGCAAACATTTTAATGGCAATCAATATGTACCATTCAACGAATGTCATCTTTCAATCTCTTTTCATTTGTTCTAAGCCGTTTCTCTCATTTCACATCGATCACCTGAATCATTTGCTGAGATTTGTCTTGACACAAGCATGTTTGTTAGCATGATCCTGTCAAGCCAGAACTGCTGAGGCTGAAGTGATCTCCCGGTGAGATCTGAGATTAAATTTCCTCCATGTTCCGTCTTTTTATAGAACAGACAGTATGCTGCCACGCGCTAATGTTGTTCACGTTCCTTGCACCTTGACATATCTGTCTTCATCGCCGACCTTGATGCAACACCAATAATAAACTGATAATTTTGATGAATGACTGGAGGTGCGAAGGTATATTTTTTTTTCTTTGAGTGATTGATGCAACAGTTGAGGTAGAAGTTTAGAAGTGGTAAGTGAAGTAGTTTTGATCGGGGGGGAAAAAAAGAAACAAGTGCAGTCAACACAGGGGTCAACAGTACAATGAAATGTGTTGGACGAGAGCTGGTCAGCTCAGCAGTACAACAACAATATAAATATAAATGTCAGTCAGTGGCTCAACTTCCTGAGGAGACTGAGGAAGTCTGGTATGAACGCCAACATCCTCACTACCTTCTACAGATGCACCATCGAGAGCTTGCTGACTGGCTGTGTCACAGTCTGGAACTGTGGAACTGTTCTGCCCACAGTCGCAAAGCACTACAGAGAGTAGTGTCTGCGGCACAGCACACCATCGGCATAAGACTCCCTGCCATTCAGGACATCTCCCACCAGCGATGCCTGAGGAAGGCTCACAACATCATCAAGGACCACAGCCACCCAGCACGCAGCCCGTTCTCCCTGCTACCATCTGGTAGAAGGTACAGGAGCATGGCTGCGCACACCACCAGACTCAAAAACAACTTCCACCACCAGGCCATGAGGCTACTGAACTCATAAAGATATACTTCCTGTGTCTGTGCATTCACATGTCACCACACCGCCTCTGTGCAATTCACTTGCCAACTCTGTACCCACTGTGTGATCTGCACTCACTGTGCAATACACTGTCACTTTACACTTGTGTACATACTGCTTTATATTATATATTCATATTTATTTCATAACCCTTCCCTTTTACATATTTCCTTGCCTACTCTTTTTATATATATTTATTTTTGTTTTTTATAGTTTTCTTTGACTGACATTTATATTTATATTTATATTGTTGTTGTACTGCTGAGCTGACCGGCTCTCGTCCAGCACATTTCATTGTACTGTTAACCCCTGTGTTGACTGCACATGACAAATAAAACTTGAAACTTGAATTTGAATGGATAGAGGAGAGTGTTCCAGTATTTCCAGTGTTTTCGTGTTGCACTATCAATACTATTTTTAACTCCTATGATTATTTTTTGTCTTAGTTTTATTTGGAGGACAATCATGCTCTAAGTTTTGGGACTATAGCTCCCATAATACTTTGCAGAATGCAAACAGGAAGTCCAGTGTTGCCATGGAGTCAGTTAGTTAGCTGTGGGCTACAACTTGAGCCCTGATTTTGCAGCCTGTATTTGTTCACATTTTAGCAAATTGGCACCATTAAAAGTATGCTGAATTAGCTATGAGCAGTTCCTGTTTGCAATGTATATATGGATGCATAGACAACTATCACTGGATTACTTTGATACTGAAAAAAACATGATGATTCTCAGGCAAGATCTGGATTTATAAGGAGCATCTTTTTTCTAAGATTTCTGAGATTGTTTATTCACTATAGACATTGGAGTTAAAGATATCTTCAGGAAGTCGGAGTCACAATTTAAAAATATGTATATCATGTCTGTGTGTTCAGATTTGACTGAGTTATGACTCAGAAGGAGTACGATGTGTAACGCCAATTGCGGCAGTCAGGTGCTAAGGGCTTTGTACCTGTACCTAACTGCTGCTGCCGTGTTGGTAAACAGGCCAAACTACAATAACTAACTTGTCTTCAGAACGTCTCTTTCACCTCACACAGTATCTTTGCCTCGCGTCTCTCCCTCCACACCCCTTTGCAGAGGCACGGTTTGAAAACCTCTGTTCTACCCAACATCCGCAAATCTCTGGAGGACGCTGAGCCTCCTCTGGGATGCTGCAGGAGTGCAGGGAGGGGCAGCGGAGCAGATTGGGGGCAGCAGAATGCCAAGTCCACTTGTGTATGTAATGGTTACACTGAAGTGATTGTACAACGTGACCCCCCCCTACCCCCACCACCATCCCCACTGCCTCTGCCCCCTCCACCCCATCATAATATCAATTAATATTATGGCAGAAGACAGACGCACCGATGATCCGTAACAAGTGGCATCTCTGGAGAGAGCCAGTGCCACGAGACGGCCTTAATTAGGCCTGAAAAATGGCAGGTTATTCCATCCCCGCACTCTGTTAATCTGTGCTACAGAGCCACAGAGTCAACCCCGGCCCCAACTGGCAAATGTTATTATTTCATCTTTGTCGCAGCTGTGAATAAGCCGATGGGCGTGACAGTCAGTGGGCGGCCGAAGATTTTTAACAAAGCTTTGCAGGGAAGCAGACGCAGTTAGTACAGCCAACTGTTCGCTGCTACGGCCGGACATACAGTACACAACAGGAGCATTTTAATTAATTAGGAATCAGGGGGTTGGTGGAGCACACATCTGACAGGTTACGAGTCCACCCAGCCTGTCTGCTAACAGACAGCCGACACCTAGTTGTAATTCAAACAGGGTTTTGCATTCAAATGTCAACCACTCTCCTTCCCTTTGCTCTATATGTGTTTTTGGGTGTAAATTTCATCATGAAATTTCCATTTTGCCTGCCTTCATTATTCAGTCTGGAGGTGCAATCCCACTGGTGCACTTCAGTGTTGCCTAAACAGAAGGCTTTCTTTGAATGGGATTGAATCGAAATTGGAATTAGTGAAAAATAAAAATGAGAACAAGCACTTCTCGCCTCCAGCGGTCACTCACTCTAAGTGAAGTGAAACACACATTCACATGTTTGTCGTGTGAATTGAACATGGGAATGTTTTTTGGATATTTCACATGTTATACATTCACATGATATCGGCACATGTGATTTTTCAGATAATTCAATTTAACTTGTGTTTCTGTGCTTTTTTATTTTTGTATTTGACCATGTCATAAAATGCATATCCTTCTTTACGCTAACCAAATTTTGTACCCCAGTCCATTTCTATGTCTTATAATAATTCTTTATAGCATGCTACAAATTTGCATGGTATCGACACACGTGATTTTCAGATACTTCACAGGTGAAAAGTAAGAAATCTCATGTGAAAACAACAATTTCATGTGATAAATTCACATAAAGTCCTGTGTGAAAAAATGAACATAATGCAGACCTGGTTTTCAGGCTTTTCACATGTGAAATATCATATTTCCCACAAGACAACATGAATTTCACTTGTGTTTTTGTGTTTTTTTCCCCACCATGTATTAAAGTCAAATTTAATATACAAGATAACAATAAATTACCTTGTTTGTGCTGTGAGTGGTGAATCCAAATCAAGTTACTAACTAACTAACTAACTAATTAACTTGCTATCATGCTACCAAGCTAAGTGGGAAGCTAAGTGTCTCTAAATTCCTTATTCAGATATTCTTTGGAACATTTCATTTCAGTTGAATACAAAGCAGCTAAAATGTTTCCACACACAAACACAGACACACACAAATGCACCCTACTTTAAAATGTTGCCAGTGTCGTGACTATTAGCATGTGAAAACTAGCAGATCATTTTATGACAGCACCACTTTAAGAGTGTACGGACAGAATTTGAATGCAGCACGTCTTCTTGCTGGTTGGACGAGGACAGAGGCCTCCGTCACCAGCAGCTCCTCGCTTCGCAGCAGAGTAGCTCCTAGCTACACCTAGGGGGGACCTCACAGCTCAGCTATCACTGGCATTGAGTAAGCAATCTGTCTGCTTCAGCTGAGTAATTACAGATTTGTTGTACCTTTTCCTGCTGATGATGCTGTCATGGGCCATGGCTGTTGCTATGTCCTGAGGGCCGGTTTGATTGTTGGGGAATGACTTTGTTTCAGTATTGTCATAGGCTCTGTGCCATAATTTATCAGTTGCTAGTGGGGAAAAATGTACAAATTATTTGTTGAATTTTAAGTCAGGGTGTATTGATGGGTAATAGATAGTTGCTATGCTTGTTCTTGATATCATTGAGCAACAACAATCATCTCAGAATAAGTGGCAGCATCATTAACCAAAAATAGACATTCGGCTCTGGTAGAATGCATTCTTCAATAATGATGCTACAGAGGCAATGTTTATTCCAGCAAACACTCTTGCACCCTAAGGCTAAAATCTGATTAATTACATTTAGATTTAGCAATATCTCAAAATACCTCAACGTAGGTTTGATTGTGTGTACTGAGTTTCTCTCTCTTTATTTATTTTGCTATTCTACGTCTGAACAAAACAAATAAGAGACAAACACAAAAGCACCTAAAAAACTCAACACAGCAACAACAATCACCTGTAAGGCTCCGTAACCTTGCGGAAAAAAAGAGCCACATTGTGGTCAAGCATCATGAATACACAGAAAAAAACAAACAAATGCACACATGAAAGATAGTCTCTCATTTTTGCAAATGAAATCATTTGCTATTTTAGTTCACCCTCCCGTGAGCACGGTGACAAACAACTCCAGAATATGAATGCAAATAACATATTTAAAAAGGGCCTAATAGCCATTTCCAATACAATGCATCATTCTGATCAATTGTACGTATTCAGGTCTACACGCCTCCTTTACCCTTCGCCTCTGATTGTATTTTCCAAATGCCAAGAGCAGACAAATCGCCGCCGCAGACACACATGTCATTTAGCAACAATGAGGCCAAATGCTTAACACAGGGAAAATGCGATGCATGGCTGCAGTTTCTTTTCCCTCCTTTTCCTGGACCAAATCTCCAAGCCCTGAAATCTCGCTGGGTCCCTTTGCGTGATATTTTGATACATTCCCTGCCTTGCCGCCCACCGTGGTGATCATCTAATTACACAGGTCTTCAGAACGGAAAGTCAAACCGCGGCAGAGCGCCACTCCATCCCAGCATGAGATATCACATTACGCCGTGATAATATTGTGGATTAAGACCACAGGCAGAGTCAAGCACCGTCATTAATTTAGTTGGCTTTGACAGTATGGAATGAGAGTAACATCTCTAATGAACGATAACACCTACAATACCTGCTATTAAATCTTAAGGATGTGTCTCATACTAATGATGCCGTCTCCCTGGAATGACCTCGAGCTATGAAGTGGATGTGTGCGTGGTGGACTTGTTTTGAGGAACAAGAAAGAGTTTTAATGGCTTTGAGAGTCAGCATGCTGTCTTTGTGAGTCAAACTTCAAGCGAGTGTGGAGAGAGAAAAAGGAAGGGAAGCTGGACCAACTGCAGAGAAATTTCTGGGTCTTACCTGTCCTGGCATGGCATTTTCACAGAGGAGAGTTTCATAGTCGATGGCAAAGACCGGGGCATTATCATTTATGTCCAGCACAGTGATGAGAGAGATGCCTTTTCCAATTTGGGTTGGGTCCTCTGAAAGAGAAAGAGAGGAGAGAGCCTCCTGTTCATGTCACAGCATCCAGCAAACTTTCTTTTAAACATTTTAAACACTCTGCTTTAACTTTGCGTTGATGCACTCGGCCAAATTATGGAATATTGATCTTTCTCATGTGTTTTAATTAATCACAAAGGAGGAGAAAAAAAAGTGCTGCTGTACTGAAATATGCGGTGTGCTTCCAACAGCTGGCGTCCTTACCATCAGCCAAAGTGATTACGCTCGGTGCAGGCTTGTTGTCGTGTGCGGACGAGCCATCTTGCACAGTGGGCTTCACGCCTCTGTCTGCCTGACACACACTGATGGCTAAATGGCTGCGTCTGAGTGCAAGATGATGATTTGGCCGGGCGTCGCCGCCATGCCGGCCAGAGATGACGCGCTGACATTCGGGCCGGCTGATTTGATGGTGATAAAAAGGACGCGCGGAGCCTCGGGCCACAGACTTCTTGTCATTGGCGTGGTCCGGGCAGAGCGGATGAAATGTGAGTGACTGCAGCTGAAATGGACAACATCCCTCAACCAAAGAGTCCCTGCTCTCTTTTCAGTTACAAAGAACCCATTTACTATAAATACTGTCATGAGGCGCACAAGGCAGTGGATTTTGTTGCCAGTCCGTGAACTCAAAGATGTTTTCAGATGGAAACAGCCCGAGTGTCACTATGTGTCAGAAGCCAGTACCTCATGCATGAAGGACTGTTGTGACATTTCATATGGCTATTATATGCTGCCTTCTCTTTGTTGCTATATCAGACAAGCGCTCACACTCGGGAATCAACCGAGTACTGCGTCTGTGTGCTGTTAGATGTAAATAAAAACACATCTTTGAAGCAAAGAATGATAAAAAGGTTATGAAAAAAAAATTAATACCCTTCTTCACACAGTGTTCAGTCTGAAGATGTGAAAGAGGAACTGCAGGGCTGACAGGCTGGTTGTCTGTTTTAACTTATACTGATGTGACGCAGCTGTCTAGAGCACTCGGCGGATCGTGTGCTGATGACTGTTGTCCATTGTATTTGCATGATGACAGTGGAATAATAGGAACGCTGCGAAAAAAAAAAGGCACTCGTGTCCTTCGAGCCATCGAGAGATGAACAAAAACGCAGGCGGCACTTCTTCACATCACATTAACATAGATCACCCGTGGGTGAGATCGCCCACCCTTAGTCAGCATCTCGTCCCCACGGCTCAGGGACACATGGAGGTCAAAATGACCGTCCAGTGCGTGAATTAACATTCCCCCCAACAACTGCACTGTCCACAGCACAGAAGGCTACGAGACATTATGAGGAGGACAACAGGACAGATAGGATCTAAGGTTTCATATACTTTCTCACAGTGACACCAACAAGTAAACTGACCATTCGCTAAGCCCCGGTGGCAGATTTACCACTCGAAATTCTCAGTAGTTTTTTGAAACAATGGGTCTTTGATTTCAAATAGAAGCAGACAAGCAGGCTTCTCATTTCTAGCCAGCAACCATTGATTTTGCAGGCTGAAATGACAACTGCTGCTAGCAGATTTTAACTTGCTAATTTAGCTAACGTTAGCTCCATTAGTTGGTTGAAAACACAGTCTTCTGGCTGTCTGTTCTCAAGTTATTGTAATCTTCTTGTAAAAGGAGTCTAAGATATATACTTGATGGTTACATGTATGATACATTGTTGAGCTAAGAGACTAAAGCGAAATGTCCCAGGCCAGAAGTTAGCATCCTCACCAGTTCGTGATTGATATAGAAGACATGGAAATAAACAAATACTCGCACTCTCGTATTGCAGTTTTGTTAGTTAGCAAGTTAGTCCTAGCATTCTAAGTACGTTAAGGAAAAACAAAAGATCAGACTTTTATTTCATCCTAACATAACCCTGTTTTGCTGCTTAGAAAGCTAAAGTTTGTTTTCACTTTTCACGTTTCTCATTGAAACCAAATGCACGCCGCTTCAACATGTGGAGAAATCCAAAGCTTGATGTGCAGTGCCTGGTTACGGTTGCTAGGCTTTGCTGGACAGGACAATATGGCTGTTCAGGGGAAGGGTTTAGCGTATCGTCCACTCTGAGTGGTATGGCAGATCTGAGAGTGTGTGTGCTGTAAATAAAACTTACGGCTCTCGATGGCGAAGATTGTGAGGTTATGGACCAAGTTGGCCTCTCGGTCTAGAGGCTTGGCTGTGCTGATGACCCCACTTAGAGCATCCACATTAAAGAAACGCTCCAAGTCTGTGTTTCTGTCAATGGAGTACCTGGACAAAAAAAAAAAAAAAAAAAAAAAATACACAACCATACACCTATAAAAATTGCTTTTAGATAGTGGTATTGATTTGACATTTTAGTGTTTCTTCTACTTGTAAGAAATGATTATGGTAGTTTTCTTCCATCAAACTGCAACAATCACACTGAAGATTTTCAGTTGATACAGAGAGAACTTTAATCAATCATCAATGACTTGTGTTCACACTTTATAGAACATATAAGATGTTTTCCAGTCAGCGTTTAAAAAAAAAGGTACAAATAATTAACACAAGTCCAGAGATTACTTTAAATTCAGAAATGCAGCAGGAACTTGGAACATTGTAGCATGAGTGAAACAAAACCCTATTAAATTTTTGATAAAAATGAAAGCTGTCTACGTGTCCCTCAGCACACAACACTGATCAAACCCTTTTCAATACACAGCAACTCGTATTTCTAGAGAAAATTACAACTTCAATTAGCCTACATCCAAAGGGTATTATTGCAATGTAATTTGACTCTTGTGGCTGCATTAGTTCCACAATAATTTTAATTTCAACAGATGTAGTGAAATATATTGCAGACGCTGATAACAGTCACAGGAGCAAAAAGAGGCAATTTACAGCTACAATGAGGCTGTAATTTGATTTTCTGATTAAGATTACTAACAATTCTAACAGAGCAAGCATGAATACCATACAATATTCATTCAATTAATGCAAAATAGTTGGGGATCTCGAGAGTGACACCGCACAGATTGGCAATGCGAGTGCTTGTTTTGAGTCACAAATGCCACGGCACAAGTGTTGAGCCCTGACCCTCCTGCAGGAATGCCCTTCTCTCGTTCAACATGGCATTTCAGTTTTGCAAATGCTGCACTCCTTGGCCCTCCCACCATCTGGCATTGTCTTAGTGACAGCCACATGGGGACTTTTGAGGGTCTACGGATTCTGTGTTTGTAGATAATGTAGAGTAGTTGAATGGATTAACCCCTTTATGAACAAATAAGTCTGCTTTACTTGATTTGAGAGCTTTATCGGGGTCCTCGGGACACTTTTTTGAAGTAAAGTGCATTATGGCTGAAAGAGTTGCATGAGGAGAGATATTTCACTTGTTGAAATGGCTAGGATATGTATAGTTCCATGAAATAGTGGGCGAGCAAATCGTTGGTACCTGATGGCATTGTTAGAGGTGTCTGGGTCATGGGCAGAGACTCTCCCGATTGAGGTGCCCACTTTGGCGTCTTCCGAAACAACCATCTTGCTAAGTGGCGAGGAAAAGACGGGTGGCTCGTTCACATCTTCCACTGTCACCTTGACTGATGTTGTGTCGCTAAACGGGCCCAGGCTCAAGAAGTTGGAGTCAATATTCCTGTTTGTGGCTTCGATTCTCAGAGAAAAGCTGCTCTTTGTTTCAAAGTCTAGAGGCTGGAAGAGACAGACAGAAGAAATACACAACACACTGTATGTGAGAGACGTTTGCTTTTCTTGTCAACATTTGAGGGTTTGAGGTGGCAAAACATGTTCAGTTCCTTGTCGTAAAGACTACACTGCTATGGCTACTCCACATTTCCAGTCAGTCAAGGGTAAAGGAACAGTTTATATATGTATGTATATCTGTAAATCATTCATACAATGCTGAGATATTGATAAGGTTGTGGATTCCAAAGACCCATTACAATTTAACATGCAGTCAGACTTAAAGTCATTTGCTGATGGATTATAGTTACTTTGTGCTGTGAAAGTGATAATATTGATTTTAAAAAAAAAAAGGCACACAACATGGTGAAAAGCATTCTGAAATGAATGCTTTTGAAACATCTTGTCTGGAACTCCCCATTGCAACATATAATACACTGTAGGAGAACATTGATTTGACACTTTCATTGTCAGTGACTCTCTCCAATGTTGTAATTGTCTGAGTTTGATGCAAACAAACAAAGGATCAAATTGGCCCATCTGACATGAATTGCTAGTGTCCAACAATGGCTGTCCCTCTTCTACAAAAGAGCTGCATCAATGAAATGTCACGTCCATGTGGCCTGAGGAGACCATTTCAAGTCCTCTGAAACCCTGAAATGTAAAGTATGAGCTCTGGTGCATCCAAAAGTGAGGCAAGAATGTGCAACACATTTCTTGTATAAATGAAGAAGCGGCTTTGTTACACATTTAACTTGAAAAGTTTTATTTAGGTGGATATCAGTGACCTTATTTATAGCATTATGATTCCCATGGTGTCTCAGTTCTCTGTTACCTCCATCAGTCCCTACAGTGATCTCAGTGGGGTGCTGTGGCAGTAAACCTCATATTGACCAGGGGATGTTTACTTCGATCAAAAAGTGTTGGAGATAGTCAATGCTGATTTGTCATTAGTGATTATCACTTAATCCAAAGATGCAGGAGACATTTTGAAACAGGGTGAGATGAGTCAAGTGGAGAAAGGGACAGTTATCCTAACATCCTCCAGTAAACAAGCACAGTGGATTTTTTTTTCAATATATTATAACCAAATAATGCATCACTTCTTGTGCGGCACGACAAAACCCCATGAAAAGACCAAAACCAACAATGCTTGAGTCTGTCTCTTAATACTTTCTGCCCCCATCCTGTCTGTGCACTCAGTCTTATGCCCATTCATTCCTACTAAATGCTGTAGATATTTGAAGGCAAGCCACAAATATACAGTTTGATTTTTTAAAAGGGCTAAGTGAGCTCCTGAAACAGCTGGGCACTGTAATTCTTAGACAGTGTTACTCAAACAGGAATAAATTGTGCATTTGTAGGGGACTATTTTTAGCGGCGGATTAACACACATTTGGTGCTCTAGTAAATCTTCACAGCTGCAGGATGGTGTTTATGGGATTCAAGTCGCCCAGTGCAACTGTATGGCTCATTGATGTATTTTTAATAGTTTTTTGGACAACAATGGAGCTCTGTGGCACAGATCATTCAGCTATGTCATTAAATACTTATTAAAAAGATCAATTCATCGCTGGTTTAGGACTTTTCATTGGGAAAAAATCTAGAATATCGTCAGCCATATGCTTTAATATTTCATTATGAAAATGTCGAGACATTGAGCTTTAAGATTCATTCATATCTGTGGGTTGGCTACACATAATTTTCTACAGTGTATCACGAAAAGCCATCGAGGCAGATCTGCCACGATAAGCCATATGGAGGCAGCAGGGAGAGGACCCAAATGCAGACAGGCGGCAGGCTGAGTGGTGCTAAACGAGGACTTATTGAACACAAAGAAAAACTTGCAGAAACACAGGGAAACTCTTGACATGGGGAGACGACCACAACACCAACATAATCAATGACGTGACAGAGAACAAAGGGAGAGGACCGGTATATATAGGGGAGGAGACAACGAGGGAAACAGACACAGGTGAGTAAAAGACACAGGTGAAAGCAATCAAAACTGGCGGGAAAACAAAGACAGGAAATAAATAGCACACAAGGAAACAAGAACAGTAATTTCAAAATAAAACAGGAAACAACAAGACCAAAAAACACACAAGTCCACACTAGAGTCCTTGAGATCATGACACAGTGTAGTAACATGTTAGCTTCTTTCACAGAGTTGACATCCAGTAGGAAGGAGAAATGTATTATTGTGGTCTTTCTTGCAGGTAGAAAAGAAATGGATTGAGTTAACTCTATGTGGATAGTCACACCACTCCAATCAGTATTCCAAGCAATATTTAATGCCACAACAGCTGCCCATGTACAGTGCTTCACCCAACAGCCGGAAAATTATTTTCAGGAGGGAAGGTGCAGTACCATTTATGGGCAGAAAGTCACTGGTGAATCTCTGATGTGTTAAATTAAGCTATCTGTTTTTATATGCAGTACCTTCAGAAGGATGATGACGCCCTCTTGTGTGTCCTCATCTGTTGTTATGTTGAAAATGCCAGGCCCGTCGCCATCCATGATCCTGTAGTCCATCTCTGCGTTGGAGCCTATATCAGCATCAGCCGCTTTGATTCTGGCCACCACAGACTTCACCGGCAGCGACTCCAGCACAGTGTACTGATAGTTCTCTGGAAAAGGAAGGACAGGAGCGGATGCTGGTAATGGATGTGCTTATTTCACCACCAACTCACCTTCAAGCAGCTCAGCTTTTGTTATAGCCCTTCAGCTTTGATTCGGCTGTGTGGCTCACCAATAAATTCATGTTGCGTAACATGGACAGGCAGCGGGAGTGACACACGTGGAATAAGGCACTTGGCTTCCACTTCATACTGCAGCATAGGTTTTTACAGCTGGAAGAATATGTTTAGCAAAATATAAAACTCCTTAAATGCTGTGTAGATGTAATGGGTTATCCCTTGGACCAAAAAAGAAGAGAGTCAGAAAAAGAAACCCAGGAGTCACACTTAGATCCCTTTGGCACCTTTCACGGGAAGATTCTATTACTCCAAGACTCTTCATTGTGTTCCCTGAGCTTTTGTCTGACCCTTCGGATTCAAAGTACTCTTATAAGAATAAAGCAGGGAATCATATTCATAATCATAATCTCTCCAATCACCATGGCAGAGCTCATTACCAGACCTTTCTGTGTTCCTCACAGTGTCTCCCTCAGCCACCGTCTAAATGCTAATCTGCCTGACATTGTTTGCCACCATGTAATCTTTATAATGGCTTTTTAATTTGCCGTGGAATAGCAGCTCTTTATATGACCAAAGAATTGCTTTCCTCCCTCCGTTTTACCCCTGCACCTACCTCTTTTCTCTTCTCCGCCCACCTCCCCCCCAAGCCCGTCCTCTCTTGCAGCTAACCTTGGCTTCTTTCCCCTCGTTTCTTCCAAGGACTAGCTATAGCTCCTGACTCCTTCAGCCCTGACGCTCCATAATGGTCTATCGATTCTGACCCATGACCCATGACCCTGCGATCGCGACAGCGGGAGCAAAACCCAAAACTCCTCCAAAGTCTCTTTCTTCCCAGCGTGACAGCACTGGGTTAAAACAGCATTGATGACTTGTTGTGCAAACTTGAACCTTTCTTTCCCCCCAGGGGCCAGGAAATTGACTCTGCTTCATGGCAGTCCAGTGGTGAGTGCACCAGCCAGACAGTGGTTGGGCTATCAGCAGTAAACCGATTGCCGGCGCTTCGGATTATCATGAGAAGCACTGCATGCCTTTGAATCCTAAAGCTCGGCCTGGAACCCATTAGCAGCCCGTGAAATAGGCTGACAACAAAAAACGGAGCCTGATTGATCCTGGTATCCAACGCCAGTGCAGCCCCCAGCTCTGATGAAGAGTAAAGCAGGGAGGCGCACACCTTGCAGCAAGGCTGTTTTTTAATTTGGTCGTAAAAATCCAAATGTTTGCTGAAAATACAAACGTAGGGAAGTTACAAAGATAAAATAGAGAATGGGGTTAGGAAGGTGGTTAACATAACCTTAGAAAACTGATGAGATGAAGTTTAATGATGAGGATTTAATGAGTGTGTTTTGCTTCTAAAATATACTTTCTGTTCAGCTTTATTCTACCACACAGTATGGGAAAATATTGCTACAGCGTTGTTAAAGATAATATGACAAATTTAATATTTTCCAATGATTTCTTTTCAAGGGTGGATTAACAGCCCAGCCATTTTTGTACCAATGCATTCATTGCATACAGCACAAAGTACGCCCTCATTTGGTTCTCCGAGTTCAAGTGGGTTTTTCAGCGATAATAGATCTTTAAAGCCCCATTCAGCTGGAACAAAAAATATTGCAAGTGAAGGAAGGAGCAGTGGTTTTATTCTGACTGCTAAGTAGCTGTTGAAAACATGGCATGTAGCCTACTGTACATGACAAGCTTAATCGACCCTATAGGGACAATCAGGAACAGAGTCTTACTGTGAGTGAACCGAGGCGGGTTGTCATTAACATCGGTAAGCGTGACAGTGACGGAGGTGGTGCCGGAGAGGCCACCCATCTGGCCGACCATGTCTTTGGCCTGGATGACGAGCACATACTGGTCCCTCGTCTCCCGGTCCATGTTGGGCAGAGCTGTTCTGATGACACCTGAGGAGAGAGGCAGATGGAGAGAAAGATGCTTTGGATCGGTGGTTCCCAACCCATTTTTTTGTCAGACATACTGTAACCACAGATCAACTCATTCATTAATTAAGTTCCCCTTCATCGACACCACCTGTGACATCTGACAAATGTGTTCATTTGAATTGATTGTAAGAGGATGTTAACAATAAATATAAAAGTGGAAAGTCTACAATAATGTATTCATACATAACTGTCAATGTTTGGTTGATTTGGTCAAGTTAACATTTATACAACTACCACTTGGACTGGCTAAAGCTGGACATTTAAACTACTTTAACTGATTGCTTATAGCATCTTTTTCAACCATTTATCCATTATTTTTAGCTTATCAATAGTCACCATTTATCTAGACACTCACTTTCAGACATCTATTTCAGCCATCTATCCATTTAGCTAACAATTTCAACCGTTAACTGTTTAGACTTCTCTGTTTGCTTGCTAGTTTTCGCGCACTCTCACAGCAACACAAAGTGTTCAGGTGTTACAACTGACTCATATGGACATATATTTATTTTTATATTTTATTATATAAAATCAAATCGTTGTTTCTAATTTTTTTTTTTTGTTGCTTTTTTAGTTGAGCTCTACAATCTTTCCACGTTGGTAATCACTGCTTTAGGCGACAGGTAGAAAATATGTTTCCTAAACGTTATGTTCCTGTTATTTTCATCTGTATTTTGCTAGTTTTTCTTCCTTCAAGATGATTGATTGTGGTAAGAACTTTACTTCGCCACAGAGCTTTAAATGCCTCCAGTTCACTGTGTTGTTATTTAATACAAAAGCATCGGAAAAGCTTCAACAGTAGGCTTCCAACAAAAAGTGACTAAAAGACATGAACAAAATTACACTTCTTGCCCTAAAGTTATTTCAGCTACTAAGCTTCTTGATAGGTAGACACTCAAGTACTGAAAGGATCTATTCATGTCAAAATGGTCTAAAAATATGATTTCAGACTGGACAAACCTGTTTACATCAACCCTTCAAGCGGTAATTACAAGAAAACATGACTTGAGGTTAATTGGGATGTCCATAATGGCTGGTAGCTTGTTTACACAACAGCGTTGAATTGTGACACGTCTGTGCTCTCAAATGTGCTGTCACTCTAAATAGTTTAGTAGTCTGACATATGATGAGGTTAATGTTAAGACGTTGTCAGAAAAGTGAGAATATGCAAGGGGACATTTTAGCCGCCAGGGGAGGCATTATCCGCCTGTCCCCCTGTCATGATCGATCTGTATCAGAAAAGGATCGGAGACGTGACAACACCGGCATCAAATGACTGGCGTTTGTCTGTAGTCGTCTGTTTGCACCTGAGCTTCTGATGAAACAGCTAGCGTTAAGCCGAGATGTGGTACACATGCACAAAATACTAAAAGGCTTGTAGAGTAATCTTTTCATTATTGACATTTTTCCAATCTCAACTTTATCTCTTGACTACAAAGACGATAATTCCAGAAAAAATTAATGCCACGCATTTTAAATGCAAAGAAAAGTGTCCTAATCCTTCAAAAGCAATCACTGTTGCTTTCAAAGTTAATGACTTACCACACAATGTGTTTCATTCATTAAATGGCACTTATTAAAGATTCCTACAGAACATGGAAGATTACTCATTACGAACCCCACAAAGCCACAGCACACAGTTCCTGAATAAATGAATCATTTTTAGTTGCTTTATCGCATTCACAGCCTGATGAAGCAGATCAAAGGGGAGCTCTTGCTCTGAGTAGGTACCTGAAGAATTTTTCATAATCCTTTAAATTACACCCAAATTTGACATGTAATTGAGGCCCACTCTCATGAGGGGGAAAAAAAAACACTGCACTTATTTGCTCATTACATGTACTGGAGAATTGTCAATCAGCTGTGCCCTTGACGTGGACTGTGTTGTTTTTAGATGTGGAATTACCAAGAATGTTTGCAGATTTCAGTGGCTGGTTAGAAGAAGTAGAAGTAGATTATGCCTGCTTTTTTTTAGTTTTTTTTTACTCATAGCAGCACTAATCAATATTTTATACTACAATGGGTCAAATAATGTAATGTGAAAGGTGTCATAGTGACAGAAAATTATTAGCACAGTGTTTTAGCATCTTTCACTTGGTTTACTTTTGCAACCACGGCTTTACTGCTTTGGCACAGTCTCCTCGACCCCGTTTTCATCCACAGCAGGCAGCTGACCCACCAAACACTGTCTGCCCAGCACCAAACTGCACATGGACAAAGTTAGCGGATAGCTGGTGAACATAGTGGAGCATTTAGCTTAGCTACAGAGCCAGATATTTTCCTCAGAAGTTGACGAACCAGAGTTAAAAGGAGGGTGAATATTGGACTTATATTCGTCAGATTGACACAAGCATTACTCCAAATGAATGCTAATGTTGCTCCTCTGAAGAAAAAGTCTAAATTTGACGATTGTGAGGCAGAATCTTAAGTTAGATGAGGCTCCTTTTTTACATTAATTCTAAATAAGTTTATATCTCCAACCGATTTCTGATAAACTGCTATCACCAGCATGATTAAGGTCCACTTAATTTCCAGCACTATGTATATTAGGTTTGTGTGTTCTGTCTTGACTGAGTTTGGCTGACTCTGAAAAAGACAGGCGCTGTTTTTTTTTATGCGGGTGCAAAACCGCCCTCATCAATTTAACATCCCTCATCACTGCATGTCTGACCTGACCTTCATTCTTGCTTTAACCTGAGCAAGGATTTCTCAACATTGCAGGTCTGGATCTCACAAGAATAGTACAAGAAAAGTACAAGCACACACACACACTCTCTCTTTCTCTCTCTCTCACACACACACACACACACACGCACACACATAGTATTTGCAATTAAGCTCAATCCAGGAACAAAGGAGGAGGGACAAACAAATCAAGGAAAGTGGGTCAAAAGACTTCAAGAGAAAAATGAAGATGCCTTTTGACCGTCAACCGTGGCTGTACTTGAAAATAAACAATTCCATTAAGTGTTTAATTTTCTCTGTCTGCCATCCTTTATTAATGTCATTACAGTCCCTCCAGCTGAAAACTGTTATTGGCTACTCTAACTAAATGGCTCAGTTAGCTAAATTATAGTGAGCTGTACCACTTTCTTTTCTCCAAAGTCCCTGCCAGTGGGCTTACAGTGGGATGAAGGTGGTCAATAAAGCAATAATCTTTTGCTGTTGCTCTACAAAACATGCCATTCCAGTCCTGCATCAAATAATGAACAGTGGGACGTTGTCATACAGCACTGGGGGAAAACACGGCTGCTTTTTTCTCCTTCGGTTAAGCCTCAACGACAAAGTCAAAACATGTCATATGTTTCTTTTTTTTCTAATCTAAGTCTAATGCTTTTATGCTGAGAGTTTAGGCATCCATCTCTGTGCTGTTGATATTCACCCATCTGCCTCGTTTATCCCTTACATCCGCCCTCCATCCATCCATTCATCACTTCTCTGTTGCTTCTTCCACAGTGTAACCTCGTAGCCAATTAAAGAGCACCACCATTGCTCTGGGGCCTGCTGCAGTGACACCTGTGAACCCTGTTTACTGAGTTGCATCAGAAAGGTTACTTGAAGCCTCCAATCCAGCAAGGCTCCCTTAATACTAGCTAGACACAAACAGAACAAAACTTTTCTGTTTTCTACTCCACACAACATCACCACTGGGACAAAAGCGCGCATGTCTACACTTGAAAGAGGCGTCTTTAAATATTCGGGAGAAGTAAAGATGAGGAGGAAGCTGAATAATGGCTGGATTATAATAACAGCTGCAACGGATGGCTCCTAAAAGGTGAAATAAACTGGAAAAAGATGTAAAGTTTGAGCAGCCAGCGGTGAGACAAATGAATGCTCTCACTAAACCATAGATAGGCTTCACACACAATTGATATACTTATTTAATATCAGCTTGGTGTGTTGGAACCTGAGAGATATTGGCTGTGGTTAATGATGCCATGAATCCTGATTCCAGCACGGTACAAAAAAAAGAAAAAAAAACAGCGACATGTTTCTCCTCCCGCCTGGCCAGAAGCACACATACTTCACACCGAGCGACACTGCTAATCCACACGCCGATGTTGCGAGGCTGTTGTTTGTCTGCTGGGTGCCAGCCCCCCTCGCTCTCTATCTCTGTTACCCCGTGCGGCGCTGGTGTCATTCCCGGGGAGAGGCGATGATTAAAGCCCTTCTGTCGCTATCACGGCACGGCCTCGCATTGCGCCGTGACTCCTTGCCTCCGGTGCAAGCCAGACGCATTGTAGCCATGCATTTATCTAGCTGTCTCCACACCACTGGCGGCAGACGGGTGGGCCATGCTCCCTGCTAAAGCCCAGATACTTGACATTTGTCTTGGGAAGAGGAAATAAAAGTGCAGACTTTAGAGGAACCCTCTGGCTCTGCGTGCAGCTATGAGAGGTGCTGATGAAGGTGATGAACACTTAAACATGAAGGGTGCAGTATGTGATTTGCTGAACCCTCAGGCGGTCCACTTACAAGGAATAGATCCCATAACACAAAAACAGGCCATACAAACAGGGAATAAAACCTCCAGCCCAGGTAGTTTATTACTGAGTGACATTCAAGCATCATGCTCTAATCACGGGTCACTATACCTACCAAGGGAGTGTGAAAGAGCCACATGACGCTACAGCACAAATGACCCAAGTGTAAAAGAGACATATCATTATTTATATATTTTTTATTTTACCTTTATTTAGACAGGTAATCTTAGACTCGGGGTCTCATTCTCAAGAGGGACCTGGTCAAGAAAACAGCAGCAATGTTACGGACAGATAGCACATTCAATACGAAACAGAACACAAATCATAAAAGTGATGAGTGCAAACATTACGTCAAACATGTTATAGAACACAGGATCCATTCATTTGTAATGTTACGCTGAGAGGACGTGTATTCATCTGCGCACACATCCAGGAGTGTGTGTGTGTGTGTGTTGTTTGTGATTAGAATTGAAAAATTGCATCTCCCTCTCTATATTACAGGCGGCAGCCAGATTTATATCTAGCCTTCAGCTGTAATGTTCTCGATTTAGTGCAGCCACCACAATAAGAATCTCGCGCAGGGCCACAGCAACACACACTTTTAAAGAAGGGGGTAAAGGGAGGAACACAAGGTTTTTTTTTAAAAAAAAGGCCATGCTAATATCTTAATCACGGGTTGATCACAGCAAAGCCGCCTCCTCCTGACCTCAGCGTCAGAATTTCACACGTGATGAGCCGGAGCAGCTATAGATTACACAAGGATTGGACCCGGCCTTTTCCTTAGTTTGAGGGTTTTCAGTTTAATTAGATTCTCAGGCTGAGAGGAGACAAAGCTCAGTCCGTCCAGCCCTCTCTCACCTGAGTACCTGTCATATTCAGATGTCATTGTCGTGTTGCTTTGAGAGGCACGCCGCATCACATCTTAAAAACCCCCCTTCAGAATGTAATTAATCCTCTCATTCAGGCACCTGGCATTTTCTACTAACTAAATTCTTCTCTTGTTATTGCAGCCATTGAGGTTTGTGAGCACGCATGCATGCTTAGCAGTGTTAATGTGCGCGGATAATTGTCTCTAAAGGACTTGCCATATCGCCAAGGTGTATGGAGCTGGAGGCAGCTGTTCAAACCTCCTCGAGTCTGCCATCAATTAGAACGCAGCATTACCATTTCAGCTTCACCTTCAAACTAAACTACAAGCTATCAAGCAACATATATTACAAAATGCTGTCTTAACTGAGCACCTTTAGGCGCAGCAACTTATGTATTTTGCCGACATTATGCATTGCTTGGAAGTTATTGGAGCTATTCAGGATTAAGTACTTTTCCCAAGGGCACCTTCTAGATTCAATTTGGGATTAAGAACCAGAGTAAAGAGACTTGTTAGACGAAAGAGAGCCAGGATGCTACCCACCTAACACCGGGTCACACACATCCTCCTCCCTCCCCTCCTCCGACCATTAGCCCTCTGCCACTTAATCGCTAGTGCAGTATTGCAGTGTGGAGCTTAGAGTGTATTTCAGCCCAGGCACTTTGTCAAAGTCACCCTCTGCTATGGCCCAGGCGTGTGCTGCAAATGGGACTAATTAGTAACTTGCAAAGACAGAAGCACAATGCTCATCCCACAACACTCAATCCTGGGTCTGCTGTCTAAAAGCTAGTGTCTCACCCCTGGAGTGTATTCTGTAAGATACATGGTATTGACAATATGTTAAAAACTAACAGTTAACACAAACAATGTGGTCCCTTTCACAGCCAATAAAGAGGGTGGACACAATATTTAACGCCCTTAACACCATTTAAACTGAGACTTTTGTTAAAAAACAAAAAAAAAACACAATACTTCACTTAGAAAATAGTCAGTTCAAACACTTGGACGTTTTTCTGCTACAGCCTTACTTGGTCTGGTCTTCGTTGCTTGTACTACTGTTGAACCGTGTTTTAACATGCAAAACCTGCAACTGACGCTTGGAAATTAAAAGCAAATCAGTGTGTCAGTATCCCGTAACTTTGATGGATTAATCCATGCTCATTTCCTTGTTTACAGTGTTTGACGTGTATTCATTCTCTGCTTCTTTTTAAGACTATCCTTTGCAGTTCTTCTGCACTGGACTGTATTTTGCTCAGGTTATTTTCCCCCAACATAAACACTAATTACACTATCAATTTAGGGTCCGGATGTCCCACAAATGATGCGTGTAACTTTTGTAAACAGCAGCCACTTTGGTAACATGCAGCAGTTATGGAAACATGGTAAAAAAAAAAAAAAGCAAATAATAAAAAATAATGCTAAAATGTATTGTAAAAGTAGCGGAAAAAGTCAGTAATGTCTGTTTTACGCAGCTACTGTATATCTAATTCAGTGTTGTCACATTAACTTACATTAGCAACCAAAAGCTACTGGTCACACCAGACCAAGTAAGACTGTAGCAGCAAAGCCTCTGGTTGTATCGAATTGAGCTGTGGTGCATTTTACTGCTTATGACTAACTTTTCATTCAAAAAGGAAAATTGTGTTATTTCTTCTTTTAAAATTCTCAAAGTACAGCTTTAGGGGAAGTAAAATACACAAAGGAATGACTGCTCTAGACAGGAATACATGCATCGCTCAACGGATACAAAGTTAACTGTTTTTGTGTTGTTGTAATTGACATTTTTTCAGCAAAGACCTCTACAAACCTTACTAAATGCTTAAGTGATAGGAAATCAGAGAAAGTAAAATGGTGTCAAGATGCAAACAAATGTCTACGCATACATGTAAGCGACTGTCACTCTTAAGATCTAAGGATGCAACGATAAATGCTTTGACAGCTCAATACGAAACAGAATGTAGGTAGACTGGCGTTTGACGAAATCTCTGCATCATGTCTCAACCACCATGCTGGTTGTTTCCCAGTATGTACAGTGTACAGTATGGCATGTAGCAGAAATTAACTCTAGTTAGCATCACAATGTACTGTAGGAGAACACAGGCCACTTACAGTAAGCGACCATAGCCCATTAAAGCTTTTGAAATATCAACCTTGGGATTTAAAAATCCACTTAGCTTAATGAAAAACAGGTCATCAACCGAGGCTGTGAAAGAATGAGCTCCGGTCATTGAGCTGAATGGGTCTGAGGAAAACATGACATGAGAGTAATGGGGACTTTATGGGGCAGACATGCTGTTTGAACATCACTTAAGTAAATGTCTGCTCTCGCTCTAATTAGTATTGGTGTCATGAAGTCTCATTCGAGACTCATCGATGGGTTCAAGTGTTCTCCCAAACTTTGTTAAAGATCATTGAACAGCCAGAGGCAAGTGGTCAGAAATCAGTCCGATCCCTGTTTTAGAAATGCGATAAATGAGGCCCCATTTTAGTTCTTCATGATCAGAATTTTAATCTAGATTAGAATATGAAGTAGCAGAAATGGCGACGTATAATCTAACAATGGATCACCAAATTCCAAATAAATATTTCTAAGTGAGATAAGTCGCTTGTGGATAACTTAATCATAACCGATACTTTGTGACAATGTCATTACAGAAGAGCAAGTGCTGCGATTTTTCAAAAATGTCACATAAATAAACCACAAAAAGACAAATAAATACAAAAGGTGGCACGTTTGTGAAAGGTGCCATAGTGTTAAAAGCTGAGGACACAACAGGATCTTGGTTTTTAAAGGAAACCAGCAGAGCATTTTTTAGTAGCATAAATTTTTATTTCCCCAAGGTAGTCCATCTTGAAAGGTAACTAAATTAAGATGAAGACGAAGGTAACCGAGTGAACACTTCCTATTATTTCTCTCAATTACAGTTTTTCAGGGAGCAATATGGTGGGGGGGGGGGTCTAAAAAGAAATCTATCAAAAAAAAAAATCCTGTAAACCAATAGAGACTTCAGTAACGATGCTGCTATAAAAGCCTGCAGGATTTCTCCCTTGACACACAAGTTACTGTTCTATAATGCTTTTTTTTTTTTTTTTACTACAGTTGTTATTAAGGTTACCCCTGTCAAACAAGAGAACATGTCTTCATGCTTCCCTGCATCAAGTCCCACATGGAGTCACACCTCTCCGACAGCCATCCACGCTATTCAATTCTGACACGAGCGTTGCATCTCATAACCATGAGATCCAATCACCTTCTACGTGGATGGAAAGAGAGCCAAGTGTAATCAGTCGTGGGCAGGCAGAGATGGGCAGCAGAAAGCCGAGGCGCTGGCAGGGGCCCAAGGGCTGTATCTGGGAGCACATTTAGGTGTCTGTGTGTGTGTGTGTGTGCCGCTTGTTTGACAGGTTAATAAACCAGCCGTTGTCCTACAGAAAGAGTACCACTGTGGGATTCATCTGTGAGCTTAAAGTTTTACGCTTAAAGCTACACTGAGCAACTTTCCATACTTAAACCTAAAAATCACTTTGCAGACACCCTTTTCCATATCCCCAGCTTGCTACCAATGTGTGGTAGCAAGTTGGGGTTCAGTGTCTTGCTCAAAGACACTACAACTATTTGGACAAGAGGAGACAGGAATCAAACCACCAACTCTACGATTAAAGGCCGACCACCTGAGCTGCAGCCTCCTCATTAGCCTGTGTGCCCTCTGCAAAATGGCAGCAGGAAGTAACAATTTTACCAATTTGTATTGCAAACTGTTAAAGCAACGAGAGAGGCAGACATGGTTGCACTTCACTTATAAGAGTCAACTTGTCCTGTAAGCACTAGTAGTTAATTTGTGCAAATACAGTGAATCTGTGGGGTCGGGGAAATGGGACAATGACAATGATTGCTCCCAGCAACTTATCATTGAAGATGAACAGGTCATTTACTAAAAGTCTTGGAAATGTTCAAAAAATGTGGTTTCAGTTCATTAAAAAGACGACGAAGAAGAATATGACTTGAGGGATTATTTAAGCATATATAAACTTTAATTAAGTGTAAAATAGCCATCTGGACTGATTTGGTCTGTCTTAAACAAAATTTGGACTAAACCAGCCAAATTACCAGCAATTGTTTGGCTTAAATGTTGACTACAAGAAAAAAAAAGGAACAGATTTACCGACATCCATGGATGTCAGGTGCTTGAACACCAGCTGAATTAATGGCAGAAAGCAACTGAGAAAAACACTGAAGCACAAATTCCCAAGTTCCAAACCAAACTCATCTTAGGGAAGGTAACTGTAGCATTTTAACACATTAATTAGCCCACAGAAGTTTTAGCTTCTAAGTAAATCAAAGATTTACAGCCTCAGAGAAGTCCCAGTGGAACTGTCGGAGCTTAAAGAGTATCCATGAGGAACTTTTTCATTTAGAGTGTATAAAACATGTAAATGTTCGCACCAAAACATGGAAACACGGAAATGTTCCCTAATGAAAGCTTCAGCGGGAGGCTTCATTAGTCGAAGGTCTCTAGAAAGTGAAAAACAACATAGAAATTCTGTGATTCTGTGCAGACTTTGCAGCTAAGTGTGCTGAAATTTTGGCGCTCACAACATATTTTCCTCCTCAGACACCACATCCATAATGCCAACACAGAATGAAGTCGTTTCCTTTCTTGTGATATACATTCATTTTTCTTGAATGCTCCATTTTCTTCCGGTGGTTAGGTTTTTTGAATGTTTACAATGAACCGTACAGGTCACCGTAGAGTTTTTGTTGTCGAGCTTCCCTCTTATTTCTGTGTCTGCCTGAGTGTGAAAAATAAACGCCATAAATCCCTGCATTGCAGTGGCTTTCACCAGTTCATGAATTAGAACTACATTCATAAAACCCCAGCGTGTGTGTGTGCGTTGCTCTCGAAGCAGAGGATGAAGCCTAATATTATGGCATGGCCCATATTTTTCTGTTTTCCTGCAAGAGTGCTTTGCATGAAGTAGCCGTGCCTCGGCAGGGCAGTGGCTAATGAGCCGGCTATGAAGATGTAGCGAGGACTGCTGCTGCACTTCTCAGGATAAAACACCCCACAAGTCAACACACTACCTCACATCTTATCTTGCAGTTTATTTTAGCCCTTTTTCTGGCTTTTGTTTAAACTGTTTTCGAATTTTATTGCCGTTATCTTTATCGCACCAAGTGACGATACTTGATAAAATTTGTTTGTCAGCTGCATTCTTTGAAACTCAGTGCTTTAATTTGTTGATGGCAAAATAAAAGTGTCAATGGTGTTTTCATTGTCAGCATCAGGGCACTAAAGTCTGGTGTATTTTCCAGTATGAGCAATGCTTCAAGCCACACTATAAGTTTTGAAAACAAATGTAATACACTCTTATTCTTACAAATGAAAAGTTGAATTTATAAGCAATTAAACAAACCCTTACACTCAGGGGGTTTTCTGCTACAGCCAGACTTGGTCTGGTAGCTTATGTTAGCCTATGTTAGCAAACTTTAGATAGATATTGCTGTGTAGCTGACATTACTGACTTTATGGCTCTTCTCGACTTGAGCTGCCGTTAGACTATATTTCAGGGTGCCCTCACCAGGACCCAAAAATGGCACCTATTCAGTCCGATGAGAATTGCTCACCTGGCGCATATGCCAAAAAAGCTTCTAGCTTCCGGATTTACTTCCAGTTTATGAGGCCCACTGAATATGTGCAGTAGTGTTTCCCCCCGCTGGCCCCGCCCTTGAGTTCCCGCTCGGCCTATAGACTTTACATTGTGATGAAGTCACAGATTTTTTGCCGCTCGACCTGCTTTTCTCGGCTCGAGGAAAGTTTTACAAATAAAAAACCTCCATGGATCAAAAATGCATAATAGAAAGAGTCATAATTGAACTTTGCAGTTTGAGGTGTCTTGTCAACAGTTTTACAGATGTCTCTTTTACAATGGTGGCCTATGGGGAAACTGCTTTTTGGACTGCAGGGAAATTTTTTGCTGCAATGCTGCGAGTGGCCCCTGGAAAAAACTCGAAGCAAGGCTGAGTGTCGGCGCTGTATCCAGTTCTTATAATACGTACAGTACATGCTTGTGATTCCCTTCCACTGGCCCTCAGTCAGGTTGCATAATGATGATGTTTATAAAGCTACTGACTGAAGAAAATCTTGGGAAATACAGTCAAGATAAAATTCAATGTGGCCATTATTGCTTCTTGTGGCCGCTGTTCAGCAGAAGTTACTTGACCCTTAAAAACTTTTTTTTTGTTAAGCTTGAATATTAATAACTAAATAAGCAAAAATGTAAGTTAAAAAAAAACAGTCTGTATAAAGAGTTTACCACTCAAAAGCTCAGCTAATCTGCTTCATTAGGACTGTGTGGGCATGGTTTGATCAGAGTTATTTAACAGTGGGCTGGCAACATACTCTACAACTGTCACCTTCACAATCCAACATCATTTTGATTCAAATATTGCTAAATTCTGATTGGTGCATGACATCACCTTTTCCCCACTGAGCCCCGCCCACTTCAAACTAGTGAGAGGAGCGCAGACAAAAACACAAATACAGAAATCTCTCATGTATAATAAGCAAAAATGTTCCAACTGTGGCAGACAGTTGTGTTTATGTAGGACCTCACATCAATCATAGTAAAAAGCTGAGTGAGAAAGTATATTTTCAGGGCCTTTAAATAACACACTGTGCCCATATCTGTGGATTAAATCACCACCACTTTTGTCTGACAAATGCTGTACCTACCTGTCTTGGGCTCCACTGAGAAGTACGGCTGTCCGTGGATAATGCTGTAGACCACCCTGGCACTGTTCCCGTATGTTGGGTCATCTGCGTCTGTGGCTGCCACTTGCACCACCATGGTTCCTGTGGGCAGACAGCCCTTCATTAGTTTCCAAGACAGCATCCAGAAGCCAAGTCAAACAGAGCTAAATGTGGAAATAGTCATCATATCAACAGAGCGTGTGACCAATTCTACTTGAAAGGGGGGAAAAAAAGGGAGAAAGCAATGAAAATGTAACTTCTGAGGCGGTAAATAATCTCATTAGTCATTAGTCATTATACTGTCTTCCTTTGTTGGGACTGGTGTTTACTGTAGTTTTGTATTGAGTTTAATTTTTATACAAAACGCCTGAGTTTAAAGCACTTTTTTCACAGAGACCTTCAGCAGCACCAAAAGATCTGACATGTGCTGAGTACTGGCTCACAGCCTTAAACGCTGCTAAACAAATAACACTTTGAGTTGTTGCCATCATTTGCGGGGATGCTGCAGCAGGATTAAAGTGTAGCCTTCATTGCCATTGTTTCCATTTGCCTCCTGCAGATCAGTTAGCAGCATCTTTTCCGGTAACTTCAATCTATTGATTCTAATTCAGCGGCCAAAATGGGTTCTGCAACCAGTCTGCGCTCTGCTAAAGAGGCGCCTCAACCCCACCAAAAAACACAAAGCTGGATTATTCTGTATCTCATATCATACTGAACCCAAAACTGCTAACTTCATTTTAGTTTTGGAAGAGTCAAAGGGTTTGAATTTGTCCTCCAGCGATGTCATATGAGGACACGGTATCTTTGTGCGTGCACTAATTAGGGCTCAATAAAACTGTAGATTAAAGAATTTTATGACACAAAGTTTTAGAAAAAGACAAATTCGGGAAAAACATTTTTCCTTCCTTTCGCCCCCTTTTCTTTTTACTCTTACTATTTTATTTTCCAGTTAAAATCGTTGTTAACATGCACAGATGGTAACCCATCCAGTTACTGATTTAGGATCCACAAACTGCTTCTGTTGATCTGCACAGGGGGAAATAAAACTATGAAAACAAAATGATATCTGAAGGCGAGAGGCAGGAGAGCAGTTTTGATGCACAAACGTCTCAAGTGTTGTTTGATTAGCATGCTCTGTCAAATCCTGGTGGTAGTACACCAGTACAAGGCAGATCTCCTGGTTTAATGAAGTATGCATTGTACTGCTCTTAGTATAGTGAAGAGGTTTTTGAAAAATTGAGTTTAACCAGAACAGTGCAAGGATATACTGAGCCTGGAATTCATACAGTAAAACATATAAAAGAGAATCCCTTAAATTACCAAAAATGAATCCTTAATTTACCTCTGAAAATATAATGTACACCATAATTGTGGATAAAGTTATTTGGTATGGTAGCCAGAGATCCCTTAATTTCTGCATTAACTTAATAAAGTGAAAACTGAAAAGAGCTTACTTGACAAACTAAGTATAATTTAAAGGATATATGGCTTTTCCTTTACTTTACACATTAATTTGAATTATTTGACATAACATAAACCTATAGGATCGTTACATGATCAGGGAGATCCGTGTTTCTATGCTCAGTAACAGTGAGGATATCGTGTTTAATTGGGAATACAGAATGGATAAAAACACTTCCGGACCGAAGGCCCCTCCCACTTCGCAACTTCATATCTCCATAGCAACTCCCGCCCTTCAAACTGTTGTGACTTTGTGAGCTAACGTCAATGGTAACACAACATCATCCACAGGCTTTTATCTACTGTTAGCGACGTGAGCTAAGGTTTGATGTAAAGGGAAGGATTGTGACTACAGTGTACAATAAATGTCTTCTGTTAGACTGTAATTCTGTAAATAAATGATTGCCAGTTATATCACCTTAGTCTCTGGAAAAAAAGCTGACATTATGCAGGGGAGTACTGCAGATAAAGTTATAAAACCCAAGATATAAAGCCTTATTTTGTTTTAGTGCCCAGTATTGCGCCCCAAATCCCCAAACTTCCTCCGAGCTTACAAGAAGGAAATTTGTTTTCAAACTCGACTGTGAACTCTGCTGACAACTGACAACTGTTGTTTCTGCGTGCAGCACTGTATTGTCCTCTCCCACTCATCCTCCAAGGCAGAAAAAGAAGACATCAGACATGACTCCTTGTGCATTTCTTTTTAAATGTACCCACAGAACGTGGTTGATGTGACTTGAGCTGACAGCCGTGGCTTGGAAGGTAAGGCAGGAAAGCGTTTGAAGATTTCACAGAGAAAACATAATCAGCAGCAATCAGTGCCAATCAATTTCAATAGGTCATTCATTATGGTATAAACGAGCCTTGTTGCTCCAACTGGGCTCATTTATTGGAGTTTTTTCAGGCAAAGTAATTTTACATCAAAGAATTGATATCCATCTGATAATAAGGAGGAAAAGCCATTTAATTATTAAATTATCACAAACATTATGGTTCAGGCTATTTTTTGCTGTTAGACTGTACGTCAGTGTTGGTCTTACAGCTGACGCCTACCACACACTTGGCAGCGGTGAAATCATCAACAATAGACATTGTTGAAATAACCTTGAAAATTAAAAAGCACCATTCTCCACGAGTGTGCCTCTTCCAGCTGGTCAGATGAAAAGCTGGTTCATGCTTGAATATTTCACTTTAATTGCTAGCTGCACATATCTGGCCAAGCTTGAGCCTATATTGTAGCAGCTGACAGAAAGTGCTGTCTTACAAGTTGGTGATATTTTACTTTGAGGAAAACATCCTAATAAAAATCTCACTTTCTAACATGAGATGTATTTTACAGGCTTTTACAGAATGAAGTGATCATGGAAATTGAAGATTAGAGTCCTCCATTCTGGCCATAAAGCAGAATTAACAGGCTCTAGCCCTGGATGTGAACAATATAATAGAAGAAGGGGAAAAAAAAGCTTGGTGAAGCTGGAGAAGTTATCACCAGGCCCGGTTGTAGAAGGACACCTGGATTATATCATCACCTCTTAGTCATGACAGGTTATATTACAGGTAGTTTAAAACTCCAAGGTCAAAGGATGACTGTATGAAAGAGAACTCAGGCGACGTCTAAATCTCTATTACAGGTTGATAGTTAAAATCACTTCGCACAGCGCTCGGCAGACGATGCTGTAAATTAACATTCAATATGGACTCGGATAGAGCGCAGCTTTTAATGGTTTCTTTTTTTCCCCTTTTTTTTTAGCTTCTTCTACAGGTTGTTTGCCCTGTAAGTCCAACAAACATCCTAGTCTAACAATATTGTCAGAATGAAAGGTAATCCAGGCCGGGGTGAGCTGGGTGTCAAAAAAACTGACAAACACCCTGAATAGATTCTTTCTGCTCCACGAGGCTGTCATCTGCTACTCAATTTTCCCTGTCCGTGTCCCTTCAATATTTGTCCATCTTCATTGACGTGATGGATCCGGTCTTCACTGTTTTTTTTTTTTTTTATGTATTCCCCCCGCAGCTGTGTACAAAACAGGTTTCCTAATCAATTCCGCATCTTGGGTGAGCAACTGTCATCTGCCAGTAATGAAAATAAATGTGGCATGCTTAATCTGAATAGCAGACAGGTATTCTTCAGCCACTTGCATATACAGGCTGCATCCAACTGTCAAGAACAATATGCATTTCTGAGTGCACACTTACAATGCAAATTCGTTAGCTGTTTGTTTTGAGGAATGTGACCCAGAATGTGACATAACTTTTTTTAAATATATATATTAATATAAATTGTATGTGTTTTCAAATGAAGGGCCATCTTCTGAATGTAGAAATACAAAAAAAAAAGAAAAACATTTTCATATGACTAGAGGAGAACAAATTTGAAATGTGTGACTTGGAAATTGAATTGCGACAAAAAAAAAAAAAAAACAATATTAAAACATTCTGTTTAAGCCAGGTAATTTTGCAATTCCTTTATGAGTATTCAAAGCTGCCACCGTTGATTAAGTTGATTATATTCATGCACATTCACACCTGCTCCCCACTGTTTCAGATAAGCAGGGATAAAGGATTATTGCTTTGAGTTGAATTCACATTTATGTGCAATTGCCAAGTGAAAATGAATTACAGCACTTTTAAAAGAAAGTTGTAACTGCTGGCTGTTTTCTATGTGTGTTTTAACAGTTTTACCATTAAAGGTACAGTCAGTGTCCACTTTATTAGGTACGTCTGTACAATCTAAGGCAATCCATAAAGTCAACTTTTATGCTGCCTATAATGTTGTGTAATAGAGGTGTTAATTCAATTATATGTTTTAGCACTGAGGTCATAGTTAGTCCTGGTGGTGTTATACTGGACTAATGCAGTCCAGTACAACACCACCTTTAACTATGACCTCAATAATAAACATATAATTTAATTTACACATGTCCGACAATGTCATTATGAGCTTAAAGATAGATGTTATGGCAAGGCTGTTGTAAAATGCAAAGAGGAATCAAACCACCAAACCTCCACCTGTGATGAGAGAATTATTTGGATCGACTTTCCCTAAACCGGAACACCTTTTTCATTTCCAAAATTAAATGACTATCCCATCCTTGATCTCGGCTCTCATGAATTAGACAGGAACAATGACGGCTGGATATAGGACTGGTGAGTAGTAAATTCAAGAGCTGTGGCCTTGGGTTGACATTACATTCTTTATGCTTGTAATGAGCCCTCAAACACACCTCCGACTGTCCTCAAGCTCCCCTGTCTTTTATTTGACATCCCTGTCGTGATTAAGACAAAAGCCTTCAGAGATCCTCGGGCCATAAGGTCTCCATGTGTATGGACGAGCACTGCCTCTAATTACTTTAATTAATTAAATTCATGATTTC